>SSOS01000001.1:0-1200000 GCA_004849945.1 Aspergillus ochraceus | reverse complement strand
GAGAATGGGTGTTTCGCAATTGATTGGAAGCAATGCCTCGACGTAAGAAGGGCACTGAAGGAAAGCATGGCCGGCAAGAAACCCGTCGCCGCCCGTCGATAAGCGGGGATGCCTTAATTATGCCTGAGGCGACGAGGCCCCACCATGTGATCATTCCGCCCGACTAAGCGGCGAATGAAGTGGCGGCCACAATTTCAAAGATTGTCTGCGAAACTGCGAAGTCTGCATTTCTGGTTAACCACCACGGCTGAAAAGAACGTGTGACATAATTCATATCCCACAGGACCTGGGAACCCGCATATATACCTAGACTGCTCCATTTTCCCCTATCTTCTTTTCTTTTTCTTTGGATCTAAATATTTGTGCCTGTACGAGGGGTAAAACTCGTAACAACCGCCAATATGTCGACCACAGTTGAGAAGGTTGGTTCGCTCATGTCGCAAGCTCCTAGCCTCTGCATAGGACTAAATGAATCATGCTAATGCATCATGTACCAATGTAGATCAAACAAATCGAGGACGAGGTTCGTTTCGAATACCACGCAGCAATTGTACCTGTGACGTTATAGGGTTCACGACGTTAATTCGCTTCTTCAGATGGCTCGGACTCAAAAAAACAAAAACACATCCTTCCACTTGGGTAGGCAGAACAACAACAACAACACGACCGCGGTCTGAATCGGAGGTTGACAATGCGCTGCAGGACAGTTGAAGGCTAAGCTTGCGAAGCTAAAGAGAGAGCTCTTGACCCCGTCTGGTGGTGGTGGAGGCGGTGGTGGTAAGTACTGCATTCGATTGGAATGACGAAAATTTGTTAACGCAGATTCTTCAGCTGGTTTCGATGTCGCCCGTACTGGTGTTGCTAGTGTGTATGTTCTATATTTTGAAAGGGATCTCTTTGAAATGCGCAATCTAATGTTTGCACAGTGGGTTCATCGGGTTTCCTTCAGTCGGAAAGAGTACCTTGATGAGCAAATTGACAGGCCAGCACTCAGAAGGTCAGTTTCTTGCGGTCAAACAAATCGAGCGAAAAGGTGATCAGTTCTGACATTGGTTCACAATAGCTGCTGCATATGAGTTCACAACCTTGACGACGGTACCTGGACAGGTCATGTACAACGGTGCTAAGATCCAGATTCTTGATCTTCCTGGTATCATTCAGGGTGCCAAAGATGGTAAGGGTCGTGGTCGGCAGGTTATTGCTGTGGCCAAGACTTGCCATCTTATCTTCATTGTTTTGGATGTCAACAAGCCGCTGGTCGACAAGAAGGTTATCGAAAACGAATTGGAAGGCTTCGGTATTCGAATCAACAAGCAGCCCCCTAACATTCTCTTCAAGAAGAAGGACAAGGGTGGTATTGCGGTTACCAGCACCGTTCCCTTGACGCACATTGACAATGATGTACGGTCCTGTTATGTCCACGCGAGCGTCCCTGGCTAATCACTTTTCAAACAGGAAATCAAAGCCGTCATGAACGAATACAAGATCTCTTCCGCGGATATTTCCATCCGATGCGACGCGACGGTCGACGATATCATCGATGTTCTCGAAGCCAAGAGTCGAGCCTATATTCCTGTTATCTATGCCCTCAACAAGATTGATTCTATCTCGATTCAAGAATTGGACTTGTTGTATCGGATTCCCAACGCCTGCCCCATCAGTTCCGAACATGGCTGGAACATCGACGAATTACTGGAGACCATGTGGGAGAAGCTCAACCTCCGCCGAATTTACACCAAACCCAAGGGCAAAGCCCCCGATTACACTGCTCCCGTTGTGCTTAAGGCAGGCGCATCCACGATTGAAGATTTCGTATGACCCTCCTCCCATTGTTCATTATCTTATGTTGGCCGTGCTTTTGCTAACCCCGAACCAGTGTAATGCCATTCACCGGACAATCAAGGACCAGTTCAAGCAGGCTATTGTATATGGACGCTCTGTTAAGCATCAGCCGCAGCGTGTTGGTCTCACGCACGAGCTCGCAGACGAGGATATTGGTACGCTCTCCCTTTGCTCCACGTCAACCCCTGACTGTTGAACGGAGCTAACTGGCGTGAACACAGTGACGATTATCAAGCGGTAAACGATTAGCATCGATTCTGTGCCTTATGACCGCGTAAGAGCGGAGACGAATGTGGCGAATCGCGTTCAAGAGTCTGGATGATTTGTGTTAGGTGGTGCTCTTTCGCTCATTATCCATGTCCAAAAGGCCCAGCCCTTGTGACAACTCTTTTCCGCGAAGCTGCCATAGAGAGTTTGATTGGCGGTGGAGACGGTTCGCGCACGGGCAGCAACTATGCCACCTGCTGCCCGGTTTGCAGGATCACTCGTTTGAGAGGAGATTGCACTGAATCATGGGTCTAGTGTGTATTGCTTTGCAACTGCTACTGTCCGTGATGCACAGTCCGTTTATCTTGTTTGAGTAAGAGCAGGGGTGCAAGGAAAGGAGGATGATAGCTCGACAGTAGGTTGAAAGTCGGAAAATCTGGAATAGGGTTTTTCTTGGTTCAGCAGTACCTACAGTAGTTCTGCCGAAATTTTCATGTTCATCTTTTTTTTTTCCTGTTTGGAAGCGACTATTTGCTCTGATCCGCTTTTCTATTCCGAGGTTTCCGATCTTGAGGTTCTAGATTCTCCCTGTTCTCGGACTGCTAAGGATCGGTAGACGCATAGGCCTTAGATTGCAGTTGATGATTTATAAAAAAAAAAAAAGTACCATTTGTTTCGTCTCGATCCTTTTCCCATTTTGACTTTGGCCCAGGATGATGCGAAGAGGGCTGACTGAGACACGAGGACGGACGTGCACCGGTCCAAGGCGATGAAGGAAGAGAGAGAGAAGGAGAGCTCTCAGCATGGCTGACTGAAGCCACTCCCTCCCTCCCGAGTAAATGATCACCTGACAATCACGACCCCCAATGAGTTGTCCAAAGACGGTAGTGAGCTACTAACGGAGCATCCCCAAGCTCTGTAGGACTTATTCCTTAATAGTGCCGTGCCATGCACTCCGTACTCCGTATGTACTGTAGTTACATGCCTTAGTTAGTCGACTCTAGCCCGGACTGACTATAATTAGCCCTTGCGCACGGGCAATTGGCCACGACTCGGTTTTAATATGCCAAAACTTGGCCTTGCACGGACGGTTGGCCTAACTAACTAATGTTCCCCATATTGAACCGAGGGGTAATAAGCATTCTGTCTGGTACGATCTGGCTCGATTCATGCAGAACCTGAACCCGACAGATTGTACGTACAGTACAGTTATACGGAATTGGCCATGTGTATGTGTATGTGTGCATACTCGTGTGGTCTGTATTGTAGCGTATGCATGTCTTCCTGTAGGTACTTTCTTGTAAGTACAGCACTGTACAATCAACCACATACATACAGAGAGAGACTAGTATAGTCCAGACTGAAGAAAGCAGCCCAAAAACGCAGTTAACATCCAGGGACCGTATAGACTATAGACCACTATTAGGTACTCCCTAGTCTAGCTCCATTCACCGATCTCTTTCAACTAACTAGTTAACCATCCCGCCATCGGAATCGACATACGTACAACCGCATCTACCGTACGGAGCTCCCACTCCGAACCTATACGGTAGCTACCGACCGACCGACCGACCAGGTTCCTTGTCCAGTTAGTGAACTTCAATCCTGCAAGTTAATACAGCGTCTGCAGGTGCAGACAGGGTCCGGGGTGGTTTGGTTTACAGTACTCTACCCAAGGCACCGAATGGGCAATAAGGCATAATCTATGTAATTTAAAAATTAATACCTGGTTGAAGGAATTATGCCTTAAACTAATCTGTTTCGGTGGTCGTGATTCGCCCTGGCGCCGAATATACGGTATTTACTTATGGGGGCGAAGTACCTTACTGTAATGAGGAGAAAAAGGAGGGGAGCGATCCAGGACGCAACTAGTTAGTACCTACATTCGTTGCTACCTTGGCTTTTTATTTTGTGGCCTGGCTTTCTCGCTCGGGCTTATGGGTTTGAGTTTGAGTTTTTATTTCATGCCTCTCTCTCTACCTTCCTCCCTCTGTCTCGCCCTTCTCCCAACCCCCTGTCACTCGGCACTTACTCTACAGGGTAATTGTTTATTGCTGACAGAATAAAACCATACTAGAACGAGATAATCCTGACACCTACAGAAACGAAAGAAAATAAGAAAAAAGAAATTACCCTAAGGAACCAACATGACAGCCGCCATGGAGCGATAAAAAAAAATAAAAAAACAAATCAAATCAAATTAGCCATAGTTCAGATTTGGAGTTAAAGAAATACCATTTTCTCACCTTTCCTACCAATCACCGGTCGAATTCGCAGGAATTAAACGAATCGATAATGCACGTCAGGGAAGGTTTCTCCCACCCCCTCCCGTCGTCTCCTCCCCCTCGTCAGCCATACCTGAACTACTCCGTAGGGCCTAAAGCCTAAACCCTGCGTACGGTGTCAACGACAGGTAAGCTACAAGAAGCGGTCTGCGCGGGATCGGAAGCTTCCCCAGTGGTACGTACGTCAGTGTCGATGGACGGATACTACCTTACCTCAGGTAGTGTACACACGTAGTTAACTCCGGTATTACTTGCCTGCTTAGTTTGTCCATTATTGATTCCGAGGTGCTGACTTGGAGGGTTGTAGTAGTAGCGGTGGTAGCAGGGCCTCTCTCTATCAGGTTATCTTATCCTCTCCCACATTCCAGTGTTCCCAAATAGTCATCTATCGATCTATGTGCGATTGTTTGCTTTTTGGCCCTCGAGTACATGGCTTTCAGGAACCAGGCACAAGGTCGAGGTTTCACGCGAGTTAATGTGATTATGATTGGGATTGCGACTCCGTACTTCCCGAAGTAATACATACCTACAAGATTAACCTACACCGTAGAGCGATCATATTTGCAGTTGATGTGCCATCGTTCGACTGCGGGGCTTTTCTTTTTTTGCTGAGCATATTTTTGGCACCGAGGGGTATGAACCTGGAATTGGGTCTGTCTTTCGTTCGTTCCTGTCATCCACGAAAAGGAAGAGACAGAAAAAGCAAAGAATGGAAGACAAAGACGAAAGAAAGGCGGTTAGCCGCCTTGGTGGGGAACCGGATGATGATCAGTTCAAGCAGGGCGTCCACTTGCTGATAGGTACACCTACGACAGGATGATGGCAAATGTATGTATGATTTGCACAGCCTCGGCGGATAGGCCGAATGACCCTCGGAGAAAAAGAGACGACATCCTATAGTTAGACGAAGGCAGTGGTAGTATGAGAAGTAGGACTAGGAAAGCTGCGATGTTGTGCCGATATTACTTGACCCCGTGATAGGCACGAGAGCCTGAATGGCGGAGAAGCGATGAATGAAAAAAAGAAGGAAAAAGAAAAGAAAAAGATTCGAAAGAAAGTGAAAATCTGCTCGTCAGATGACCGACTGACGGATGCTGGTGTGCAGCACGAAAGTGGAGGCTGCATTGGTCTTGCTCATGGCTTCTGCTTCCTTCCCTTTGCCGACGAAGTGGGATGTACGGTGTAGGGTGACCTGTAGGGACTTTGTCAGTTTCCACAACATCGTGACTAGGTTCTTACTGTAGTCTGTTCTTTCCCACGATAGTCGGCTCATGATATTTTTGCCTTGGGTAACGCGGGATCCTTCCATGCATCCACTTAGCCTCCGTGGCTTTCAGTGGTTCAAGTACTGTAACAATGAACAGGCAAACAATTCGCAAGAGCACCCAATTAGGGATGCAAGCTAGAGAGGGACAGGCCAAGAAGCATCCTCGTACATGACACCGAACATGCCGGTTTCACTCATGGGGATCTTGTCATCTCCACACCACTAAGATCTCATTTTGTCCTCGGCCATTTCTACCGCCACGACGGTGGACTCTGGCACTCCACACGGAGTAGTCTCTGCTCCATTTCCCAATCCACCGCGTTTTCCCTCTGATGTCATTCATGATCTCTCATATCTTTTGAAGGCGTATGTATGTAGCTCGAGCACTCACCGAATGACGTGATGGTCATGCCTTGGAATACATTGAGGGCGTCAAGTATCATCGGGTCGACTTCGAGTATCTGCCTTGTATCTGCCTCGTACATGTTTTATGGCACTAAGGTGAGATATTAATCCCGACGGAAGTATGAGAAATCTGCACCGAATTGCGTACCTGACAGATATCTATTATTGGCGCTGTAAAACGGTAAGGCTATCATGACACCTCCTTTTTTGGGTTGGGGATTCGATGTCTGACGTCGCACCACTCCGGCCATTTCCTGCCCAGTTCTTTCCTTCCTTTTTTTTTTAATTTTTATTTTTCTTATTCCCATCTCTCCCTAGCCATGAGTAATTTGATCTACTCGAAACCTGTCATGAGAAATCTGGGTTTAATAAGTTCTGACTAACTCTCAATTCGATTTGAATCTTCTCCACATTTTCCGGTCTTCCCCTCCTCGTACAATACTCCGTACGTAACATCCTCTCGTTCCTGACAGGAGAAACTCTGGTTTTGGACCAGTCATGGGGGATTGGAAAAGAATCCAGAAAGAAACAGGAACAGGAACAGAAACAGAAACAAAAAAAAAGAAAAAAGAAAAAAGAAAAAGGGGAAGCCACCCACCACACTATCGTTATTTCCTTAGACAAAACTCGATGGCGTCCTCCCCAGCCCACCTCAAGTCGTAGTCTCGCCTTTCCCATGCCAACTCTTTCCTAGATGGGGTAGCGATTTTCCTTAGGCGACTGGCTGTCAACCTCTCGGGCTGATCGATTGGAAGGCCGTCAAAGTCTGTGGTGTCTGCTAGATCAGTGCGATAATCACATCGACTCGATTATTCATTTCCTAATTCCTCCAACCCTTCCCCCCCCCTGGAAACTCGACTTTGTTAGTTGTGCAACGCTCGACGGAGGAAAGTTCAGCCATTCTCTCCGTTTCATTATTCTTTGTTTTATCCCAAAATAATGTGCGATCTATTTTTTTTCCCCGCCTCTTTCGGCCCCCTTTCTCCTTTTCGATCTGTTGATTTTCTGACACAAGCGAGGAAATCTCGATCGGTTCTTCCTTCCTTCCAGCATTGTTCATTGTGTCAACCACGGTTGCATTCTGATAGATCAGATGCAAAGGTCCCCCCGCCGAGATCCTTCAGCCATAAGGCCAGAACCGACTGACGGGACAGGTATCACATACAATAGGGAAACTTTCGACCTGACAGCCCTCGTGGTCATCCGAACAAGCGGGGCGGCATTGGCGATTGGAGCAGCATTGATCACGTTTTCCCGCCTCCCCGAGCCGTACTCTTAACTACTTAGATTTAAGGTATCTGAGACCGACTTCCATCTGAGACTGAAAGCCCCGGTAAGGCTGTACATGCATTGGGCAAATGGTTAAAAGTGCGTCACCCTCCGTACAGAGTACCTGCCCGGTCCCCTGGTCACACCTACCTCTGGAGGCACTGCGTACACTGCGATGACCACGGGCTGCACTGTAAAGTGTACAGTATGTAAACCCGAGCTGCCGAGTCAGTCAGACCGTCCTTGCCAGGGTTCAAGGTTTCTGGTTTGCACCGAGTTGCAGCGCAAAGAGGGGCTAAACTGGATTCGGCCGAAGTCCTGCCCTCCCCGATCAATAATGCCCGATCAATATCTGCATGTCTTGGGTGCGGAGGTTGTTTTAAACAGGGCAAGAAAATTAACCGATCAATCAATGAATTCTATCTTGCCCTCATTTTTATTTAGCTTTCTTTTTTTCACTTTTCTTTTTCTTTCCCTCTTTCAATCTTCCTTCGCTCCCCTTTTTGTTAATGAGCATTATCTTTACCTTCCCCCCCCCTCCCCCTCCATAATTCCCGTCAAATTCTGGTCCAGGATTTGCATTGCTTAGGTTGCCGGCCCGGAGTGGACCGCTGCGGGCCCTTTGTGGACCGTGGGGTCCTAGCTCCTCGACCTCATGCTACAACGCGACTAACTTAGTGCGAAGGAACCAACACCTCCAGGCCCCGAACCATGTTGCCTTTGCAGCCTCTGATAGGGCAAGCCTCCCTATAATCCATGCTCCTTCCATGTAACAAAAAGGAAATTGGAATCAATCTACGCTCGCCCATTCGTCCGTGCCCTCTCCTGACGTTTTTCTCGTGACAAAGTACTATGCAGATCGGCCATCCTCGCCTACCACTGGCTGATTTATTTCTGATTAGGAGGTTCCAGGAACGCCCATTGCCCTTTTCAATCTACGGGATTACTCGCTCTTTAGCTTCGGTCTTCTTGCGGTAGAAGCGGTGGAAGGTGAGAAGTTGACAAGCCGAAAGTCCGCCACTTGTTGGGGATCGGCCAAATGAGGCTTCATCATCCCAGACTCTTAGAAGGATCTACTTCTTTTATTTCTCTTCTGATATACCATCCCCGAGGACTTGGTGGTTAATCCCCTGATGATGACCAGTATCTTCGGCCTCGTACTGAATTTTCTTTCCAACCCCTCTTCTAAATTTTCTTCAACTTCCTCTCCACCTTCTTCACATGTTGTCGGCGTCGTAAGGGTGCAATGACCACTCCATATAAGAGATGAGGTGAGCAAGAACAGGGATGAGAGGCTCGGTACCAGAGAAAAAGAAGCCTACCCGTCGAATCCAAGAAGGTTGTGAAGGAAAACCGTTGGACCTTGAATGATTGTCAGAATCCAGCATAGTCGAAAATCTTCGCTTTATCTGCGATGTCATGCGGGCCTTTAGGTTCAGCGGTTTATCGATCCATTCCCCGTCCGTGAAAGGATATATGATTATGATTATGGATTATAATCTTGGCCTGCTCAGGAAGTTGCTCAACCTTTTTAATTTATTCATTTTCTTTTTTCTGGTAATAAAAGAGGAAGAAAAAAAAAGACCTTTATTTTACACTACTGTATCCTTCGTATGATTTTCATCTTGGGTCGATCCCCTCTCTTCGGGTTGATTATGGATCCTTCGTTGGCGCCTGTCTCCTTATGATGTGCTACAGGATTGCCGTCTCGAGGCAAACTGTCAATTCATCTGAACGACATGAAAAGCAAGACAGAGACATAGAGTAGCTACCGAAGCCTAAAAAGGGCCGCAACCTTCTTTTTTTTTTTTTTTTTTTTTTTTTTTTTTTTTTTTTTTTTGTCTTTTGGTTGACTTGAAAACTCTTTGGCACCGCCACTCCACCTTTTCTTTCCCCCATCGGGTACCAATGGTCCCAGGGGATTTAGCAATAAGTGCCTAGTAGATCGGTATCTACGGCAGAATAGTCAGGGGAGGGAGGCAACTAAAGTAAGGTAGGACTAAGGACTTGTCGTAGGTAAATGAAATTTGGGAGCCCAACATGTTATTTGCGCTTTCTGCTCAACATCGGTGTAACAGGACAGAACAGGACCCTGGAGCTGGAGACCTTTCCGCGGTGGAAAAAACATCCATTGACACCCCCATTCGGGCCAACAAGCTCTCTTAGGGCCTGGATTTTACTCTCTCTCTCTCTCTCTCTCTCTCTCTCTGGCAGGAACGGAAAGAAAAACAGAAACCCCGTCATGTTTGATACGATACCCGACCTGGACACGGCATCGTACATACGCTTACGGACTAGCGGTATTTGGACCCGACAGGAGATCCCTGCACCCCCCAATCTAGCAAGCCGCCAATCAGCGTGGGAATCCCCCACCATTTTTCGCCAGGGAGGGGGGGCCTGCCCTTTTAGGTATTTCTCTTACTTTGGGGCTTTGGGCCAATCATTGGGCGGAAGTCCGGCTTTTTCTACCCTCTGCACTATCAAGACTCGTGTCTGTAATTGTCCTTCCGTGCAATAAGACATGGAATTAAAATAGTGATTTATAATTATCATAGTCCAATAATAATAATTAATATCCTCTGCTATAGTACGACCGGACTGATCATGATGGACGGATGCATTAGGTATTCTTTTTTTATTTCATATTTCATTTATCCTATTTATCTGATTTTTTTCAATTTCATCCTTATTTCGTTGATTTCTTTTTTAATTCATTTATTTTCTCGACAGGCGAAATAAGAATTGCCGTTCCAGAGAGACAGATGGAAAGAGGCAAGAGAGGCCCTGTCGATTGGACTTAGTCGGTCGAGCATCAAATCAGGTACGACTCTTTACATCCATCATTTCTACTCGTGCGTGCAGCCCTTGGATGCTTACCCACCCAGAAACATCTATCTATCGCAGCCTGTCCACCCCATACGTCTCATACTCTGATACTTCTCTACCACTCGCTGCTGCGTCTCGGATCGTCCCTGTCCCTGTGCCTGCGCCCCAAATTGATCCTTTTTTTTCTCTATTTTATTTGAACTGATTTTCCATTTCGATCTCCCTCGATTTCTTTGATTTTCCCACCTTAAACTCCGTCCCATGCCTTACCCGCATCCTCCTGTTCCCTCCCCTTCATCATTGTACAAAAGCGAAGAAAGGACCTGCATGTTTTCTTATATGCATACATATTGCTCTCGTTAGCTCTGGTTAGTTGGGTGCTCGGATACAGGTGTTGAAAGAATTTTTGGTTTCCCTCACGGGATAGGTATTTGGCATACATACTGACTGTGGCTCCCGATCTATTCGTCAGTCTCGAAGTACTAATCGCATATTACTTACTATCTGGTTCCTTGGAAACTCGATCATGCATATTCGGCCCTCGATCCGGCTCTAGATTGTCCATCTCTTTTCTGTGTTTCTTTGAAAAAAATTTCCTTTCTTTGCTTTTTCTTTCCTCTATCCAATATCTGATCCTCTGATTCCGCCCATTGGCTTCCTGTCCTCTCCGATCTCTGGACGGGTTTGCTTAGCGCTGGCTGTCATTCCGGTGCCAGGGCTGCTGCAAGACCGCCACTTGTTATAGTATCAGACCACTCCCCCGGGTCATTTTTATTCTTCTATCCTCTTGTTCCCTCCGCTACTCTCCAACCGTCTATCGATTCCAACAGTCGCCATGGATACGGAAAGCTCCCATGGACAAGACAGTGATTTCGCACAATCACCGTGGGTGGATATGGGCGGGTTCTCTCCCTCCCAACATTCACCGCCACTGGATTATCATGGATTTGGATATGGCGTGATGCCCTTGGATTCTGCCTACGATGTGTCGATACCACCTCCATATGCATCTTTGCCATTGACGCTGCCATCCAGCACATGGCCGAGCATGCTCACTCCCGGCCAATATGCGGAGGCAGGCTTGCCTCCGGTCCCGATACAACCGTCCGTGACACCGGCTGCGCCCATTCCGCCGCCGCCGCCACCACCACCACGCAAAGCGTCCACCAGCAGCTCGACGCCGCGGAGGACGCTTACGGATGATGATCGTCGACGCATGTGCCTCTACCACGAGGAAAACAAGACGGCTAAGCAGACTGACATTGGAGGTAAGTTTGTACTTGTCACGATGTCCCATGATTTCGGAGGGTTCGGGCTGATGATCCATAGCGCTCTTTGGAGTGGAAAGAAGGTAGAGTACACACTTCCCCTTCCTGGGACATCCAAGTTCTGTGTGTAAGAGAGCTCTTTCTAACTTTCGGTGGTTTGTTTCCAAAGTACTGTTTCAAAAGTGCTCCGCCAGAAAGAAAAATATCTGAACCCAGAGGACGGGAGTCGATCTCCAATTAAGCGAGCCAAAGGGCGAGTCCCTGATATCGAAAAGGCTCTTTCCAATTGGGTAAGAAATTACCAGCGACATGGCTATTCCCTCAGCGATGAAATGATCAGGGAAAAGGCCCTTTTCTTCGCCAGTAACTGTGGCGCCAATGAAGGAAAAGAAAAAGTCCTGACCACTAGCTGGCTGGAGAAATTCAAGCATAAAAATAATCTACTGGGTGCTAAATCTCGCAAGAGTTCCTTCAGCACTACCAAGAGCGACTCGGACAGTCCCACTGGTCTCAGCATCAATTCGGCTTTGGCTTCGGCTGTCCAGTCTCCGACTCTC
The DNA here is from genome assembly GCA_004849945.1 of Aspergillus ochraceus. Lineage (NCBI taxonomy): Eukaryota > Fungi > Ascomycota > Eurotiomycetes > Eurotiales > Aspergillaceae > Aspergillus > Aspergillus ochraceus. Next base: position 1,188,074 of record SSOS01000001.1, on the reverse strand, counting down.
TTATCCCCGACATCCCCTGGGTTTACCACGCCGTCCCCATTGTCCCCGACTCAAAGCCAGGGGCACATCAAAGCTGAGGCCCTGGCCGAGCTCATAAGCGATTACCAACAGCATATACAAACCAAGAACACTACGTCGCTTGATACCACTGTGGCCAGCCCAACCTCCACCTTGGTGTCGGAAAGTCCTTTCACTCCCACTAGCCAGTCCCGCAATCCCTCTGCGGATTGTTTTCCTAATAGGCCGCGAAGCCAAACATGTCCCCTCAGCACTGTCGACCCCGGATCTATGATTTCAGATGATCCTTGCGAACAGGTCTCTCCCAGGACTTCCCTGCAGCCACCATTCCCAGGGACCTTGCAGGAGTCCCCCATGGAGGACAACCACGATCCCAAAAAGCTCCCTGGTCTTGATACTTCGGCCAACATGATCAAACGCAACCGGAGCAACCCTGAGATTCGGGCCAAGACCATTTACCCACCGCTGTTTTCCAAGTCAACCACCGTTTCTCCTGTTAGTTCTCCGGGCTCTCCCACTCAGGATGAGGCCCGGAAGGCACTAGAGCTGGTGATGAATTATTTCGAAGCCCAACCTGCTGGCCTTGGAGCGCAGGAATATTTGACTATTGGGAAGTTGATGGAGCGGCTTGAACTGGCCAAGGGCCAGCAGACTACTCTTCCGGGAGGCCTCACTCGCATCGATGAGCACGAAGATGCTCCCCACGTCACCAGAAAAAGAAGCATCCACAGCTTAGGTTAGTCCAAATTCTCGGACGCCGAAGGCATATCTTTACACACTATCATCAGTTCGGATTTTTGGCTTTTTTCTGTCTTCTCTTTTCCCCCTGCATGTTACCTTGGCTTTCTCCTGCTTTCTGCTAAAACATATTCCCCTGTTTTTCTATTCTTCTTTTCTACTGGGTGGCTTTCTGTTTTACTAGTCTTGTTGCATTTGTACGTCATGTTTTTATGATTCCCTGTTTCATTAAGCTAAGCTGGGTCAACGATCGACGAAGCTTGTGAGAAAAATCAGACGATACACACACATCAGAGGGCAACCTCGGGGTTTAAAAGGGGGTTTTTTTTTCATTTCTTCCACATTTCACATACGGCAGACATTGGCGCAGGGCCTGACGGACACGGATCCGACGGAATTACAATAATCAGGAAGATCGAAGGAGTCAGCTTTCTAGTTATGTTTGATTCGCACAATCTTTTCTTTCTCTGCTTCTTGTCGGCTTTTTTCTCTTCTCTTTTTTTTTTTTTTTTTTCCTTTGGTGGTGACCCAAACTAGCATTTAAACCGACCCGCCCACGCGGACGCAAACTGCATTGGACTACTACAGTCTCACATCTTTGGGATTTCATTTAGGGCTTTCGGATGGCAATGGGGAACAACGAATTTCAATACGGAGCTTGGATCTTATTTACTACTGATTTGTTTTATGTGTTCAATTCTGTTCTTTATCTTTATATGTCCCAGTCTCAGTATTTTTGTTGATTTCATTATATCCTATGTTTTATTTCCTGTAATTGCAATTGTATAGCTACCTTGCATTCTTCGCTTACGGAACCCCGATTGTTTGAAACCTTCACCGCATGTTTGAGTCATTTACCCTGATGATTTTATTACTATAGTTACTGTGCATTTAATCTAGTACTCCCTGTTCCCCAAGCCCCAACAGTAACCGGCATCCATGTCAGTGTGTATGGAACATGTTCCTCGTTGATCCATACGCACGTGCCGTCCTATCATAGTCTAAACATCCAATGCGCCTCGAAACTAACAGACCAAAAGGACAAACTAACAGCATGGAACCTGGACATGATACCATCATGGATCCATCCGACGATAAGCAGTTCCTTTTTCCATTCTTGTTCGAATTCTTCCTTCCTTGCGAGGAGTCGAGGACTCTACGGTTACCAGGGAAGTAGATCCCAGCTGAGCTAGTTCCTAGTCGGTATCCTCCGAGCAGGCAATCTCATCCTTCTGTTTTCTGTTTTTCTCATGTCTTTCCAATTTGAGATTTTTTTCCTAATTTTTTGCTCTTGCCCACATCCCCGCTTCTCTTTCTATCTCCTTCCTGTTTCTCGGCTCCCTAATTTCCTCGCATCCGCCATACGCTATACGCTATACGCTATCCGCCATACGCAGCGCCGTCCACGCTTAGGTACTCTACGCTTACAACTTACGCCTAACTTTACCCGCTACCCGCCATCCGCGAACCGTGAACCTTGGTACCGTCTTCTCAACGACCCCGCCGGTGCCATACTTCCTTCCGTACACCGCACTTGGTCTGGGTTTCACTTTCTACTTTCTAGGATCTAGGATCTTTTAATCCACTGTACTAGTATAGTTAGGGTCAGTAGGGTCTCTTGGTTTTATGCGTGTCTATCCGATTCTGTACGGAGTTGTCTTTTAGTATGGCAATGCCAGTGGATGTACTCCGTATACCCAGATAATTACTACGAAGTATGACTCCAATTGGTTCTCTCGCCTTCTTTTTCATTGCTTTTTTTTTTTTTCGTTAGTCGGTGTTGAAATTTTGCCCTGCATAGATAGATGAATAGAGAGATGGATATGGATAGATCGATTTTGGTTATTTACAGTAGTTTCTATTTTTTTCCCCTGTTTTTTCTTTTGGGAAAGGAATGTTTTACACGGTTTTTTTGGGGTTGTTAGTTACCACTGAATGTGAGTGATCAGTAAGTATTCCAAATTCATTCATCTATCTTCTTCTTTGGGTTCTCGCTAACATATGATCTTTTATTATCGTACCAAAAAAAAACAATTATCATAATGCGGTTATTCTATGATTGCTATTAATTATTCACGGTTTATGGTTCGCTTGTCTTGTCCTACTCAGGATAGTCCATTTTACTACCTACCTCCCTTCCATAGTTCATGGCTTTTTTTTTTTTTTTTTTAACCATCTAACTGTTCCGGATTGAGTGCATAACTACGTATACCAATTAGCTAATTACGAGCTACCTTACGATCTCCCTACTAGTCCATGCTCCATATAGATACGGATTAGGTACACCGTAGATAGGTAGGTAGATCCTAATTCGGGAGGTAGTAGGGACTCGGTACCGGAACACTCAATTCGGCCGGATCTAGATAGCCCTACTCCGTACTACACTCTATCCATTCGATTCCAAGTATTCTACGAAGAAGGGTACTGTGTAAGGCGGTTCTTGACTTAGGAAGATGGATGATTCCCACTTACACTACTACTTCTACTAACGAACTAGGAGGCTCGAAGGATCGGGAAGGAAGATCTCAACGGCCATGTCCGGCTACTACTGTAAACTACTGCCTCGATCCTCAAGCGCTACAAGCGAAACAGATTTCGTTCCTTCGTTTCTTTTTCAGGATCATTAACATTATTCTAATTATTGATTAAGGCGAATTGGACTATGCCATGTCATAACTAACGGTCTGGGGGCCGGATGGTGCTGGCTTCTTTCTCTCGGAATAGACTGTCGGGGTGGATGGTAATGGATACTCTCAAAGTGGTGGCTCATGAGACGGTGGCTAGACCGACGCCCCTGTCCTCCATTAACTCGGTGAGACTGCGCTTAGATAGCTCGGGGAGAAGCTTCGCTAGGATAGCTTCGATGATCGAATAGATTAAATGTTTGTTACAATACTCGTCCGCGAAGAGATCGAGAAGATCGTGCTCGATGGCGGCGAGGAGTTGCGCATCCTCTTCCGGGGGAGGAGGAACGGGCGACGACGCTCGGGAAGAGTCCGGGTGTCGGGGGAACTGATTATGATCATTGGAAGCTTGGCCGTCGAGGGGGCCGTGTACGGCGCCATTGGCGGGAATACCAAAGAAGTGCCGCGCAATTGGACGAGGAATCCGCGATAAAAGACTCACCGCGCAGCGTCGCTTGACGGAAGCGATTTCGGCCGCGGATGGACGTGGGTCCGGCGACAAGGAAGGCGCAGTCGCTGAGAGGTTAGGCGTTGAAATGCCACTGTTGGCGTTACTTGCGCCAGCGGCATCGCTACCACTCCCAGCACCAGAACCCCTCTCGATAGGCGACGAGGGAGGTTGCACGGACAGGTGCGGCGTCGGAGGCCCGGTGGGATTCGTACCCGCGGCGGCCTGAGCCGGACGAGCGTTCAAAGGAAAAAGTGTCGCCCTGGAGGCGAGAAGCAGGTTGGGCAATAAAGTGGGGGGGAAGAGATGATTCTGAATGGTCTCGTGAAGGAACCTGGGTGGAGAGCAAGTTAGCCTATGAGAAAAGGACTTCTCATAAAACAAGATGTATAATGAAAGAGGGAAATTGGCAGTGAAATTGCGCAACGCAGACACGGAGATGGCCCAGGGAGAGTAAGCGGTAAAAAAAAAAAAATTAATTAAAATATATTTCACAAAAAAAATAAAAAAAAATTCTTTAAATATAAATTAAAAAAAAAAAAAAAAAATTAAAAAAAAAATAAAAAAGGGCCGTGCAACGACCGACGTGAGAATGGAACGACCAAAAAAGCAGTGGAGCAAGCAGGAAAAAGCGATCGTTGCTTGGCTTCAAGGGCAGACCAGGAGCTTGGGCCATCGATTGGTGCGATTGAGCAGGGCCCAAAGCTGAAGATGACGACAAGTCCCAAAGGCCCTTCTGGCACGACGGCCGGGGGAATCCTCATAGGCAGAAGGAGGCTGGTTTAGCGTCGTTGAAGGCCGCGACCTCGGCCGGCTGTCGATTGGCCCCAAAAAAGGGGAAAGCAGAAGACGGGGCGGCCTCAATGCCGCATGGCCGTTTACTCAACCAATGCCTGGTTGATCGTTCCGAGTCATTGCACTTCTCTTCTTTAGTCTTTGTTTGTGAACCACAACACCCCCTTCAGAAGGGCCTAGACAGGGAAGAGGATAGCGCCTCCCCTGTCGCTTCCCCTCCTCGTCCATGCGGTGATGGGCAGTGCAAGTGGACAGAATGCCAAGTTTTTTCTTTCTTTTTTCTTTTTTTGTCATGTTTTGTCTTTCAAGTCTCAACCTTTTTTTCTTTGTTTGGATGATCAGGCAAGCTGGAGTCGAACGGGACGGAAAGGGCCGGGCCCGAACCTGAAGTGGACCGAGAATCATCGACATGGGCACGTTCAATGGGAGTCGGTATGTCCGAGGAGGGAGAACGACCAGTCCATTCTTCATTCATCGAATCATCGATCCCTCGGATACCAGAAAGGTCAGGTACGGTCAGGTACGGTACGCAAACCGTAAGATAACCGTACGCGCCGGTAACAGACGGTACTGCCAATCAGGGACAGGAGCGCGCCCCCAGCAGATCAAGTGACCGGGGCGGCATGCGAGCAATGCTGCAGCCATCGTGCCGTCCGTCCGTCCCCTCGTCGTGCAAGTAGATCATAGTTCGGAGATCGAACCCGTACCGCTTCTCCACCGTTGATTCTCCCTTCGTCTGGTGTCACGGAGACAAAGCGGATGCTGAGTTCTGCTTGGGGATTGGTGCTGGGGAAATGGAACAAGGAGGGAAGGACCGGGGGGATTAGGGACAGAGAGGGAGCACTAGAAAACCCAGAAGGTAAAAACAAATGGAACGAAGAAAAAAATAACCACTCACCTATCAAGGACGCTGTCGGTGTCACCTAGCCTGCCTGGACCCGCCAGGATCAGGTATTGGGACAAGGCCAGTAACCCTCCCAGCCACGGCATCCGGTTGGGGACGTCGATTAGTTGAGAGACCATCCCGTACAGTCGATAGTCCAGCACGGGGCGCTTGCCAGGAGGGTTGCATGAAGGGACCGCCTCCGGTGCGTGGCCGCCGACGCTGGCCGTCGAAGGCCCTGGCGAGCTGGCTGCAACGCGAAAGAGACCCCTTACGATGAAACGTAGAGTCACGTAGACCAGATATCCGAAGTGAAGGACGTTCCACACCCACTCGGGCACGGGTAGCAAGACCTTGGAGGAATGGTGGTTCTGGTTGTCTTCCTTGGGCGCCAGGAGCCCAAACTTCTTTAACTGGTCATGTTTAAGCGGTCCCGTCGTGGTGGTGTCATCCTCACGCGCGGGTTGGCGTCCCACGGCATCCAGAAGCTTTGTGATACTCTCCCACAGAAACCAGCCTTCGCACACCTTCCCGCTGATTTGGTTCCCCAGAATCAGGTCTGCCACGATGTCGCCCACCAGCGTTCGCAGACACACATTATCTAGGTCCTCCGTAGGCAGGAGGACGGCCAGCACCTCCTGCGCCAGCAATTGTCGATATACCGTCTCGTTGGCGCGTTGGCGCTCCGCGAGGCCCGCGTCCGAGGCATCTGGGACCGGCGAGAAGGCCGGATGCGGGTACAAGGCATGATAAATTTCGCGCGTCGAAGAAGAAAATCCAGGCAGTCGAGACTGTTCTCGCGCAATTCTGTACGCTAGGCATCGACGAAAAAGGGTTCAAAGAAGTCAGTTCTAGACCAATAAACACCCCGCTGACTTGGCCGGAGATGGGGCACGTAGGAAGGGGGCAGAAAAGAAGAGTAACTGTCTCACAGGTAATATGCGCTTCGACTAGAGCAGGAACCTCATCCAGAAACAGCTGTGCAACGTCGGTTCCTCGAAGTCGCTGCTCCAACGCCCGGGTACAGTGCGCGATCACTTGGATCACTTCGTTGACCAGGGTCTGGTCCGGGGTGATTTTCGAATACCACGCGAGAACAAACTCTTTGACGATGACGGCGATTATGGCATAGAGCTGAAGGTCTATTTCGTTCGAGCTTGTGAGAGGGGGTAAAAGGTCCCCGGGAGGCTGTGGGGTGGACGCTCCGCCGTGGTTTCCGGTCTGGGGACACAAGACGCGTCGGATCAGGGCGACCGTTGCCTTATGGCTCGTCGCACTGGCCTGTTCATCCCGGCTCGGGGCCTTGGGCAATCGAGGCCGTGGAGGAATTGGCGAGGATGGCAGCTGGAGAGTGGAGGACGCCGGAAGAGCTGTGGATTTGGAGCTGGAGGTGGTCGGACCAGCTTTGAGATGTGAGAGCGGTTGCAGGCCGGGGCGAGGCGGAGGGTCGCTGGTCATCTCATCCCAGTCGTCGGGGAAGGAGGTTATAGGCCGGAGCAGAATTCAAAACGTGGAAACAAAGAAAGAAACAAAAGCACGAACGCAGAAAGGCAAACGGAGCCGGCTCTCGGGGTTGAAGTTTGGTAGACGCGGAGGGAACGAAGCATAAGTTGGCGCAAGTTTCCCCGGGACCGCCGCCGAGGATGACGCAGCATGTCCGCATGGGGAAGACATTTAGGGCTTAGGGCCTGGGGTCGATAAGGAACGGCCGTTATCGCTGCTTATCACTAGGTCTCCCCGCATTGTCTTCTCTGCGCTGTCCTCTTGTTCTCTTCATCCTTCATTCTTCTCTCTCTCTCTTATTCTTCTTCTTCTCCCCTACTATTCTCTTCCAGAATGCTTCCCACAATGACCTCCTCTATTCCCACCCCAATTCCCCTATGGCTAGATTGCGATCCTGGTTCGTTGTCCCGATCTAGACTCCGGACCATCCCCATACGCCTAAGCTGACAGTTTACCCACTAGGACACGATGTAAGGATAGTCAACTCCAGATTGGAAAAGAAACTATCTTACACTATCTAGGATGCGTTTGCAATTCTCGTCGCCGCCCATCATCCGTCCTTGAATCTTCTCGGAATCACCACGGTCCACGGCAATGCTTCCTTGGAAAACACCACGGTCAATGCCACGAGGATTCTGGAGGCTATTGGTCGACCAGAGGTGCCCGTCTACCCGGGACATTCCAAACCTTTCTGCAGACCGGCAATCCATGCGCCCAATATCCATGGTAACAATCCCACTCCCCTTTCTTTTCCGTCTCCGTCATTAGGAACAACATAAGTCTGACTGTCTACTTGCCCCTCTATCTTGTAGGTGACTCCGGTATTGACGGCACGGAACTCCTACCCAAACCCAGCACCGCCCCCATAACGGACAAGAATCCCATTTTAGCGATGCGCGATGCTCTGTTGGCGCACCCGAAAGGGACACCCTGGGTCATCGCAACCGGCGCCCTGACCAACGTCGCATTGCTGTTTGCAACCTTCCCTGAAGTGGCAGAGCACATCCAGGGGCTGAGTATCATGGGCGGCGGCGTAGGCGAGGGGTTCACCGACGCGCCCATGAGCCGGCTGGTGGGCCAAGAGGCACGGATTGGCAACGTCACTCCTCTGGCAGAGTTCAATATCTACGTGCGTATTTGCTGTCTAATCAATCCCCTACCGACTCATCCTATCAGACGGTTGCTGACAGTCTGATGGCCATATCTCAATAGTGTGATCCCGAAGGATCCCAGTCCATCTTCTCCAACCCCGTCCTAGCATCGAAGACGACCTTGATCACTCTCGACTTAACACATCAGGTCCTGGCCTCGCCTGCCGTGCAATCTCGCATCCTGCACGGCGACGACGACGACGCGTCCGCGTCCTCTACCGTCCTCCGCCAGATGCTCTTCGACCTCCTGGTCTTCTTCGCGTCGACGTACGAGAGCGTGTTTGGCTTGAACGACGGTCCTCCACTGCATGACCCGCTTGCCGTGGCGGTGATCCTGTCGACGCTCAACCCGGTCTTCGCAAAGCAATATCCCGACCAGGTCTTGAAGTTCGATGACCGCAACGGCGAGCGCTTCGCCGTCAATGTTATCACCGACGGGCTCCACGGAACCGATGTCGAGCTAGTCGGATCATTGGGTCGTTCAGTCGTTGCGCCTCTCGTGCAGGGTGTGGCTATCCCGCGCGGTGTGGATTTGGATGCGTTTTGGAATATCATTCTGGATTGTCTTCGCCGAGCGGACGAGTGTAATGCGGCGCGGAAGAAGATATGATAGGTAGCGGTGCGTTGCAGCCTTGTCGTGCTTCTAGACCCAGTAAATAGATTAGATCTTTCTAGTAGATATTCAATTTTATGATGGTATTGGAGTAATTACTGTAGCCACTATTTATTCATTATGTTCCGACAATGTGCTCTGTCAACTGTCTTTGTATACACCCACAGCCGGCATGGAAGACCATGACATGCTATACATGAGCCCTCGCCTGCCGAGCTGGTCGTCTTAATAGGTATGCTTCATCAGGTTAATAGAATTGCGATTGATATACATGAGCCGATCCCAATGCAGCTACCATTCCCGAATACTACCATCCGGACCGAAGAATTCCTTGGGCTGCCAGGGCTCCGTCGACTGAGCCACCCGACGAACGACGTCCTCGTCGATCTCAATGCCCAATCCGGGCCTCGTCAGCGCATCCACGTACCCGTCCTTGACGTCGAAGACGCTAGGATACTTCACATAGCTCGTGATGTCGTACTCGCCCGCTTCCTTGTTATAGTGGATACCCAGACTCATCTCCTGGATGGCGAAGTTCGGCGTAGCCAGATCCACTTACATGCAGGCAGCTAGGGCAATGGGGCCCAGGTGACAATGCGGCGCTAGCGCAACGTCGTATGTTTCTGCCATGGCAGCAATGCGGCGGAGTTCCGAGACGCCGCCGCAGTGGCTGATATCGGGCTGCAGCACGTCGACGCTCGCATCTTCGAGGAACCGCTTCACGTCCCAACGGCTGAAAAGTCGTTCGCCTAGGGCGATCGGGCACGAGACGAGGTCCGACAGCTGCTTGATGCCCTCCGGGTGTTCCGAGAGCAGCGGTTCCTCCAGGAAGAGTGGACGATGCGGTTCCAGGGCCTTGGCCAGCTGCTTGGCCATGGGTTTGTGGAGACGGCCGTGGAAATCCAAGGCGGCGTCTAGACCGAGCGCCTTGATGGTCTTGAGACGCTCGACACTCGATTCTAGCACGCGCGGCGAATCTAGCCAGTTGACGTCCTCGGTGGCGTTCATCTTGATGGCTCGGAAGCCTTGCGCGATACGCTCCTTGCCGGCCGCTTCGACGTCGGAGGGTCTGTCGCCGCCAATCCAGACGTAGACGGACAGTTTGTGCCGTACCTTGCCGCCGAGAGAGTTGGTGGATGGGCACACCGAGCCGCCGGCCCTTGAGGTCCCATAGGGCGATACCGATACCGGAGATCGCGGACATGAAGACGGGGCCGCCGCGGTAGAAACCTAAGCGCCAGGCCATCTGCCAGATGCGTTCGATGTCACTGAGAGCAGGCAGTTAGTTGGGCGGTTGGACGATCATGTAAGACTAGCATAGTGGGAGCTAACTCGGCCTCGTATCCTTGGAATCGCTTGCACAGAGCATTGAGGGTACCTTCAACGGCCTCCGTGTGGCCTTCCAGGGAGCTTTCTCCCCAGCCATATTGACCATCTTCATCGATGATCTTAACGAAGAGCCATCGAGGGAGCACACGGAAGTATTCGATGGATTTGATCTTAACCATTCCGAAAGTGATGCTGAGCTGAATCAATTGATGGAGTTGGCTACAAAGCACTGGGGCTGGAGAAAGGTGGATTTAAAAGATAAGAATGGAGGGAAGTCTGGTCGCGGAATCTCCAGTTTGTCAGACTTCTTCTGTCGGCCAGACCGAGTTGCCGAGTACTTCATCGCGATGCATCGTCGAATTTTATCGAGAAGATCGATGACAGGGCTGGGACCTTATCAACATCAAGTACGGAATAAACCGTATTCAATAATGATCGGGATGGGTAAGTTGGGATGTCCTGGAGGCATAATGGAAGATAATAGATCGGAATGTGGGGGGATCCATCAGGAAGACTCCGCAATGGAGAAAGTGGAAAGGGAGAAGGAGAGAAAAGACGGAGGTGAAGAAAGGGAGTTGCAAAAGATCAGATCATGTAATCTCGCCCACTTTGCCTTTCTTCCGCCAACCAAACCATCCTGATTATTTCTTTCTCTTCGACTTCCATTCACTCTCTCGTCATCTCATCCGGTTTCATCTGTTCCTTCCCCTTCTCCTCCTTCTTCGTCCCGCTGATTGAAATACCATCGGCGTCCTCCGCCACCGAGGACGATAATGCCTCCGGTCAACACTCCCTCGGTCAGTTACAAGCCTCTCCCCCTGTTGGTTTTCCCCCTCAGGGAAATGACGTTGATCGACGTTAACCGAATCTTTAATCCTTGAATACAGAATCACTCGCCTCCTCCCACCTCGTCGCTGCAGCTGAACGAACTATCCGGCCCACTCCCCTCGCTGCCCGCCTCCGATGACGCCCATGACGATAACGTGAGCTTCCTGCGGTCTCGTGTGCGCTCACCACCTGATTCCTCCTCGTCCATCTCGTCTATCAGTCGTCAGCACCGACGCCGACAACAGACTCAACCCGAGTTGGATCCCATGGATCTGGACATCCTCGCCCGCAGGCGAACCTCCATCGAAATCAATCGTCGCATCCCCATCGTGCGCAATCAGCGCGAGTCTCCCCCCAACGCCACCTCCGGCAGCAACCCGAATCCAAATCATCACGGCAACAGTCATAATATGCCCAACTACGAAAGTCGGGTTTCCAACCCGCGTTCGCTGTACGGTTGGGCGCCAGCCTCCGATGACGACGATGACGCTAACGACGACGCCAACGACGATGATTTGACCTACGAACCGCTCCAAGATCCCAACTCCATTTCCTCCTGGTTTGGCCGCCTCTCCGACCGCAGCGCCGCTTCCAGACGCCATGCGCGCCGCGAATACGTCGGTCGAAGTCCGCACGCCCTGCCCGACGATCCTGCGGATAACAACGGTGCCCACCGCTGGAATGACCCGACGACGGAGGCCCTGTTACAGTCCGTACGACGACAACCTCGCTTTTCACGCACTCGCACCCTACACAACTATCTGCTAGATCGCGAACGAGCAGGCACTCAGGACGCAGAGGAGAGCAGAGATCGGTCATCCGCATCCCGCGCATATCGCTTCCTGCCCAGCAGTCGTGGTGAACCGCCTCGCCTCCTGACTCACAGTGACCTGCGCGCTCGCATCAGCGCCCATCGACAACTCAACATGGACAATCCCCCGAGTCCCCGTCTCAAAGAGACGATCAAGTACCTAGATCGACTGCGATACTCCAACTCGTTTGAAGAAAGCCTCACCTCGGCCGCTGCGGGAGGCTTTGCCCAACTCGACTTTCTCCCCTGGGACCACGACGATTTTATCTTGGACACAGCTTCGATTGCGCCACCCCCGATGTGTTCCTGGCTGCGGCCTGGCATGGTTTTCTCAGGATCTCAGCGGGCTGCCAGCAGTGCCAGCTCGATTTTCGGTCAACGAGTACCCAGCCCTTCGTCATCATCCCATGATCCCATGATCGTCAACGGAGGTGGCGAAAATAACAACCCCAACAATAATCGCATCAGCGTGTACACTACGAATGGCCGACGGTACCTGGCCAACAACATCTACAACCTGGGGACGGGCAAGGACGAAAACTGGCCGGTGAAAGTCACTATCCACAACATCAACACGCAAGAGATGACGCTATCGGGGACGATGGAAGCGTACAACATCCCCGACAAGACCTCCCCGTCCCACGACGCACACATCGTCACCTTCCTTGAGGGCGAAATCATCGATTTTAACACGCATACGCTGGAAACGAAGAACTTCAAAGCCGACGCCGAGATTGACAGTACCTACTGGCGGGAGCTGCAGCCTTTCAAAACGCTCACAGACGAGGAGATGACGAGGAACCTGGTCAGTCGGAAATGGATTACCGAGGAATTATCCAAGGGGTGGATCTTGATGCGATGGAAAGGTATGCTTCATTCTCTCTTGCCATCCTTTCTTCTGAGTTCTTTTTAACCATTACATAGAACGCTGTTTTATCACGCCCACCGACTCCCGACAAGGCCTCACCATCTCCGGATTTTACTACATCTCTCTCCACCGGGAGAGCGGCCACATCGAAGGTCTCTACTACGACCCAGGCAGCTCCCCGTACCAGCAACTTTCCCTGCGACCGGAAACTAACAAAATGGTCCGGCCGTCGTACAGCTTCCGCTAATTGGCACTGGCTTCTAAGCATCCTTGTTCTTCGGCGTTTGGGGACGGATCGTTGGGATCTTGACTACCTGGATTGATTACTTACATGTTGACCTGCGATTCGCATAGCCGGTGGGATTTTTTTTTTTCTTTCTGTGTTCGAATTTAGCCTTTCTGGTAAGACATGCCCGTTACATACTTTTGTTTTCTTGGTACAAGTTGGCATCTAGTACCTAGGTATCTATCCTCTGGCCAGTTCATATGGAGTTCAATTGATGAATTCAAATTGTATCTTAACAATCGAAGATTTGGAATTATGATACCATTTGCTTATTGGATTACGTTCAGTCTTTATAAACTATTACTACCTTACGAATGGAAAGTGAAAACAAACTTGGGTTCCTCGACTTCATAAATTTTTTAGTTATTTAGATGATTTATCCCCCAAGTCCTCGTCTAGAGCAAACTAGACAAGAAACCCGGAGAAAAAGTTGGTGGTTTGATAGATCCGATCACACAGAACAAAGCAGAGAAAAAAAAAAACAATAGAAAGAAAAGATGACACATCAAAGATCATGGAGGGATCTAGGTAGCTTTCCGATCCGAACATAGTCCTGTCCTCACATCTCGATTACCCAAAATCCAACCCACAATCGATTCGATATTTCCCTTTTCCGTTCTCTTTTTTGGCCTCCGGCTTACTTTATTCTGTCCTGATCAAGCTACAATCGCAACACCGAGTTGTGAACATTTCCTCAAGAGGGGGAGATGTTTACTGCTCGGTCTGGAAGTAGTTCAGGAGGACGGAACGCTCCTGGGACTCCTCACCCCAGTCCTTGACGACGACGCAAGAGCAGTTGACGACCTTGCGGGCGTTGCCCTCACGGTCGAGCTGGCCTGTATTCCATCTGGTTAGTGTCCATCACATCTACACCGGAAATATTTGACAAGTGAAAGGAGAGAGAGAGAGAGGGAGACATACAAAGACCAACCCACTCGCCCAGCATCTTTCCATCAGGGACCTTGATAAGGGGGATCTTGTGCTCGGAGCAAAGCGCCACAACAAGCTTCTTGTAGGCCTCCTCCTCGCAGCCCTCGTTGAGCACACACATGTGCGCCTGGCGACGGTCCAGGGTCTTCGCGGCCTCGCGGAGTCCGCGGGCAAGACCGTCGTGGATGAGCGAGATGCGGAGAACGCCCTTCAGAGCGTCCAGCACGGACATCTGGCCACCGGCGCCAGCGTCGGCCGAAACCTCGACCTCGTCGGCGGCAACGGGGGGGTTGGACATGGTCTCTTCTCCGTCCGACTATTTCATTGTAAATGGGTTGTTAGTGGGTGTTCATTTTTTTTTTTTTTTTGGCAGGCGTTCTGGTTGGGGTTTTGATGGTTTTTTGATTTCGCGATTGATTCGTTTTCAGGGGATTTGATGGCGCGGGTTCATGTAGCGGGCAGGATTGAACGTACCATTTTGATGATTCTATTGGTATATCCTGTCGGATTTTCCTCAAAGAGTTGAGTTGTTGGAGTGCTGAATTCGAGAGTGTGGAATCGTCCGCGGGTTTTCTCGCCTAAATCGTCGGTGGTGTGCCCTACGGCTTATGTAACAGCGCGCTCACGTGGAGTGAGTCACGTGACTAACTCGATCGGACAGGGCTCTCAGTAGCTAGATATTTAGACAAGATCATCAGGTTGAGACTGGCCGACAACTACATTACTCCATGTCTACAAAAAGAAATTTACAAAAGTAAAGACTGGACTGAAAGACTGTCAAAGTCTTGTTCTATCCAAATACCCGAACACTCGAGGAAACGTCACACATCACATCAACTGAGGTATCATAGTCATACATCAAGGAAATTCCGCCTGTACAGTTGTACTCAAAGTCGCCAGGTAACAAACGATGCAGTATCAGTATCAAACATTAGACGTATGTACTTGGTCGTGCATGACCATAGCCGTTTGTAAGGCCTTGAATCCCGTTGGAAAACCCTTCTTCCACGGGCAGAGGTCCCGAGACATGCCCATTGGGCTGCGGTAGATCAAATGGAGGTGTCGCCGAAGGTTCGCGATCAATATGCATCTTCAGGAATTGGATGTCCAGGCCATGCAGATGGGGAATATGCGGAACAAGATCCATGAAGTCGGAGAGCTTTAAAGAAAAGTTAGCGGTCATCTTTAGCCTCGCAGGTAAGATAGATTGGTCATATACATACCCGAACCCAGAATACATGCTCCATGTCGAAGTATTTCGGGCGTGCTTCGCTGTCTCTCCGCATGATCTGTCCAAATGACGAGCTCATGAACTCCATCTCGTCCGCTTGCACGAGCATACGTCGAGTGACCCGCCATAGATTCCCTCGCTGAGTCGGCGTCGCGTTGCGCTTCTCCCAGCCGGCATACTGTGAAAGTTGCAGGTCATTGGTCGCTAAAATCGGTGCCACTAGATAGTTTGGAATCCATTTCTCCTCTGCCACATCAGGTGAACAGGAGGGATCGAGTTGCTTCGTCTCCGCGGTCACCACGGGCATGAATTTCCTCAACCACATGTGGCTTCTCGCTTGAGGATCGTTGGACCCAACCAGATTGGCCGCAGCACGAAGTCTACTAGGTAGAGCGTCTCGCCGCCGTTGCTCTTGCTCTTCCTGCTCCCTGCGCAGTTTGGCAAGCCGAGCCCGTTCCTGCTCGAGGCGTTTCTGACGTTCCTCTTCGGCCAGCTTGGCTCGGCGTTCTTCGGCCTCTTTCCGCTTGCGCTCCTCCTCCGCGGCCTTCTCTGCCTTCTCTTGAGCCAAGCGAGCTGCCCGCTCTTTCTCTTCCTTCTCCAGACGAGCTTTTTCGGCTTCCGCAAGGCGCGCCTCCTCAAGCAGCTTCGCGATGCGCGCCTCCTTTTGTCGCCGGGCTTCCGCTTCCGCCTGTGCCTCCGCTTTCTCGGATACACTCACCGGATCCTCCATTGGGATATCATCCAGGTCGTGAGTCTCGTGCTTTTCGTGCTCTTCTTTAACGGGCTTCCGTTCGACGGGCTTCGGGGCTTGTGCGTCGGATTCCCGTGCGGCGTTCAACCCATGGTCGGGGTGAGTATCATCGTCGTCCTTCCGGCGAGATGATTTGAGGTCTGTTACTACCGGCTGGCTCTTCTTCAGGCCTCCATTTGCGAGATTGGGTGTCCCGTCTTCAGACAAAACCCGTCGTTTCTTCTTGTGGATCTCCCGGGGATGCTTCTCATGCTCTGTATCGCGGGATCGTGGCCTTTCGGGGCTTGCACTGCCATGTCCACGCTTCAATCCAGACTTGCTGCCACTGCTGCTGTCGGGATGCGTGACACGTTTGGAACTCTCCTCACGCCCCGAAATAGAGTCGGATGATGGCAAACTGGGTCTTCGGCGGTCGCGGTCTTGTGGTGGTCGTCCGGCAATTAACCGTCTTCTTTTGGGTGCCTCGTCTCCATCTTTCGTTGGTATGGATGGCTTTGGTCGAGTTGGATCAGTGCGAGGCCCATCGGGGTCAGCTCCATTAGATAGCCCATCGCTGGACCGATGGGAAAGTTTGGGGTGGGTAGGTTTCTCCTTGACATGAGCCATGTTGTCCCGGCGTTTCTCCTTAGACGACAACATATCCTTGGAAGCGGCATCCCGATGGTTTGGGCTCGAGACGGGCTTCCGAGGGCGAGCGACAGGGGATAAGGAATCACGGCGCCCGGTGCGTCTATTCTCAATATCGCGATCGCGCGGTCGTCGCGGTGATGGGCCGTCGGGCTTGCGATGCTTCTTCACTCTACTGTAGTTGTCGTACGCATCTCGGAGGAGATCAAATTCTTCCTCCCAGTTATCGGCCCTGCGGTCTCTCGAGAGCTCGAAATAGGTGCGGTCCCGGTAGAGCCGTCGGGTAGGGTTGAATTGTCGTTGATTGAGCAAGATCCGGATAACCTCGAGATTACCACGACCGATCGCAGCGAGCATAGGCGTATTATAACCGGGTTTGTGAGAGCCGTCCTGAACTGGAGGAGGGTCCGGGTCCGCATCACCAATGCCAAGCAGAAGGGAAACCACCTCGTCATGGCCACCTTTGGCAGCAGCGATCATGGATTCAGTGTCTGCCTTCTGCCCCACGTTGAGGATGTTGGCGACCCCAACGAAATCGCCCTTGGCGGCGAAAGCTTGCAGATTCTCCGGGGTAGCGGTTGTCCATAGCAAGTCGTTTCGGGTGGCTTCGCTTCTGACCGTCTTGCGCTTGGTTGTGGTGCTGAGCGGAGGACTGCGCGGCCTGTGTGCAGGAGGCGAATCGCGTGCACTTTCGGCAGAAATGCGTCGAGAAGAGCCTTCTTTGGCTTCGGATCCTGTGCGCTCCTCCGAGCGTCTGCCAGGCCTGACAGATGCCTTGGCTTCCTCCAGCACTTGTCTAATCTCCTCGTAATCATCCGAGTCGGACGGAACGAGGTCGTAGGGCTCATCACCCTCGGCATTGACGGTGCGGGGGTTCGCCCCTGCCTCCAGTAAGAGCTTGACAACATCAAGGTGTCCATTCTCAACGGCATCGATCAGCGGGGTGTCTTTGTCGATATTCTTGGTGTCGATCTCGCAGCCAGCATTCAAAAGGAATTTCACGATGGGGCCACTGCCTTCGAGGGCCGCAATCTGCAGGGGTGTATTACCGGCGTTGTCGGCAACATTCAGATCCTCTGGGCGTTCTGCGTGTCTAGCTATCGCCACGTCCAATTCTTGGGCCGCGCAGGCGCGCGCCAGACGTGTCCGACCATTCTGATCGCGCTGTTTCTTGTAACCTGTTGGCCTGGCAGGGGACGCCGAAGCCCCATCGACGGAACCGAGTTTGCGAATCTGAGCACTGGGCAACGGAGAGCCGCTGGTGGAAGACGAGACCGATTGTCTATCTTCCGAGCTTTGTCTCTGGAAGCCGGTGATGAGTGGCGTGGGGGCCTTCTTCTTCCTCTGCAGATCACCTCCGCCCAGCTGCTGGCCCGAAGCCGTTCGCTTGTGAGACGACCGTACAGGAGATATCGAACGATCGGTAGATGCAGGACGAGCAAAGGCCACGCCATTCAAATCTTTCCGCTCCCTGTCGCGGACTGAACCCGATTGACTGTGACGACCCGGGCCAGCTTCGATGTCGACTGTCTCGCTGAAGCTCCGCTTCCTCGAGATTTTGGGTGCCGTGAAAGCAGGAGGGGGCGGCTCAGATCTCCTTGGAACGGAATGCGGATCCTCGGGTTTCTCTAGTTTTACCGTCGATAGAGGGGACTTGGTTCTTCTCGACGGGCTCAAACGGCGCGATTCACGGTCGCGGTCACTGGGGGAATCACCATTCATGTGTTTTCTCGCCTGCGAACCATTAGGGGGAAGGTCATTTTCCACAGCGTCCACTCGGTAATTTCCATCATCACGTCGTTTCGGTTCATGTCTTATGTATTTTCGTCTTTTCTCGGGCGACAAAGACTCTCGACCGGATTGTATTATGGTTTCTGCCTCCGAATCAGCCTTTGGGCTCGGCGGCCCATCGCCCTCCCCGGCAACAGGATCAACCTCCCCTACGGAGCCGACCTTCCCATTCCCAATGACAACCCGGGGTGGAGAAGTCCTCTTGGGGGATGGAGGGCCCGCGGGAGGAGACTGGTGATTCACCTTGACCGCAAGAGCGTTTTGTCCGGCATCCAGGGTAGCTGGCAAGGAGGAGACAGTCTCAACATCACTCATAGCGGTAGCACTCGATTTCTGGGGATTCCGCTCGTCATTTTCGGGGGCCGTGGCGAACAAATAGACTCGTGGTCCAAGACACCAGCAGTTTTGCGCGAAAGCCGGTGCTCGACCACGCCCGAGGATAGACTCGCAATGAACGGGAATTTAAATTGTCTCGATTACTGGACGGGACCAGGAAGAAGTAACAAGCCGCTTCACGAGATGGAATTCAAGCGTAAACTCTGATTGAAAGCAAGAGGGTCGAAGCAGGTAGTGAGTCGAGCGCGGTTGTAGAAGTGGAGGACAAAGACGGAGAGACAATGACGAGTAGAGAAAGAATTCCGGGAGATGAAACAGTCTAGGAGGGTTGGTAAATCAAGAATTGAGGGATGACGAGGAATGTGGAAGAATAATAAGGTCAATAGGAGATCGAGGGCAGAATCGAGGATCCGAGGAGAAAGAAAATCAAAGGGAGGAGGAATACGGAGTAGGAGTGAGGAAGTGAAGGAAGGAGGGTAAAAGAAGAGGAGAGAAAGGTAAAAGAGAGAAAGCGAGAAAGCGAGAGATTGAAACGGCCGATGCTCACTGGGGTTAGGGAGATTAGTGGAGGGAAAGTTCCATTATTTGGTGAGGAAAAGGCAGCGTTGTTAGGTTTAGTTGGGTTAGTTTGTTCAACTTGGACGGGAGCAGGCGAAAAAGGCAGAGGAAGAAAGAAAGAGAGAGAGAGAGAGAGAGTCGCAGACCAGAGTGGTAAGTTACCAGTGCATTACCACCGTGTTTTTTGGCCACCAGCGGAGCATCGATTCCGCTAGTCGGGTTAGTCATACATGGTACGATACCAACCATTACGGACGGCCCGACTTTTGAGTCGAATCCGGATTAATATTCTTACTAGTATTGATTAATTCTTTTTTTTTGTTCTTTTATTTATTTTAGGAAGGGGAAGGAGGGCGATGAGTCACCGAACGGGAGGAATAAAAATGGAGATATCTATCTGGCTACTTGGATGCATCCATTCTATCGGACGCCTTCAATCTGCATCTAAAAGTGATGGATGGAGACGATACGTATCCATCCTGCAGGACAGATGGAAGAGAGGAGAGGAGAACAACAGAAGGAGGCAACCTCGATTCCCCGACTGGAGCTGCGAGAAGGCCCAAAAGCGGGCGGGGGGCGGTCAGAGAAGTCAGAAGAGTGGCGGATCTGTCTCTGGACCTCCTTTCCCTGGAAGCTGCGTACACAGTTTAGTGCGTCACTGCGTACAGCGTAGGCTACCCTAACTCGGGCTAGGCATCAGCTCGACCCGTGGTCTGGCCAATGACCACCACTGAGCCACACCAGCCGTTACCGTTTTCGGACTAACAGACTTCGCCCTGCCCCACTTTGACTGCGGCGATCGACTTTCTCGCCACCAATAAAAATGGTAAGTTGATCCAGCTTATCGCCCCATCACGGTTTGGGTCGTCTGGTTGGCGTCACTTGCATGGTTTTATTGGAACTTGTCGACGGATCAGCCGGTCGAGGAAAGAGAGAGGAAAGAGCCCGTCCGAGGCAACTGAAAGTGGGGTGGAATGGGTGGAGGTGGTGCTGATGGTAATGATTCTGGCATTTTAATTTGGTTTTTTTTTTTTTTTTCTGCTTTTTTTTTGGCTTTTTTATTCTTCCCTTTTTGACTTTTATCTTTTATCCTTATCTTCGTCTTGCGGTGCTTCCGGTAGGGTTGCCGTCATGAATCATACTTGGTATGTGCAGGGAGAGCCATCTGCACGGGGAGTTCTCTGTAATGCTGAGTTGTTTACGGCTGACATAACCAGCTTGCCCCTTCACTAGACCGTTAGTCCTCGACTAGTGCCGTTGCTTTTTATTTCTCACGAGACCCTGGTGGATCAAACAAACGCCCATTCTTACTGGGACGAGGAGAAGGAGGGGATGGTTTCTGTTTTGTTTTGTTTTGTTTTGTTTTGTTTTGTTTTGTTTTGTTTTGTTTTGTTTATGATTTATGAGTATGACTGCTCATCTCGACCTGCGCTGACGGTGGAATCGTCGGTGGTTTTTTGTTTTTTTGTCCTCTTTCTTTTTTGGCTTTCCCCACAAAGAAGTCTTGGAACGTGTCGCATCAGCCAGCAAACATCGGACCTCTGTAAGGCGCCGGTAATGATACGCGGCCAGAGGGACATGGAATCTCCGGATAATATCACAATTAATCATAATATACACGGAATAATATACCATACTGTGTAGATGTTTGCCAGGAGACAGATAAACAAAACAGGATGGGATTCCCAAGACTGCCTAGGGGCAAGAATGGGTTCGAGATTCCCCGTGTGATTGGCAGGCGAGGACGATTGTTATGATGACGACGGCCTAGGGCATTAATCAATCATGCTGTCATCCATTTCCTTCCATGATCGTTTCTCCTCCTGCCTTCCCATGTCCTGTCATTCCAAAACCAAAACAAGTCCCTCATCCTTGATCCAACCCACAATTCCCGTCCATGACGCCAATCGATCATGACCAATCCGATCTCTGATCTAATCGACTCGGTTTTGGCGGCCACTCGCATGGACGCCGTCGACGCTCTCCGAGCCTTCTTCGTCTTCGCATCCTGTACGGTATGACAATCGATAACACACGTTAGCATGGAGATGCCACTCCGGGTCCGAAAGACGAGGTTCTACGAATCCTTCTAGAATGGACTAAAACCAATTTTCTTTTCCCTCTCTCCAGATCCTGTCGGTCAGCCTGTCGCAATCGCTCCGCTCGCGCTTCGTCCCTTATGGCGCCCGTGCAACCTCGACGGCTGAGTCGAAGCCGACACCGAATCCGAATTCCTCGCCCTCCAAGTCCTCGGGGGGCTCTCCGATCACACGCCCTCTCGACTACCTCGCCGCCTTGAAGGTACCTCACGGCTACTTTACGCATTTCTACATTGCGTTGGTGCTGTCGTCGCTATGCTGGGCTGTGCAGCTCCTGTCTCGCGGGGCTGCCTTCCAGGCTGTTGCGACTAGGATCCGCCCGGAACGCCTGCAGGATGTGATGTCCTTGAACCAGATCCTGCTGTGCTGGGCGCTGATGCTCGTTCAGGGTATAAGGCGCCTAGTGGAGTGTCTGGCACTCTCGAAGCCATCGTCATCACAAATGTGGTTCGGTCATTGGCTTGTTGGCATTGCTTTTTATGTGGCAGTGTCGGTTGCAATTTGGATCGAGGGCGCTGGTACGTATGGGCAAATTGAATGATCACGAGAGGAGTTGCCTTGAATTAACCGTGTTTTCGCTAAATATAGGCACTCTGCTGGCTCACGAGTACACCCTCGACCATATCAAAATCACCAACGTACCTTCTCTCCGCACGTTTCTCTGTCTGCCACTCTTCCTTTTCGCGTCGGGTCTTCAGCATGACTGCCACTACTACCTCTTCTCACTCAAGAAGTACACCGTCCCCGCTCATCCGCTGTTCAGCAGAGTTGTGTGCCCGCATTACACTGCAGAATGTGTCATCTATTTGTCGTTGGCACTGCTAGCCGCCCCGACGGGAGAATGGGTCAACAAGACCCTTCTATCAGCGCTGGCGTTTGTCGCAATCAACCTGGGTGTCACTGCCGGAACCAGCCGAAAGTGGTATGCGCAGAAGTTTGGCGAGGAGTCTGTGCGGGGGAAATGGAACATGATTCCGGTGGTGTACTAATGGCTGTCGTCGATTGGGGAGGTTTAAAAATAACTGCCCGGGCTTGTGCAGCTGCGTTGTCCAACCCACACTGCCAGGTTTCTTATCCCCTCAAAAAGGGAAAGTGCATACGTCACCGCACCCCGAGGAATTTCATCGTATTTCCCACTTTGGCGACCTTGAGAACATCTCGATATGTCAGGCTGATCCGGGTCTCTCGCTCCGCCCACCCACATCGGTACCGGTCCGGTTCCCGCAGCAAATCCCAGTTACAGATCGAGTTCGCATCCAGGCATTCATCCTTACTCGTCTCCGCGATCCCGTGCAGAAACTCAGTGTAGATCTTCTTCCTTGTAATCAACAAACTCCGTCTCTCCTGCAGAATCCGATATTGTGGCCGTTGACCGTCATCATCATCGTCCCCTCTGCCGCGCTGCTGGCCCTTGGGATATAGATCCAGGACGATGGGTGCTCCCAGACTCACCGTCGCTACGAGGGGATAGTAAGCGGCGCCGTCCTCATGCGGCATGATGCCCTGACCGGGACGATACTCGTTCACCAGGACATGGTTAGGGGCGCGGTGCGGGGCGTCGGCAAAGATTCCCAGCGAGTCGAAGCGAGGGGTGATGATCGGGGAAACGAGCCACGATGGAAGGGGTGCCGAGAGCAGCGTATTGGACTTGGTGAGGGCTGATGGCCAGGTCTGCAGACGACGATGCGAGAGGTGAGTCCATCGGGGGAGAGGCGCCGTAGTTATCTGTCGCAAACATGGTTATCCCGCGCAATGGGAATATCGAATAGAATAGAACATATCAAATCAGCAACTGAAAGGAAGAACTATAAACTTACCCTCTGCAACAACATCTCCTCTTCCTCTGCCGTTATGAAATCCGCTATGTAGAACGCATCTTCCGGTAAGGAGGTGATCCTAGCCCCGAGGAGATCATCCATCACGTTGCATGGCATTGGCATGTACTGTACAGTAGTTCTCCGTGCTGAATACGAATGTGAATAACGGACTCTGACGGATGCAGATCCATCGACACGGACGTAGATGCAGATGCAGATGCATGAAGTAGACGTAGGAGTCGAAGTTGAAACAGCAACAGGAATGCAATGGTCCTCCTCACTTACGTCGTAGTAGGCTCATAGACCTGCATTCATCGGAAAGAAACGAACTCCTGCCTCAGGCAGTCAGTCCGGCCCCACATGACTTCATTCATATCACGTTACCCGTCGCTGTTCCCGGAGGGGTAATTCCTGCCTCTGTTTCGGACCATCTGTCTGTCTGTCTCTTGCGCGCGCACTCTTCCTTAATTTCAAGTTTTTCAAAGCTAGAAACATCATAATGGCCCCTAAGAACAACAAAGGTGGCGATAAGAAAGGCAAGGGCAAGGATGCTGCTGACGGGGGCGATAATAAGAAGGGCTTGAAGCCAGCTACTTCAATTAACGTGCGGCATATTTTGGTATGTGGATTACTTTTGCGTTGATTTTTGTGTTTATTGGGAGTTCTTGGTTTGTATGTATCTTTGTTGTATAGGTGTATGTCGTGATGGTAAGTGGTAAGGTAAGCTTGCGTTATGTTCATACATGGCTTTGGTAGGTAGGGGAGATATATATATCTCTGTTTATTTTACATCAGTGGGACATACAAACTCACCTTCATGCATGCTACACCAACATACACATCAGATCTCTTGACCATCAAGGACGAAACGAAAGCTAACACCAAACTCTACAGTGCGAAAAATTCTCCAAAAAAGAAGAAGCGCTAGAGAAATTGCGCGGCGGCGCGAAATTCGACGACGTGGCGCGCGAGTTCTCCGAAGATAAAGCCCGACAAGGTATACAGACCCTACCTACCTTACTACCCCATATGTCTTATGACAAGACAAAGCCCGCTAACATATGATTTCTCTCTTCGTTTCTATAGGCGGTTCCCTGGGCTGGAAAGTGCGCGGTAGTCTGGACGCGAACTTCGAGAAGGCAGCGTACGAGTTGGAGCCTAGCACGACGGGGAATCCGAAGTATGTGGATGTGAAGACGGGGTTCGGGTATCACATTATTATGGTTGAGGGGAGGAAGTGAATAATCCTATCTAATCTATTCTCCTTGGGGCTTGCTTTCCTCCGTGCAGAGAGGTAGACCATGGATGTTGATCTTTGATATCGAGACCTGCATATACAAGGATAATCTAAAAACAACACGAAATGTTCGGAAAGAAAAAATACAAAAGATTCAATCAATAATCTATCGAACTATGTACATACAATAAGAAAGAGAAACTATAAACCCAAAACTATCTATCTATGCCTTCTTCCCTGACTTCGCCAACTCCTTCGCCTTCTTCTCCTGTCTCTGCACCACAGCTTCGGCGCCCACGCCCCCGAACACAAGGAACACGCCCAGCCACTGCCCGCCAGACAGCGAGTGCCCGAACCAGAACACACTCAGGAGCATCGTGAGCATTTTGCGCGTGACGGTCACCGTCACGAGAAGCAGCGACGAGAAGCGCGACAGGGTGTAGAAGATGAACAGCTGGCCGATGGCGCCGCAGGCCGCGAAACCGATCACATTCTTGAGGGCCTCGGGGTGACGGGACAGGAAGGCGATGGCGTTGGTGAGCTCGGCCTCCGTGGACGGAGGGATGGGCATGGGAAGGAGGTTGTGCAGGAGGCCGGTGGAAGAGAGGTGCGGCATGATGAGGAGGTAGAGGGAGGTGAGGAGCGTGGAGAGGACGTTCTGGGCCACCATCATCTGAGGACCGGTGAAGCGGGTGTAGTGCTGCGGGGAGCTGAAGACGTGGTCTTGCGTGGTGTTGGTGAGACCGTCAAGTAGCAGGTTGATCGACAGGAGGAAGATCCCCCACGTGGACGAGCCGGAGCCCTTCTCGGCGGACGCGGCTACCTTCTTGCTCGTTCCTGGGTGGTGCAGGGTGAAGGTTGCGACGCCGATAGTGACCAGGAGGACGACACCGTATTTGTAGAGCGGGTAGCGCTTGCGGAAGATGGTCAAGTGCAGGAACATCACTGGTAGCAGTTTGCAGGACTTGGCCAGAATGAAGGTCAAGTAGTCGATATGCGCCAGACTGGCGTATCCGAAAGGCGAGGCGAGGGAGGAAGATATGCTGACGAGAAGCAGAGGGAACAGGATTTTGCGCGTCGGGAAGATCGAGGGCACTTTCTGGCCTTTCGGCGTCGAGAAGTACAGGTAGAGGAAGCCGGTGATGGCCGCGAAGGTCGACTGGATGGTGTTCAAAACGATCGAGAAGGTGAAGCGCTCCGTGGGAGGCTCCGGTTCATCCGCGGTAGAAGGACGAACGGCATAGGACACTGTGGTAATCGCCTCTTGTAGAACTCCCCAGGAAAGGCTATTTGAGTCAATCAGTCAGAATGCTTCTCTGCATGTTGTTGAATCTAAACGAGGCCACCTACAATGAAGCATAGATTCCGAGAACGCAGATCGCGAGTTGCGCCAAACCGGGAGGAACTTCTGCAGGGAAATCCTTCGCCGATGCAGTTCCATTGGCCTCAGAAGACGCTTTTGCGCTGCCATTCTGTTTGACTTGCGCATCGGCATCTCCAGAATGCGCGTGCATGATCTCCGAGGAAGTTGCGCGTTGTAAAGGAGTGGCTTGTTTCTGGCGCGCCATCATGAACGAGGGAGTATAATGAGAAAGGGAACGACAAGAGTGAGAACAGATATGCCAGGCAGGAATGTACAACGGACGACTGGAAAGAGTGAAGCGCAAAGCGGATTGAGACGACGGGCAGACGAGGAATTTAAGGAGTGCAACAGGCGGATGATGCCATGTGTTCTTCTCCTTCCGCAGACCGCGGAATTCTCCATTTCCCTCCCCACCTCGACTTTTTTTTTTTTCCCCTTCCACCCTTCCTTTGCTCCGTTCGGACATTCCTCTCCTGCCACGGACCATTCAATCATCTACTTCACACTAAGACCAGACACAGACAGTACAAGAGACAGCCTAGATATTCCCACCATGACAGCGACAACTCCATCTTCATCCTCCCCTGCCATACCCAGCCCTTCCGCGCTCACTTCCCTCATCGCCGCCTCTGCCTCGCCCAATCCGCTCTCCGCAAGCACCATCCAAATCCTCCACAACCTCCAACACCAGCATCTCTGGACTTCGCTAAAAGTGCACGATATACCGAACACCGCCTCGACACAGGATGCATCCTCGACCCTGTTCCTGATTTCCGGAATCCCCCCGCACCGCGTCTACACCCACCCCGACGAGCAGCTGTACATGCTGCAGAAGGGCCTGCGTGAGGACGACGTCGAGCTGGAGCGTATGTTCGTGCTCCCCACTGTGCATGGGCAGTCGTGGAGTCTGCGCAAGCTGGCGGCGGTGTTTGACTCGCTTCCTGACTCTGACACGGCCGAAGAGGAAGAGGCGGCGGCGGCGGCTCTAGGGGACGATAGCGAAGAGCGTGCTGGGTCGCAGAACAGGGACAAGGCCGCACAATTGGCCGAGTATTACGATTATAGGCAGAAGGCTCGTCAGACTGGGGAGTGGGGGACAAAGAGGCTGCTCTTGGCTATGGTGGATAAGAGCATGGGTGGTGACGGCACCGTGGTCTACTATGTCGTCCAGGAGGGCGCCGTCAAGCCCCGACAGAATTAATTGGTTGTTGCTGTCGTTGTCGACGGACAGTGCTGTGGCTCTAACTACGCCGGTGATGCTTATTTCTGCGTCACTGAGCGGTGTTACTCTGGTATGAACTGCTCCTTGGATTGAATTATTGGAAATGCGATGCAACCAAAACTATTCACGCTGGGAGGAATGTACAATGCGGTTCCCCTCAAAAGAAACCAATTTCAACCGGGGTATCGTTCAACAAAATCCCAAGCAAGAGATAAATCAAACCGGCACATGCATCCTCCGCCGCCTGCCTATGAAACCTCGGATATCCGCTGGTCGCCAATGAGTTGTTCCTGTTCCCGCTGGCAACTCGTGCAGTACTGGTCGTACCATTGTCTGACATCGCCGGAGAGGCCGGCGAAGATGGTCTGGCCCATGCGGTCTGCCTGCAGATCGGCCTCGTCGCCAGCTTTTGACTTGCCCAGAAGAACTTCCACCTGACGGCACCGCCGCAGCTCTTGTCGGAGCCAGCGCTCCCATTCGTTCTCGATGACCTCCTTCTCGATACTGTTGACCACACGGAGAGCCACCAAGAGATTGTGGCGATACAAGGCTAGTCGTTCGCGAGTCTGCTGAAGTCGTCGGGCGGCGCTCTTGGTCATGGAGTCTCTCGGACTCGAGGTACCGAGGGAGCGCGAGGCCCCTTCGCCACCTAGTGTCTGCTGATGGAAAGTTGCAAAGCACTCGCTTGCGTTATTGCTGTTCTGTCCAATTGTTGTGTTTGCAAGTGCATCGTCGATATCTCTCATGTAGATAGCTTTGCTCATGACCTGATCCGGGTGGACGCCTAGACGGGCCATGAACTTTTCGGCGTTTCGATCATGCCACCACCCATAAGCCTCTTGCGACGTGTAGAGCCCGTTCATGAACACGCTTGATACTAGTAACAGAAGGATGACCTTGTGCGCACTCGTAGTCTTCCATACCCACCGCAGGAGAGCAAACGTCCACAACATCACCGATGAAATGGCGCTCTCGAGGAAAGAGACAAAGATCTCTAGGAGCAGTTGCACTAGCGTTCTTTGAGTTCGGGGCTTGCGAGGCTCGATCTTGAAATCCGGTTGGCCGGAAAACTGCGATACAGAGCTCTGGCGTCCGACGTGGCCGAAGATGGTAATGGCCTTCTTGGTTCGACTGTGAGCTCCGAGCCTGCGCACCTGGTCACCAACTAAATCTAGTAGATCCAAGGCATCCTGTTCCAGATCCCCGGTGGCTTGTTTGTCAATGACACCTAGGTACTGTTAACTTTTGTTGTTTCAAAAAATCATGTCACTGAAGGTAAATACTCACTCTGTAGACCGTAAGGAGACCACAGCCATTCCACCTTAGTATAGATGGAAAGTTTACTCTTCCCTTTAGCCATGAAGGTGACGACGATTTTGCTGACCAGCCTGAACGACCGCTTGAAGGGCAGGTGCCATGGAGTTCGTTTATCCGTGACCACATAGCAGAGGTGATCATTGAGGACGTCTATCAATTGATAATCGGAGATCTCTTTGCCCTGGGACCGTCCTGGATGATGTCAGACACCCTGGGAGAAAACAAGCTCCGTACCTGGAAATACGTACCTAAGATGTCGGTTGTCTCAATTTGATAATGTAAATCCCGCCGTAGGTTGCGCGCTTCATTCCTGGTCCAAGGGCCCTGTTTGATGTCTTAGGATCTGGTTAGCAACAGTCCGCGGTGCTTCGAGTCGAGAAGGTACCCTACCTTGTGCTTTTCTCTGATGCAGGAGAAGTTGCCAGACCGCACTCTTGTCCCCGAAGAGAATATGGAAAATCGCTTTGGGACTGATATCAAACTCCTTCTCAGCTGCTAGGTGTAAATTGCCTTGGGGAACATATTGTACGGGCTGAGTAGGCAACCTGAACCTTGGCACATCCTTGCCGTTGATGGCCTTCTTAGAGTGTATGTCCAAATCCTTGTCAATGTAGATTGGTGCCCGGAAATCTCTTTCGGGGCGCTGATCGGTAGTGCCTTCACTGTCGGCTAACTTGTCTTCTGCGCCAGCCACATCCTCCCAGCTGTCTACACTGGGAGTCCGAGTTAAAGCATCCGTCTCCATCTTGGTGAGGGCCTTGAAGATGGCCTCCAAACCAAGTGGCTCGACGGCTGTGGAATCGTTGATCAAGAAATTCAGACGCCTTTGAAGAAGCTTCAGCGGTTCAAGGAAAGTCTTGACTGTGACTCGGCCGGGAGTGTCTTCGCCAGGAGGTGGAATGGTATGAAGGAACAAGAAGTCGCAGTCTCTTCCAGGAGCCGCAGTGACTTCTTTGATGCTTTCCAGAGAAACGCTGGTGGTCAATACCAGCCCATAGTAATGACTATAGAAGTATATATCGCGTGTAGTCACATAGGCTCTTCCAGGAAATTCTTGCTGATCGTTTGGATTCCACGTAGCCCGGAACACCATGACCAGGGCTTCCTCTCTTTTGACATTGGGGAACAAAAGTCGAAATTGAGAATCCTGGATTTTGAGCTGCTGCGGGTAGTAGCTGGGATACTCATGAGTAACCCCCATAATTGCCTGCTGTACCTTGGCTGGACTTCCATCAAGACTCATTGTCTGTCGATGACGAGGACCCGGAACCGATGGTTTAGCGGGGGTTGGACCACCGGCGGGTTTATCGTTCTGTTTTGATGAATCACTAACTGGTGACGTTAGAGTGTGCCCAGATTCCGTGTCCTGATGCGTTTCCGAGAGCCCCAATTTTTCTCGTTCCAGTCGATTTACGAAACCCCAGTTGGAACTTCCCCACAAGTTTGCCATCATGCCGCTAGGCATGCCGCCCGTTTTGTCAGCCTGGCCTAGCCCAAGTCCCCTTTCATTGCTGACAATCACGGCTGCTTTGCTCATACTAGTAGGAGCCGGGGGGTTGGCCAGCGTCGGTGGTGCCAAGGTTGTAGGAGATTCGTTGCCCCTGTTGATATCATTCTCCGGAGAGCCGTACGGCGTAGCCGTACCGGAGCCAAGAGCGGTGTGACTGGCGGAGATCAGGCTGGCTATGCCGCCCCCTGCACCGGGTATAGAGTTGGAGGGTTGCACCGTGTTGGATTTGCGATGGAGATCCAGTTTCTGGATGATACGGGAGGTGTGCTCTCTCGCCGAGCTTTCGGGTTCCAGGGAGGTCAAGCGCCGGTACGCGCCAAAGTCACTGCTATTCCGAAAAGCATTTGGGTCTCGGTCTGGAAGAGGAAGCATTCCATTCCGCTCGGATGAGCCTTGCTCCTCGCTTGAGTGTGGGGTGAGCGAGTCGGCCGGGTCAGCGGCGAATTCGGGGGCCGGAGGAGGCGAGATGGCAAAAGCAGGATCCTGAATCGTGTCTTTGCCGGAAAGTGAAGGATCGGAGCTTGCTGGGCGCTCTAGAGCCTTTCGCTTTGCGGCTTCAAAAGCCGCAATCCATTCCATGAGTTCTTTCTGCGTCTCTGCCTGAAGCACGATGGTGTTGCTCTTAGTCTTCACCTCGAAGCAAAAGCGGCGCTCCTCCTGGAAAGCCGGACGAATGCTGCAGAGGAGGACACCTATTCTCTCACTTTCCTCAACTCCACCAGTGCGGGCTCCTTGTACAAGACAGCCAAAGATTCCATTCTTCAAGAAAACCCATCGTTTGACCCAGATTGTGCGTGTGGGCTTGCCCGAGAGAGTGCGCAGATTAACCCATCCTTGCTTCTCCGGCCTAGCCTCCGTCGTCATCTCGAGTGTCGACAAAGGGCGGGATCCAAGGTAGGGTACGGTCGAGATCGAGTAGTCCTCCAGCTCGCGCGACGGCCTTACGGCCACCTCCGCCGCTTCCTCGATCTGCTTCCTGGCAGACAGAAGCTCCCGCCTGGAGGACTTCTCGCTCCCCTCCATTTCATGAATCCATCCTTTGATACGATCCATCTCTTGGCCCCATTTCGTAAATGTCGAGCCATTGTTATTATGGAAGGTCTTGAACTCCCGCCATTGATCGAATGACACTCGGACCAACAACCTGTCGAGACTGTTTCGGACTTGAGGAGCCTGGACCGAGAAGTCCATCGACGCCTTGAGGTACGCCTTGCGGGCCTCATGGAGTTGGAAGGCATCTTCTCTTAGGGACGAGGGTTCTTTAGATTTCGACTGTGATGCATATCGGGACTGTAAGTAGTCGTAATGTTTTTGCGCCTGGTCGAGCACGCGGCGGGTCTCCTATAGTGGGGTAAGACTTTGACGGGCGTATATTGTAAGCATGACACTTGTCAGTTTACCTTAAAATTCCGCAAATCTTCCTGTATGAAAACTCTGATAGGCTCCGAAACGAGCGATTCTATCCGTTTGGTGGTGGACACCAACCCGTTCCATAGATCCCTCGAGCTGTCACCGCTCCTTCTCATCGACAACAGTGTGTAATCATGGTCGAGCACGGCTTCGGAGACCATCAAGGGGTTCATAGAGTAGGATAGAAACGTGTTCACAATTCCCTCCATGGCCGCAAGCTCCATCGAGAGCTTGGATGCGGCCTTCGCGTACCCATCGAGCCATCTTTCGAGGAATTCGATCTGATCGGAGAAGTGGAGTGTGGTGGCACGGAATGTCGGCGAATCGAGGGCAGCCTCCTTTAAACCTACTGGACTATACGTAGATGTCAGAGTCAAGCACTTCTCCTGGTTATTCCATAGAGGACAATCATTCAAGCGACTTACACCACGCTGACAAGCTTCCCAACCTGGGGTAATGGCTTCTGCGGCTGAGTCGACATCTAGTGTATGTCTCCGGCCATACACTGACGCGAACACGGGGTAATGACAGAGAGAAGATCAACTAGGAAGCACGAATTGAATAAGAAAGAAAAATAAGGAGAACTGAAAGCAGGCCGTGAGATATGTCAGATAAGGAGAGAGGATCATGGACCAGGAAGCTTTCAACGCCCGGCCTCGAGCCATACGGGGACTCGACCAGGCCCGCGCATGATCTAATTGGCTACGTCAGTGACTTGTCTTGAAGCCTAGTTTCTCAGGCAACACCGTCGGGTCTGGTCTGGCGGTGAAGGCGGGCAATTTTTTCTGCCGGTCACTGCCTTTTTTTTTTTTTTTTCTTTCTAAGAAGAAAAGCGCAGATACTACTCGGTTTCCTACGCAAAGGCACTACCGTTCAATCAGGCTGTGCTTTTTCTTTATCACAGCAGCTATGGAGCCTCCAACTAAGAAATCGCGCAAGCTCCTTGATGATGACAGCTCCAGCGACACTGGAGATGAGTCTGGCGGAGTTGCAATCAACAACCAGGCCGATAGCTTCAATTTCAAAATTAACGCAGACTATGCCCGTCGATTTGAACATAACAAGAAGCGGGAGGAAATCATGAAACGTGAGTGCTTATATTTTTCTCGTGCAGGCTGTATGAATGATGGCGTGCTGACTTGGACTCCGCCATCTATAGTGGAAGCAAAGCTAGCGAAACGCGGAGATGGATTGGACTCGGAAGATGAGTCGTCATCCGAAGAGGAAGACGAAGATGGAGAGCTGGCAACTGCTGCGCTTGACCAAGAGATTATGGCAACCCTGAAAGCGATTCGATCAAAGGACCCCCGGGTTTACGACAAGGACGTCCAATTCTATGCTGAAGAAGATGCAAATGCTAAGACGGAGGATGGGGAGAAAAAGAAAGAGAAACCCATGACCCTTCGAGATTACCACAGGGAGAACCTGCTGAGTGGCAATCCCCTACCAGAGGATGACACCTCCGATGCGCCTAGGACATATGCCCAGGAGCAAGCAGACCTGAAGAAATCGATTGTCCAGCAAATGCACGCTGCGGCCGACGATGAAGATCACCCTTCTAACGATGACGCAGAGGATGAAGACTTCCTCGTGCGGAAGTCAGTACAGGAACCAGCCCCCGAATCCAAGAAAACCAACAAGCTCGACCTTGAGAACGCGGGCAAAGACCCGGAAAGCTTCCTGTCAAATTTCCTTTCTGCAAGGGCTTGGATTCCGGCCGAAAGAGCAAACCTGCAGCCTTTTGAATCTGACGACGAAGAGGAAGATGCGCGGGCGGAAGCTTTCGAGGAGGCATACAATTTCCGCTTCGAGGACCCCAGCAAGATCAACACCCACCTGATCACTCACTCTCGTGACGCAATCAACCAACAATCCGTTCGTCGGGATGATAAGAGTGGCAGAAAGAAGATCAGAGATGCTGAACGCCAAAGAAAGGAGGAGGAGAAGAAACAGCGGGAGACCGAAAAGAACCGGTTGCGCAAACTCAAAACAGAAGAACTCCAAGAAAAGGTCAACAAGGTCAAGGAGGTATCAGGGCTTCGCGCATCTCAATTTACCGACGAGGACTGGGCTAAGTTCTTGGATGGCGCTTGGGATGACAAAGATTGGGAGAAGGAAATGCAGAAGAACTTCGGCGAAGAATACTACGCGGAGGGCGATGATGTCGGCGGCGACGGCGAGGGCAAGAGAAAACACCCCAAGAAGCCCACATGGGATGATGATATCGACATCACTGATCTTGTTCCGGATTTCGAAGACGACGAAGGAAAACCCGCATCGGATGCTGAGATGGAGGATGCCGACGACGCCGACGAAGGCGCTTCCAAGAGCAAGAAGAGCAAAGCACAGGAAAAAAGGGACCAGAAGCGTGAAGCTCGCAAGGATCGACTTCGTATCGATGAGGCTGTCGACCGCAATTTGGACCTTGACGTGGCCCTTCTTCCGGGTGCAAGCAAGAAGAACACTGGGCATTTCCGCTACAGAGAAACATCTCCCCAGAGCTTCGGATTGACGGCACGAGACATTCTCATGGCTGACGACACCCACCTTAATCAGTTCGCCGGTCTGAAGAAGCTTGCATCATTCCGCGACGAAGAAAAGAAGAGCAAGGACCAGAGGAAATTGGGCAAGAAGGCTCGATTGAGGCAATGGCGCAAGGATACTTTTGGCAACGAAGATGGGCCCGAATTCTCCTTCGGTGGTGAGAAGGTCGCCGAAAAAGACGATGCCGCTGGTGGCGACAACGTTGATATCCGCGAAGGGGAACCGCGAAAGAAGAAGAGAAAGAGATCCAAGAAGAACTAAGTACGAGGGGGTTTTTATATTCCATGTATGCATCTAGGTTGTTGTAAAGAAGTGCGGGTTGGAATGTCTATAATGAAATGCTTTGAGATTCTATCATCTTTCTCGTCTATTCGGTCCTGCATTGTGTAGAAAATTGAAATAACAACAGGTAGATTCTGCAAGCCAATCAGAGCATGTGAGTGTTGTCTACAATCAATTCCATGCAGAAGAACCAAATCCGCCAAGACAAACGAAATATATATTGGGGAACAGCTAGTTAGTCCAAGGGAGGGTTGCAATCACGTGTGGCCCTTCCCCGTTAAAGCGGCAAGGCGGGAGTGCCGGAAGAAGACGTGAAGGAGACTGGAGGGAAGGACAGCCGAAAGAGCCGACACCAGCCAGGAATTGTGGAAATCCCATTACGCCGCGGTATTATCGAATGCACTATGTTTATTTTAATTTTTGTGATTGTTATTGTCCATGCTCCAGTCTAATTTTAATTCATCTTTCATTATTTCTGGCTCTTATGATTGACAGATTTTAATTTTCACTTTTTTTGTCATTCAGAAATCAAATTAACCACAATATGGAGCAAAGAACTAACTATTCTGGGTAAGCTCGAGGAAGACAAAGTGACGGCGAACCAGTCAAAGGAGGTCCAAATTTGCCATCGGATACTCGGGACCAGAGAATTGAATGTCTGGAAGAAAGGAGAGATTTCCCCGAATCTGTCGCCGCGGCAGCAGAAGAAGAGAGGTGTCCAGTCCAGTCCAGTCGCGGTGGGTGCGCGTGTGGGCGGAGACGTCGAGGCTCCAGCGCTGGTTCGGTCAAGCCGGGGGGGAGAACCAAGGCGGACGGAGTATTCAGTTCCGTATTCAAGGGATGGGGGTTGGAATTGCATGCAAACTTCAATCGAACGACAAACAGAGGTCTTGTAGATGGAGAATGGTAATTGGTGTTAAATTATAATTTTTCCTGAATTTTACTACACGCATAGTTATACTCCTCTGTAGTCTTCACCGATTATTCCAATTGTTAACAGAATACTTCGTATCAAAATTCCTC
This sequence comes from Aspergillus ochraceus, assembly GCA_004849945.1. Classification (NCBI taxonomy): domain Eukaryota; kingdom Fungi; phylum Ascomycota; class Eurotiomycetes; order Eurotiales; family Aspergillaceae; genus Aspergillus; species Aspergillus ochraceus. Next base: position 1,153,071 of record SSOS01000001.1, on the reverse strand, counting down.
TTCCCCGACGACGCAGAGTCGGGAAGGCATTTTCTGGGAGCAATCGGGAGATATCGGCTCTCGTTGCCTGGGCCAGCATTAGCGCCGGGTCCGGTTTTTTTCCCTTTTTTCTTTTTTTGCCTGCAAAATAAAAAAAAATTTCAGGCCAGGAAAACTCAAACTAAAAGGTCTTAGCGTCTCCGCTCGCTTCTTCCCGCTTACAAGAGCCCTTCCCTCGCTATTTTTTCTCCCCTTCCCCTTCTCTCTTCTCTCTTTCTTTCTTCCCCATCCCTTTTGAAGTGTCCTGTTTTCTTGACACTCTCATCAATCCATCTCCTCTCTTTTTGTTTCTTTTAGTTCTTGTTCTTCACAGCCGTCATCATGGCCAAGGGTGACGTTAACCAGGCCGAGAAGTCGGTCATGGGTATGCCCGTAAGTTGCTGCTCGCCCTCGTCGCCAGTCCGGGATTCTAGGTCACGCGCCCTGTCCGACCCATATCGAGTCTTTGGAATCTTTCGAGGATGCAAATTCTTTTATGTTATGGCTGTAGATGGGAGCGTGAAGCTAGGAACCTTCGGTTCTGGCAATGGATTATCTAGGGACTGTTCGACTAACAGATTTTTCTTTAGGGATTCGTCGTTGACTTCCTGAGTATGTCCATCCAATGAACAGGTGTTCGGTCGATATGCCTTCAGCAATTGATCAACATCTGAAAGGCGAAACCAGCTTTATCCTGTTTACGAACTTGCCAACTAACTGACCATTCTAGTGGGTGGTGTTTCCGCTGCTGTCTCCAAGACTGCTGCCGCCCCCATCGAGCGTATCAAGCTCCTCATCCAGAACCAGGTTGGTTTTTTCCCCCATACTCAATGGAGAAAGGGGTGATTGCAAAATGTTTCGAAAGACGAGCCATTCGACGTGTTTTTCGTGGTCAACGACCGGCTTTTGCCGGAAATGGCTTCGTCGCGAAAAAATTTTCAGCCCCCTTTTTGGAGCTTCCCTGCCGTAAGCAGATGCTAATATAGCCTCCCTTTAGGATGAGATGCTTCGCGCCGGTCGTCTCGACCGCAAGTACAACGGTATCACTGACTGCTTCCGTCGTACCGCCGCCTCCGAGGGTGTCGTCTCCCTGTGGAGAGGTAACACTGCCAACGTCATCCGTTACTTCCCTACCCAGGCTCTCAACTTCGCCTTCCGTGACACCTACAAGTCCATGTTCTCCTACAAGAAGGAGCGTGATGGATACGCCAAGTGGATGATGGGTAACCTTGCCTCCGGTGGTGTATGTATCCCAGATCCTTCCAATCTCCAGATGGCATGTCTAACTCTTACTCCAGGCTGCTGGTGCCACTTCCCTCGCTTTCGTCTACTCTCTCGACTACGCCCGTACCCGTCTTGCCAACGACGCCAAGTCCGCCAAGGGCGGTGGTGACCGTCAGTTCAACGGTCTCGTTGACGTCTACAAGAAGACCCTCGCCTCCGACGGTATTGCCGGTCTCTACCGTGGTTTCGGTCCCTCCGTTCTCGGAATCGTTGTCTACCGTGGTCTGTACTTCGGTATGTACGACTCCGTCAAGCCCGTCCTCCTTACCGGCTCCCTCGAGAACAACTTCCTGGCTTCCTTCCTGCTCGGCTGGACTGTCACCACCGGTGCCGGTATCGCCTCGTACCCTCTTGACACCGTCCGTCGTCGTATGATGATGACCTCCGGTGAGGTAAGTAAAACTTGATTAATCCCTATTCCCTTCGCCACGAGCGGACATTGATCTCTCTACAGGCCGTCAAGTACAACTCTTCCTTCGACGCTTTCCGCCAGATCGTCGCCAAGGAGGGTACCGCTTCCCTCTTCAAGGGTGCCGGTGCTAACATCCTCCGTGGTGTCGCCGGTGCTGGTGTCCTGTCCATCTACGACCAGGCCCAGCTCCTCCTCTTCGGAAAGAAGTACAAATAAGCGATTGATTTAGTTCAATTCGCGTCACATCAACGTGAATCATTTGGGGAAAGGGGGTGACCATCATTTGGCGTAACTGCCAGGTGACTGGTAATGATGAGGAAGAACTATTAGAGATATGCGTCAAGAAGAGTGGTATTGGTAAAAAAGTCTTGCGCATAGAGTGTGATATTTCCTCTTGTACCAGTTGTATTTTACTGCCTGCAAGCTTATTTTCTTTTTTCTTTTCCAACTGTACTTCTTGACTCGTACGAAATCGAATCCTTGTGTTTTTGGGATTTGTTTTTCTCTTGCGTAGAAAAATTTTCACGGTCACATGGCCTCTTTGTCACGTGCATACAATGACGTCTTCATTTCCCTTGAATGTGAAGCTTCCTGTGGAGCTCCCTTGTTCCGGTGTACTGTACTTGCTCCGTCGATCGAGGTATCATTTTCTTTCCACTTCCAATTCCAGTTGAGTATTTCATCTTTTCAACATGTCTTCCACTCCGGGTGAAGCGACTCATACTCCGACTTCTCCATCGACGTCGCCATCAGGTCCCCAGAACGAGCAGCAGCAGCAGCAGCAGCAGCAGCATCTCCCACCCTCCACATCAGCTGCAACGACCTCCGCACCACCTCAATGCATCCCCACCGCTCAACCAGGAAGCATACCTTCAGTTCCAGCTCCAACGGGGATCCCAGCACCGGCAGAGCCAACACTCCAACCCACCAAACCCACCGAACCAGCCAGCAGCAGCGCCTCGCCTCCCGCTCCCCAGCCCGGCGCTCAACCCGAACCGCTACCTATACACCCTATCAACTCAACAAACACTACATCTCCTCCCAGTCAAGGACGACATGGACTACATTCAGCGATACCTCCACCCCCTAAAGCCGGCGATGGACCGCCAAACCCGCAGCCTAGCGGACTTTCTCTACCAACACCCACAGCGGCACCCATGGCACCTCCTCTCCACAACAACGCCAGTAGTACCCACAGTTACATGAACAGCTATCCTCCTCCTCCTCCTCCTGCTGCTGCTGCTACTACTCCCACCACCTACCCATCTCATCTCCAACAACCCCCCAACGCCACCACCACCCCCTACGCATCCGTCTACCAAGCTCCTACGCCCGTCTCCAGCAGTCTTCCGCTACACCACCATCCCGGCAGCACGGACATGGTCGACGCCGACGAAGGTAGATCTTCCGCGTCTGGTTTCATGGAAAGTGCCCGGTCGTGGGTTTCCAGTGCGGGAAACAAATTAGCGGAGGTCGAGGCTGAGGTTTGGCGACGGATTAATGATGCTCATGATAAGTGATATATATATATGATCGGGTATGGGTATAAGTAATGTAGTAGATTTTTTCCAGGGGAGTGTTTCGTTTTGATAGGCGTGGGGATGGGAATGTGGATGGATGGGTGTTTGGGGGTTTTATGATCTTGGGATTTGGTTTTGTTTGGGATGTGAGTTGATTGGTCTGTTTCTCTCTCTCTCTCTCTCTCTCTCTCTCTGTTACTAATGAAAACCTGGGTCGGCTTGTGTTTGTTCACATAGGTTGGGTAAGGTTAGGTTAGGTAGCTAAGCAGACATTGCATTTATTCAGATTCTAACGTGGAGGCAGCTTTAGTAGGTTAGATTGGATTTGACTGGACTGGATTGGACCGGACCAAAATTGCATGAATTACTTGATGGGTTCCATGTACGCATGCCCGTATGTATGAATGTACACCGTTACTGTACAATGTTACTGGAAATAGCCCCAAGGGTGACGTTAAGGACATTCAACATCGGAGACTGTTAGAGACCAACAAGAATAGAGAGAAAAAGAAATTCAAATTGTCTTGTTCCTAAATACGGCCAGCGATACTCCAGTCAATCGTTAGGTCGATAACATGGCTGCAGGCACATACGTTCACTATAAATTAATTAGACAGTGGATGGGAAGTCGGTGAGGGAGAGAGAGATAGACCAGTCAGATCAACCTCCTCGAGGTATGTATGAGGTTTAAAACAACACATACGTACACAAATTAACAGCTTTGACAGGTCATGATTAGTCAATAACTCTATGTAGTTAAGTAGATGCGTACTACGGTCTACCTATAACCATGTACTGCATGCATACTACTATTTGTTGTCTCTCCCTCCGCCTTTCTAGATGTGGGTATGATCTGTTGGGGTTCATTGGCTAGGACTTCATTAATGTATGTAGTCACGGTGAGCATGTTAACGGAGGTTGGTGGTGGAGACTATGGTACAATCATCAATCATCAATCATACGCCTTACAAAGGATGAGGTGATAGGAAGATCGATTATACAGTACTAGGTTTCCTACGCATGACGGCCAGGCGGAAATGCTCGTGATGCCATGGCAAATGATTAATTTCTATCTGTAAGTCACCCCGAGAGTCTCGCTCTCAGGTTCGGATGTCATGAATCTCGGTACCTGCCAAATGATATGGACAAAAAGCCCCCATGCGAATGTGCATGTTAAATGCACCCGGCTTTCGACTCGCGGTAGGGAACATGAAAGAACTGCAAAATACAATGAAGGGTAGGTTGCGTCAACGCGATGAGTGGAGAGGTATTACATGAAACATGACGGGCAAGGTGTTTCGTGTCAGGTGTCCTTGTTCCGCGCAAAAGAAAAAGGAAGCGTCCAGTCATACATAACTATGATGGATGCGTCATGCAAAAATAGAAGAGGATATGTTCAATATAGAGGTTCCGGGTAAAACGCCTACCAAATTCCAATGGATTCCGGATCCCAATGCATCATAAGCCAGTCGAGCCAGTCGAGTGCACTGGCAATGTATCAATAATCGTTGCGAAAAATTTATACGAGAATGAAATGGCAAAAAAAAGGGGGGGGCAAGAGAGATGGAAGTTGTTGAATGGACCAGCCACGAGAACCCATTTCTCACATCGAGCCAAGTCGCAACAGCGCTTCGACAGCGGCACGTTCTTCTCTGTCCTTGACCACGCCATCTGGCAGGGAGAACCCTAGCTGTTGAACGGGTATCTTTTGCGGCACTGATTTCGCTAGCGAAGACGAGACAGGCCCGCCCCCTCGGAGCTGTGGAGACGGGTGTTGCCCATGTACAAAACCGCCTCCGCCGTTGAGTGATCGTGCACGAAGCGCTGCTGCGCCTATCTGCGCCCAATCTTCCTCGTCGGTCACGTCCTCTTCGCCCCAATCCTCATCCGGAATTTCGTCGTCCGGCGCTTCCGAAGATGAGCAATACTCACGTTCGTCTCCATCAAGGGACATCTTATCCGCTTCATCTTCTAGCATACTGATATCCCCAGGGCCGCCGTAGTCTCGTTCTGTGTAAGAGAAAATGGCGGAGTCGCCAGCGATGCTGGAGCCGTACGGCTGTAGACTATCCCGTTTGATTGGAATCTGCATGGCCTTTTGCGGGAAGGAGTTCGATAGACTTGACGGAGGCGACAGGTTCGGGTGCTGTGCATCCCGTAGCGGCTCGCCACGGCGTCGTGCATCCCACCGACCCCATCCAACTTTCTCGAACACGATCTCGCTTTCCGCGCCACTTCCCTTGTCGCAGGTCCCGCGGCTCTCTAACGCAGCCACGACTAATCTTCGCGCTTTGGCGGGGGCGATCGTGGAAAAACCAGGAACCGACGTGGTTAGATAGCCCATGATATGTCGGATGGCTAGCGGACCATGCTGTAGCATAACGTTTGGAAGATGATACTGGGCTAGCATTTCCGGGCTAATGGCCCCGGTGCTATCAACATCGCCGAGAGAGAGATGCTGGCCGCGACTGACCGCATGTTGGGCGACATCACCCAGATCAATATCAGAGTCGAACTGCGACGTGGCAAAGGGAGGCGAGCCCGGGAGGTTGTCCCGTCGCTTAAAGGCTTGCGGAGGAAGGGTCGGAGAGATAGAGTTGGGGGGAGTCGGCAACAAGGCCGGATGACGTGAGGAATCGCCATCGCCGGCGAAAGCCGAACGAGGTTTGGGGATATCGACAGAGGCCGTCTTGCCAGCAAGGGCCATGGCAATGCTAGAAATGGTGATCGGGGCAGCCATCATGGATAGATTATGGAAGGGGAAGATTAAGTTGTCCCTGGTGAGGTGGCCAAATGATAACCTGTTTCGATCAATATCGCCTGAGTCAGAACGGGATCGGCCAACCAGACCGCGCAACGCAACCACGGATGAAGGGATGACTAACAGGGAGTGAAAGTCAAGAACAAACAAATGGATTGGAGGGGTGGGTGAGACAGACAAAGAACAAGATAAGAGGAGAATAATCAACGGTCTTCGAAAGCAACAAAGAATGCGGTCAGACTTACGGGATACAAGAGACTGGTAGAGTTTCAGAGAGTCGAGATCGCAGTCAAGGCAGGAAACTGCAGCGTGAATGCGATGCGATGCGATGCGACGCGCTAATGAGGTACTAGTAGCTAGTACACGCGGGTGTTGGATTTGGCGAAGCGAAGTCAAAAGGACGTCAAGTTCGACCGGGAGCAGGAGAAGCGGAAGGCAGAGTTATGAAAAATCCACGGATAATTTAATTTAGGAAGTCAGACAGAAGACAGAAGAAGCCTGGAGCAGATGACAGAAGAAGAAGAGTAGGGGGGCAGCAAGAGAGAGAAAGAGAGGAGAAGGAGGAGGGGAGGGGGGCAGCAAGTAAGGAGGGCCGTCAATAATAAGATAAGAATGGAATGTCAGGTGTGACCTCGTATTTTTACCTGGAAGATACTTGCGCCAGAGGTATCACTTTGCAGGCAGAGCGCGGCATTGGGTACCGGGGATGCAGGTATCCTGGCATTAGGTATTATCTAGGTCCGGGAAGCGGGCAGGTGTGACCTTTAAGGCTTTATCGCAAGATACTCCATAGGTACGAGCCCCGTCCAGGATGACCAGCCCCATAGCGACCCCCAATACCGGATGCGTACGAGCGAAAGCCGGCGCGTGGCCCCCTTGATTGGCCGTCGGGGGAAGGATCCGCGCCACCGGCGCCGGGAAGCTCCGGGGCCGTCCACTCTAGGACGAAGCATACACGGGCGGTATTGACGATGGCAGGTACTCCGGAAGTACTCTCTGTATACTTCACACTCACTAGGTATCTGAGTAAGTATGAGCAGTACATCCTGTGTACCCTGCACAGACGATGGATGGTCGATCATGTTCCACTACCATGATTCTTCACTGCAGGCAATCAAACCACACTGCGCAGCCTCGTGCCCGCCATAAACTTTCCACCAATTCCGGGCGGCGACGGCACGTGGGGGTTCTTTGGCAGTGACTGGCTTGACGGCCTGAGGCTGCTCGTCAGGAACCCCCCCCCCCATGGCTTACTTAAGAGGTGGGCTGGGCTGCTCTGTCGTCATCTGGCCAGAATCCACTCTGTAGGTAACCTTTCTCATGCTTTCTTTCACCTGGAGACTAGGGAATTCGTCTGTCCCTCGCCCCTCCACTCATTCCCTTCTCTCTCCGTTCATCCGGCCTTTCCATCCTTCTTACATCTTCATCACTAACCGGCGGAATGAATATCTGCAGCTCAGACTCAGAAGTCGGAGCACCGAACTGACCGGGGTCCGGTGAGCGATTTTAGGCTTCGAATGCGGGGGACGTACAGACTACGGGGTATCCGGGATTCTTGGCCTGGAACTGAATAGATTTAGAGAGCTACAGTATTAACTGACAGTTGACAAACCTCCAAAACCAAACAAGATCTATGCGTCGGAAAGTACAACACAACCAACATCCGATACGAGGATTCAGGAGCCGAATCGGACCACGTCTCGTTTGATTTCCTCTCCCAGTGCAAACACCGTGAAATGGATTGCCGGCTCGTTGGCAGGAATGATCCACAGGATCCTCAGATCTAGCCAGTGGAAGGTTTCACCGCCCATCATCTGATGGGTAAAATAATCGAGCTGAGTGCTGCTCAAATTTAAGGTGATGAACCGGTTCGCCTGGCAGTCTGCACATGGCGGAGTATGTTAGTGTGAGGGGGACTGGAACAGGTCCTTAGATGAGAACGAGGGCAGACACTTACTTTGACCGCTCACTTGTGCCGGGGGGTCTCCGTTCTCGTCACTCTCGCAGATCCAGATGCGTATCACCGGGCCGTCTGCTCTTCGGTGGCAGATGGTCGCCGTCAAGGCCCCCTGATGAGGGACGTTGAAGGCTTCGTTCTTCAGCCGGGCCGGAAAAAAAGGGTATTAGCATGGACATCATTTGTGGGGGCCAGAGAACTGGCATGTCGAACCTTACGGAGAAACCAGCTGGGGTGGTAGATCATTGGCGGCACTGTCGTGAGTGGCTGAAGGACCGGGCCCAGCGGAGGCGGCGTCTTGGATAACAATCCGAAATGCTTGTCAGACCAAAGGTCAATGCTGAGCCCCCCGAAGAGGCCTCGACATACAGCCCCATGTGCAACCGCCTCTCTGCAAGGATATTTGTGAGTCGCCATCACATGCTAATTTGAACCAGGGGAGAGGGGCTTTACTTACGTGCAAGGGCACTCAATTAACTCTCGATTGAAAGGCCCCAAAAACTGCCGAAATCGCTCGCGAACGTAGATAGACCTGCTGAGCCCGCCGGTCAGAAGGATTTTCTGGATAGTAAGTTAGCGTAGTTCGATATGCCCCTTGCCACTTAGGGTACCACCAATACTTAGGGACATACTGAGGCTGTGGGCATCTCCTTATTCCATGAATTCGCCGGCTGCTGAAATAGCTCTTCCAATATCGCATTAACCACGGGCCTGTATTCGGTCTGCAGACTTTGGGGTTGGAATGTGAACCACCGTTTTTGCCGATTATAAACGGAACGATCAGCGTTTGGGGCCGTGACACTTAGCCCAACTTTAAGCGGTTCATGGCTAAAGTTGCCTTTGACCTTTCTGATGGTCTTCATCAGCCTGCCATTTGGGCCACGGAGTTCGTCGCTCAGTTCGTCGGTTTTTACACCCAGGCACCGACACATCATCTTATACAACCTGTAATCGACATCCGCCGCGCCGCATCTGATCGCTGCTGCATCTAGTCAGTAGCATATCCCACCGTGAACCTTGTTCTCAGGAAGCCTACCCGCAGACTGGAGTTGATGGCATCTTAGGTCGCTTTGAATGGCGAATGTCGCAAAATCCTAACGGCTGATTAGGGTCCAGTTGGCCAGGTCTGGGTATTATTCAACTCACCGTCGTGCCGCCACCAGCATCGCACACAAGGACTACGTCACCGGGCTAGGGAAATGCGTGAGCAAGGATCTAAGTCCACAATTACACCCGGATCAAACTAACCTCGAATGGCGTCGACGTTCCGGAAGCTCGGAGATAGTAACATGCGGCCGATTCGGCCTCGGAAACAAAATGCACTTTGTCCATACCCCGAGCGAGGAAACCGGCCTCTTCGATGGCTTCAAACATGCGAACTCGCGTGGTGCCTGACCACATTGCCGGCAGGGTGAACCAGAATTCGATTGCGGGGACGTCGCCATAGCATTGACCGGAAAGGAAGGTGAAGAACTCAATGTAAAGCCGTTTTAGGAAGTCCGAGATGATATGCACAGGGGTTCGCCCGCTTGTCCGCCCTGAGACACCCCAACCCACGATGTTGGAAAAGAATTCGGCATCACGTGGGATTTGACGAGAATTACTCCGCTCTTCGGGACCCTCGATGAGAAGTTTCAACCAGCCCAAGGAGTCCATCTCGTCCGACACTTCGGGACCCCAAAGACAGCTGCCATCGGAGGTGTACGAAACTACGGAGGGAATGATATTCTCCGAGCATCCGATGGGACACCATGAGTAAATGGTCGGATTGTCTGGTCTGTCACCATCGGGGAAGCAATAGGATACGCCTGCATTGGAAATATCGATGGGCTCAGTCAATCTGTGATCTGCTAATAGGGGGACTTGCTTACATGTCTTTGTAGTGCCAAAGTCCACTCCAACGACGACTTTTCTTTGGAAAGGCGCCATCTTTTCAAGACTTATAGATAATCCGGACGGGGATGATGGGAGAGAAAGGCGAAGTGCTGAGGTTGAATGGTATGAGGAATAGTGTAGGAGAAGAGCTCACAGGTCATGGCGACTTCCATCTAGAGCAAGGGCAGGTCTGTGGTCTTTTGTAAACGGCCGATGCCCATCTTATTGTACCTGAATGAATAGCCTCAGCCAGTTCGGCTTTTCAAGCCGACTTTCCACATGTTTCAAGCTCGGTTGCATCTTGTGGCCGATGTTTCTGATGGCAACGCCCGCCACGGGGAAGGGAGACTCTGGTTGCAAAACGGAGGAGGGGCGCGAATACGAACCAAAAAAGGATCAGGAATTATTTTCCCTCACTGTTCTCTGTCTCCTTCTCATCACTGCTATTATACTGCCTCTTTGTCCAAGGAATAAACGCTTCGTTTCCCATGGCTGACGGTCACCCACTCGGTGGAGGAGCAGATCAGAGCAAAAGCTCGGCCACCTTTAAAGACAGCCGGGCCAGAGAGTTAGCGGCTGAAAATTTCTATTTCAGGTTCTGTTAAAAACAGGCGGGTATGGACTCTTTTAATTGATTTGCCTGGAAGGAGAATCATTGTGCGGTTTTTCCGTCAATAATGGAGGCCGGGTGAGACGGTCAACAAAGAAATACGGGATCCCACTCTCTTCCCCTTTCAACGTATAGCCATTTCCCATGTCAACCCTCCTCCTCTGGTCTCCTTTTTACTTTTGCGCATCTTTCTGTCTGCTCAACCCTTTCCGTCCCCTCGCCCCAAAGGCTCATTTCCTCGTTCATACACATATGCCCACCACCAGATCGAAAAGCAAGAGGACGAAGGAGGTAAGTAGGAAGATCGATAAACCCAGACTCCGTGTCACTGTACAGCCTAACATGCTCACCAGGAACCTTCCTCCAGTTCTACAAAGCCGTCGAGTTCGGGCTCCGTACAGTTCACCTCTTCCAACCTCCCCTGGGCCTTCGCCCTAGAGCCTCACTCCTTCGCTAGGCCAAAGATGCCCACCACCAGATCCAAACGCGAGAGGGCGGAGGAGGTAAGTAGAGAATCTGACAATCCTAGACCTCTTTTCACTGTAAAGTCTAACATGCTTGCCAGGAACTCTCCTCCTCTTCTCCAAAACCGTCCATTCGGGACTCCGTACACTGGGAACAAAATGCGTTCTGGGCCATGATCAATCCTGAAAAAGACTGGCCTTGCTACAATATGGACAAGGCCGAAGATCGCGAGACATTCTTCAACAAGATTTCCATCGGAATCAAGGAACACGTCGACAGTATGCACGAGAAAATCCAGGTATGGACTATGGGCTGGGTACAACGGGACCCCCAGGGACTATCAGACGAACAAAAAAGCAGGATAATCAGTGAACTGGAAGGCGTCTGCCTGCAGGAAGACTGGGACACCCTCCGTAGCGAGGTCTCCGCATGCACCCTCCGCCATTTTGGGGAGGTTTTGGCCGAAGCAATGATCTATAAGGTGATTTTCACTACCTTCTATGAGAATCCGTTCTGGCATTTGGATGGCAAGATGGGCCCTGAGGATAACGATGTTGATCCTTGTTTCGCCCGGGCAATGGAACACCTATATGGTCAGTTCTTTCTGGGTAAGAACGCTCTCACAGCCCACTTATCCTACTCAGTGTGTTCCCTAAACTTATATCTTTTTTTTCCCTTCACAGAAGATCCCGAGGCTGCCACTCTCTGGAGAATGCAACTTTTTCGCCTCATGCGCCACGGGGCTGGCAACAAGTCTCTTAGCGTCAATGACAACTGTTTGCTCAGGTACAACCGAGAACGAGTTGCACCGTTCCGGGCACTGGCCACGGAGCTGCTGGAGAGGGAACCGTTTCAATGGCTACTCAAAGACGAAAAGGATTTGGTGAGCAGAGAAATACGCCTCAAGTCACTCGCTCGGGCCATTGATGTTGCGGCCAGCACAATCTGTACCATGGAGGGCGCGTATGGAGGCCACACCTTGTTTTACACTCTCGCTGAGCTGGGAGCTACCTACAGCCAGACCACACCCGACTACGCGGGCCATATGAGGCCGCACCGGTTTAATCGGGAACCTGAGGATTCGTACGACGATCTGGAGGGACACCGGCTCGTGCTCATAGTCCGCCCGGCGGTCACTACTATGCTTTCACCGTTTCGCAAATGGCTCGTTCAAAACAATGAAACCATCGAAGTCGCTTGTCCTGGAATCGTTGTGACTGGGCGGTTCGTGCCGGTCACTGAAAGGGACATCGAAAAGGAAAAGGAAGAGGGTGATAGCACCGGTGAAGGCGGTGCATTGGTTTATGATGACCTCTTTACGTTCTACTGAAAGTTTCAAAACAAAGAGTAAGAAGCGTCAGTCGTTATATGGTGTTTACCTTCTCTCTCTCTCTTTCTCTATTCTTGTTTTTTTTAATTTTTTTTTTGAACATTACCTCATTATACTCTGTCTCGGTATATTGCAATCCTGCGTGCGCCGTTCTCGTTTGCTCTGAGTTTATGTGATTCTATCTTCTTTCGGCGGATTTTTCTCGGGTTTTCACTATCAGCCCTTTTCCCCCCCCTCTCCATTCTCATGTACAGATATTCTTGCTCTTTGATGGAACCTGGACTCCTGCTCTATCTTTCTATCTCACCATATTCCTGATAGCGTTGAGCGATCAACTGAATGGTGTGCCAAGGATCATTTTTGAAAGTACTAAAAAATATATGAGCCCAATCGACGCGGGAACTGCTTTGGATGGATAAGCGAGACTGTTTAGACGTGGCTTTCACCCCTTTTCTCAAACCACAAAGTCAGCCCTTTGAGGCAAGAAGACGTGTCGTGATTCTGCATATGTCCCGATGACGCGGAGACTCCTACGATCGGATCTAGTTCGAGTTAACTAGAAAGAGGAAGACGATTTAATAAATTAGATTATTTCTCCAGACCGAACTGCAAGGAAAATCCCATGACAACCTGACCACAAGACATATACACCGTAGACTTAGACTAACAGACCAGATAGTTGGAAAGAAAACGAGACGTCAAATCAGAACGCGAAGAAAAAAAAAAGCAAAGCCAAGACTCATCATCAAAACGCATCTTGTCGATATTCGTGAGCATAAGAGCCCCCTTCAAGACCCCATCATCATGTTGAACCGCCGCATGCGCTCCTGCGTCTGCTCGTAATCCTCCATCGTCCAGCTCGGTGTGCTATACGTCAGGGATATCCCCAGCGGGGTCGCGACTTTTGTCGCCTCGATCAACCAGTGCCACGGCCAGATCAGCTCCATCGGGCGCCAGGGCATCTTGGGGTTGAAATTGATGTGAACATCCCGCAGGCGCGTCTCCGGCGGCGACGTGTGCAAGCCGGGGCCAACGATCTCGAGGAAATCTTCAGTCCAGTCCAGCTGGTCCTCGAAATAGTCCGTCCAGGACTCGCAGTGTTGGTCCTCGGTGCTGAAGTCAATCTCCAGGCGACGGAGGGAAGGCGTCGATAGCTTGCGGTACGCCGTCCACGGCGTCTCCTCTGGATCGTGCAGGATCGAGTACGCCGAGACGCACAGTTCCTCGAGACACGGAAAGCCCGAGAAATCGGGGATGCCGCCCTGGTGCTGCGGGATGACGCCGATGGTAATCTTTTTCAGGGTCTGCTGGTGGATGGAAAGGAGGGTTTGCAGGCTGTGCGTCTGGTAGTCGACGGCGTAGTGGGAGTGGCAGAGGAACTTCATGCTCAGTTCCTCCAGTCGAGCGGGCCAGTGAAGAAGGCACTCGGTGACCCGCGCGGAGGTGTTCGGTTCCTGAAGGTTCAGGACCGTAAACGCCGCCGTTCGTCGTCTTTCCATCGGCAGCGCCTTGCGTAGGTCGTCCGATCCAACCAGGACATTGTCATTCTGGGTATAGCCCGTGTGTAGCCTCTTCTCGCGACTCCACCCCCACCGGGTGAGGTGCAGTTCACGCAGGGACGATATGTCCTGGAAGACATCGAAGAGCATGTTCACGGACGGTCCGAAGGCCAGCCCGCGGAGGAAGAGCTTCTCCGGGGCCATGCTCGTGATGATCTGGAGGAGAGGGCGGTGTGGCTCGTCGAAGTCAGCTTGAAATGAGATCTCACGGACCGAGGTCAGGAGAGCCATGATCTGGGCGATGTCTCGAGAAACGACGTTCCCTTCGAGCGTCAAGTTCAGCGTTCGTGGATACTCGCGAAGGTGTTGTCGATCTCTGAAGGCCTCCAGCAACAGGGAATGGCGGCTCTCATCACGACCCCGCAGGATAAGATTGCGGTACAAGAACGTATCTATGATGTCTCGCCAGCGTCGACAGACTCGGGCTAATACAAGCCATTGTAAAGGGGGCTGTCGTTCATACGGAAGTCTGTAGTCCTCGAGGTTCCAGAAAATGTAGGCTAGGAGCTCGTTCGGTAGGGCAGAGATAGTGCCACGAAGGGATGAAACGTCCGAGGGGGGCCGGGCAAAACACAAAGGGTTCTGTGCAGAAGAAGAAAGTTGCGTCTGTACTATGGTCGACATACTTTGTTGGGCGAGAGGAGGCTTGGCAGAGGATTGACGGGGCAGATGTAAAGGTCCAGAAAGATAGGACGAGACCCGATAGAAGTAGCCCACAACTCATCCCACACCTGAGTTTTTCTCGGGCCTCCATGAGATCCTGCTACTACGGTAGCAGTTAGTCCAAGACATGGATTTGCCGCTCAACTGACGCCTGGGCGCTATAGTCATTGTCTTTACGCGCTGATGCCGGAGTGCAGCGCTTAGGTGCATCATGAAGCAACCAATGAAAGTTCTTCCAGGGGCAAACACGCCCGATCTTCTGTCATCCTGCTCGCTTAGGGTGTAAAAACGGCCCCCCTTCAGCCCCGGGATTTCAATGCTTGTCGAAGCGCCGGTGATTGCAGAGCAGTAGGCTTTCACATTGACGCTGGATTACTCGGAAGGGAATAGCGGGGGCGTAATGTGCCTCTTGGCGTGCTCGTAGGACGGCCCATTCATCGCATTCAAGTGCTCAGACATTCCAGCTGAGGGGAATATCTGATGAGGGCCATCGAATGACAAGGGGGACTTTTCCCATGGAATTCTTTCTCGTCCCATGCAGAACTGCAGATACCGCATGGAGGGCTGCCCCGGTCAGGTGACCCGCTTAGCTCAGCCGACGTCATCCGCTTCCGATCTTATCGGCGGCGCATCCGAAAGGGAACCTTTTCGCCATCCCGCATTCTTCCTTGCGTTCCAACTTCCTGTTTCCTTCGGATACCCACCGTCTCTGCGGGGTTGAACTGGCTTTCTGCACAATGTCTGGCTCCCTGGCTCGACCTCTTCCGGTGGTCCAAGGCGATCGTGACTGCCGATCGGTCCCTAACGCCCTGCATCCACCCCGAAGCGCAGTTCGGAATTGACCCGGAGACATGGGTATTAAATGTTAATCATTCTCTCTCTCAGATCTTTGAAAACTCGCTTGGATATTCATACCTTGTCAATCTAGACAGCTCCGCCTGGCCAGCCGACTCTGCGTTTTGTTCAACTCATCCCCAAACACCGTGTCGGATCGTCTGTTGCGCTATCATCTTCGATTGACACTATGGCCTCCAGTTCGGATGCGGTCAATGTCTATTCTCCTGTTCGAGAGGCAGGTCGAATTTTCTCCCTGCTTCTTGACCAAGGGGAGCTACTTGGATTGCCTTCCGAGGTAGTGCAGAAAAAAGGCGACGTGTCGTTCTACTCGGATTATGACGAGATCTATTACCCGATTCCCTTCAAGGAGACGGAGACGCTCGCTGCGTTGAAGGGTGTTGAGGGGTTGATAGCGGCTGCAATCGCAGATCTAAGGTACGGACCCTGCTCACAGCAAAGGAAAGTCAAGGTCAATCTAGAACGAGCCACGGCATTTGGGTGCCAGGCTTATTTGGCAAAAGTGGATGGGCTTTCGAAGTTAGACCCGGAGGTTAAGAAGAAGCTGAAAGGTAAGGGACTATTACGATTGGACTCAATCCTCATCACTTGAATAGTGCCAGAAAACTTACGGATCTAGATACTGATCTGCTCGCCGCGCAATCGAACGGCTACCGTCGGATGTCCGCGAACCTTTACAAAACCAAGAATGAGGGAGAGTTCTTCCACATTCATGGCTCCCTGGAGGCCTCCACGACGTTGAATATGATTGGACTAGATGGACACCGGCCAGATCTGACGGATTACGAGGAGATCATTAAGGTTATCGAAAGTCATGTGCAGAAGTACAGCGCGGCGGAGTTGGAGGCAATGAATGCGGAGAGGAGACAGGCGGGTGTCACAGCTCTCAAACATGAAGACTTTATCAAAACTCCACATGTACGTGGTTGTCAATCTTCGTGCTGTTTTGTGTCAGGGTCTTTCATACTGACCTAACGGAATAATAGGGCCAACTCAATGTGCAACAGCCTCCGTGGAAGGTATCCCGTCTCGGTGGGGACCTGCCTCCGACGCCCTTCCTTTCCAGCCGCAGCGGAGGCAAGAGGATTCTCGAAGGTGTCAAAGTTCTTGAACTCTGCCGCATTATTGCAGGGCCTACAGTCACGCGGATTTTGACCGAATACGGCGCCGACGTATTGAAAATCACCAGCCCAAGTCTCTCAGATGTACCATTCTTCCAGGTCGATGGCAACATGGGCAAGCACGCCGCTGATCTCGATCTGAAGTCCGAGGAAGGACGTCGCCAATTCGAAGAATTGTTAGCCGATGCGGACGTACTTGTTGATGGCTATCGCCCCGGAGCCCTTGAAAAACTAGGATATGGCCCGAATGCGCTCGCATCACTGGGCGACAAGCGCGGAAAGGGAATCGTATATGTCAATGAGAATTGCTTTGGATATGAGGGTGAATGGGCCGGTCGTCCTGGCTGGCAACAGATCGCAGACTGCGTAAGTACTGCATATCTCTATTCACTTTCTATAGTTCCAGGAGAAAGGCTTACAGGCTTGTATAGGCTACCGGCGTGGCATGGGCACAGGGACAATTCATGGGCCATTCGACCCCAATGGTGCCTCCATTCCCCATTTCGGACTATGGCACCGGCTGCATGGGCGCCATCGCCGCCCTAACTGGCCTCTATCTCCGAGCGAAGCAAGGCGGATCGTACCACGGCAAGTCCTCCCTGATGCACTACGATCTGCTGCTCTTTGCCGTGGGCAAATACTCCGAGGCAATCCAGGAGAAAATGCGTGCGGCGCAGCCCCCGGAGTTTTCGCAGTTGCGTCACTGCGACAGCGTCGACCGCATCTCCTCGACGGTTCTGAAGATCATGCAAACTCGATTTCCTCACCTCTATCTCTCTGCCGAGCAGGCTGGGGACGCCGCATTGACTGAGAAGTGGTATTCCAAAGCATACAACGCGGATATCGAAGTGGTTCGGTCGGTCTGCGAGATCGACGGGGTCAACAACCAATTCGTGCGGGCTAGTCGGCCAAATGGAACCGATCGACCGAGCTGGGAGGACTTTGAAGCGGCAGAAGAGGATTACAGGAAGGCATGAGTGGAGATAGAATAATATATATAGCTACGTACTGCCTTAAAGCCTACAAATTGATCCGCCCGAGTGTATGCTTCATAGTCCTGACCCGTCCAATCTCTACAAATCATTGCATTGTTGCCACGGTCTGTAGGTACGTAAATATGCACATCTTCAATATCACCAATGCTATGGAGTAAATGCACCAAACCAGCCAAGAGAGAACCCCACCAAGTCCCATTGATTTATTCATCGGATGCTGATCGGATCGCATCGACTCCCCTCATCGGCCCGAACAGCGGCTACTGACATCACTAACTCTCTCTCTCCATTCTATACCTTATTATACTCTCTCTTGAGGATTCACCAATGTCGAATACCTTTTCTATCCCAATTACTTCTTCTCAATCGCACCCAATCCATAACACAAAACAACCACAGCACAATGTCTTACACCATCGCCTCCGACCCGTCCCTCTCGCCGCCCAACGCCGCCGCCATGATCTCCTTCATGGAGTCGTTCTACGCCACCAGCGACACGGAGTCCCGACACGACGCGTACGTCGAGAATTTCGCGGACGATGCGACCCTCATAATGGGCCCTAAGGTTGCAAAGGGGTCGAGTGGTATGTTCTTCCTTCTCCTGTTCCCAACCTTTTCCACACATCTACCAAAAAGAAGAATATATACATCACACAATACTCGACAAACCATGTCGCAACATAAACTAGTAACTAACCGATTGAATGATCTAGAAATCCTCCCCCTCCGCCACGGCCTCTGGACACACGTCGCCTCGCGGAAACACTTTCCCGAACGAATCTTCTTCGGCGGTGCCAATGAGCTCATGCTCTTCGGGACGGTCAAGTACGTGCTGAAAGCGGATCCGGAGGGGAAGGAAGTGGAGGTGCCCTGGGCTGGACGGGTGGTGTTTGATGATCGGGAAAATGGGACGGAGGGATTGAAGATGAGGTTTTATCAGGTTTATTTGGTGGGTTTTTCTTTCTCCCTTGCTTTCTTGTTTTCTTTGTCGTTGGCTTTTGGGGGGTTGGGAGGTAGATGGATGGGTTTGGCTGACTGAGAACTCGATTGTAGGATCCGACGGCGCAGTCGGGGAAGAAATAGATATTGTTCTATATTTTTTTTTCAAGGTGTGGGATGTGATATGCTGTGTATGTTGCTTTCTTGCTCGGGGCTTTTTGTGTACTATACATGTATGGGGTTATGGTTGGTCGTCTATAGAGATATCCTTGCATCTTATCACAGTGTGAATTACTTCGCTTTACGTCTTTTCGACCTCGGTCTACCTGATCTACTCGACGAGATGTGGAGTACGTATCGTCTCACCTATGACATGAGATCTCCACGAGAAATTAAACAAGTGCCTCGGTCCAGACAAGATGGGAATCTATTCGGTGGTCAAAGATGGAAATGCGCAAGTGAGTCTCCGTAAGAGCGGGAAGACTCGAGACTGAGACTTGAGGACTGTTCGCCTGAGTCAGAAAAAGGAACCCTGGTATGAAACAGTAAAAAGAAAAATTTCATTCCTCTCTCCCTGGTTGATATCCCTAGTATCATCACAATGTAGCCATCCGTCCGTCCATCCGTCAACCATCCGTTTGTCTATCCGTTCCGAACCCATCCATTGTTACTGGACCGATTTCACCCGAATTTCTCTTCCTTTCTTCATCCCTTTTCTTTCCTTCAATCTGTCGATGATTCTTCCGCTGGGGTTGGGGAGGAAAATAAGAGTTCTCAAGAGCCGAGAAGCGGTCGGAAAGAAAAACCAAATCATGTCAAAGAGTTTTTGAGGAAGATAGAAAAAGAAGATCAAAAAGGTGGTTTGAGTGAACATCAGGACTTTTTCATTATTTTAGAAATCGGAGGCTAATTTACTCCTCGTCAGACTCCTCCTCGTCAACGGTGGTCTTGGCGATACGGTCAAGATCACGCTGTCCGCTCTGGGTAATGCGACGGCCACCCTTCTCCTCGTCGACCTCGAGGACACCGATCTTCTGCAGGGACTGCATGACCTTACGGTCAACGGAGCCGGAGGCATCGACGTGGTGGGCGGGGCGAGCGCCACGGTTCTTGGTCGAGCCGTGGATCTTGCGGAAGCGGCCAACACCGACGGTCTTGCGCATGTAGATGTGACGGGCGACGGCGGCGGCGCGGATGTAGTACCAGTCGGCGTCCTGGGGAGGGAGCTCGTTGGAAGCGGAGGTCTTGACAGTGTCAACCCATCCTATTGTGATGCAGTTAGTTGGGTTGGTCTTGGTTCAGATCGCTCACTATCTTCGATGCCGCAGATGTTGTCCACTTCGGTGGGGATGAGGGGAGAAAACTAACCAGGGATGGGGAGCTTGCCCTGACGCTTCAAGAACGCAGAGTAAGCGCCAATGAACTTCTGCGCCTATAACACAAAAACAAATATCGTCAGCATATATCATTCCCGCCAATATAGCACAACTGTTGTATCATGGTAAATGCGTGAAGCAAAGAATTTCCCCCCTCTTTCCATGGCAATCATTTGGTTCGGCATTTCCCTAATTCCAGCCTGGTGGCATCGTCTCGTGCATTCAAAAAAGTTTGCTGTCTGCTGAGATAACCGCGTATTCCCAGGTCGTGACCGCAGTCGCAAGATGGCCCGACTCTTTCCAAGTCCCAATTCAAGACTTTTATATCCCTCTAAGCCCAGCGTATTTTCTTGTCGCTCAAATCGTTGCGACTGCCGATATCGTTCACGTTTGGCCTGCTCTTCTTCCTTGCCTCTGCCATGATATGCCATATGCCGATTCCAGATCCAGTGTCCATGTCCATCTCACTTGCATCTTGAAGCAACAGCTGACTGATAGGGACGGGTGACAACTTACGTCCACATCGCGAACGGTGACACCACCCATTTTTGCGACTTGTGACCTCGAACGGGAATCGAAGGTGTAGGGGGAGCTGAAGAGGGGGACGAGGTGTTGGGGATGGGTCGTCGTTGTCGTCGTTGGGGAGTCGGTCGGTCAAGTCGAAATTTCTCACACACGGCGACGTCTCGGTTGCGCTGCTGTGTGGACGCTTCGCTTAGCGCTAGCCTGTTCGGGCCTAGCCGTACCCTAACTAGTTTATCCTGCCTGAGGCACCCAGTGATTTGCCGCCATATGCCGCCTTCTACATTGGGTAAATTTATTGGTCTCCATCTTCTAGGCCTCCGCAATCAACCACCACTACATAGTCATTCGAATCGTTGCTTAGCTGGGACCAAGAGTCTCGGTCAATTCAACAACAGTCATGATTATCAATAGGTTAATACTATACAGTCTATCGCATAATGATCGTAATTCGTCAATTACAAGACCCAACCAACCATTACACCGCTTCATCCCCAAAAACAAAATGCCAGACGCTCAGCGCCTGCCCAAGGTAGTAAAAAAGGGGGGGGGGGAATAGGGAATACAAAAATGAAGAATAACAAAGGGCTCAAAGAGTTGGTGCTCTCTTTAATCCAATGCAATATCGCACGAAGAGTGTGTCGATGAAATGCGCATGGCGGATGCCTGGCGGTCGCCGTCTTTCGAATTCATCAATAGCCCCTTGCACGCTGTACCCGCATCGTTCAATCAGGTAGCAGACAATTAAAAACCCCGTCCGATTGAACCCATAATGGCAATGGACTCCGATCATAGGACGTGGAAGGTGGCTATTCTCGGGCTTTTCCAGTTTCTCGGTGATCTCATTTTCAAGTCGATCCACCAGAGCAATGAAGTCTCTAGTCTCGTCCGTAGTGGGTGGAATCTTTGACACCGTGGGATGCTTGTGGTAGTGGATTCCCCCATTTTCCATCGACGCCGGATTGTATACAGGGTTCTCATAGCTGATATCAATTACAGCATAGATCTGATCGCGGTACTTCTGGGAGAACAACACCGGGTTGTGTTCCTCGTCGACCTCTCGTAGCATTTTGAGGGCGACAAAGGTGTTGGCAATGCGCTCCGAGACCGGAGTTACCTTTTGCCATTTGGCCAGGTTCTTGACATCCCACTTGCCAGATGTATTCAAGTATTGTAGTTGCCAGCCCATGTTGAGCCGGTGATCGATGTGCTGGCGAAGAAAATCTTGAATGACTCCAGCCAGAGTGCGGTAAGTTGCACGATCATACAGAAGCGCATGGGAAGCTGGAGCAGGAAGAATGACTGTCTTGACAGAGCGCTTGATTTGGTTTGTCCCGGAGATGGGCGTGAGTTCTTTTTCATCAGTTCGGGGCTCGATGCCGTACTTTTCCTCATGCGCAAGAGGATTCTCTGAAGCTTGCTTGTCCCCGTTACTGGAGGCATCAGGGATAGTGTGGCTGCCTTTAGTATCGCCACCAACAACGCATTCCGTACCCTCGAAAAACTGAAGAATTTTCTGCAGTTCCTCGGGTTTGGTTACTGTATCGGATTCACCGGCCACAAGCAAGACAGGCGTTTCCACGCCTGCCCAGACGTCTCTTCCCGGGAGTCCTCCAACAGGATTAGAGCCATTGCGGTCGTAAGTAGGTAGGGTTCCCCAAGCCATGCGTCTCCACACAGGGGTCTTGCTCTGTTTGTTGTATCGCACCTGGAGATTTCTAGTATCGGAGTCGGCATCCGCACCGACGAGTCTGGTGACGCTGGCACTAGTCAAACCACCGCGACGGTCCCAGTGGCGCCATAGATCAAAAATAGGGCCAGGGATGTGGAGAAGACGGCGATACGAAGCAACCTCTTGAGGAGACGGAGGCGATGATCGAGGGCAAACAGCGATAAGGCCAAGGATATGCTCTTTAAGTTGGGTTCCTATCGATGAGGTTGAGGATGCCAACAATGCCGACAGAGAGCAGCCAAGACTATGGGCAATCAGGACAACCCCTTGACCGTTCTCTTTGTCGCGATGTTGATCGATGGCGGTGGCGAGTAACTCCGCTAGTGCGTCAACAGTATATGCGTCCCAAGAGGTCGGCGCAAAGTTCGACAATCCGCAACCCGGTAGATCAATTCCGAAACATGGCCCGACGTTTGACAAGCTTGTCAGCAGGTGATTGAACTGAGCTAAAGACCCTCCCAGTCCATGCACGAATACCAACAAGGGGACAGATGAAGGCTTCGTTGGCAACTTGTCTGCCTGTGGATGAGGGCGGTATAGTGTCCTTATCGATGGATAAGTTGCAACAGAGGTAGTATAGGAAAGGTAGGATGAATGCTTTTTCAGAAGACCAGGGTCTGTGTCGTGCGCTTTTCAATTATCAATAAACACAGTGATTATGGAAAGAAGGTGTATAGACACTCACCTTCTTCGGATTGTTCGCGGCGCTGGGGAGGTACCTTCTGCTCATGCGAGGAGTGTTTTGTAACCTGACGAAGAGACCCGCTACTGTCGTATTCCTCATCGTCAGATGAAGTGATGGTTCCAGCAGAGCCTTTAGAACAATCTCTTCGTGCAGCCCGTCGCAAACGTTTTCTGAAAATTGGACGGTTAGGACTCTTGCGCCGCAAGAAGGATGACAGCAAGCCACAGCCCGCCATTGTAAGCACACAAGTTGTCAAAAACACAAGTTTACCCCAATTCACGTTTCCATCTTGAGAAAAGCGAGTCAAGGAGAGAAAAACACTAGAGTTGGAGAAGATCGCATGAAGAGAATCCCACGAACGACGAAAAGCGCCAAAGCCTGAGGGTCCGCTCAGGGTTATGGCAGCATCGGTTGAACCCATTCCGACTAGCAGCCGCGGAGGCAAGACCTCCGAACTTTATAGGGTTACCGTAGTATGGCGGTCCGGGCTGCAGACTATTTCCCGTGGAGGCAATCCTTCATTCGGTCACCTGTGTTCGAAGCTCCCCCAACGTCCAGGGTTCCCTGCCAGCCCGAAGAGCCGACAAACAGGAACGACGGGGATGTTCTGGAATGTAAGCCGGGTCCTCCACGAGACAGAACGACGGCACCTCTTTGGCGGGCGGGCTGTCCACGATTCAATAGTGAGGCAAGGAAGCGGGTCGATCGAAGCCGTAGAACATCAAGATGCAGATCCTGTCCTGATTATGGGACTAGCAGGCCCCGGAGGCTCTTCCTGAGACACGGAGAGGGTGAGATCCGGCGTCAACACGTTATTTGCGATGCGCCCGTCTGGTGAACGTTGGCCAATGACCGGCAAGAATCCAGCACGGTGGTCGACCAGTTGCCTCCGGATGGCTCTGGGGTGATCTGACAGGCCCACTATTTGAGGCGAGGCCAAGGAAGGAGCGACTATTGATTTCTTTTTTTGGAGAAGGGTTCCGATGACGAATGGAGTGGATTTAAACTTGGATAGATCACATAAGAGGAAGAGCTAGGGTTTGTTCCAGAAAAACGGGGTCAACGGGGGTTTAATGCTAATTTCATTGGAAGAATGGTCAGTCATGATGTCTGGACTCGGCCCATGGTGAGGGAAAGGGGATAGGAGGTAAAACAGAAAAGAAAGAAAGGAAGGAAGAAAGAAAGAAAGAAAGAAAGAGGAAAGAGCAGAGTGACACGGGGGGTAGGTCCAGGCACCGTGCAGAATTGGTGGTGGAGTATGTACCTCGCACAGAATGACCGTCGGCGTCTCACTCACCTGAAGGGCCCAACTGAGAATACCGTGTAGGTGATACCAGGAGCAACTACCCACCGGGGAGCAACTCCTTACCTGAAGACCGAAGGAAAGAATTATTCATGAGATGCGATGCAGCCTGTCACAGCCTCGGGCTCTGAACCGTGGACGATCAAACCCTCAAGGTCTGCGGATGAGTCATCCGAGTCCGCCCACTCATAACGTCAGGCTGCATCCCGTGGCGTCAGTTCTTGGACTAAGCCACATCGGTCACAGTCCCTGTTTGTTTGGTTTGTTCCAATTTCCCATTTAGAAACTATCAAATATTAACTACACCGGAGTATTGACACGCAACCATTCAACCTTCCTCAGAAAAGGTCCGTCATTGCACCACTCGATGCATCGCCAACCAATCTTGCGTACTTGGCCAATACTCCGCGTGTAACGTGCGGCACCGGGGGCTTCCAGTCTCGCTGTCGTTGCTGGATCTCCTCTTGTGAAACATCCATGCTGATCTCGTTGGTCTCCGCATTGATTGTAATCACGTCGCCGTCCCGGACCACAGCAATTGGTCCACCAGCAGCAGCTTCCGGGACAATGTGGCCGACGATGAACCCGTGGCTTGCTCCCGAATATCTTCCGTCCGTGATCAGGGCCACATTGTTGAGTTTGGCACCCATCAATGCAGCGCTGGCCTTGAGCTGTTCCGGCATACCCGGTCCACCCTTGGGACCCTCGTAGCGAACAACGATGACCAGATTCTCGCCGCGGGGAATCTTCCCCTGATTCAGGGCGTCGTTCAGCTGGTGCTCCTTGTCGAACACTCGTGCTTTTCCAACGAATTTGGTACCCTCCTTCCCAGTGATCTTGGCCACCGCTCCGCCAGGGGCTAGGTTACCGCGCAAAATTTGCAGGTGACCAGTCGTCTTGATGGGGTTATCCAAGGGACGGATAATGACTTGGTCGTCGGGCAACGAAGGGAAAGATGCCACATTTTCAGCCAGGGTTTTGCCGGTCACGGTAGGGATGTCACCATCCAGCAAACCTGCGGCAATGAGTAGCTTCTGGACCGACGGAACACCGCCGATGTCGTACAGGTCCGCCATGTAATATTTCCCGCTCGGGGCAAGGTTCGCAATGAAGGGAATCTTGTTGCTAACCCTCTGGATGTCATCCAGCGTTAGGTCAACACCTGCGGTTCGGGCCATGGCGAGGAAGTGAAGCACACCGTTGGTGCTTCCGCCCAAAGCCATTGTTATAACCAGCGCGTTCTCGAAGGATCGCTTGGTCAGCAGGTCCCGGGGTTTGATGTTTCTCTCCATACAGATCTTGATAGCGTCGGCCACCTTTGCGCATTCTCGCATCTTAGACGGAGAAGTTGCTGGCGTAGAAGAGGACCCAGGCAAGGATAGACCCATCGACTCGATTGCCGTGGCCATGGTGTTCGCCGTAAACATGCCACCACATGCGCCTGCGCTAGGGCAGGCATGCCTTTCCAGATCATCCATGATTTCATCCTTGGTCTTGCTGGTGTCACCACCGTCATCCGGCTGGCGAAGAGTGTCATATGTGTAGGCACCGGCCGCTTCAAAACACGAAGACACATTGATGGGCTTCCGGAGAAGGTCGGAGTATCCGATCTGGATGGTGCCGCCGTAGATCATAATTGACGGCCGATTGTGTCTGGCCATACCCATTACCACTCCCGGCATGTTCTTGTCGCAACCAGGGATTGCGATGCAGGCATCGTGATATTGGGCGCAGGTGACTGTCTCGACACTATCGGCGATGATTTCACGTGTTTGGAGAGAGAACCTCATGCCTTTCGTTTCGTCAGCCGCTAAGGTTACTTCAACGCATCGCATCCAGAATATAGAGGTCGCACAAAGGACACATGATACCCACCTTCACTACCCATGGTGATGGCATCTGAAACACCGATGGTATTGTACTGCCACCCAATCATCCCATTGTCCGTAACCGCCTTCTTCACGGTCTTTCCCATATCCAGAAGGTGCATATTACATGGGTTCCCTTCCCACCATACGGATGCGATTCCAACCTGAGGGCTTTTGGCCATGGCATTTTGGTCGGGCACACCGGCGGCATACAACATTGCCTATTGAATGAATCGGTAAAATTAGCTGGTGTTCCCAATCGATAACCCAACGCGTCACCGAAACGGACTGAGCGACAGTACCCACTTTAGCACCAGGGAAGTCATGGCCCCGAGTGATAGTACTCGAGTATCGGTTCAAAGCCAGTGTGCCATCCTCATGCTTCGCATCATCGGGAAGACTGGGAAACTGGATATATCCAGCTTCTCCCAATGTAGACGTCACCGCGGGTTTAGAAGGATCCATGGCGACAGCGACAGAACGGTAGGGAGTGCTTAATGAACAAGTTTGGGACAGTTTTTAGGTAGTGCACTCTCAGAGCTTAACTAGGGATATTGAGGAATGAAGTGGCAGACGAAGCGTAGATAACACTGACACACGATCACCGTTCCGCGGCATCAAAGTGGCCCCTCATTCAGCCGAAAGATCGGAGTTGCGACGTGCCCTCCGTAAAAAGCCTTCGGCAAGAACTCCGTTGCGGGGGGGACGATTTGTTAAGTGAGTGATGATATTCTGGGGACCGGGTTTGCAATCTGGAAGCCGTGATTTGACGGCGGGGGACTGGCGTAGTGGGGTAGATCCATCTGGTGCGTGGAGTCAACCCGCAGGCATGTCTTACGGAGTAAGAACACGGAACATGGTAGTATAAATCAGAGACAGATCACAGGTTCAGTAATTGTCAGATAGATTTAAAAGGAGCTGTGTTACTAACACTCGCTGCTGGAAATTATAATGCATGAAATATAGTAACAAAGGGTATAGTCGCAGGTAATCTGGCTACATAGCAAGAGGCCCTTTAATTCGGTCATGAACCTTGATCCTCATTCCTCAATTCATCTCGTTTGTCTGCTCTTCGGGTCCATCTGCAGTATACTCCTTGTCGATGGTAGACCAATGATTGGATTCACCGAGGGCTTCGTCTGAGCTTAGATCTTGCAAAGGACTTGAACGTCTAGGGTGTTCATCACCTCTCTCCAGTTCACTGGCATTTGCGCCAGCTTCGTCAGCCCCGTCGTCCACGGCGAACCCGACAACTTTTCCAGAGCTTGACTGAGGCCGGACTTCTTCCAGGACGTCACCATTCCACGGCTTGCATTTCTTCACGATCTCTCCACAACGAAGGCAGACCCAGCCTTCGCCTTCTTCGCCTTCCAACTTCTGGACCAGGCACACAAAACAATATACACAACCACACGGGATCGTCTCGTAAGGGTTGGTGATATCTGTTTGAGCCGAACCGACGATTCCTGCCGAACTCGATGCAGCCATCACCTCATTTTCCGTTGTCGAAGCCGGGTTGTTGTCTTTATAGCAGATCGCGCAAGTCCTTTCGGGAAGGAACGCCAACTCGCCCTGTTTCCGAATCTGCTCGTCTTCATCATCCCCACTTGATTTGAGCGTAGACATTGTCTTGCGCCACGCTCTAGACAGCCATCGTCTCCACCGACTAATGCCTACAAGTGGCAACAGAAAGAGGAGGAATTCGGTAAAAGCGTGCCACACAAGTTGTCGATTTAGGTATTCGAACGACACTTCGCGGCTTGCTTGTGCCGAAGGAGGTGTGAGGCGAATGCGAAGGATTCGATCGACTAACGTTCGATATCGACCGTTGACAAGGAATACGCAGAACGAAACAAAGGCCGCGATTGAGTGTGATGTAGAGACTAGGTCCGTCATGCGGGAAAGTACACGAACCTCCTGAGATGGCTGCTAGAATTAGAACAAAGAGACCTTAATATGCATATAAGGCCGAATTATTACCTCGTCGTAGCCGCCTTCTTGGTTGATCAACCAGCTTTCCCATTTATCCCAGGCGTAGCGACCGCCAACCGTAAGTAAGCCATACAGGGTTTTCTGCCATCTGGTTGGGGCGGAATGAACGGGGCCTTTGCTACGGCTATCGACGTATTTCAAATTCTGTAACGCGGCGCCGTACGAAGCATCGTGATCCCAGAGTGAAAGCTTAAAGAGGATCGCGCGGAGAGCGAATTGGATTTCATGCGACCAGTCCTCTCGCATTTGTGGCTAGAATTCACCGAGTCAGTAACGAGAGCATCTAGAGTATTAAGGACTCCAGTCGGGATGTAGAGGTAACCATACCCCAAAATATCTCAACGCCTCTCCAACCTGGCCTTTGAGCAACCCCAGTAATTCTTCGTCCAACAGTTCGGCATCAACCTGACCGACGCGAAATGCCGGTCGTATACCCTCGCGGCCTTTGATTGCATTCCATAGCGACAGACCAGATTGTGGGAGACGGCTCAATGGGTACGGAAGCCGTTGAAGTGCGGGATGGTTAACCGGAGACGCCCGTTGTTGCTCCGCAAGCCTCGCGCGAGCTTCGGCCTCACGAAGACGGCGGCGTTCAAGGACCCGCTCCTGAGCAGCGGCAAAGTTTGTCGAGCTCATCGTATAATCATTGTGCGATTCTAGGCGAAAAGAATGTCACGAAGGGGGCAATGAGTCGATGAAGGTGGGCTGGATTGCGGAATGCACGAGTGCAGGTAGTTGTGTAGAGTGAAGCATGCTATGGCCAGGGCGCCGGCGGTCGGTTTCCCCAGAATGCGCCCGTCGGACTTTTGGGACCTGCCGAGGTTGACCGGTCGCCACGTGACCCTTGTCGCTTCGCGCCCGAAAGGGGAAGCCGCGATGAATGCATCTTCTCTCCGTACTCCGTACAAGGTAGGAGGAGGGGAATGAGGAGAATTGAGGTTCTTCGAGTCTCCCACTGATGCAGCTGACATCTGGAGACCAGGGTCCCCAGTCCCCTAGATTAAACTACTACATCACTCCGGAACGTGATCCTCAAAGGGGTCTTGGCAGACAGACTACGACTCTTCTCTCGCAGTACACCGTACGGTGCAGAGGAGGCAAGTTCAAGACCATTATTGCCACCTTGAAAAATTTGTATGTTTTGCATTTGGGCTTGTTTCAGTAACTCTGGCTACTGGTTAGGTAAACATATTGGTTAACACTTGGAATTTACATCATGTTCAAGACCAGCCTTCAAAAGGATTGTACAGTACAAAGTAGCTACGGCAGAAGAAGATGCTGTCAGGTGGTCTCCAGGCTCCCTCCAACCTCTCGCGTCGGCCACCCCCCGCACGTGCATGCCTGGCCGGGGACTAAGCATTTGCCCAGCCAAGCCCAGCCCACTCTTCGCTCTTCCCCCACTTCCTCCGACTATCGTTCCTACCCTTCACTGCCCTACAATGTAGGTGGTTTCAATGGGTCAGAACATTATTGGTCATGGAAAGAAGGAGTAAGTTTCAAGAATGCAGTCTCAACCATCGGTGCCGCGGAACGACTGCCTATCATTACTGCCTTTCTCCTGGCCATTTACCTAGCTCTTGTTTGCTTCGGGACCCAGCTGGTTTTACCCCTAGGGCAATCAAACATCGAATGAGGATTTTCATACTGGCCGCGTGATTCTGCATCCCAGGAATCGAAAGGTACAGACCTATACTTCTTCTTCGTAGTGGATACTACCTTGGGGTCCGATTCCGGGTCTTGTCCTTCATGTCTCGTGCGCCTGGCACATGGTCCCATGCGATAAATTCCCTGCCACTTTTACGTATAAGAACAGCTCCCTCGTCTTCTTCTAGCTGATCATTCCTCCATCCACTCGTCTTCGCTTTCAAACCCATCGCTTGGTAAGGAGAGACCGTGGGCAAAATGAAGTCCTTCGTTACAGCACTGCTGGCAGCTTCCGTGGCCTATGCCCGTACTGGGACCGAGAAAAAACCGTCGCAGTCAGAGATTGAAGCCGCCGCCGCTTCGACCGAGCCGCACTCCCCAGTTTCTAATGTCAAAGGCCTTGCATTTGATCGTTTCTTTCAAGTGTGGCTCGAAAACATCGTATGTGAAACGTCTTAGCTCATGTCACTCAAATTTCCTAACATGGATACCCATCCTTTAGGATTACGAAGATGCCGAAGCGGATGAAAACAAGCAGTGGCTGGCCTCTCAAGGAATCACACTGTTAGACCATATCCCCGCCTTAAAATCCGAATACTAACACATCATAGGACCAACTTTTATGCCACTACACATCCTTCCGAACCGAACTATTGTGCTGCCGCCGGCGGTGATACGTTTGGCATGGACAATGACGATTTCAACCAAATCCCTTCGAACGTGTCGACTATTGCCGATATTCTTGACACGAAGCAAATTGCCTGGGGAGAATACCAAGAGCACATGCCTTATCCTGGATTCCAGGGAAACGACTATCCTAACCAAAAGACAAAGGCAAATGACTATGTGCGCAAGCACAATCCTTTGGTCTTGTACGACTCGGTCACTGAGAACAGCACTCGCTTGCGCCAAATCAAGAACTTCACTCATTTTGACGAGGATCTGAAGAACAAGAAGTTGCCCCAGTGGGCTTTTGTGACTCCTAACATGACGAACGATGCACATGACACTAACATCACCTTTGCCGCCAAGTGGGAGCGTAACTGGATGACGCCTCTTCTCAAGAACTCGTATTTTATGGATAACACCCTGGTTTTACTCACCTTTGACGAGGACAATACGTATCCGAAGGGCAATAAAATCTTTAGTATCCTCCTGGGTGGTGCCATTCCGAACAACCTCAAAGGCACCAAGGACGACACGTTCTACACTCACTATTCGGTCATTGCAACGATGTCCGCTAACTGGGGTCTGCCGTCTCTCGGCCGCTGGGACTGCGGTGCTAATTTACTTGAGATCGTGGCAAACAAGACTGGTTATGTGAACTACGAAGTTGACACTACACACCTTCACCTCAATGAAACATACCCTGGCCCGATGTCTAATGGTGACTATTCTGAATACTCACCCGAGTGGCCCATTCCTTTGACGGAGGGAGAATGTTCCGCTGGCCATGGGATCCTTGATATTGTCAAGGAAACCTACAAGGGCACCAAGCCCACCTTCAATTATACGAGCCCTTTCCCTTACGACACTAAGAGTGGCTACAATGAAGATGTGACAGCGACCAGGAAGACTTCTCTCAATGGAAGATCCTCGACCTCTTCCACTTCTCCCGAATCTACTGCCAATGCTGGCGGTTCATTGAGCTTGCCGCTTATTGGGTCAGTTACTGGAATTCTCATGGGGGCTGTACTAGGACAATTCTAGGGGATGAACATGGAAGGAATCCTGCACATATGCTACGTGTTATGCGAGAAGGAGTGAATGAGCCCCTATGACTACGAAATCATGGGACAGTCCATATATTAGTATACCATTTGCACTACGGAAATGTCAACCCCGGCTGGTCGTTTAAAGGTAATCGGGAATGCACAAATTTAATAATCCACTCTGCTATTCCGGCCATTTCTCGACCTGTTTATTAAAAGTCATTGTATATCGGAATTCCATGATTCTCATACTCCATGAATTATGTAAGCCTTCTGTCAGGACATTGGAACTTACTATGTGCGGTCCAGGTTTGACGCATCATAAAACCTGATCATGAGACAATTTTGGTAAGATCCTCTTCTCGAGTTATCTGTACAAACTATTCATTGCCAATTTCCCAATTCAGGCCCAAACCTGCCAAACGGATACATTTGGATGCTGGAGATCCGAAGCCCGCTACCACATTGACGACACATATAGAGAACTTGACATAGTGAGGTAGGCTACACAAGCTGAGTGAGGAGATTGTCAATGATGAGACCAAAGATAAGATGTGGCCGACAATCAGCGGTGCTTTTTCACTGCTCTCCAATATCATGATATTTCGTGCAGAAAGCACTAGGACCTTATATGCAAAGTATACCAGTGGGATATGCATTCTCTGTACGCCAGCTTCATCAATTTCAAAGTGGTTAGGTACTGTAGAAGGATATGGTTGCTGGTTGAATTTCTTTTGTATGACTCTCCTGCGTGCAAGCATCAATCAAAATGAATACCATTTCATCTTCATTTGGTTGAACCCGCAAACCTTATGGAATTCAGGATAAGGTGCTGGGCGATCATGAAAAGGCCATAGAAGCATAGTCCGTGTCTCTTTGATACCCTTGAATATCGGCGTGGACTACATTGCGAATCCAATTTACCAAGGGATAGGAATCATTAAACTAATTGTCCTTTGCATTACTTGCAGGGGCAAGCGGCGCAGCCGTTTGCTACGTGATATTCACCTTCAGGTACCGCTTGTACATTGCAGTGATCCATTAGATTAACATACGCCAATCACCAATTCATATCATAAATATTTGGTTCAAGACATTGCCAATGCCAGTGTGTAAACAACTTATTCCAGAAACCCAGGGGCATGGGACAGAACGTTTTCGAAATGCTAATATTATTATAAATTCATAACATGCTTCTCTTGCGCTTCATGACAACATTATAATACATAATTAAGGTCCAAAATCTAAGAAGCAATTCCCTCACGCTTCATATCTTGAAGGTTCAGCGTGTCCTGATCACCAGGACGACGCTCAGACTCAAGCTTCACCTTGTCCTCGGGTCCGCCCTTGCCTTCGTACTCTCCGGCCTGTGCCAAACTATTCAAAAAGTCAGAATACAAGTGCTTGTCATAAAGCGAGACAAAAGAAACAACTTACCGGCCGCGGTCGTCACGAGTACCACCTTCATCTTCGAGGATAGGCTTGCGGTTGCTTCCGGTAGCGCCTGCAGCTCGGCCGGTCTTCACGCCTGTGGATTCTTCGAATTTCTTATCGACCATCTCGTTGACGCCACTCTCAAGGGCTGTTTAGTGTTAGATTAGTACTGGTATATATTGAAGGCTGTCAAGCAGAGGCAACATACTGGAGTCACTCTTAGGGCCAAGACCCTGTTTGGCCTGGTAGCTGTTGAGATCCTGCTCAGCGCGAGCAGCCAAATGCATCTTGTCGGACATTTTGCTGGGATTTGGGTTGACCCGGAAAATTCACGGAAGAATTAGGATAGGTAAATGATAAGTTTAGAATGTAGAGAATTGGAGAATGTTTGATACTGTCTAGGTTGAGAGAGATTCATTGCAGAATATATACGTTGGCAACACTTGTGTCGAAGACTCTTGGGCATTGGAACATTGCATCAGACAACATCATAGCTATGTAATTTGCTTGCATAGAGTATCTGAAATCTCATGCTGACCCGCAAAAACTGTTCTGGATTCTGGCATCGAACCTGGCATGGCAAGATCTGGAGCTCTGGAAATGATATCATCGAACTGTAGCATTACCAAGGGACCCTCTAGGCAAGCCCTAAATGAAATACCCATTGAGGACTAGCTCCCGGGGTCCAGCCCTAGGGTTCTGACGGAGCGGAACAGCTCTCTCCCGATGCATCCCGCGGCGGGCGGGGAGCGGACAATGAGGTACAAACAAGCTAAGGAGGGAGACATTCTTCTTGCTAGCCCAGCTCGTCCCCCCTTAGCATCGCTTTGCACTCGATTGCAAGACAGGGCTTCAAAGGCTCGGGATTTATCTGCATACCGCATATTTGAAAGTCTTTGGGGTTCCTGTCTTGGCCGATATTGGCCTTAGTGTCAATCACCAGACCGTCGATCCACCGTTTCCTTCACCATGGCCCATGTCGTTGAGCTTCCGGGCGAGTCAAACCCATTGACACCGCAGAATGTCCTCAGTGCTCTGGTTCTGGCTGCTAGCTCGACACAACAGCAGGTACAAACCGGGACCAAGCAGCTTCAACATTGGGAGAAGCAGGAAAAGTACCATTCCTTCCTTCAGGTATTTGAGACCAACACCATACCTCTTCCTGGACTTCGCAATTGTTGATGACTTTCTGTGGTAGGATGTTTTCCTGGATCATTCCGTGCCTGCCGAAGTTCGGTACATGTCTATCATTCAGTTGAAAAACGGCATCGACAAATATTGGCGGAAAACCGCGACGAAGTAGGCATACTCGAAAGCTACGCGTTGTACCCATACTCGGAGGTAAACTAACTTGTGATAAAGTGCCATCAAAAAGGAGGAAAAGGACCATATCAAGTCCAGGGCTCTTCACGCTGGTATCGTCGAGCCCGCTCCTCTTTTAGCCCTTCACAATGCACTCATGATTGCCAAAATCATGCGTTACGAATTTCCTCATGACTGGTATGCCTTGAAC
Organism: Aspergillus ochraceus; assembly: GCA_004849945.1. Classification (NCBI taxonomy): domain Eukaryota; kingdom Fungi; phylum Ascomycota; class Eurotiomycetes; order Eurotiales; family Aspergillaceae; genus Aspergillus; species Aspergillus ochraceus. The sequence continues at coordinate 1,118,926 of SSOS01000001.1, read as the reverse complement.
TTTTCACCTTTGCGCTTCGAAGCCCTGCCTAACAGCCTTTATACAGGCCCGATGGAATCTCGTCCCTCATTACCCTCCTCCGTTCCTCTACCCAGCCAGGCGCCAACCCTCTCCAGTTGCCACGAACACTGGTCATAATCCTACAGATAATAAAGGAGCTATCGACAGCTAAAATGCTTAGAACGAGGGCTAGCCTCCAGTCGGTTGCTCCGGAAATATTCCATCTCCTGGGAGGCATATACATGGATAAAGTAAATACGTGGGCCAATTCTTTGGAGCAAGGTGGTGCGGACGAGGGATCGTTGCTAGAAGCATTAGAGCAAAGCCTTGTCTGTCTCAAGGTCATTCGGCGCTTGGTCATTGCCGGATTCGAGCACCCCAGTCGAGACAATGATGTCCGTCAATTCTGGGTACTGACTCACTCTCATTTTAGTAGATTCCTGGGGTTCATTAATGGTTCCGTCAGTATCCCTGACTCGGTGCACAAGGCAACCGAAAAGCACCTTTTGCAACTTTCCAAGCTTCATGTTGAGATGGCCAGAGACCGACCTGCGTCTTTTGCTTTGCTTCCGGACAGTATTCCTCTTGTGCAATCTTACTGGACATTGGTGGCAAAACTAGGCGAGAACTACGATCAACTAGGGGCGGGTGGTGAATCGGAAGGAAAGTCGCTGATGGAAAAGACTGGCCTCAGGGCATTGCTCTTGATCAGGGCTTGTTCGAAGATGGCATTCAACCCAGCCCAGACCTTCAAATACCAAACTCCTCAAGACAAAGAGGAGAAAAAGGCTTCCGTCGAGCTCATCAAATCCCAGCTCTTTACGCACGAATTTGTGGTAAACGTCATGGAACTGCTTGTTACGCAATTTTTCCGATTCAGGAAGAATGACTTCCAAGAATGGGAGGAAGACCCCGAGGAATGGGAGAGAAAAGAGGAGGATATCTCTGATGCCTGGGAATTTTCTATCCGGTCTTGTTCCGAAAAGCTCTTCCTTGACCTGGTGATCCATTTTAAGGACTTGCTCATCCCTCGGCTTCTTAGTGTGTTCTATTCATTTGCCAGTAAGTACCAAGTCCCAGGATTTGTTGTGGCGATTTGACTTTAACAAAATACCCATCATAGGCGTCGAAAAGCGCGATGTGCTCTTGAAAGATTCCTTATACTCGGCCATTGGATTGGCAGCCGCAAGTTTGGAACAGCATTTAGACTTCAACAATTTCTTGCAAACGACGCTCGTCCCTGAAGTACAGCTACAAGAGCAGGGTTATAACCTTCTTCGAAGAAGAATCGCCATTTTGCTAGGTCAATGGGTCCCTGTGAAATCAAACGAGCTGAACAATGATGCTATTTATCAGATCTTCCAGCATTTGCTCAACAAGCAAGACCCTCTAAACGATCTAGTCGTTCGGATCAGTGCTGGTCGACAACTCAAAAGCGTGCTTGACCCTTTCGAGTTCTCCCCTGCTCAATTTATGCCATACGCGCCATCAGTGCTCCAGAACTTGATGTCTTTAGTGCAAGAGGTGGAACTCTCGGAGACCAAGATGGGCCTTCTGGATACCGTGCGCACTGCCGTAGTGAAAATGGAAGACCATGTATGCACTCAATAGCTCACAGTCGACTGGTGAATATGCTAACATTTTGCCAGATTGCCCCATTCTCGGATCAGATCCTCGCCTTGTTGCCCCCGTTATGGGAAGAATCGGGCGAAGAACATTTGATGAAGCAGGCTATCCTCACGCTTCTTTCTTCGTTGATACATTCTCTCAAACAAGAGTCCGCCAGATACCACTCGCTCATTCTCCCTCTCATCCAAAATTCGGTCGAACCAGGCTCTGTATGTCGCGCTTCTTCCCTTGCAACGAGTATCCTAGTCTTGCTAACTTGCTTCCAGGAAACAATCATTTACCTTCTAGACGAAGCGTTAGAATTGTGGTCTGCCATTCTCATGCAGACTCCAACTCCGGCTTCTCCTGAAATTCTCGCCCTTATCCCAGCTCTTTTCCCTATCCTCGAAGCAGCGACGGACAGTGCCCCTCAAGCACTTCAGATCGCCGAGTCTTACATCTTCCTCGCGCCTCAGGAGATACTGGGCGATCGCATTCGTCTTCCCCTGCTTGCCTCATTCGAAGCCCTGTTGAAGTCCACCACCAAGCAGCGCCTCGGCATTGTGCCACGTCTAGTGGAGCTCATGATCCGTGGCGCCGAAGCTGTAGATGGTGGAAGCGAAAACACCTACAACGTCATCACGCGGTCGCTACTTGATAGTTCTTTCCTCCCTGCGCTCCTCGAGGGCCTCTACTCCGCCCACGAGGCCAGTCAAACCACCGGACCCAACCGAAAGCAGAGCTCTGTCTATGGCGTAGTTGAGACGGATTACTTCTCCGTCCTGGCCCGCCTGGCCCTGGCACATCCAAAGATCTTCGCGTCCGCCGTGGCAAGCGCCACCAGCACGTCAGAAGAGCAAGCCCTCACCTGGATCCTGACCGAATGGTTCCTCCACTACGACAACATCGGCAGCACGAACCAGAAGAAACTCCACGCGCTCGCCCTCACCCAGCTCCTCACCCTCAACGGCCCCGACTCGCAGCCTCCCGACTACATCCTCACCCACCTCCAATCCTACCTCAACATCTGGACCGACATCATCACCGAACTCGCCGAGGGCGCCGAAGGCGACCCCAACGACCCGCGCAGCGGCGATCATCTCATCTATTGGAACAACGCAGAGACAGGCACCTCAGCGGAGCACGAAGCGCCGGAGAACATCCGTCGCCGCGAGTGGGACAACGCCGACATCCTGCACAACATCAGCATCCGCGACTTTGTCCGTGAGCGTCTTCGCTCCCTGATTGTCGGATGTGGAGGTGAGCGTCGGTTCCAGGAAGAATGGCTGCTTAATGTGGACCGGGAGGTGGTTGCCGCGTTTGGGGCTTTGGGGCTGTTTTAGTTGAATTTGCATCCAACAGGTCTTTTCTTGTTGTTGGCTTCTCTGTTCGAAAATTATACCATATCTCCTCTTCTTCTTTTTCTTCCTCCTCTTATCTACGCATCCACTTTTATGCATATGCGGGTTTATGAGAATTTCAAGATGCTTTGGCGGGGTGTGTTTAATTCTATGTTGTTGCCAGATCTCGGTGTCTTCCTCTCGTCAAAGAGAAGTGTTTAGGACACGCTTGCGGCCTAGAAATCAAACCAATCCCACCACAGTAGATCGATCTCTTCAAGATCAAATGAACATAACGTATATATTTTAAAAGACGTCTAAAACAAACTCCGGGACGACGAATACCCATGAAAGTATCATAAACATGATCATAGAATCCACACAACACAACAGAACCCCCCTCTCTTGATATAAGATAGGAACAAAAAGAAAATCAGTAAAGGATGAAGATAAGAGAGACCCTCCATCCTACAACCCACCACCGGCAGCACCCACGATCTTCAACCCACCCTGCCCCGAGCTTCCGGGACCATCGCCCATCATCGAATACGCCAACCAGTACCGCGACGGATGCCACGCCACGGCGGGGATGCCCGAGTTCGCACCGCCGCCCGTCGGAACAGTATACACGCTCTCGCCGGTCTCGGCATGGAAGATCTCGATGCCGTTGCCGCCGTGATTAGCCTCGTCACAGGCGCCGCAGATGAAGCGGCCGTCGAAGCTCCAGCTCACGCCGCGGATCGCACCGCCGTTGTTGCTCGACACAGTGCGGCGGCAGATCCAGTCCGTCGTGTCCCAGAGGGAGATCAGGGCGTCGCTGCCGCCGACGGCGAGGTAGCGGCCTGTCGGCGCGAGGGCGATGGCCAGGCAGGCGGATGTGTGGGCGTTCAGGGTGTGCATGACGTTGAAGGAAGGGTAGGAGAAGACCTTGACGGTACCTTCGCCTGTCGTGGCGAAGAGGTGCAGATTGGGCAAAGTAGGGGTGGCGATGTGGTTGGAGAAGGTGGTCGCGTTGGTCTGGATCGGTTGAGGGTGCGGATCGAGGGTCTTGTAGATCGATGGGACCAGAGCGGGTTTGGAGGTAGAGGTGGTCGGGGCGGATGCTCCGTCGAGGATCGTCGGGGTAGAGGGCGATTCGATAGAGATAGGGACCAAGGTATCGTCCTTTATGAGGTTGGAGTGGTTCAATTAGCCATTACATGGGCTTAGGATAGTTAGTTAAAGGCATTGTATACTCACCTTCCTTCCGACCATCAACACGCTGCCATCGGCAGACCAGGACATGGTGAACGCCTCGCCCCCGACGTCAAGCTGGCTCACGCAATGTTTAGACCGAACATCCCAAACCCGCACAGTGCCGTCGGTCGAACAACTAGCCAGTTCCGAGTCCCGGACCGGGTTGAAGAGGACTTTCTCGATGCCCGCGGCGTGACCGCGGAGCTCGGTCGAATGTTTCACTTGCGCGCGCTCGGGGTTCCAAATACGAAGGGTACGATTTGCGGAGCCGGTAGCAATGAGCTGACCGGTAGGATTCCATGCTATAGTTCGGATCCTGCAATTGGGGGAAGGAAAAAATTCAAGATCAGCCTGGGACTTCGGTGCTAAGCGTTTCGCGCAGATGGTATCCTGGAAATGGGGGAACTGAAACACACGTGGGAGATCCGGCGCCTCGGGGAACAGGCTCGGGATAGCTCTGGGTTTTGAGGCCGCTGAATGAGTATGCGAAACGGTCCTTTGGGAGGAGGTTCCGCCGTGGAGGGGCCATCACGAATTCTTAACTGCTGCTGGACTAGCGATGGCGGCAGCTGTAAGCCACATGGATGCCCCGAGGGGCCGCGGTCGGCGGAGGTGGAGGAATTCTCTCTCACAGGAAGGCGACGGGATCACCTTGAAGTTGCGATCATGCAATTGAGGCGGGTGGGGCGTAGAGGGAGCCTGGGGAGAACCAGAAAGCGAGTGGAAGCCAGATGAGGAGTGCGGAGAAGAGCAGCGCGAGACAAAGAACGCGATGATGCCCGGTGAATGCCTTGATGCCTCGGTGCCTCAATGCCTCGATATCTTCATGCCTGAGTGCCTGGACATCTTGGCCTTTCTTTCTGCCTTGTCGCCTGAGGCAGACATTGGATGGTTCGCTTTTCCTCCTCGCTCTCGACTGAGTAACAGGGGTTTTCTCCCATTTCTCACTTCAATCTCAGTATTGATCAGGCTTTCTCTCAAAGCTCCTCAACGGCGAAAGCCGAACAGTCTTTATGGTACTTCGAATGCCCAACCACCCCATACGATTATATAGATCCGCTACTTGTGGTATCAGGCTGCTAAATGTTTCTTTAACACCACCAATTCGGTTTAAGCCAGTGCAGCTACCTGCTTGAAAGTACCAGAAATTAGAAATCGAGACCGAAAGAAGCCGACTCCCTCTGTCACTGCAGTGAGAGTAGAATGCAGACGTGAAGACTTCCTGAGAGCAGCGATGCACTTGCCGACTGGCTCGCCCAATCAACATCCTCGCTTGTCCCCAGAAAATCCCATCGCAGGACTGGAATCACCTCCCAGCAGAACCAATCTTGGCAGTCATTTGTCGCAACTTAACCTTTGATATTTTATTCTGGATTACATATCTTGATCTAATATTAATTATCGAGGGAAAAGTTCTGCATCCCTTAGGTACCGGGCCGCCCATTCCACTACCGCAAAGGCGGGCAGAGACAAGACCGGAGCGCACCATTATTGCTTCGCTGGACTGTGTCCAGCTGCTGCATCGCTCCTCGCCTATACTTTAAAACAAACCGATCATGTTCGACTTTGACGACGACGCGTCCAGGCGCGAGAAGTGCTACACCAGCGTGGCTGAACTGCCGGCCTTCATCGACCCCAAGCAACCACCATCCAAAAGATCGCCCTTTTCGGCCATTACGGGTCACTCCTTTTTGCATACGGTATGTTGCCTTTTGATTTTTGGAGAACTTGATAAGTCTGAGCATTGTTGATGATCCTCATCAGGTAGAGGTGCTGCTACCGGAGAAGGCCTACTCGGCCATCAAGAGTTCGGTAGACTCCAAACTGCAAACACTGCGATATGCTCGGGTGTTCATGTCTCTCTCGAACTTGCTCGAGGGCGACTTTTTCAACACATATATCAAATCTGGTATATTTTCCCACTTTACCTGCTCTTCGTTGACCATCGTTACATCTTGAGTTGAACAAGGCTAGCTAACACGCGGTATAGGAAACGTTCTCATGATATCCGAAGGCCGATCAGGCTCGGATAACGTTTTCTCTCTCAGAGATGGTGTGTAGCGCCAGAACAAGACTTCTTAAGTCTGCACGCACACATGCATACTAACTAGCCCTAGGTATTCTCCGTCTAGAACTTGGAAAAGAGATTTACGAACGCACCGGGCTCACAGGGAAACCGATGCGGAGCGGAGGCAGAAAACATGGCAAGGAAAGATATCGTGCGTTGCATCACCTTCTCCCATCGCAACCACCCAACCTTAAATTCAGATACTGACGGCATTAACAGTGGTGGAATTAAACCTGCGTCTACCATCCATGCTCCACGGGAAGAAGGGCTTCGAGAGAATTGTCTGGGCCTTCAAGACCGTGCTCAATCACTCCGTCACTTGGCTTTTCTATGACCTGGGTTCGAAATCCGGTGGCATCTCCCAAGGTAGGTAGTGCACTTACTCGGCATTCAATATATAGAGCCCACTAACGTCACCGCAGACGATCTATCTTTGAAAGGAAACCACCCACACATAATCGAGTGCGAACCATCGCGAACCTACCATCGCGATGTCCTCGTCCCGCCATTCCAGCCCGTCACTAACTCAGAAACTCCAAGCTCACCAGAGGCCCTGAAAGACTCCTGCAACGAACTCTCCGAGTGGCTTGCTATGGTAACGCTTCAATCCTCCCTAGTCTCGGCAAACGATGACACAGACCCCTATCTATGTCGATATAGCGTGCCGGATGCCGAGGACACAAAAGCTGCTGATCTGGTCAGTCTGAGATGGCATGGTTTTGCTTCCCCCAAATGGGTGACGCAGTTTTTTATCGCTTTACTGTAAGTTCTATTTGATCTGTTTCTGGATGGTTTCCCTCCCTCCCCATTCCATGTAAGGACTTGTTGGCGAATGCGATGACTGACTTATAATAGATGGGAGATCGGGCATAAAGCCCCTGTTTCGTCTGCTTGGTTCGCTCTTTCTGCAAGCGCGCTTGGAAGAGACGTGGTGGAAGGAAAAGATGGCTATACGATCATGGCTTTGCCGCTGGCTGACACGGCGGATGACCAGGAGGACCCGGAGGAGCCGGAGGGCTCGCAATCGAAGGAACCTCGTCTTATTGTCTGTTGGGAATACGTGGGTGCTTCGGTCCTGGAGACGTAAATCCTGATGAAGAATATCATAGATTGAAATGTGGGATCATTCATATTCAAATTATAATGCTATGTCAATATACTATAGAAATGTCATCCAATAAGCCCGCTCAAGCCACTCCGAATCCCTGTAATCCATTCCTCAAACAAGACTCCAGTAGTGCCAATCCAACAGATGTCATATAATGAATGATAACGCGAAAACATATATTGTAACCATTACCCAACAAGATCGTTCACGACATCCTGTAGGACCGGACGATTACCCAAAACATTGTTACCGTTGAGCAGTTTTATGCCCTTCTTAGCAGGCTTCTTGAGGCCGCCCTGAGGAGCCTGGCGTCCTCGAAGGGGACTTAGTGGGTTCCGAGTTGACGGCTTTTTGTGCGGCGACGGGCTCTTGTTCGGGCTAGGCGTTGAGCCCTCCTGTAGAGGAGGTTGGGTGTGAGTGAGGCTGTCGAAATCAAAGTGGTGATTATCTACGGCATCTCTCGGCAAGTCGTAAACCCATCCTCGCTCTTCCATTAGCTTTACATATTTGCCGAGCAGCTCGTTGCCGCCACGGAGGGTGCTCTTGCTTCCAACGACAAGAAGCTTGGTTCGTGCGCGAGTGAAAGCGACGTTGACTCGTCGCCAATCACGGAGTAGGTCACCGACGTGCTTGTCTGCGTTGCTTCGTACACAGCTCAATATCACCACTTCCTTGTCTCGGCCTTGGAACTTATCCGCGGTGTGCATTTCAAGGTCAGGGAGGTGGTGACGAAGGTTTTGCTTCAGAAGGGAGAGCTGGCTGCGGTAGAATGTGATGACTCCGATACTGCGGGCTGGGATACCACTGGAGATGAACGCCTCGACGAGCTGGGCACAAAGTGTCGCTTCCGTGGGATTCACAATGCGAGATCCAGTCGCAACGTCCCGAGCAGGCGTGGCCAGCTTGTCTGTGTTGACGAGGCGTGTTTTGGCGTCCGGGTCAAGCAGGTCACGGAGCCAGCAATGGCTACGGGTTGCGCCTAGACAAACTTGTCGTTGGCTAGATAGGGAAAAAGGCTCACTATGGTGTTGTTTGAGCCCAACGATGTGAGGAACGACCAGGGAGCGTGCTGCGACTTCTGGAGTGCCGCATTTCAAGTGACCCGAGTAAATCAAAGTGTTTGACAGAAGCATGATTTGATCGCACATTCGGTATTGATGCTCCAAATTGACGACAGATTGCGGGTGGGTATCAGAGAGGAGTTTGAATAGACTGACGTCAAGACCACCTTCCTGGGCCTCCTTGTTCTGCACGAGCGGCGGTAATTGATAATGATCGCCGACAAGAATGAAGGTACTCGCCATCCGGATGGGCCCAAGACACACTGGGAGAGTAATCTGGGATGCTTCGTCAACAATGCAGTAGTCAAAAGTGCGTTGACTAAAGATGTTGTGGCTGACTCCAAGACAGGTTGTGGCGACCACCTGGGAGTCTTCATAAGCTGCTTTCAGCTCCTCCATGGTGCTTTTGGGAGCGGCTGCAAGGTTAACATATTGCTGAACGTCAGGATGCACCTTGGCAGCTGCTCCGATTCGAAGAATGCGGATGTTGTCTTCCCGGATTTTTAAGAGAATGTTATCGACCGCAGTGTGGGTATAAGAGGTTAAGAGCACACTTTTCCCTTGCGCCACCAGAGCGCGGATGATGTGAGCAATAGTCGTTGTCTTGCCAGTTCCCGGCATTCCTAGGACCAGTGCATAGTCCTGCGCACTCATGACTTTATCAATCGCCTGCTTCTGATCAACATTCAAGCTTGCTCTCTCAGTCTCAGGCATCTTGTAGGTGGATGCTGTGGGTTTGAACACTGGTGCTTCTCCTTCTATGATTAACCTTCTCAGCTGTCTGGCCTGGAAGAGATCTCTCTCCATCATGGCGACCAGATTGGCCCGAACAATAGCCATTCCATTGCTAAATTCATCTTTATCCAGTCGATATAGAACTTCTTCCTCAGGCTCGAAGGCTGATGTAGTTGTCTGAGTGGCACCGCTATCGAGAATTTCCATTATGCCCTTGAACGATTGGTTGCTGCTGGCGTCGAAATCCTTGGTTTTGGACCTGGCATTTCGAAGTCTTCGGTCCACTGCAACTGTGATCCGTTTGGTGCTGACCTGCACTATGTAACCGTTTGCGAGAGCGAAATGACCTTTCTCATCCGAGATGACAATGGGTTCCCCGATAGTAAGTTGAGACTCGGTAAATGAGAAGTTCGCCGAAGCGTGCTTCTTGATGAAAGTGTACCGATAACGATTGATTTTCAACCCGTCTTTGTCTTCGTATGTTGTCCCAGGTTCAATGACAATGTTTCCGAAGCACCGGCCAAGAGCCTCCCGTTCACTACTCAGGAGAGTCCAGAGTTCCCGCTTGAATCTCATCATACTTTGCTCTTCCTTTGTAAGCAGACTGTCCCATTTCTGGAAGAAGTCACGATGCTGGGGATTTAAGTGTTCCATGGCTTTCACGAATTCGTCGCCGAGCCCGCTCGATTCGCCATCACCGTCGTCCGCAAGTTTATGATAAATGAAACAGGGGGTCTTAGAGAAGCATTTGTTGCACATTCCCGCTCGCTTGACCATCGGCGGGAGTTCCGTTCTTTGGCGCATATATCCCGCTAGACGATTGCGTGCCTGTATCATTTGAAGGAGTTCGTGGCGAATTCCGCGAATTCGGAAGATTTTTGCTGTTTCGAGATAGTAGAGTAGTCCGAATGTAACGTCCAGGTCTGAAAGATGGAACGAAGAGGTTAGCAGACGTCAGATGCATCGTGTTAAGCAGATATACTAACCGTAACGATCGGATAGCAGAAGGGTGTAGAGAGCTGTTTGAGCCCTATGAGCTTGGTTTGTATCTCTGTTACCCGTCTTGAGTTCAAGTGGAACAACAAGGTTCTTCTTGTTTCCTTCTTCATGGCAGGCGACCTGCACGGTTGCGTCGATATTCCCTTTCAGACCGTACATGGGGGACCAAACATGCTCTTCAACCTCGAGCAATTTGCTAATGCTCAGGCGCAATTTGGAACTATTCCGATCTTCAACAAGAGATTGAGTCTTGTTGAAAAAAACAAGCATGTTAGTAAAAGGCGACCATGGGAAAATCAATAGGTATACTTACGCTTGGTTGTGACTTGAGGAAAAGTTCAGCCCAAGACACCATGGCTGGGACCTTGTTCATCATGTATTCGACTGCCTCTGCAATGCTCATATGAATCAAGTACAATTCTTCGATGTGCTTCACAGCAACAATTTCAACCAGAGACCTGAGCGAGGCCGTGTCCCACTGATTTGTCTTCATGGCTTCTTGAAAGACTTCATGGAATATGTTCCCAAAGACCTGTGGTTTTCCGATGTCGCCGGTATTTTTGATACGATCTTGAAGAACAGCTCGTCGCTGGCAGCTGACTGAGTCTGCGACAACGGTTGCCGAAACAAGATGATCTGGGTGGAGGATTATCATGTTGTGAGAGTCATCGACAATACAATGGCCGTTGGCGTCAAAATCGCCGATAAGATGGATGTATAGATCCTTGTTGCAGGGGCTATCGAACCATGAATCCCGCAGGATAACAACCTTCTTCTGCTTTGTCCTCTCGTCATGCACTAAGAGCACCTGATTACTGTGTTAGTCGCGGGGGCTATAATTTCCCGGGAGACGTAATGGCAGACCTGCTCTGGCTGAATGCGACCTTTAGGAGCTGTATAGGTAGATTCAGCCACATCAACAATAAGATAACGCTTGATGGCCTGGCGATTGTTCAAGGTCTATTTATGAGATACTTAGCGAATATCTATAAGATATTTTTTTTTTCACTAAGAAAGACAAACCCCGTTTGACGCCTTTTCACCTGACTGCATCATAGACTGTTCAATGGCCTCCATGTCAAAGTCATCGTCATCGAACTCGTCGCCCGAAGACGTCTCAACTGGCTTGCTAGCCCCTTTCACCGGCTCGATCGGGAGCATAGAACTATCCATACTCTTTAACGATCCAGGATGATCGGAAGCCAAGTAGTTCTTCGCTGCAGGCCTTGCCAGTTTCGTGTTCTGGGTTGCCTCGCATTCCGCGAGAATGTCTTCAATATTATCCGAGAATTCATCAAAATCATCATCGAATTCATCCGCATCAAGGGTATATTCGCGTTGGTTGTTAACGTTCACGGCCGGCGCGGATTCTATTGTATTAGAATCAGAGGTGCTTTTGGTATCGGGGAGACTTTGCTGGTTGGCCGAGGCCAACGCGCCGGCATAATTGGTATTCATAGTCCCCATTGCAGTGTCATGTTGACTTTGTTCCACAAATGGATCCATAGAGGCTTGCGCAAGATCAAAGAAATCATCATCATCAAGGTCATCGTCCCCGAAATCAGACGAGGATTTCTGCACGGCTCTCGTGCCCTGGGACCCAGAAGTTCGTGGGTCCCCGTTCTTTTTATTGCTCCTTGTTGTATGTTGAGGGGCGCCTTTACTATACACTGGTGATGCCGATCGATCCCTCTGCCCTCTCTTGCTGGCTGGTATAGGCGAGTCTGAGGGATCATGTTGCGCCGATGGGGTCTCGCGAAGGCTTCTTTCGATTTTTTCAACAAGAAAGTTGATTTTTGAGGGGTTAAAGCTGCTCGAATCGGCAAGAGTGCTTTTTGTCCGAGAGAAAATACCACGCCCAGTCCGTAATCTTTCACCGTCTACCTTTCTCTGTTTCGCTGCGGAGTTAGGCCACTCAGCAAGACAACTAGTCGACCTTCTCAGCGCAGATGAGTCGCGACTCGTTCTTAGCGATACAGGTGTTTGGGGTGAAGATGACAGAATATTGGGCAATTGAGGTTGAGGAATAGTGCCGTTGGCCCCCATCTTGCCCACATAGTTGTTCCACAATTCAGTTGCAAGATCATTCTGAGGGGTTTTAATCAGCCCTTGGTATGCCTGCAAATCGAAAGATCCTTTTCGCGCGTTCTTGGAGTTTCCGTCTAATGGCGAGCTGGTCGGAGACGAGCTGTGACGGCGCTTTCTGCCTTTGATCGCCGGTGTTTGAGACATCGGGTCCTGATTGGAACTCGCGGGCACATGCTGCCAGGTCACATAATCTTCTGGCGTGAATTGTGGCCCGGGAGCTTGAGTGATAGCGTCTTCGGCATTACCAATCAAGTCTGCTAAGGGTATCCTGTTCCCCGGGGTCTGAGGACACTCTTTGATCGGCTTTGACTCTGCTGCGCATAAAGATGGTTCCTCTTTGCTTTGATCCAAAGGAGGCGCAGCCACACCGTTCAGCCATGAGGCCTGATTCTCTTTATTGGCATTTGCCTTCTTTGACGGGGTCTTCGTAGGCGATGTTTCAGGCTCCGTTCCATGCTTGCTTGTATACCGAAATGCATTGAGTTTCGAGCGCGAGTTCGAGGAGATCGGGTAGGAGCGGATATCTCTGCTCACGGGTTGCATGGTCAATGCTTTGCGTGCCCCAAAATAGGAGCAACACGCATTTCGGTGGAGGTCTTCAAATTGAGCTTATTAGCTCTGTATTTAACAGTGATTTGGCCTTCGGAGAATTATACCAGTTCAAGTCGATACTATGCGGTACACCGACAAAAAGCTTAAAGATCAGCAAGCGAGGGTGATGTTAAAAGAATGGACGACCTGTAGTGCACCATTGGGGTCATGGGGTAAGTGGTAAGTGGCAACTGCGCACTGTAATTGCTTTTCAGTTGAGGATGCGATAAGGGAGGGACGCGTCGCGCGTAGCTGGGGCATCTGTTAATGCCTGTGAAATCAGGCATTAAATCAACCATGCATAACGGCCCGATCGGGACTAGCGTGATGACTCCGTCAATCCATCGGCCTTTTGCGGCTTCGTCCAACATCAACCGCTGTCTCGATCCGTCACCCCTCCACCTATCACCTCCTGCGACGCCCACGCAGCACGCACATCCAAAGTCTCTTGATCGCGCCGGCTTTTGTTATCGCTGGCCGAAGAGTTTACTGTTTCACGGCACCCGGTTCCAACAGTCCCTGCCTCGCTGTATCTGACAGGGGTTCCTCACCCGCCACCGCCTGTCCTACCATCGAAGACCTGAACCCCTAGAGTTTTTCGAACCTCGCCGACCAATTACACATTCACAATGTCTGCTCGGCCATTGACGCATACTCTTCGCGCTCGCGCTCTCCTCCGCACACCCCGGAACGCCCAGGGTTTTTCCACCCGCAGCCAGCTCCGTGCCGCGGATCATGGTGATCACTACGACCCCCCGACCGGCTGGCTTTTCGGCGTGAAGCCCGGCCAGAAGTACCAGAAGGAAGGCTGGGAGACTATGTGGTACTACGGTTTCATTGGAAGCCTCCTCGCTGCGGGAGTCGCATACGTTTTCAAGCCAGACACCTCGTATGTTTAATCCCCTTTGTTTTGGCTTGTCGTGAGGATAACCATTTCGCGCTCCTCTATGACTGTGCCGGAATAAATATCTTGTATTTTTTCATTTGCATAGAACTGACATCAAGATAGGATACAAACGTGGGCTCTGGAGGAAGCCCGACGGAGGCTGGAAGCGGAGGGTATTCTGGAAGACCCTGACAAGGTCAAGAAATAGACTGTATCAGTCCGGAGGTTGCCTTGTACGCTGTACATAGAATGATCGGACATGGACGAAAAATTGCGAAGGGATTGTACTGTACCAGCAGATGCGATTTGCCGGTTCGGCTCTAGACAGGCCTTTATATTTGAATTACTCGTTCTTTCCTGTTTCTTTTTTCATTTGGTTTTCTCATTTAATGTACTATGTCGACGTATGTCCTGAATTTTCTTTTCTTTGTTCAAGGTTTGTTCAACTCTAGAAGAATTCAGAAAAGATGAAATCAAATTCTTGTACCCATAGTTCCTATTCAACTGGCTTGTCTAATCGGCTGACACTAATGCGTGTGATCAAGCTGTTGAGGATTTCGTCATATCATAAACTTGATGTTAAATAAATAATCGCATTTGATGTAGGCTTGTGGGATCAGTTCCTAAATTTCCGGGTAGACATCTGTCCTCCTGAGTAGCGGCATTTCTCGCCTGATCTTGGTTAAAAGGTCAAAATCAATATGCGCCACTGCAATCTGTGGCTCTTGATACTCATCGCCGAGTTGAGCCACAATTTCACCCCAAGGGTTTACGATCAGAGAATGACCGTAGCTTCGTCTTTTCTCATTGTGGGGACCGGCTTGAGCTGCCGCTATCACATAGGATTGAGTCTCGATGGCTCTAGCTCTCAGCAATGTCTCCCAATGCGCACGCCCTGTTGGAACAGTGAATGCTGACGGATAAGTGATGACCTGGGCATTTTGCCGTTTCAGGGCAAGGCTAATCTCAGGGAAGCGTAACTGTAACGAAATATATCGAATTAGCCTTCTGTCGCCGTTATGAGAATTCCCTCTACGACTTACGTCAAAACATATGGACATACCAACACGTCCAACAGGTGTTTCGAAAGGAGGCACTAACTCCATGCCCTTTTCAACACTCCTTCATTGACAATTAACGTTATCACGAGGCCCACGCCATAGTTTGGAAGGAAATACCCACGAGCTTTCTTTGAGCACTGGCCCATCCTTGATGTCTACGTCAAATAGATGGATCTTCTGGTAACGTTGGCAAATGACACCCTTTTCATCGATCCAGATCAGGGTATTTTTCACTCGGCCGTCTGAAGCCGGCTCATGGATGCCAACGTTGATAGGCAGCTTCGCTTTCCGGGCTTCCTCTTGTAGTCCCAACACAAATTCACTTTCCTGTACGGAACGAGCAAGTGAAACGGTCTCTGCAGCGGACGAGCCAATGTAGTCTGCTGCTTCAGGAAGAAATAACGTCTATTCCGTGATGAGTGGTTCATCCGTATCATTGAATTAAGAATGGCATACTTTAGCACCAGCTGCAACCGCTTTGCGCACCAATATCTGACATTGGGCCAGATTAGCAGTCATACTCGCAGTCGAGCATAGCTGCCCCACGGCCTGTTCAGCATGGATTAGTAAACCATAGGACTGGCTTTTGGATAATATTTTCTTACTGCGAGAACCATTCTTGCGAGTGTATAAAGGGATGGAACGAAGTAAATTTCTTTTATTACAAGATCAACATAATGTCCTCAAGATAGTTGAAGATGCTTCCATCATTCACTCATGCGATGGCAATTACCGGTACGTCGATCGGCAGACTTACCCGATTGGGACGGGAATCTCGAATGCGACTCGGCTGGCGGAACCGTTTAAAAAGAACGTCACCGTCTGCAACGATCAGCCGCGACGCTATCTCTTTATCCAGCGAAAAATTTGACCTGACAGCAAGTCGGGCTGATTTGAGTCAAGATGAAGAGTCTTCGAAGAGATTTGTCTTCGGATCCGCATGCCGCAAATGTCACCAGCAAAGTCTTCGTCCGGTCCACGAAAAGTGGAAAGGTGCAAAAGATCGTTCGTGAGCTTTATCTGAGACAGGATATCCCGTGCTCATCGAAGCTGTGCTCGACATGTCCGCATGTCGCGCCGACCGATGCAAATGGAAACAGTAAGGAAATCCGGTATTCGAGATATTTCCGGACAGTGGTGGCTAATGCGAAATCAGTTACGCCTTTTGTTCTTTCAGATCACCCCGCCGGTACCAGCGCCTTCCCCCGAGGCCACTACCTTGTTCCCGACACGAATGCGCTTTTGAACGGAATGGACCTCTTTGAACACACCGGAGCCTTCTACGATGTGATCGTCCTCCAAACCGTGCTCGAGGAGCTGAAGAACCAGTCTCTACCCCTCTACAACCGCTTGCTTTCTCTGATCAAAACCGACGAGAAGCGCTTTTACCTCTTCTTCAACGAGTTTCGACTGGAGACACACGTTCGCAGGGATCAGAATGAATCGATAAATGATCGCAACGATCGAGCGGTGCGGGCTGTAGCAAAGTGGTACACAGAACATCTGCAGAGCACACTCAGAAAAGGAAAGAAAGAGAAGGGTATTCCCGCCATTGTGGTGATTACGGATGATAAAGATAGCTTGCGAAAGGCGAAGGAAGAGGGTGTGACAGCTCTATCGCTGCCAGAATACGTTGCTGGCTTGGAGGACTCCGACAGGTTGCTCGATATGATCAACGAGTCTAGGGAAGCTCGGGAAGCCAAGGGTGCGCGTGGAGAACTCTTCTATCCGGAGTACTATACGATGTCGAAGCTTATGACGGGGACCCGGGCTGGAACGTTACATCAGGGCGTCTTCAATGTTTCGCCATACAACTATCTAGAAGGCTCCGTCAACGTCGCAGCATTCGATAAGCCTCTTCTGATCCTGGGCCGGGACAACAGCAACCGAGCCATTTCTGGAGATGTCGTTGTGATTGAAGTGCTACCGCAAGACCAGTGGAAGTCTCCCTCGACCAAGCTTGTCGATGAAGAGGCAGTGACCAAAAACGACAATCCCGATGCTGGGGATAATGAAGCGGTGGTTACCGAAAAGGAGCGGAAGGCTTTGCAGGAAGAAGTCAAGAAAGCCCACGGAAAGAACTCGGAGGGCAAGCCTCAGCCGACAGCTAAGGTTGTTGGTGTTATGAAACGAAACTGGCGACAGTACGTTGGGCACGTCGACTCGGGCTCTACGGGAACCCAGGCAAGCTCTGGACGACGACAGCAAAATGTGTTCGTTTTGCCCATGGATAAGAAGGTTCCGAAAATCAGAGTTCGCACCAGGCAGGCCGGAGATCTACTTGGGCAGCGGATTCTTGTCACAATCGATGCTTGGGACCGGGACTCAAGATATCCGACAGGTCACTTTATTCGGTCTTTGGGAGAGTTGGAGACTAAGGGGGCAGAAACAGAGGCCCTTCTTCTAGAGTATGATGTTCAATACAAACCATTCC
Source organism: Aspergillus ochraceus (assembly GCA_004849945.1). Taxonomy (NCBI): domain Eukaryota; kingdom Fungi; phylum Ascomycota; class Eurotiomycetes; order Eurotiales; family Aspergillaceae; genus Aspergillus; species Aspergillus ochraceus. Next base: position 1,101,711 of record SSOS01000001.1, on the reverse strand, counting down.
CTAAGGCAGTTCTGGACTGCCTCCCGGCTGAAGGACACGATTGGAGAGTTCCAGCGAGCAAGGAGGACGTCGGTTGGACAGGACGAAAAGACCTCAGGGATCTTCTCATTTGCAGTATAGATCCCCCAGGCTGTCAAGATATTGATGATGCGCTCCATGCGCGGCCGCTGCCTAATGGAAACTTTGAAGTCGGTGTTCACATTGCGGATGTGTCGCACTTTGTCAAGCCGAACAACGCAATGGATCTCGAGGCGAGCCTACGTGGAACGACAGTGTATTTGGTGGACAAGCGTATAGACATGCTTCCGCACTTGCTGGGCACAGATCTTTGCTCTCTCAAACCCTACGTGGAACGTTATGCCTTCTCCGTCCTGTGGGAAATGACTCCTAACGCCGAGGTTGTTTCCGCTGACTTCACGAAGTCTGTTATCCGATCTCGTGAAGCATTCAGTTATGAGCAGGCCCAAAAACGCATTGACGATTCTTCGCAAAAGGACGAATTGACAGAGAGTATGCGCACTCTGCTGCGTTTCTCCAAGATTCTCCGCCAGAAGCGTATGGATGCAGGAGCGCTTAATCTTGCTTCACCGGAAGTTCGAATCGAGGCTGACAACGATGAGGTCGGAGACCCGCTTACTGATGTCAAGACCAAAGCCATGTTGGAGACCAACAGTCTTGTGGAGGAGTTCATGCTTCACGCCAACATCACCGTTGCAGCCAAGATCTACGACAGTTTCTCTCAAACCGCCTTACTACGACGACACGCCACTCCTCCGCCGCAGAATTTCGAAGATCTCACCAACCAGCTTACTAAGAAACGGGATATGAGACTCGACGTCTCAAGTTCCCGGGCTCTTGCTGACTCGCTCGACAGCTGCGTTGACGAGAAAAATCCCTTCTTCAACACCCTGGTTCGTATTCTTGCCACTCGGTGCATGACCTCTGCAGAGTACTTCTGCGCTGGCGCCCATGCTGAGTCAGAGTTCCGCCACTACGGACTGGCATCGCCCATCTACACCCACTTTACCTCACCGATTCGACGATACGCCGATTTGCTGGTTCACCGACAATTGGCATCTGCCATTGGATACGACGGCGAAGATGGCCGCGCGTCTGTCGAGGGTGTCATGACTCGTAACCGTTTGGAGGATATCTGCCGCAACATCAACTACCGGCATCGCAATGCCCAATTTGCCGGCCGAGCCAGTATCGAATATTACGTTGGACAAGCCCTCAAGGCCCGTGGCGAGAAGGTGGCCGTGGACGGCGTGGACGCGGGTATCGATGAGGAAGGATACGTCATGCGTGTGTTTGAGAACGGAGTGGTGGTGTTTGTACCGCGCTTCGGCATCGAAGGTGTTGTCCGCCTGGAGGACTTCGTGCTGCCTGGCGACTCGGCCGTACGATCAGTCGAGCAGCGACGAGAACTGGTGGTGCGCCGTGAGAGTGACTTCGACAACGAGGAATACACGCTGCATGTTTCGGATAAGGGACAGTCCGATAAAAATCGGGGTATGACGGTTGAGCTTTTCCAGCGAGTCCAAGTCAACGTTAGCTCTGTGAAGGAAGAAAGTGGCCGGGGAGCTGGAAAGAGAAGAGTACGTGTTTTGGTGCTGGGAAGCTAAATTTAAAGAAGAAAGAAAAGAAAAGATAAAAGTGTATTTACTATAATGATACTTGGATGTGCATTGTACACGGAATTCATGGCGTTGAGTGGTATAACATAGTCTTCTTTATGTACAGCTGCTTGGCGATTCATTCCTCGAGACATGCACCTGTTGATCCTTTTGGTTACATATCTAGTATTGGATCTAATTATATCAGTATTTGTGCCGGTTTGTAACCAATGACCTTTAGCAAAAACGTCGCCCTTACACCTTTTTCAAAGTCACCATCCCACGCGCCAGAACAGGTAGAGACCAAGGCTGCAGCAAAGCTGGTTGTGGACCGGACTGGACAGGCAGTGCCACCGAAGGGTCCCGTTTCTCCTCGACATCACAGCGGTTTCCTTCCATGACAGAGTCATGCGCAGCCATGGCCGCCGATGACTTCTCCTGCTGAGCTCGAATCAAATCACCAACTTTCCAACCTCTCACGACCCATAGACACATTGCAGCGCCGATGTACATAAACCCCGTGAATATCTGTACCCTTAGATACACGGAATCTTGGGAATTGTTATCTCTCAAGAGGAGAGCGATAGCCTCGGAGACCGTAGTCGGCGCGACCAGGATGATCCAGTTGATACTGAGCCCGCTAGGCAGGTCTCTCAGGCCCATGATCTCGGCAAGGACCGGCGTGACAGTAGCCCAGTATGTGCCTGCGACCGTGCCAACCAGAACCGCGAAAAAGCAGACAACGCCCATACTCCGTGCAAAGACCCAGATCACAAGACAGAACAGGCCGCAGAGAAAGGTTAGGAACGTGGCGATATTGATTCGTCCAAGTTTATCGCTGAACATACCCACGAAGGGTCGGCCGAGACCTTGGCCCAGGTTAAGCAGGGCGCTGACGATACTACCCTGATGGGAGGACAGGCCGACGGAGAGGGCGAAATTGGCCAGGCTGAATAGGATTGCGACATAGCCCAGCATGCTGAGAATTCCCCAGCCGAGGAATAGTATGAACTCGGGCCGTTTCAGCAATGGTAGATGAAAGGCCCGGTAGCGGCTGCCCACATCCTTGTTACGATCCCTGAGCAAATTGGCCCCGACCAGGTTGACCACGCAGGCGATGATTCCTAGGATCCGAAACGCCCAGCTCAGGCCCAATCTAGGGATCATAGCGCCCACCGCGAGGGAGTAAATTAACCCTCCTAGACCGGACCCGGCCGCGTTGATGCCCATGGCGAGACTTCGTCGCCGAAGGAACCACTGGGGAGTAATCCCCACGCTACCAACAAACAGGAAGCCCATGCCCCATCCGAAACAGACCCCTTGGCTCAAGAAGATATGCCACCGCTGAGTGGCAAAGGACGACCCGATTAGGGAAATGGTCTCAAAAAAGACACCCAAATTGAGCACCAGCCGGGTTCCAAAGACATGAATGAGATACGTTGCCAACGGCGCAACCAAAAGAGCACAAGAGATACTCAGACCGCCCGTAAATGCATAGGCCAAGGCCGAGGTGTTGGGGAATACGTCGTGCGAGAGGTAGTGGGAGAGGAATACTCCATAACTCTATATCTTTCTTCGATTAGCTGAGAGCTCAACTGGCGGTGGGTTTGATATCACTGACGCTGTTGATCCCCCATGTGTGAGCATTGATCCAGAACACGCACGCAACACAGACCCAACCGTAACCACCGTCGGGTACGACATCCTGCTGATATTTGGTTTCGAGACTTTTAGCATCGGCATTTCGTTGTGCTTCTACCGGAGGCGAGATGACCCGGCCCGGGTCTTTGGACGAGTCTTTGGCAGCAGGATTGCCTCGATCAATGTCCCGCGAATGGATGATATCGATAGGAGTATTGTCTGCCATTTGTAACGGATGATGACCCCAACTGTAGCCCAGTCCACTGGAGCTAAGACAATACACTAACAACAGGCAATTTCACCCTTATAATCGCATGTTCAGTCACACTGGAAACCTGAAGTTGACAAGCCACTCCTGAGTAAGACAGAAGGAAGGGAAGAGGTATTAATCATCTCGAATGAATTGTAACTAATGTGTCATAAATTGGATAGGAGATAGTACACCCATCACTTCCTGGCCAACTAGCGAGGCCTTGGCCGCAGGAGGTCGGCCATTTGGCCGACCTGGTCAGTTTCCAAGTATCATTATTGGACTGCCTCGCCGGGTGGAGAGGATTAGGGCGAAACCATGGATGAGGTTAAGCGGTTATGGTGCCGATTGAGCCGGTGGGGGGAAGTTGGGGCATTGGAGACAATCTGGGGAAAGTGAAGACTCCAGAAGACTTCCCTGTCTCGTGTTGCTGTCTGTGAAACGTGCGAAGGTGGCACCGTCTGGCGCATGAAGCAAAGATAATACTGCCTTTGCCATCTCTTCACGGCAACCAGGCAGACATTCATCAGGCAGTCAGGCAATCAAGCCGTCAGGCATCCAATTTCAGGCATACAAGAAAGCCGAGGAAGTATCCGGATCAGGACTAGTGGGCACCCTGAATGACTCAGCATCCCCGCGTTGCCTCGCGACGGCGTCAGTCCCAAAACGGGCGTGTTTGCGTAGTTTGCAGTGCTTTGTTGTTCCCCTCGAATTGGTCATAGCTCCTTCCCTCGTTATCGTCGAAAGGTCCACGATGCAGTCATCGACTTGCCTGACTGCCACTAACAGGTTTAAGCATCCCGCCGGCCCTTCTGATGTTTAATTAAACCCATTCCAGCAGATCGGTCTGAAAGATCTCCTTAGCCCGCTCCATCCTGGTTTCACATCCCCCAGCCACCGTCTACAAGCTTATTGGCTCAGATGTTCTTATCATTATTATATTAGACTGACTTCACAGCTCTGTTCCTGACGACCGCCAACTCACCCGCATTCAATTCTCCTTGAGGGACCTGGGACCGAAGGCACATCAATTGGCTGCCGTTAACGATGCACCGATCCTACCTCCCTCATGCAAAGGCCAAAGATGGCCAGCGGAAGGTTTCCCCTTCTGGGCCGTCGTACATGTCGAATGACCAGATCGGTGAGTCTACATTGCTGGCTGAGTCATGACATTTATCCCCCTTTCAAATAGCGGTGTGATGTATGAGAAACTAACAGATGGGTCGTGCGTCCTTCTCCATATAGCAAATTACTTGAAAGATCTACGGACAAATCGTCCAGCACGCCCGAGCGGATCCAGACCTCTTCCTACGAAAACACCCAGCTCGGGTTCTCGTGACGATTTACCCCCACGAGCTGCGTCAGCCATGTCAACGTACAGTAATTCTGCAAGGTCGCCTATCAAACCGGCGGCCGACGTTGATCCACCCCGAGCCACCAGTTCTCTATCAAACCATCGCCCGTTCTCTCCTCGAGGCTCTCTGTATGGCTCGCCAGGACGTTCCGTGCAGGAACCGAGGACCATTCCCGTTCGTCAGAATGTTTCCCCGACTAGAGTGCATTCTCGGTTTAGTCCCCCTTCTCCCGGGATGTATCGTGAGAGCAACCAACGTCGTTTCGAGAGAGAGCAGGCGAAGTCGCTGCGGGATGCGCTAGAGGAAATGAATGTCCACGAAGGAGAGGATGAAGACACTCGGATCCAAAGGGCGGCACAAGATGAGGCCACGGAACTTGTGTGGATGCATCAGAATCCGGGCATGGCCTCAAAGAACCCATATGCTCCTTATCGGAACCCTGACGTTGACCGTTTTCGGGGCTCGCCATCGAAGATTAACCCCCCTGCGCAACCTTCAGGACCCTCGAGCCCACGACGGAATGGCCTGTTCCACTCATCTGTGTCTGAGGCTCCTTCAGCTAGTGCAGGTTCGAAGGGATCGAGTGGCAGTCCCACACGCGACACGCAACAAGAAAGGGCAGGCTTGGACGAAACTACCAGCCCAAGAAAATATGGCTCGCTACGAAAGAGTCTAAGAGTCAACTTTTCAATGTCTCGTGAACAGCAAAGCCCTTCAAAATCGCGAGATGGAGCTTGCGGGCTAGGTCTTACGAATGTCGCCAGCGATTCGAATCGTGGTATCTTTAGAAACCCCAATGATCATATATACGAGGAACCTACCGGCTCCCCTCCCAAAGAAGAGGACGAGCGCCCTGATTTCTCGAGATCTGATTCATCTGCTCTGAGGTCAAAACCACGCAATGCACTTCCTCGTGGTTCGCGGCCGCTTCCAGGACGATTGGGTAGCATTCCATTTGTTGACAAGCTGTCTCGTTTTGAACTCCACAAGCACCCTCCAACCCAATCGCGCAATGCCGAATACAAGACCAATGACCCGATACCCAAATCGAAACCCGAAGAAGTCATTGAGGAACCCAGTCCTGCGATGAAAGATGGTCTGGAGATTCGCAGCGACGATATCAGGGCGGCAACTAGTAAGAAGCTCAAAGATCGCAGTAGCAAACTCCCCATGCCGACAGCCGTCAGTGACCGCACCGGCCGGCCGATTGTGAGTTTTGAACCAGCCTGGAAACCGACCGAGGCACAGTCGCCCCCTAAGCCGGAACCCGCCGCTCCCACGCCCCCCGTGGTACCTGCTGCGCCCACGATAGAAGTGTCGGAGCCGCCCGCAATTCCGGTAATCAACGTACCGGATGAGAGGGAGCCTACCATTTCCGAGATGGGCGGTGGTTCAACTCAGGCCGCCTCCAACCAGCCGCGTGCTCGCCCAAGTCCACCAAAGAGCGGTCAAAGCTCCAGTTCGTCGCCAAGGAAGCCCGCTCGTGCACTGCAGGATCGGTGGCTATCAGCATATACCCGTTCTGGAGTCCCAACGGCAAAATGTGAATCATGCTCGCTTCCGATTGCAGGGAGAATTGTAACAGCTGCTGGAACACGATTTCATCCGGAATGCTTTGTATGCTTCCATTGCCAGACGGCCCTTGAATGTGTTGCATTCTACCAGGAGCCCGAGGCCAAGCGCTACGAAAGATTGGCTGACGCATCAGCGTACGATGAGGAGGCGCACACGTTGAGATTCTACTGTCATCTTGATTTTCATGAAATCTTCAGCCCCCGCTGTAAGAGCTGCAAAACTCCCATTGAAGGGGAGGTTGTCGTAGCATGTGGAGCAGAATGGCACGTCGGTCATTTCTTCTGCGCCGAATGCGGTGATGTACTTTACTCCCTGGCCCCAGTGAACTCCACCAGTATGGTTGCTAATCAATGTGCACAGCCTTTTGACCAAGACACTCCGTTTGTAGAGAAAGATGGTTTTGCCTGGTGTTTACAATGCCATTCGCGCCGTACTGCTCCTCGGTGTCTTGGCTGCAAGAAACCGGTCCTTGACGATGTTGTCATCACAGCTGTTGGTGGGCAATGGCATGACGAGTGTTTCAACTGTCATGAGTGTGGTAGCGAACTGGGCACTGATGGAAGATACTTCGTCCGCGAAGGCGAACCCAAACGAACTGCCAAAGGTCGTATCATCGGCGGCCCGGTCCAACTAGCCGTTTGTGAGCGATGTGAAGGCATCCGATTGAAGGCCACTCCTTAGCCTCGGGATTTGCATGAGCATTTATGACCCCATATGACAGATATGATTATGTTCTTGGGCCATCATGTCTCTTTATTTCGTATGCATTTTGGCACCTTCCTCGATCTTTCCTTCTTTCCTTCTTTCCTTCTTCTTTCCTTCTTCTTTCCTTCTGGTTCTTTTTTCTTGTATCTTTTGCCTTGCATCTTTTTGGCATTCCTACACCTTTGAAATCTCTAGGCCATATCTTGATATGATTTGCATATGCGGCAAGCGGGAGTTGTACATTTAGTTAGTTTTAGACGCAGGATATACATTACAATGCACATCTTTTGGGTTTATCTGCATGATGAGTCTATTCTTCCCAGTCGGTTGACTCCCCACATTCCTTGCACGATGCAGATATCATACATCTATTGAATATATTACGTCTAACTATTTTATGCCCAAGTTTTGATGGAAGAGCAACCCATCTAAGCCGGCCACTCGGGGTCTTCCTTCCTCCTGAATACAGCAACATACTTATTGCCCTTATTCCGGGTAACTTTCTTGCTCTCCTCCGTCTCCTCACTCATGACCCTGACGCAAGGATCATGCTGCAATTCCTCCTCCGACACCCGCTCAAACAGCTCCTTCACTCCCCCCTCTTGCTCATCCTCGTCCACAACCTGCTCGTCCCGGAAATGCCTCAACACCCAGTGATGATACTCCTCCACATCGGTAATTGTGTACAGCAGTCCACCGGGCCGCAACGCATACGCATACTCGGCATTCAGCGTCTCGGAAATAATACGCGCCTTGTGCTTGCGGGCCTTGAAGTGCGGGTCGGGGAAACAGATAAAGATCTTGGACAGCTGGTGGCGGCCGAAAAAGTTGGGGAAGAATTTCATCGTGTTGCTGCGCAGCGCGGAGATGTTCTGGAACCCGCCGGCCACGGGTCCCGTGTGCTCGGATTCAGTCGTAACTGTCGGCGTAGAGGGGTCCGTCGGGCCATCGTCGGTGGTGGGTTCTGTAGGCGTAGCGGTGGATTGGTCGGGCGTGGGCGTGGGCGTCGCATTGTTCGAGGCCGATTTCTGTTGTAATTGCAGTTGTTGCGAGCGCAGGGCGCTTACGCGATTGGTGACGTATTCGAGGACTTGGGTGCGGATTTCCATGCCTAGAAAAGTAGAGATGGCGTTTGTCAGTATACCGCATTGTCGCATAAAACATGTATTGAACCTCAATTCTCGGTCGAGAAGGAAAGAGGAACATAGAGAAGAACGAGAGGTCCCAACTCACCAACCATCAACGTATCCGGCAACACTGGCGCCAGACCAACCAGTAACCCACCGAATCCACAACCAATATCCACCACCTCGACATCCTTCACGAGTTTGCGCGCTCCGCTGAGATTCGTCTGCGTGGGGTCCGGATTCACGAAAGCAGGGAAATGCGTCGACCAGTCCATATGCGCGGGACTCAGCGGACTAGATTGACAGACCGTCAGTATAGAACATACCAGAACCTTTCTCTTCACGGAAAGCATGAACTCGAGCGATGGAAGCGAAGGGAAACACAACATACTACTTCAACTGATGATCAGAAAACGGGTTTGCGTGCGCTCGCTGCCGAAAGAATTTCTTCTGAGGCAGCTTGGTGGCCGCCGCTGCGTCCTCCGCTGAGGCGTTGCGATACTGGTCGCGGCCCTGGCGCTTTTGACCGCCGCGCTGGGAGGGTTCGCATTTCTGGCGCTTGGCGGGGGGAGTGGACATATTGTTCCTCGTCTTATTTTTTGCGTGTGTCTGTCTCTATCTGGTTGTTTAGTGGGGTTGGGGAAGGACGAATTGCGGAGAGAGAAAGAGAGAAAGAGAGCCAGACGCAAATCGGAGGGCGGAAAATTTCTCGTTCTCGGGGCCGGCAGGCAATCTTTCTCCACTACTCCACCATCTACCACTATCACTATCACTATCACTACTGATAACCGATAACTGATAACTGATAACTACAGTGTTTGACGACATATTCCACTACTAAACAGCATCTGCCATTTTATTTTGCATTGGGTACTGTATAGTTGACAATGATTTTCCTTTTTCTTGTTCTTTTATTTTCTATGCCCAAAAAGAACAAAGAATCATTATGATCCCAGACGACAGACGCCAGCAGAGCAACGTGCAGCGATCGTTTGCCTTGACCAACCTTTCTCCAAATGAGAGGACCCTCTGCAAGCTCAGCTTACCATAGGCTGGCCTTTGTTATGCTGGAACTGGAACCGGATGTTTGGGTTATTTAGAGGCTCGCTTTGTGAAAAATAACCGGAGAGCACCGCGATTGCTCATTTCTGTTTCTTTATGTATGCACGATGCGCCCTGCTCAAAGGAGCAAACGGTTGGCTATATGCCTGGTTGTCTCTCTTCAAGGCCTTTTCGTGAATTGTCAGCTTTGTATAGCAAGCAGATAAATCACCTCGCAAAGATCAAGACCAAGACCAGGACTTAAAAGAGATGTCCACCTTGCAACCGCCAGCTTTCTGGGACAATCTCCAGACAGTCTACCTGACCAGCGGCGCATTGAGAGAGGCAGCAAGACGATACTATCAGCCACTGTTATCGAAGTATGTGACAACTCTCATCCCCTTCTGAATCATCCTCTCTGATTTGGACAAGACTAATCATTCTTCAGAGAATCGTTTCCTGATATTAGTCGGTCAGCTACCGAGATCCTCGCAAGTTATTCGCCGCGGGATTTGCAAAGGCTTAGGCGCTTTTCGAGACGAGGAGGACCTGACTTTTCGGAAATCAGATTTGTAAGTTCCCTGGCCATTTGAGCAACCCCCGACGAACCCTAGATCAATAACTGATGGTCTGTCCCGCTGTTAGTGTTCTTGCCCAAAAGCGTGTATTCCAAGCATGGACCCGCCAGATTCCCAGAAGCAATGGGACGCAACCGCTAGAGTAACGACCCACGGCCCCAACTTCTTGCAGCTTTTGAAGGCGAGCCATATCTATCCGGCTGGACATAGATTCCCAGAGGGCGGAGAGACGGAGCCACCGGCGAATTTGGGCACCATCGCCGACATGCTGTCTCACGACAGGCCTTCATCCCCACAGGCCACCGAAAAAGAATTTGAGGATTTCGAACGCGCATGGAATGATATTGAGGCAGAGCAAGTTGACAGAGACTTGCGAAAGTATTTCACTGAGGTGCTGGAAGTGGGTGACAGCGAAGACTCCAAGTGCGAAGACGGCTTTTTATTCAGAAACTTAGCACTCCTGGCTGAACACGTTGCGCCGACGGTACCGTATCGTGTCGGCTGTGCGCATCGTGAAGCACTGGATCCAAAAATCTGCGCCACGCTCAACAAGCACATTCAGCCCGCAGATAACCACGAATTGATCGCTCCAAACTTCTTTTTAGAAGTCTATGCAAAATACGGTACTAAACCCATGATCATCTCCAACCGGGCGTGCTACGCGGGTGCTTTGGGCGCTCGAGCGATGCAAGCTCTTAGGAAATACGAGAAAGAAGAGGAGCAGCCCATTTTTGATAACAATGTGTATACAATCTCGGCAACGCTTCGCGAAGGTGTACTAAATCTGTACGCCCACCACATCACAGATGGCGATCCTCAGAGGTATATAATGACCCGGGTGGCTCGTTATTTCATGCACGCTAGCCAGGATCAATTCCAAGAAGGCCTCACAGCCTATAGGAACGCGCGACAATGGGCGAAGAACCGGCGCGATGAGCTCATTGCGGCGGCAAATTCTCGCAAACCACAAAGGTCCGGTCAACAGACAGCTGGATCACATGTTACTCCCAAAGACGTTGCGACCCCGGACGGTTTGGAGGAGAAGACGCGGAAGTCCGATCAAGGGAAAGCTGGATCAGATGTGACTTCCCGAGAAGACCACGCGGCCCCGGACGGATTAGAAGACGGGGAGAAAACGCAGGAGTCAGATCAAGGGAAAGCTGGAACAGATGTAACTCCCAAACACGATGCAGCCCCGGAAAACGAGGAGAAGACGCAGCCGTCAACTACCCCAGCGCCCGCATCTGAGCCCGCCGCGCAAGGAAATGTTCCTGGTCGCAAGAGGAAGTCCGACGCAGGCAGTGAGGCGGATAGCAACAAGAAGGCACGAACCATATAAGTAGGATCATTCGGTCTGTAACACGGAAGATCCATGCGGTGGAGTATGTGGGAATTGTGCTCAGGTAATATGTTGAGTTCCGTCCTGTTTTGTGTGTACATCACGCTGGTTAGTGGAATCGTTGATTCTTGTGTCTTGATCGGATCTGGGGACTTCTTTGAGAATGTCAGCTTCTCACCGTATACGTAGGTATATTTCTTCGTGTCGACACCATTTCTTTAGCTGCTTCACCAAAGAAACAAGGTGTTGTGTCAAGCAACGATAACTAGCCTGGCTGTAAAAGCCCAACCCACTGCTACGCCCAACAGAAGAGTGCCAGAAAGTCCTCTTCCTTTCTCTCACTTCCCAATTTCTGACGGAAGAGACCTTTCCAAGGCCCATACCGCAGAAAACGGTGGTATTGGAACGATCAAGTCATTAGGATGATTTTTGCTTTGTGTTGATGCTACTCTCTTTGTTCTATGCTTGTGTCACCAGGATCTGTCTGTCTCAGTTCATAAGAAAAAAGACCGCTCGAAACAATCTCTCTTTCTTATTCCTTACAACCTCTTCTTCAGTTACTCTATCTCACATATTTCCTATATGCCATCCTTCAAGCATCAGCATCTACGACGGAATCGCCACTCTTTCCATCTCTCCTCGTCGTTCTGGGATAATCTCACCAAGCTGTGGTTGACCAAGAGCGCGTTAAGGGAAGTCAACCGACGAAATCAACCTCTAGATTTACACCAGGGCTTCTTTTCTAGACCTTATATCTTTGCTCCTGATTTCTTGCGCAACTGTTCTGCTACTTGTTTACAAGAGATTAGAGAACTTTCCCGCTGTGGAGGACTAGATCTATCGGATATCAGAAACGTAAGATTCTTACTATTCATCCTCCTTCAGCACCTACTTCCAAACAGATATATACTAACTGGCCTTGCGTCTAGTATCCCGCACCAGCCTACTTTCATCAATACTCAATGGATCCTACCAATTCCAGATCGAAGTGCTCGACTCCAACACAGACTACGCCAAAAACCGGGAGCACGACTGTTTATGACTTACATTTCGAGCAGCATGCTACCGACCATGGTATTTTCCTACCATCATATAAATACCCAGATGATACAAAGCCAACGAAGCCGGACAACTTTGCAGACATTCACAGGAGATTACGGGTTTCCCGACCTTCATTGGCATTATCACGAGGCTCTCTGGAAAAAGAGTACGAAGAATTCATAGAGCTTAACGACAATGCTGCGCGTGAGCAGCTAGTTGTCAAGGATATATTGCCTGTTCTTGAGGGCAAGCACAAGGCCTGTTTCCATACTGACGGTGGACACCCATTCAACAACCTTGCTCCTTTGACCGACGGCACGCTAGCTAATGCTAAGCCTGATTTCTACCACGGCGCTTCCCCAAACCAGCTAAAGCCTGAGATTCGGAAACAGTTGAACAGCCAGATCATGCCCTCAACTCAGAGCAGCAGGCCAGTGGCACCGAATTTTTTTGTTGAAGCAAAAGGTCACGCGGGGTCTATTCCTGTGGCTAAGCGCCAGGCCTGTTATGACGGCGCTCTGGGGGCACGAGCTATGCATGCTCTGCAGCAATATGGGCACGAGGGTAGCAGCAATCAGTCAAACCATTACGACAATAATGCCTATACCCTGACATCTACTTTCCAAGCTGGAACTCTAGGGTTATACGCGACTCACCCTACAAGGTCTACGAATAATGATAATCCAGACCGTCATACTGATTATGTGATGACACAAATTGGGCAATGGGCATTACATGGTGACCCAGAGACCTATCAGCGGGGTCTGAATGCCTATCGAAATGCCCGAGACCTGGCCAGAGAACTCAGGGACGGCTTTATTGGGCAAGCAAATGAGCGATACGCGGCTGGTCAAGATGATGACAGTAATTTGACTGGATCTGAGGAAACTAGCTAGTCGTCAAAGCTCAACATTGGTGCACAAGATAGCTAGTTCTATGGTTGCTGAGCTGACTCGTTTGGTTATCACCTTATTATGCATATTGGGTCGATTAGTATATTAAGAGACCTGTGCTTTAGCGAGTAACTCAGCAGTTTGATGTGCCATAGCATTCCCAGATATTACCCTCTTCCTAATTTTTTTTTATTAACTAAACTAGTCTTTCTTGCGTTCATCTCCAAGAGACATGTTTGATTGGGAATCAGAAGACGTAAGATCAGAATATTTAAAGCACAGATGCTCATAGGACCTATACCTCGCCCACCCAGGCCGCGCGACTTCAACGCGCCTAGAACGCAAAAGGGAATGGTCTTGGCGCTCGTAGTAACTAGTATTGACCCCCCGCAAACGCCTCCCTCCCCTCTCTCCCACCCCCATCTTCACCAAACCAAACATGACATCCATCTCAACAACAGACCCCTTCCCCTTCCCTCCTACCTACAACTTCCCCCCCTTCTTCACCCCCCAACCAAACCGCAGCACGCGATCCGCGCAACTCCAGAAATGGTCCGCCCTCATCCAAGCCTGGTGTCGACACCACCGGACCTTCCGACTCTCGCTCATCGACGCCGTTGAATCCCCGTTATTCTACAACACGACGCTCCGGAAACGTGTCGCACTCGGCGATGCTCGCGATATTATCGATTGGATGGCCTCTTCCTCTTCCTCGTCCGGCGGCGGTGGTGGTGGTGGTGCGGACGAGGACGGAGGCGGGGGGAGACGGGCGGAATGGGTCGATGCGAATCATAAAACCGTTGCGTGGATTTGGTGGCGGCGGCCGGAGGAGTGGGCGGGGTTGGTGGCTGATTGGGTATTTATTTCCCTGATATTCTCAATTCCCTTTGTTTCGCGACTTGTGTAGATTGCGGTGGTACTGACGGTGATGTTGGTTAGGTTGAGAATACAGGCCAGAAGAATGTCGTGCTCACGGTTTACGAGCTGTTAGAAGGGGAGGCGACTGTTTCGCAAGGTATACCTATATCTGTTCTATCCATCGAGTTGGCTCAAGACTAACTAGATTAGAATGGCATGGCATGGACCCGGAAGTCATGCTTCGGTCTCTCAATGTCCTGGTCAAACGGGGCAAGGCTCAGGTCTTTGGCAGCGAAGGCCAGGAAGGTGTCAAGTTCTTTTAAAACGCAGACGTTACATTCGTGAATCTCGCATGGCCGTTGTATGATCAACGCTATGAATGGCTAGAGAGACAGAAAAGAAGAAGAGGTATGACAATATGCACAACAAAAGTGCCCTCGAAACAGGCAGGTCAATCCCGGAATAAAGGCCATCGACCCAAATCGATCCCCAGAACCCCACAACACCAAAGCTCCAATTCATGGCTTTATACCTCGACCTTGTCAGCCATCTCTTCAGTCAACTCATATGCGTCAGCGGGGTGCAGGGTCTGGGACATGGCGATGTCCAAAAGCCAGTCCACACGCACGATTCGCGGTGTCTTGTGCACGCTTTGGGCCAACTGTCGGAAGCGAGGCCACAGTTTGCGATGGTCAGCGGCCACGCTGCTGAGAAGGTAGATTTCTTTCCGACTGGGATCTTCTTCCTCTGCCGAGCTGGCCTCGTCGCTTTCTTCTCGTTGAGACTGGTACGAGACGCGTCCGCGGAAGAGTGAACAGTCACCTCCATTAGCGTCAGCGATGGATTTGAAGGCGTCGAAGCCGCCACGAATGGACTCCACACAGTGGATCTTGTACCCCTGCAGAAGCCGGTTCTTGTTGTTCTTGGCGTTAGCCTTTGCTTCTTCCAACGAGAATCCGAACCGCTTCTCTGCAGCGTCATCCTTCAAAGGGAATTCCTCCGGGTCCACAAGCTCGTTCTTCTTGAGACATGCTGTGATGAACTCGACATTCACGATGACGGGCCCGTATGCAAGCGCGTTGACGAACTTGGGCGTCCGCAGAATAGACGGAGCGGCGAGATGGGAACATTTCCGGGCGTCCTGGACGACCATGATGCCGAGGTCCCGAAGTTGTCGCTATTTGCAATTAGCGTTTGAACCCGTATATAGTGAATGCGTATAGTGACTGTACAAACCTTGTCTGCGTCCTCTTTCTTCAGATTCCCCACCCATTTATGATACCCAGTAATCAACAGGTGCATGTTAATAGGCGGCTTAGCCTTCTTCTGTCGTTTAGCGTCTGCTGTTTCGTCTTCATCGTGGTCATCCTCAGCCTCCAACGATCTTCGCTTTTTGCCGTTGTTCAGCACCACACGGTCCTCGTCTGTCACTCGACGGCCTCCGTAAATTACGCCTCCGACGCGCTTCCTCTCCTTTTCATACAAGGCCAAATCAGGGGCGTAGTCATGAAGACGGGCAGTGGCGGCATCCTTTGACTTGCGACTGCTCGTTGATGACGGGGTTTCATTCTCCTTGCCTTCAGACGTGAGCCGCATCCGTGCCGGCGTCTGCAACATTTTACTGTCCGAGTTCTTTCGCGACTTCGCCGATGCGCGTGGTGTGGTGGTGGACCGGGCCTCCGACATTTCGCTGTCCTGCTCCGATACTTTCTCCGACAGAGGTTGTTTGGCTGCTGCGATAGCAGTGGTATTTTGGCCTTTCACTTGCATGGGTCGAGGCGCGGACGGTTCCGTTAAGTCTTCCGAAGGGTAGAAGATGGTTTCCAGCACCTGTTTGTCCAGTCGCGTTTGTCCGACCACTTCGCCGAGGTTGGTCCTGCGGGGGAAGTGGCTGTAGCGGTTGTCCGAGACGGGTAGTAGTTTCCATTTTGCGTAGCATTCTTCGAGCCAGAGGTGATTGACGACTTGTAGACCCCACTCCCTCGCTGCGCTACATTTTTCACTGTTCCCGTGCGCCGTTACTAGGTGGGTGTTATCTTGTTTCAAGGTCTTGGTGCATTCGGCACCGGTCGCGGCGATGAGGTTCTCGAGGTATGCTCGGGCTTCTCCGACGTAGTTCGACAAACTGATTTTGAACCCTTTGAATCCGGGGATGCCGGACCGCGAGACCGGGTAGTGCAGGAGTCGCCGGAGGGGCGATGTCCAGGTATTGTAGGTCATCAGATGGTACAGCCAGGATAGGTTCCCGACATCCTTGCCCAACCGAGACGCCATCCGATAGGCCACGCCTTCTCTGTAGCGGCAGATCAAGAGGTCTGCTTCCGAGACATCAGAAGTCATGGTGCCTCCGCCCTGCTTGATGATCTCGCCAATCGACTCGATCAAATGCGGGCCAATTCCAAGATCTGTAGACAGCATTACCTGCTTCCCTTCAAAAACATTTAGTTTCGGTCGAGCATTGGGAGACATCACGTTCGGGAGGGTAGTCGGCTCCGGTGTCGACGCACCAACGATGTCTCGATTTTCGACAGATCGGATCGGCGCGTCGGGACCTGCACGTAGGATTTCCGGGTCGGGGAGCGTATACGGGCGTTCGTCTATTCGTCGCCCAAGTTTGAGACAGTCGTCGAACCTAACGATTACATGTTAGAAAACCAGTACGGTGACCGATCAGGCTGCGAAACGTACCAGTGAGGCAGAACGATTCGAGCATGTAACTTCTTGGTAATCGCAATGCGAGCCTTGTCGGAATCCACGGTCAAGTCCACCAGATGGGTAACCATATGCGTCATGCGAGGACTATACAGCCCACCTTTCGCCAACACGCCACCCACGATGGCATCCTTATCGCCCTCCGGGATGTCCCCGCAGGTGACGACCACGTCGTTCAGAAATAGACGAGGATCGGGACTGTATTGCCGGGGGTTGGCCAATTTCCGCTTCGAGAGACAGGCCTGCAGCCACTGCGGTTTTACGACGGGGATCAGGGAATCATTGGCAGTGTCGAAGGCCGGGAAGTCGATGGTGGAGGACACGAGATGGGTGAATTCCTCTAGCGGGGGAAAAGTGGCTGGTTGTTCGTAAATGACGGATTCACCGCCGTTTTCTTCAAGAAGTGATGCATACTATCCATCCGGAGAGGTCAGTATTTGAGGGACTTGGGATGATGGCAAGTCGACGAAATTATCGCATACCTGATGTGCCGCATCGAGAGACAGGTCTTTGGAGCAGACGATGCAAACGCGGCACTGGTCGAAGAGCTGGAACTCCTCGTGGCCCGCCATAGTGGAGGCAATGTCCGGTGGTATGTTTTCTGTGAATACGGGAGGCGGGAAAATAGGGTCACGACTGGCGAGAGGGCAAGAGGGAGGCGAAGTTGGAGTTGACTGAATGATTTGCGATGCGACGCGCCGGCGCGTCGGCGAGACACCAGGTCACGTGGTCCGTTCGCCATGGCGATGCCTCACATTCGACCCATCAGTTTCCGACGTCTTGTCGGCCGTTACGGAGTAACAATCTTACAAATGAGTCCTGTCGGCGGAATTCCCGCTGTAAGTGATAAATCAATCTCTATACAATATACATACATGCATAGTTTCATGGGCTATCCAGAGACCGGTATGTCAATCTACTTTATCTGCCGAGAACTATTAACTGGCATATCTCCTGTCATGTATTAGTGCTACTGTGCTAGTACTGTAACGAGAGAATCCTCTTTTTCCCCACGAAAATTCAACACTCTAGTTATGCTACTAATAATTATTGCATCAAGTCATCAAAGCAAGGCATCGGCAGCGCATGTCGGCCATTTTCCCGCCAGCGCGAGACCTCGGCTCGTCGCAGATCGCCGGCAAACCCACTCCGCGAACCACTGGGGACTTTCTCTTTTCTTAAACTATTTGAACACCACTATGCCAGGATGACGAGATAGTGACTTTCATCCTATGATCCAAATTATTCTAGACATCTATCCTTTTCTCTACCCATATATATACACAAGGCGATATGTCCGCGCCGACGGCCTCCTCTGGGCCCTTTCGCATTGTCGACCATGTCGTGCCCTGCCAGCATATACGGGAGTATCCCGCGGCCACGGCCAACGAACAAGAGGATGAGCTGCAGATGGCCGTGAAACAGTATATCCCTCTGGACAACCCGAATCCTCAGCCGGGAGACGTGACGATTCTAGCGGCGCATGCAAACGGTTTCCCCAAGGTACGATTCGGCAACCCGCGCTGCGCCTAGTCGCCGGCGTCGCACATGGCTGATCGCAAGCGCCCCAGGAACTCTACGAACCGCTATGGGAGGAAATCCACGCTCGCTCGAAGGCAAACGGGTTCCGGATTCGAAGCATCTGGATGGCCGATGTGGCGCATCAAGGACAAAGCAGTGTGGTCAATGAGGACCTCCTAGGGAACGACCGTAGGTTTGCCTTACCCCGGGCAGATGGAGATGGCACTGTATCCGAGACTGATTCGCCTTCACGAAAACAGCTAGCTGGTTCGATCATCCAAGAGACCTGCTCCATCTGGTCAATGTCAAGCGCAAGGAAATGCCGCGGCCCATCGTCGGAATCGGCCATAGCATGGGCGGCGCTCATCTGTCAGTCCTTTCCCCTATTATTCCAATCCCCTGGGACAAACTCATACTCTTCCGAACTCTTCGCTGATACGTCCATGACAGCGCGCGCGTGTGTCTCATGCACCCCCGTCTCATTCACACCCTCGTGCTCCTCGACCCCGTCATCCAACGACAAACCACGCAGCTCGATCCCCTCGAAATCGCCCACCAGAAACTCGTCATCGCCAAAACCACCCAATTATCCACCCACCGTCGAGACCGCTGGCCTTCCCGAAAAGCCGCCGCCGAGAGCTTCCAGCGCAACCCATTCTACCAAGCATGGGACCCCCGCGTCCTGGAACGCTGGATCCAATCCGGCCTCCGCGACCTCCCAACAGCCATCTACCCCGACGATACCACCGACACTGACGCAAACAACGACCGACCCGTCACGCTTACCACCCCCCTCCACCAAGAAGTCTTCACCTTCTCGCGTCCCAACTACGACGGTCCCCCCGGTAAAGACGTCCCCGTGAACCGCGTCACGCATCCGGACCTCAACCCAGACCATTTCGGCTCGTTCCCATTCTACCGACCGGAGCCGTCGCGCGTGTTCTCGGAGCTGCCGCACCTGCGACCCAGCGTGCTGTATATTTTCGGCGGGAAGTCGGATATGTGTTTGCCGGACATGATGGCTGACAAGATGACGCATACAGGCACTGGTCTGGGCGGCAGCGGCGGCGCGCCGGTCGGTCGTGTCCGGGACGTGTATCTTGAGAAGTATGGACATCTGCTGGCTCAGGAAGCGCCGGGGGAGTGTGGGGAGGCGGCGAGCCAGTGGTTGGGCAAGGAGATGCAGCGGTGGCGGGAGGAGGAGCAGGCGTTCCGTGCGCAGTGGAGTCGGAAGTCGAAGGTTGAGAAACAGACCATTGACGCGCGTTGGAAAGAGCACGTGCCGGCGCCGGTGCGGCGGAAGAAGCCGGCTGGTGAGGCTTCGAAATCGAAGTTGTAGTGGCCCTCTGAAGGGTCTGGGAAAGTTGGGTGTGTTGATTGCTCCGGCACTGAACGATGGATGCAATTGTGCAATCGGAATACAAGGAGATATATACACTGACTCACCCGACGCTATTTGCGTTGGTTACTCTATTCTATACAATACCTATAAATGCATTCCATCTTTCGTTTCTTTTCTATAAGAATAGAATCTAGTCAACCAGAACCGCCGTCTATAGATGAGTTGGCAGAATCATGAGATCAACCACAACTTGCCAACGGCCTGAGGCACCTGGCCTCAAAACTCTCGAATCGGCACCGAAAAAGAGAACAAAGAAAGGGGTATATTCTTGAGAACCCAAGATCAGTTAGACTTCTTGACCGCGCCATTCTCGGTCTTGCCCTTTGGACTGGCCCGGATGATTTCAGGGAAATTCCAGAAATGAGGCCACCAGAGGTAGAACTCTTCCTGTCGCTCATTGAGGCAATGGCGCAGCCAAATTCCCCAGATGATATATAGATACGCCCCGATGCCGGTCATGACATGCCTAAAAAAGAAAGAACGTAAATTAGCGTATATACCAACAAGTGTTTCCCCGTTTGAAAAAGGGAAAGGTCGAACTTACCACCATCCATGACCCTCCAAGAAAACACCCCACGGAAGACCCACAACCCGGCGCCATCCGCGGATCTCCGTACAGAAATGGTTGTCCAGATTCCAGATGAAGAAGCCGCCCAGGAACAAACTCAGCCCGTAGACCACCATAAACCACATGGTCTTCAGTATTTTTGTGTCCCGCACGTTCTCGTAATGCTGGTGTTCCTTGGTCGGTACGGGGAGACCCTGTCGTTCGCGCGCCAGTCGGTCCTCCTCGGTGGAGTGCCGCCACTTCGGGCGCAGCGTCACCTCCATGGTATACATGCTGCGCAGAACCACCACGGTTGTCAGCAGGGCGTACGCGTTTTGGTGGAACACCGGGTCCTGGAGGTAGTGGTAGTAGAGGGTGATGAAGACGGCCAGCGAGGCCAGGGAGATGGCCAGAACGATGCGAATCGGAGTCGGTCGCCGGTAGGAGAAGGAGGCGTAGCACATCAAGCAGGTAGTGTAGATCATGGACAGCTCATCGACCAGCTGCATGGGATCTGTAGGAAACGGATATGATAGGTCAGCGATCGGTCCGCCGGCATCTTAAGAATTTGTGTAATGGCCGACAACCAACTTACATTTGAGGGTAGAGTGAAAGAGAAAGCTTCCGGTTCCGACAAGGAGGTAACCGCAGTAGGCGACCTGAAAGATGGAGTCGTGACCATGACGCCGACAGCTGAGAAACCCCTTCACTCCGAGCCACATGAACAGTAGGTTGGTGAGCGTGTTGATGATCTCGGCGGAGTAGATGGTGGCATAGTAGTCCTGTCGAGCGTTCGCATGAGTAGAAGTCAACAGGAATCAGAGAGTGAAACGCGCGGATATACACACCTCTTCGCACCAGTTAAGAGTCGATGTAACGGGATTCCAGTATCCAGCCTTCGCAGGCGGATATGGGAAAGACCAGTCAGGCATTGGAGACACCGGCACACCGCGGGACGGAGGGGTAGTGGAGGGGGAGAGGTAGAAAGAGAGAGGAAGGGAAAAGAAGTTCACGGTAGTGCGGGCATGGTAGGCAAGAAAGAAAGAGAGAGAAAGAGAGGAACTGAAAGAGACGCAAAACTGCCTGAATGGTCAGGCGTATTACTAACGCGAACTTTCCTCCGGACGGTGACGTACATCCCTCTAACTGTGTAGTGCCCGCCACCCATTGGATTGCAGGCAGCATTCTTTATGCATTTTATGCAGGAGATGGCAGGTGGCAGGTGGTAGAGCGACCTGCTTGCAGAGTTGCATGAAGGGCGTTTTCCCCGAGGTATTCTGGAGTCTATATTCTGTCAATCCCATCAAATGTTTTCAAATATACTCCGTGTGTCAAGTATACATACAGTCCCCGTCAATCAATGAACCTCGGATGCGGAGTCCGACGGATGACTAAGCCCGCGGAATGACTTCACCGTCGCTGTTCTGGAGAAAATCCGTCCGGCTTCTCTCGTGCCTGATCCGGCGACCCTCTTTCGCTTCCTTGTCTCCATTTTTTCACCTTGACCGCTTGATATGTCGTCGCCAATTGTCTAGCGGTCTGCCTGTGGATTTTTTCTTACTGTTTATGGCTAAGCCCCGTGCTTTATCTTCTTCTTCTTCTTCTTCTTCTTCTTCTTCCGTGCCCTCTCCATAGCCATCATTGACCATACCAATCGCTCCTGAAATCCCTCGATATCCCCGGGGGAAGGGATTTCAAGCGATGGCCAACAATGCGGTATATAAGATGCCGCAGGTGAAGACTACGTCTACATGTATAGTTCCTTCCCTCCGCTCCCATCTATCCATTGCAATTGCTCATCCAAGTCCCTCTTCTCAGCATCCAAAACCACCTTCCATTTCGCCGCCGGCCTCTGCTCCGGCCTCACCTCCTCCATCCTCCTCCAACCCGCCGACCTCCTCAAAACCCGCGTCCAACAGTCCCAACAAACCGCCGCCCTCCTCCCCACCCTCAAAGCCATCCTCTCCTCCCCCAACCCAATCCGCGGGCTATGGCGCGGGACTCTCCCCTCCGCGCTCCGCACGGGATTCGGCTCCGCCTTGTACTTCACCAGCCTGAATGCCCTCCGACAAGGACTCGCGCAAACCCCGACGACGAGCACCCTCACCGCCGCCTCGTCATCCGCGCTTCCCAAACTCTCCAACTCGGCTAACCTCACCACCGGCGCCGCCGCGCGGGTAGCGGCCGGCTTCGTCATGATGCCCGTCACGGTGCTCAAGGTGCGCTATGAGTCGGACTACTACGCCTACCGCAGTCTGTACGGCGCTGCGCGCGATATCGTTCGAACCGAGGGCTTCCGTGGCTTGTTCTCGGGGTTCGGGGCCACGGCGGCCCGTGACGCGCCATATGCGGGTCTGTACGTTCTGTTCTATGAGCAGTTGAAGCGAAGGCTGGCGACGGTGGCAGCGGCGCGGGATGGTAATGGAGGCGGAAGCGTCGAGCAGCCGCTCGGGTCGTCGTCGTCTTCGTCGATTAACTTTGTCTCTGGGGCGTTGGCTGCTGGTTTGGCCACGACGATTACGAACCCGTTCGATGCCGTCAAGACCCGGCTGCAGTTGATGCCTGGAAAGTATGGCAATATGTTGCGCGCGGTGCGCCTGATGGTCCATGAGGATGGGGTGCGCAGTTTTTTCGGTGGTCTGGGACTCCGCATTGGTCGGAAGGCGCTGAGCTCGGCGCTGGCGTGGACCGTCTATGAGGAGTTGATTCTCCGTGCGGAGAAGCATTGGGCGGCGCAGAGTCAGAGTCAGGCTCATGTATAACGACCTTTCAACTTTCTTTTTCAAAGCACTATGTATTTATATGTATGTCTGTTCGAGCTCGCCCTTTGTCGGAGTTTATGATTTGTGGCGTTTCAAGCAGAAAACAAAAGACTCGGGAATGGCCATCGATAGACATTGGTTTGTTTCATGTCGAAGTGGATCTTCAGATGACTGGATCTATCTGGATCCTAATATAACAGCACTCCTCTCAATAGAAAGAAAAATGCCAATTGCAGGTAAACATTCGCACGCATCCATCTGTCCGTACACCTACCAAGTCGACCAACCCCAACTAGTAGCCTGCTCCCAAGGTCCCAAGACATCTCCTTGTTTCCCGTAAGCCATGGCAAATATTTGCTCGCTAACAACACGTCCAGCAGCCTCACTGTAGACAACCGGGCTATCACTGCCCAAAGGACAGGTTACAAGTTGCACCGGATCGTGTTCCCTCGAGGTCTCTCGTAGGTCGAAGGAGACACGCTCCAGGGTGCGCTCCATCGGGGCTGGCGCCGGGGAGGAAATATAGATCGAATCGCACGACAATGGACGGGTCCGACCTTAGTTGCTCGTATAAACCGTCCATGCCAACGTGCTCATGGGACGCCTGGGCGTGGGTGAAGTAAATCGCAAAAGAGAACAGTGGGGGGCAGTGGGATATCTATAAGGTTCTAGAATACCATGCGAGCGGGCTTCCCAGAATGATCCGTGAAGGGGACGGCGTGGACCTTCACTTTTCTTTTCTTTACCTAAATCTTGGTAATAGGGGCCATCGTCATCGTCGCCATCGTCGTCGTCGTCGTCACCATCATCTTCTTTTGCTGGGCGGAGAATGAGCTCTTGAAGATCCCGGAACTTTTTGGGCTCCACGCCGAACCACTCGGCGCGTTCATGTCCATCGTCTCTCATATCGAGTCTCTTCTCCCACAGGTCAAGACGAAGCCCACCATGTCCAAGCTTCTGACTTTCTTGGATTTGGAATTCAACGCCATTTTCGTTGCATTTTCGTTCAACGGCTTGGTAAGACGCTGTGATACCCCCTTCCTCGTCATAAAGGCCCCATCCATCCTCCAGAACAATGCATTTCAGGCATGGGAAATCCGGGCTGATCATTTCTTGCAACTGCGTAGGTAAGTCTGCGATGATATCAAACCCATCAATGTCGTAGATGGTCAATGATTCCAGGGTGGGCGGCAAGGTGTCTTTGAGGAGGAAGGGAACTTCGGGCGACTCCTCGTGGCAATCACCGAGTAATGTCTCTAATTGAAGGCTGACATGCTTCAGGCTCGGGAAGTCGCGAAGGAGACCAAATCGGCCACGCCTGGCGGACATAGTTCCGTCGCAGAAGAAGTCGATCGTTTCAAGACTACGTTTGTGCGCCAGCAGACCTTTCCAAACCTCAGGCTTGGTAATCATAGGCGCATCGGGCTCATACCAAATGTTGTCCTGCACAAAGAATGAGAAGCTTTTCAAGGCTTTGGGCATTCGAATGAAGGCCTGGATGTCTGGAATAGTGCACGGAACCCCCCGAGAAACTACCAGGTCAAGGGTCTCAACAGGAGAAGCACCGGCACTAGACCCTAGTAAGGCGCTCGAATGATCTGGATCGACATCGTACAAGCGAATTGTATGCAAGCTCTGTAGATGGAAAACGGGCCATAAACCATCGAAACGCAGAGAGCTTGATTTCCCACGGGCCTGTAATTCCTCATCACGACGGTCATCGTTTGAATCTTCCGAATCGTTATCGGAATCTTGCCCTGTTAGAGGCGGAAGAACGGGGAATTCTTGAATTAGATATATCTCTTTAAGATGACGAAGTGCTGGCGACAGGCTCTCGTTTGTCTGACGAGTGATGACCTGTTCAAGCACCGCCCAGAGGACGGGACCGTGGTACATGGGCAAATAGGGTAGAAAGGTTCGGCAGAGAAGTCAACAGGAGGGCCATCAGAGGTCGACGATCTCGCTTGGCTAGGCTTTCTAAGATACTGGATTCCAGATGACCGATGCCTGCATCGTGAATGGCTCGTTTGACTAATTCCAATTCCTCCCAAGGAAGTGAATTATCCCGACCAGGAGTAAAGGCGTGGTCAAAGAATTCCCAATTGCCGATATTCAATGTCCGCACCATGGCTGCTAGGTTGGGATTGCGACGCATTGTTCGTAGATATTTCCAGAGAGTCATGAATGGCTGTCTAGCCCCATTGAACGTCCATTCCGAGTATATTCGACCCAAAACTGCCCCATGCTAGCAACGGTTAAGGAAGGAAAGACCGCAGAGGCGTTGGAAACCTGACTCGTCTTGGAGGGCTAGATCCAGCACCATGCTGAACAGCTCATTGGGGAGTTCAGCCGGATCAGGCATTTTGACAAAGTGAGTGAAATGTTGTAACCATACGAGCAGACACGAACAAGCAGGGTTTCGATGCCGTCTTTGCAACTACTTTGGAAATGTGTGGGATTGAATTTATGCTTGACGATGGATCCTGGTAGTTGTACCAGGCAGCATAGGTCCGTTGCTCCTCCAGAGCCCTTGCACCTTCCCCGACCGCCGGCCACCTCAATCATGTGGCCGTGTAGGTATGAGATACCTTAGGTGATAGGCTATGATACTTTTGAAAGCCAGAATTCGTCATGAAATTATCGTATGTATCGTGTTTATCGTATGAAACTATGTTATCAGATGTCCAACTCATGACAAGGAAGTAAATATCAACATATCATATCACATCTTCGGACATGTAAAAAAAAAAAAGAAGGAATAACCCAAGAAAAACTCAAAAAAGATCATATGTAAAAACCAAGATGAGATTCAGGAAAGACCAAAACCAGAATCGTCAAGGTGAGTGGCGAAAAGAAACCGAAAGAAAACGTAACGAGGTATCAATTTGGTGCAGAGCCATTGCCAATGTTCGATCATGTAAAGATCCAAGCCCGCCGGCTGGGGCTCTTCTTCCGGACAAGGAACATCTTGTCTTTCTTCTTGTCGTTGACCTTCAACTCCGTCAGAGTGTTTGAGGTCTGGGTAACGAGTTTACCCTCGCGCAATCGTCGAGTATGAGCAAAGAGCTCTTCCTGGAAGTCCTCGCTGATCCATTGCTTGATGATGATGTAGTTGCTGTCCAGCTATTGTTTATGAGCAGTTAGCCTCGTCCTAGTGATGAATGCTCATTTGGGACGACTTACATCATCCCAGTCCCAGGGCAGGCGATAAGCAATTAAAGTATCCGGAAGGAGATGCTTGCGGTGGACCTAAAGCCGATGTCAGTCACACCTGGTATGAAGATGGGTAGACGTGGTAGAGAAGATCGCACCTTGATCCAAGTGGTCCGTTGATGGTCAACTTCCTTTTCTTTCTTCCCCTCATGGTCGCTCTTGTCATCATCCTTCTCCTTCTCTTTCTCCTTTTCCTTCTCTTTCTCTTTCTCCTTTTCCTTCTCCTTGTCCTTGTTCTTCTTTTTCTTTTCCTCCTTCTCCGGGTGCTTCTTCTTGTTGAGGAAGTCCTCAATCTCTTCCTCCGTATATCCAAATTCCATTCTCAATCGAAGTCTGAACTCCTCATCGCGTCGTCTCTTCTCCTCACGCTCGGCGATCAACCGGCGTTCCTCGTTCAGCTTCCATTCTTCGACGGCGGCTGCTTTCATCATAGCCTCCTTCCGCTGCTTCTCCTGCTTTTCGATCAACAATCTTGCCTCCTCATCCCGGATCTCCTTCTTGACCCGCTCGCGTTCTTCCTCCTCGTCGATCTTACGCTGAAGTTCCTTTAGCTTTTCCAAACGCAGCTTAGCCTGGACTTCTTCGTCCTCTGCTGCTCGTCGTTGCGATTCCTCGAACTTGCGCAGTTTATAACGGTGCTCGGCATGCCGTTGCTCCTCATCCATGCGCTGTTTCTTCTCGAATCGCTCGAGCCGCCGTAGCCGATCGCTGATCTCATCCTCATACCAGTCCTCCTCTGCCTTCAGAAGACGGGTCTCTTGGTGGGGGTCACGGTTGCGCCCCAGCTCCCGCTCCAGACGCTCAATCTCCTGCTGCTGTCTCAGGAGCTCGAGGTCCTGTCGAGCATCGTTCCTCTCCAGCATACGCTGATCAATCAGCATGTCATAGTCACGAGGATGGTGCGGCGCGGCCTCGTAGCGCGGCGAGGCCTCCCGCGAGATACTGCTGGTACTGGCACGGGGCCGACGGTGGTTTCGCAGCACGTGGTCGTCTTCGGACTCGTAGGGTTCGATGAAGTTTTCCTGGTGGTGTTGTTGGTTCTGATGCCGCCGGTTTCTGTTGGAGCTCTTGTTGCGGGAATCGTTCTTGATGTCGACGATGACAGCCGGAGGCTGGCTGACGCGCTCGGGCTCGTTGCGTCGTCGACCGCCGGTCGATGCGGAGCGATGGACGTGCACGTCCTGCAGCACGGGACTCAGGTAGGTGTTGCTATGGTCGGGGCTGAAACGATGTCGAGAGACGGAGCGTCTCCGATAAGACGTTCTCTGGCGGGGAATCTCCATGGAGACGTCTGATTCTGAATATTCAGTTTCGGAATCGGTGACCGGAGCGTAGTGGCGTCTCATATTCTGATAAGAGATGTTTGTGGAGGGGGGGTTTCTCGCTTGTGGTTTAATCTCTTGTTCTCTGGTGTTTTTGTGGGGGATAGAAAAAAGTAAGAGATGTTAATTCTTCTTGATTCTGATGAATGTTATATAGATTTCTTTCTCGGATGGCCTCCGTTCGCAGGATAAATCGTTTTAGGGGCGGACGGTTGAGATGGAAAGGCTCAGGCGGGAATGATTAAAGCGGGGTGAGGCAGTGACGTAAGGTGGGAATAAGACCCGGCAGGAAAATCAGATAATGACAGGAGTTAACTACTAGGAGTTAATCTGGACAATCCCCCGGATAAAAAGCACCCCGGACAAGGAACGGGGGGAGAGGGGAGAAGTATGAAGAGGAAGGAAAAGCACGAGTCCGACGAATCCCAAGATGGAGAGAAGGAAGAAAGAGAAAGAAAGAAGAGAAGACACGAGAAAAGATGCGAGAAGAGAAAGAAACTAGAAAGCCTCAGCTGAAAGTGGGGGGGAAGGGCGATTCCTGTGATTTGTTACGGGCGGGCGAAGGCGTCTTGGATGGGCATCATTGGGTCAGCCTGATCATCGGGCTGGCACTTTCTTCCTTCCGCCTCTTTTGCCTTTTGCCTTTTGCCTCTTTGCCGTCTTTTGCAAGTACTCTGGAGTACACACGGGAGACTCGTGGGGGCTGGGAAAGTAGGTAACTTTATCTTCGATTCTTTCTGGGTACCTTCGTATCTACTTCTACTAGCCGAACCATGACTTATAAGACCTGTCTACTATTATTAGCATCCCTCCGTACTGAAAAGTTGAAACCCCGCGGTTCCTGCGGCTCCTCCAGCGGTTATTCGAAACTCGACATCAAGAGGCTCTGGACCAGTGCTTTGATCTGATATCCAACGTTTCTTGATTCTTGTTTTCGTCCGTTGGTTGAGAGCTGCTCCCCTGCGCGGGAAACCCTAGGAACCCAAGGAACTCAGGCGGTTAATCCCGCAGACCCAGTAAACCTTGATCGCCATCACGTTAGCATGGCCGACAGATCTTCTGACGGGTTGGTGTGACCTGCATTTCTCTCCCTGGATCGAGAACCGTGGTAAGTGAGTTCTGGTATGTTCTGTTACGACTTACTACAGGGAAGGGCTGGGCAGCGAGATCATCCTCCTGGACTGCATGACGGACGGCCATACCCACCGTCGCTGCCTGACAGATGACTTGCTGCCCCTTAGGCAGCGGTTTGGAGTTCTTGTTGCTGGTTCTGCTCTGGCGTCTCGCCCTGTTTCATCTCCTGCATGAAGATTGGGTTCGGGAAATAAGAAAGATCGAGTCAGGTACCGCCACGGAGATTAATTTAATCTATTTTATGATTTTATCGAAACGAGGTGCTACCTAGGAGAGCTGGTGGGCCTAGTTTCGCTTCGATCTGAGCCATACAGATCGAATTTCGCCGTAGATGCCAGATGTTAGTATAGACTGTATAGTGCAGACAGTACATGTCTCCACTCAACGGCCGCAATGGACGCTCCCCATGGAGACTACTCCTCTGGTCCTGCCAGATTTACCGCGGGGAGTCATCGACGCAGCAAGCGCTCAACCTACTCCAACACCCAGGCAGGAGTTAAGTAGCCTCAGCCAACCATTCCTCGATCTATTTCGGTCCTCCCGGAATAGATCCGACCGTCAACATCTTCTTGTTCAGCTCCTTTTCAAGATAGACTATATCGCACGCCGACCTCCCCAGCGATGCCAAGCCAAGAAAAACAGAATCATCACCGCAAGAACTCCAAGCGTAGATATGAATAAAGAACGCAAATTAATAAAGAACTGACCAACCGCGGAGGCCTGTTCAAGCCCTATCGCCCGATTTCAAGATCCGCTCGAGGTTCTCCCGACCATTCTTATGCGTCATTTCCAGCGAGGACAGCTTCTTCTCCAGGCCCGAAATATCCGACTTCAACTCCGTACTCTCGGTTGATAGGCGCTTATCGACTGTGTTCATCGGGACGCTCATGAACCTAGCGGTTTCCCACGGTTAGATTCCAATCCCAATCAGACGTCGGGAAGTCACCCTTGCCGCTGGGGGTCTTCGGGGACTTACATCTTGCCAACGCCCTCATACACGGGGGTCTCCTTCGGCAGCGAGCTAATCTCCTTCGACGTCAACTCCAGCAACCGAATATCTCTCTGTTTGGTTGTGATTTGCGCCTTCGTGATGCCGATCTGCTGTTGGGAGGCGACGATGCGGGTCTCGAGCTCTTGGAGGAGCTGTTCATACGGTAAGTTAGCATGCTGTGGGCAAAATTGTAATAGATGCCGCTATTTTTGGCCGGAGCGGGGGGGGGTTCACCTTCTGCAAAGCTTCGTTGGGGATGGACATTTTGGCGCGTAGATGGGGGGTTGATGAGGGGTCGGCGAGGGGCTGGTTTACAGTAGTCTGTTTCGGGAGGCGCTGGTTCTCAACGCGTTCGAGGGCTTTCGGAGACTGGGAATTGAGCTTCACCTATGTAGTAGAGGGTATTTGCGCGTGGGGGTGGATGCTCGAAAAGGATATGCTGATAGGAAGCTGGAGGGACAACTTATCGGCGACTTAGCTTGGTAGGCTCTGATGTCCGCGGAGGCGGACTACCCGATACGGACATGGAAGTAGGGCTTAGGGTTTGTAGCCTCGGCGCCTACAGTACTATATGCTCTACGAAGTAGCTCTGATAATCATTATTATTCCTGTGGTTATTGGTTACGAGTGTATTGATTGTGAGATTGAAGCCAAAATATCATCACAAATTCTATGCTGCTTTGCCAATGGACGGAAACATCACTTTTCATACATCATAGATGCTCGCATCCTGGTGTAATCCACTTGCTTGATGGGTTCGTACTTTGGCGGCTCATTCTCGTTCGTACAAGACGATATGCACTCAATTACGGTCTCCCGATCGGTCGTCATAAAATAGGGGATAGAGTATCTGTCGCGTGTCATTCGATCGGGGCCCTCGAATCGGTCAGCGAGTGGTGGAAGCCGGACTCGGTGATTTGTCGAACGAAGTCGGTCTAACGAGGTTAGATTATGGCCATTATTATCTCAGGAAGAGCAACGGGGCTTTACCATTACTCCACCTCTGGAGCAGATCCCCGACGTTCATGACAATGGCGTTTTTTACAGGTTCCACGGGAACGAACGTCCCCGGCCGAGAGATGTCTTCCACCTCTAACCCTCCACAGTCATCTTGAAATAGCATCGTAATCGAGCTCCAATCGGTGTGCGCTCCGCAGCGAGTGGCATGCCCCTTTTCCAACTCTTCGGCGGGGATAGGCAGATAATGAAGCAGTCGAAGGTGATTTTCATGCCCCGAGTGTTGCATTGCCAAATAGGACTCGTCCTCCAAGTTCAAGCCTACGGCTAAGGCGCGGAGTACGCTGTCGCCGACCTTATTACATTCCCAATAGAACTTGTTCATGAAGGCCCGGAAGCCGGGAAACAGCTCGTCAGGAATCCACTGGTTGGGTTGATCGGTGTTCTCGTCACTACCCATATCATAGACCTCCTGCAATTTCATTATTATACTGAATGAGACCCTTCATTCGCTACCACATCATCACCTACCTTGACATCCGGGATCTCCCTCATCTTCCGCTTTATTTCCTCATCGTCTCCGGTGCTAAGGTTCTGCGAGACCTTTTCGAACCCCGGAGGTGAGTATCCTCGATGAACAGCCCAGCCTTCCGGATGAGGGGCTTTCATTTTCACCTCCTCGGGTAGATCAAAGAGACGTTTGGTCCATGAGAATGCCTCGTCCAGGACCGATTCTGGTAGAGAATGATTTACTATGTAGACAAAACCGACGCTTTGGCAGGCTTCGACAAGTTCCCGTGCCACTCGCAGCCGGGTGGATTTGTCACGGTTGTCGTTCCACGAAGAGAAATCCACCCTGGGGATTTTCATCGGGATAGAGTCATCGATCGCGGACATTTTATCCTGGAAAGAGGCCTGTATCACGAGCGGAACTCGTCGAGGGTATTTCAACGTGAAAGGCTAGATGTTATAGAGCCAAAAGCCTTCGTAATAACTAGACTTGATGAATTTCGCGGTAGATTGGAATAGCAAACAGTGACCGAGCATGGCCCTCAAGAAGGAAAGCAGCGGTAGTACCGTGACCCCTCAGTCACATGTTCCAATGCATCCTTGACGGATAGAAAACGGAAAGTCAATCATTGGACTGTGAGTACAGATGCCCGATACACTTCGTCAGACGGTATACCAGCCAAGTCACTAAGTAATCCCATATTTGAATCTTGTCTAGGCCTTCAATGGGTCTTTAGACGCCTAGTGCCAGTACGAAGTATCCGTACTAGGTGTCTTCCCTTAGGGCAGAGCAGATTTCGTCCGGTTTATCTGATTGACGTATAGCTTACGTTCAGCGATGGAATAAATATAGAAACTGAAAAGAAAGAGCCAGAAAGGGAAAAGAAAAATCCTTCCGTCCTCGGAGTCCGATGGACTCTTTTACAGGAAGCATGGGAGTTAAGAAACGGGCGGGTGGTTGGGCATGGCGGTCCACCACGGGCGACGCTCCGTTGCTGTGGCAGGGATTCCGGTGGAGATTGCGCTGGCAGCACAGCACCGGTGCGTAACTACATCATCCACCTGCTCCGGTCTGGATCCTTTCCGACGAAATCTGTCGTGAGTGCCTCTTGGAAGTGACGATTCTAGCGACCAGTGAGTAACTATTCCTCGTTGATCTCGTTCCCTGTCCTTCTTGCGATCGTCCGCCCGCTTATACTTACTTACATTTGCCATTTTAAGTAGTTTGTTGATCAATCTCGATCTCCTGTCGCATTTGGCCCAACGCTCGTGACGAACCACGCATTCGACGCTCGACCGAATCATTTCATCGAAGCTCCGATCCGCCGGTCGATATTGGTATCTTGATATACAACGTGGCGGGCAGACGATAGCCCCAGGCCGCTAAGGATGAAGTTATCTGGGTGGATCTCGGCCACATTCTTCGCCTCGACCGTTTTATCAATAGAAACCCTCCCCTTTTCCCCTCCGGAGACACCAGAGTCCAGACAGGGAGCATACGACGTTCTTCGGCGGTTATTGAAGCGAGATGGCGACTGTCCGGCCGGGTATAATGCCTGTACGAACATGGATAAAGACGACATTTGCTGCCGGCAGGGCTCCAAGTGCGCTCGTGACGAAGCCGATAACATCGCCTGCTGTCCGACCGGAGCAAGCTGTACGGGGAGTCTAACAGGAGGGTCTGGGGGCGGGGGAGCGTCCAGCACGAGCTTCCGATTTCCCAGAACCGCAACGGCGACCCAGACGACCGCTCCGAATGACGCTACAATTACCGGCTCAACGATGCCCGGCGCTTATCCTTTCATCTACGTCCCTACCTCGTTTTCGAATGCCGGCGTGTGTTCATCCTACTATTCCAGGTGCGAAGACGACTATACAAAATGTCTGTCGGAGCTGGGCGGGGGGTATGCCGTCACGGTGGGTGGCGACGGCGGCGGAGTCACTCGCGAGGGTGGCTCGAAACCGTCCGCAGTCTCGACCTGTTCCAGCCTGAGCCAAGAAGCCTGTCATGGACTCAACCTGGGATATTGTGAGACGTATCATACTCAGACCGATGATGAAAGCCGAGGCAGTTCAGGACGGACCACCAGTCTGCAGGATCTCGTCTTCGGCGTGATCATTGGAGCGGCCGGAATGCTCGTGTGAGATTTGAGCGCTTTTCTTTTCAACGTGAATATAAGACGTGGGGATACTCCTGTTTGTTCTTGATTTTTTCTCTTTTCTTTTCTCCCCCTACATTTCTGAAGCGCATGTTTCACTCTGCTATTCTTGGGTGTACATTTGTGCCTTGAACTTGAGCCTTGCTTATGGATAATGGGTTACTGAACGATGACGATGCTATGTTTCAGGGTCTATGGAAAGACTGTAAATCTATCAATGCTGTTATGTTTATTAAATTTTGTACATAGGAGAATTAGCAGATGAATAACCAAAGTTTATGTTTCTTGCAACTATCAATCATCACGAATCAAACACGAACTGGTAATAGGCCAGTCATCCTAGGGCACTCGCTCCTCGTTCATGTATCCAGCCTGCAGTCAGCACACCGCATAATCACACATCGCCTCGTCAGTGCAATCTAGTCCAGTGGCAACAATCAAATGGATTAACGCCCACACCGCACTCAACTCGGGCCCTGAAACCAACAACGCCCGATTGGAAGCCCAGACCGACCAAACCACCTCAGGTACTTGCACCCAACCGGTTCCAGTATCTACATTTCTACATAAGGTAATTTTAGATGGCCGTTCCTACATCCCTCCGGCCAGTGAGCAGGGCATTGAAACCCCACCTAGGGGAGGCGAAGGGACCAATGCAATGCCATTACCCAACGCCAAGTCAGTCTTTTGACCGAGACTGGGCAGTCATGATAGGTAAGCCGACCACGTCAGGCATGGTGAAATCATCAGTACAGTGCCGCAAGTAAGTTGTAGGTACGTAGGTAGGTAAGGTATGGTACCTAAGTGGTCAAGGGTCACTTCCGTAGTTGATCCGGCCAAATCAGGTTGGGCAATTAGGTTTGGTTTCAGGGACTAGAGCCTACCTAGGTAGAGTAAGGTACTATACGGAGTACAGATAGTTCTGGATACACCGACACTACTCCGTAGACTCCGATCATGCGGGATAATTGGGTCGTGATTGTGGCTCAGTCGGGTCTCGATTCTCCCGTGTCGACGATGTTTCGAAGACGGAGAAGAAGAGAGAGAAGCGGGGAGGAAGGAATCCTCTTCCAAAGTGGATTAACTGAATTGAATTTTAGTCGAGAGATGGACGTAGTCAGAGTCAGAAAAGGAGGGGTTGTCCCGGCTGTAAGTGTAAGCAATCGAGGCGGGATGGGACGGTACATACACCGGGGTACATCCAAATTGTCTCTAGGAAGATTTCGTTAGAGGAAAAGAAAATAGAGAGGCTGGGAAAGTCTGGCCCACAATGCTCTTGTCAATCTAACTCATCCTTAATTTTAGAAAGACCCAACGCCAACGGAGAAAGTTGATGCAAATCCATGGCCGGGAAAATGGAGAGGTTGGGTATGACGGGAGGCTGGGGAGGGATCGTGCATCGATTGTATGCCGGCCATGCGGTGCTTCCCCCCCCTCGGGACTGTTCACCACCACCAATTCTTTCTCCTCCTCCTCCTCCTCCTCCCCCTCCATTCTTTCCTTCTCTGCTATTTCCCTCTCCTGCGTTCTTTCTTTACGTTTCTGTCGGATGCCAATTCTGCATTCCATCGATCTTATCTGGTTTGATTACAAAGATATCTTCTGTTTGTTTACTAGACCCTGCTTTGTCTTGATTTGCGACTAGCTTCTTGTCGAGGGACTAGATCAGGGCTACCTCGACAGAGAAAAGTGTCGCAGGTGGTGAGGAAGCTAGGTGCTTCGGCGATTAAGGGAAGCGCAATAGAAATCTTCCCAGTCGACCTCGTGGGCTTCGTCGCATCTTATCGCCATCCGCCATGCATACTTCCCGACTACTCCGATCGGCGATCTCGTTACTGACCTTATCGGCTCAACTTCAACTCTCTGCGGCATCGCCGGTGGATTTCGACGAGGCCAGCTTGGAAAAGCGCTGCGAAAACCCCTGTGGCTACTACGGTCAGGTCTGCTGCACTAGCAGCCAGACATGCAGTACGAGTAACGGCCAAGCGGTCTGCGAAGACGGCGGCGGCAGCGACGGCGGCGGATGGGAATACCATACGACCACCTGGGTCGTCACCGAGACTGACACCTCGACTTTCACCTCAACATGGAAAACGCGGGCCCCGAAACCAACAACAACCGGGGGTGGCGGCTCGGGCAGTTGCAAGTCCGACCTGGGCGAGACGGTTTGCGGCAACACCTGCTGCGGAGCTGCCTATGTCTGTTCCAACGACCAATGTATTATGGGCAGCTCTTCCATCTGGGCCACCGCTACAGCCCTGCCTCCCGTGAGAGGCACCAGTGCCAGCACCGTCACCGCCACCGCTTCTGCGACAACAACGCAAGCATTCGAGACCCCAGTGGGCACAGACGGAGCGGCCATGGTAGGGGTTAAGGCCCCAGACGATGGAGGACTTAGCGGAGGAGCGATTGCGGGTATTGTGATCGGTTCAATCGCCGGTGCTTTCCTTCTGTTGCTGCTGTTGGCTTGCTTGTGTTGTCGCGGGGCACTGGAGTCTCTGTTCGCATGTCTGGGTCTCGGAAGGAGGAGAAGAAAGGAAACGACATATGTCGAAGATCGGTACTCGCATCACTCGCATGCGCATGGTGGCAGACCCGAGGGACGCACCTGGTTCGGAGCTCGGCCTTCGGCTCCCGCGACTGGTGAAAAGAAATCGAAATGGAGCAGTATGGCGAGCATCGGTATCATCCTCGGTGCGATTGCGCTATGTCTAGGATTGAAGAGACGCAGAGACCACGACGAGAAGAGCGACTACACCTATCCAAGCAGCTACTACACGTACTCGGATTATTACACCAACACCAGCGCAAGTAAGTGCAGCCTTTTCTCATCTCATCTTCCTTTTAGACGACCCTTGCTAACTGACTGCGTTGTAGGTAGCGAAAGCTCGGATAGGCGGACACGGCGCTCTCGACGATCATACCCACGTCCACCACGTTCACGACGATCATGAGCTTTGACGCAACGGGCTCGATCAATGAATTAATGACCAATGACCAATGACAATGTCGAGCCCCGATGACCTCTTTTCTTTGATGTTTGAAATTCTGCCGATTCCAGGTTAGAATATGCATAAATGGCGCTATTTTGGCACGTTGCACGATGAATGTATTATGAAGTTTCGCTCCTCGTGTTGATTTTGGTTTTTTTGTCTGTTTCCGAAATCTGATGTGTATAATGAGTTATGTTTTCATGGTTTAAGGGCCGTTGTTAATGTTCGCGCGTGCCCCTTCATTTTTCTTTTCCTTTCTTTTTCCTGGGAATCATTTGAACGAAAGACACAAAACGTTGTAAATACGTGACATGAAATAAATCCAAACTTATGGTCAATAATTTGACATATCCGACATCGATTAGCGATTGAAATGAATGTTACTATCGAGGGTGGTTTGGCGATAAATGCAAGATTCGGAGTATATTGATCACCGACAAGATAGGAAATGCAGGTGCTACATTTGAGTCGAAGAAATTATATGGATTAAAGACTGGAGAAAGCAATATATCAACCCTTGTACTTGCGACCAGCGCAAGATAGCGATACAATGCTGGATCTTGATAATCATGCACATGCCGAAGCATCTCGTGCGAACCCTAGTGCGACCTGCAGGGCAAGCTTGGAGAAGCCATAGGAGCGGAGTTCCAAGGATCCGACGGGAACCATTCCGAATGAGAGAACGACGATCCACGACGAGTGCAGAGAGAGGTGGTCAATGGCGCGAGCTGATCCAAGGAATGGGAGGAACGGGACGAGAGAGAGGGAAAGAGAGAGAGGGTCGGTCGGAGGCGAAAAGCGCGGCAGTGGAAGCGGAACTACGCTCTCCCCGCCTCCCGTAGCCCGGAACTTCCTCTTCGCTCGCCGTCTCTCTCTCTCTCCTTCACATTCGTCGTCCATTATTCATTATTCATTCCATTCATTCCTCAATACCACCCCCCACACGGACCACAACACCGTCATTCATGTGCTTGACCTCGGGACCGTGTCCTTGACAGTTATCGCACTTTCCCTTCTACCACTTCGTATTTTTCTCTCATCTCCTCCCGGTCGCTCGGGACCCTCTATTCTCTCCTGAGGATTACGAGTCCACGATCCGTCCTTCGCCCGCCCGTCATGCTCCAAACGCAGACCTCTCACGTCTTCTCCCATCAGCATCAATATCCCCAGGCTGATCCGTCCTGGTTGCAGCAACAGCAACAGCAGCAGCAGCAGCAGCAGCAGCAACAGCAACATCACCAAGCCCAGCACCATCCCCACCAGGCCCAGCAGCAACATTCCATAGTGGCCCAACAGCATGCCCAAGTCCAGGCCGCAGCGGCTGCCGCGGCTGCCGCTCAACAACAACATTACAACCGCATTGCCATGGCCTCCAACCCCGGTGGTGCGAATCCAGCACAGGGCGCCGGTGCCAGCGCGATAGGTGGGGATGCTTCTATGCCGGGCGCGGTGTCGGTGATGGATGGCGGGATCAGCGATGAGAACCGCAAGGTCTTCATCTGGGTGGCCGAGCTCCTGGATCCGAACCGCAGAGAGGCAGCTCTCATGGAGCTTAGCAAGAAGAGAGAGCAGGTGCCTGAGTTGGCGTTGGTCATTTGGCATTCATTCGGTATGGGCCACCACCCTCGCGGCGACGCCATCGAGATCCTCGTTCCTTGAAGATGGTTGTTGAGTGTACGCGATTGGCTAACTTGCGTTGCTTTTCAGGTGTCATGACTGCTCTGCTCCAAGAGATCATCTCTGTATACCCCCTTCTGAACCCCTCCCAGTTGACGGCCGCGGCTTCAAATCGAGTCTGCAACGCGCTGGCGCTTTTACAATGCGTTGCCTCTCATAATGAGACTCGCACGCTGTTCTTGAATGGTATGTCCTCGGATTCAATCTGCACTACGCGCTGTGACCTAGCTGACGACCCTTTTTTCCGAATCAGCACATATCCCACTTTTCCTCTACCCATTCCTTAATACCACCTCTAAATCTCGTCCGTTCGAATACCTGCGACTCACCTCCTTGGGCGTGATCGGTGCCTTGGTTAAGAACGACTCCTCGGATGTCATCAACTTCCTCCTCACCACCGAGATCATCCCGCTCTGCCTTCGCATCATGGAGACGGGCTCGGAGCTGAGCAAAACGGTGGCGATTTTTATTGTACAAAAGATTCTGTTGGATGATATTGGTCTGGCTTATATTTGCGCTACATACGAGAGATTTTACGCCGTGGGGACCGTTTTGAGCAACATGGTCACTCAGTTGGTGGAACAGCAAACCGTCCGGTTGCTCAAGCACGTTGTACGCTGCTTTCTTCGGTATGATTTTACTTACCTTTCCAAATTGCCTCGATCGGCATGGCTAACGATTCTCCAGCCTCAGTGACAATAGCCGAGCGCGGGAAGCTTTGCGACAGTGTCTCCCCGAACCCCTGCGGGACGCCACCTTCTCTTCCGTTCTCCGCGACGACGCCGCGACGAAGCGTTGTCTCGCGCAGCTCCTCATCAACCTCTCCGATAACGTCTCCGATGGCGCCCCCGGCGTTGCTTTGTAAAAAGTCGAAAAAGCATCTCCTTCCCTTTTTTGTTGATTTTGCTTGGTATATTTGACAACCTTACGATATGCATGGGACGGTCTTAGGCGAAAATGGGTCTTCAGGCGCAAATTGTGTGTGTGTGAACTGGCAACAAAATGAGAAAACCCCTCCAACGAAAAAGAACAACAAAAAGAACAGAGAGAACAAGGTGAATGATGGGAAATCTTTGTGACTATTATGTATTAAAGGTTTTCTTTTTTTCTTTTCCTTTTTCCTCTTTATCTTTTCCCTTTGCGCATGCTCACCCTATCCTTTGTTTTTCCCCTACTTGCTTACTTGCTTTGCTCCTCATCATGTTTGCCTTTCTATCATTACGTTTATCTTTCATCTTTCTCCCTTCTTCCTACAGGGTCGTCATGTCATTTCCCCTTTTGTTCTCTCCCCATTTCGGTCATAATGTGGTATAAGGCGGTGCGGTGGCGTGGATATGGATGGCGCATGTGTTTCTGTGCATTTCCCTTGTCCTTTCTGATCTCTTTCCCCCTCCCCCATCTGAATGAGATAGACCCTCTTTGAGCGAGAGATACCAAGATCTAGGTTTTTGTTTTTGCATGCGTTGGGCTTCACATCATACCTTTTCCTAGTACTTCGGGTTTGTCGGGTGGCAACGGAACAGTCAGTCTATGGATATTGCTTTATTCTTTTGCCGATACATCTGTTACGAATTTCAATTCTTTTTTTAAAAAAGATTTTCCAGAGACGCATTTCCAAATCCACAGTATTGACTAGTTACCTAGCAAGTATAGAAACGAAGGGCCACGTCGAGAGGGTCAACCTTATCGGGCGCCCAGTCGGCTCGCTAACATCACCTGACGGGCCCGACGCGCCTCTCGGGACTCTGAGCTCATCTCGCTCTCTCGCCGACACGCCCTGCCCTCCTGTCCACCAGCACCACTTGTTCTTCCCATACCTCCACCTAATTTGGACTATTTGTTGATCACCTCTTTCCTGCGCATATTCTCCCGCTTCCTGACTTGTCGGTTTTTCCTACACACACCCCCTTCCGACGCGGAACATCCGGCCTTTTTTTTTCGGCATCCGGTCCTGCGCTGCGGCGTCTTTTAATGGTCTCGAACCGTCTCTATGGTCTCGCGAAAGCGCACCCGTTCCGAGGCGGATGCTGCCCCCCAGCAGCCCTCGGAGGAATCTAATATACTTGATCGGCTTCGGAACTGCTGGGAGTTCGCCAATCTTATGCAATACATCGCCATCTTCGGAAAACTCATGAAGATTGATGAGGATTTCGGGATCGACGTACGTGCCCCTTCGCTGTTCGGCCTACGAGCCGATGCGCAAAAGGGCACGCCATGCGGTCGCGCATGGCGAATCCTTGCTCTTGAAACTAACGTTGCCTTCTATATAGGACCTAGAGAACGAATGTCTGAAACCCGAATCGTCGGAAAAGCTGCTGGAAATTGGGTTGTGTCTGCTCAAATGGGTCTCGTCGCATCGCGGCCTAACGTACGTGAACGGTTCACTGGACTCTTTATGATCGCGCGAAGCTGACCAAGATGGATTCGGTCTTAGGTTCGAGAATTTCGACGAATACACGCGACGACAGTACAATGCCAAAGCCCCTCATATTCCCAACCCCTTCGGCCACGACGAGGTCCCGAACAAATTCTCCGAATTCGATGTCTTTTTGAAACTTCGCGTGCTTCACCAGCTGTCCGTGTGGACTTTCTGGAACCCCGATCGCATTCGCGATAAGATGCCAGAACAAAAGGAGCTTGACCAGACGCAATGGGTGAGCTTCCCCTTCCCCACTGGCTACGTTCTGTTCATCACTGAACATCCCCTTTCAGCGAATCGAAGAAGTAGGGTATGATCGTGACGGTCGCTACTACTACATCTTAGACGATAATAGACTCTACCGTCGCACCGACCCTCCCCTCCCTCCCCCCAAACCGGCTAAATCGAAGACCAAGAGGAAGAGTGCCCGAGCCGTGAGAGCGTCGAAGCGAAGAAAGGTCTCTGGAGCGGCCTTCGACAACGACTCTTCGGACGAGGATAGTAAAAACAACGCGGATGGTGTGGTTGCCCGGGATCCCTTTGCCGACATGCAGTGGGAGTGCATTGCAATCACCCTTTCGGACTACCAGCAGTTTTTGGCTTCCATTCAGAAGACGAAGGATGCCGATGAGAAAATTCTGAGAGACCGCATCAATGAGGAGGTCATGCCGGTGATCGAGAAGGAAGAAGAGTCGCAACAACGACAAAAGGTCAAGCGTGAAAAGGAACTTTTCAATCTGCAACTACTGGCTGGCGCTAAGCGGTCGAGCCGCATCGCTGGAAAGGCCGAGAAAGAGCGACACGAGCGTGAGGCGGAGGAAGCAGCACGCAAGAAGGAAGCAGATGCCGTTGCCGCCCGCAAGGCCGAAGAGAATAAATTAAAAATCGAAGAGGAGAGACGTTCACGAATGCAGACCCGTGAAGAGCGCATCAAGGAACGGGAAAAGAAGCGCCTGTTGCATGAAACCGAATTGCAGAAGATAGAAGAGGAACAGCAGAAACTAGAACGCGGCGAAAGTCGGGTCTCCGAAAGGCAGTTGAAGGCGGAGCTAGAAAAGCAGCGCAAGAATCTAGAAGGACTCTCTCAGGAAGACGAGTGGATCTTTGATTGCTCCGGCTGCGGCGTGCATGGAGAAAATCTGGTAAGGGAATTTCCAGGCTGAACAGAATAATGAGAGACTAACGTTCAATAGGACGACGGCTCCCATAGCGTCGCCTGCGAGAAGTGCAACGTGTGGCAGCACAGCAAATGCCTTGGCATTAGGCAGGACGAAGCGGAGCGCGAGGATTTCCACTTTGTCTGCCTCGACTGCAAGCGGCGAGAAGAGGAAGCGAAGAAGCCTAAGCTTCCCCCGTTGAAATTCCGAGTTGGCTCCTCTCCGCCATCAGCGACCGATGTCGAGAAGAGTCAACCCAAACCCATCGCCCATACTTTTGTGCCGTATCAGCCTGAGGCTCAGCGCTCTCCCTCGAAGGCCTCAAATGCGTCTCCGTCGAAACCACCTTCAATGCAACCGTCTCTGCCGCCGCAGCATGCGACGCGACCTGTCCCGTTCCCTCTATCACCCGGACGGCGGCCTCAGTCTGCCCATATGGCCTCGTTCGGTTCCCCTCGAGACCCGTTCTCGCCGACGAAGGGTGCCAATGGTCACACGCCGTCAAGGGATCAACTGCCCAGACTTCCGCCGATCCAGCAGACCTCTCATATTCCCCCCAATCACCATGGACCGCTGAACGGTAGCTCGCTCTCCCAACGGCCCTCGTCATCCCATTCTGTTCACAGTCAGAATATGGCTTCGCCCATCCAGAATCGTCCATCGATGTCCCCGACCCAGGGCAATCGTGACGTCGGTCCACTCGCGGGATTCCCGCCTTCGGCCGCCTCGTCGGAAAGTCCAGCTCCATGGACACCCTACCGGCCGCAACAAGTTACCCGGCCAGGTAGCGGCAACTATGCATCTTTCTCATCGCTTCACACCGGGCACTCAACTCTCATGGCCACCCCTGGCAGTCAGTCCTCTCCGCCGCAAAGCTCACACGGCGTGCCGTTCTCGGGGATCAGCCCGACCAAGCAGTCTCCTCGGCCCATGACCTCGGGCAGCATCGCGGGAGCCCCTGTCTTGCCTCCTATTCAGAAACTTGAACCGAGCCCCAAGTTGATGGGACGGAGTTCGCCGGATGCCCCCATCCCGCCACCGGTCAAGTGCATGACCCCAGAACAGGAAGAACGTCGACAACGGGAGAACGCGCTGATGTTCCACAATCAGCCACAGGCTGTGTCCAATGGACAACATTCGGCGATGTCGTCTCCATCTCTCAATCGAATCCCTCCTCTCGGACCGTCGGCCATGACGCCGCGGCCGGATGCTCAGCGTGATGCGACGAATGGACGGTCGTGAGTCATGTGGTTGATGGAGTAGGTGGACGACGACCGCTCCGGCATTGCATGTACACTTCCCGAACAACTAGATTACAACCTTCTTCGCAACTAACAAGGAGCTTTGGACACATCCTTGCGAACAATTACCACCGTCATCAATTGGGGCGCCGTCCCTTTTTAGTGTGTGGGAACTAGCACGGATCTCTTGGGTTGTTGCCATTGTTTTGTGCAATGTTTTGTGCAA
This sequence comes from Aspergillus ochraceus, assembly GCA_004849945.1. NCBI lineage: Eukaryota > Fungi > Ascomycota > Eurotiomycetes > Eurotiales > Aspergillaceae > Aspergillus > Aspergillus ochraceus. The sequence goes on along the minus strand of SSOS01000001.1, from coordinate 1,058,749 downwards.
CGAATCCAAGACGGCCGGAAATATCAACCCCAGCAAATGAAGGTGAACGCCATCAACATACCAAGCCATGAGTCTAATCTAACCTCATACCATTGTTTTTATAAAAGCTTGGTGGTGTTTCTTTCTTTTTTCAACCTCTTATTAAACTACTTATTACCCCCGCGACTGATGTGTCTATCCATAGACATGAAACAAGAGGCGTTGTTTACGCTGAGCGACCCCGAGCCTCTTGTTTTGCTGGTCACCGTCACTTTTGCAACAATTCATTTTATTGCTTTTACAACGATTGCATTTGTTGGTTGGAACTGGAGCTTGACTGGATTTTTACTTTTCTATTGTTCTATTCTGGGAAACTTGATTGACAGGGCGTTGCAGGCCATTGAAACCGAAATAGGTGTACGATGTACGAGCAGATCTGGATTGAAGATTCCCCGTGTATTAAAAGTCATTTGCATAAATCTAGACGGGTTCTTAAGGTCTTCTATGATAGTAATGGTCGGGTTTTAGGTGTCTAGGCTTTCTACTATATATTGTGGGATATAGGAGAAATTTCAGGTGAAAATATATTTTACTATAGGCACGTAGAGCTATAGGGTCTACACCATTACATGTTATCATGATGTGCTAGATTTACTTGATAATAGAGCACATCTGCCAACGGATACTATGTCTGCGTATATATCGATATCGGTACACGACCGGACCAAGTGCAGTTGATCCCTCCCAGCTCGTCAGAGTCAGATCTTAGCAGTGATATAGCTGCATGAACCCATCTATCCTATTGTAAATCCCGATCCCCGATTCCTGATCTAATCCCGGGGCACAGGGCATGTGTCGCGTGCATGCAGACATGCATTGATATCTGCATCTATCAATCAATCAATCAATCAATCGTAGCAAACAAACAACAACGCAACAATCAAGCAGCCACGCGCGCAGGGAGAAGCTGAAATTGATCAGCGGACTAGCTAGCAAACAGATTGATGGATGCAACAGAACAAACACATTCTACTTTCGTTGCATTGCATTGCATTGGTCATGCAGTAGTTACGGACAGTATTGTCTAGTTTGCTCCAGCAAAATCGCATTGTTTTCGTTCGATTAAAGAATTGACTGGGGAGGGGAGAGTGACCTACCTACGTATCTCTCTATCAACCTACATACATATTTGGGTAGCAATCAATACAATGTCCAGATTGTGATAACGAAAGAAGAGAGAGAAAAATACCTCACGCTTCCCCTCCATTCTCTCCCTCTAGGTACTATCTAGAATAGGCAATCAATCCCACCCGTATCAAACAAACAAATATCCATTAAACTAACCCCCCGAGCCGGACAGAGGCCAGACCGAATAGATTAAACCCAACCAACGGAGTCGACGACGACGGATTTAGTGCCAGCAGTCATACTACCACTGCCTCGACTCCGTACACTCAAGACAAGACTCAAGATCTAGATCCGATCCGACCGGACACGGAGAAGTGCCTTCCCCGTCGAGATGAGGTAATTGGTAGCTCGCCTGGCTGGACCTAAGGGGGTTAGTCTCGCTTGTCGAGAACCGTAGTTGAACTGTGAAGTATGAAATGCTAAAATCCTAACTAGCTAGAGGTCAGGTCAATAATGGTTCGAACTCTTCGATTTGGATGGGGTGATTGATTGGGCTCGAGGTCTTGGCATGGCGCGTAGGGGTTCTCTCACCCTCTCTCACCCTCGCTGTCTCTCTTTCCCTCTGTTTCTCTCTCTCTCTCTGGGCTTTCTTTTCTTTGCTTTGGGGGGGGGATTCAGTTCTGATGTATTCGACTATTCTAATGTATGTTTGAGTCGGGGAAGTGGATGGGTGGGGGGGGGGTACGGAAGATCCCGAGATTTTCATTGCTTCCCCCCTTCCTCTTTCTAACTAGTTATCCTCCCTCTCTCCCCTCCGCATCAAGATTTTTTTTCCCACCTAGGTAACTAGATTCTCCGACAACTCCGAATACATAGTTAACTAAATAGGTAGATAGATAGATAGATAGATCAAAATCCGGCACCCCAGTCGCTAAGTTACTAACCAATAACATCAACCCCTGTTTTCAACCTCACCAATCGGTACTGGGAGTTGACGCGGGATGTGATGTGCTCTACAGCACTGTCTAGTTACTTGGTTAGTGATTTTAGCCTGGAGCCCAGGGAGGCTGTAGCAGCAGCAGCCACCCTGGCAATTAAGAATGGGTCATTGCGCAGGGATGCAGGCGGTTGCGGGTCCTGGGTCCTGGGTCTCCTGTTAATAAATATTCTTTAGTTTGGTGGGTAGGTAGGTATCGTTTCGCGGGCTGTGGATACTAGAGAATGGAGACGGGAAATGCAAGTCACTCTTTAGTGAGGCTAGTTAGATAGGGGTTACGTACGGACGTCGGGGTTAGACTTCTATTGTTGCCCCGACGCCGTTCGATAATTGATTATCCTTATTTCCTAGTTCCTAGACCATGGTTATGGTGGGGACTAGGGGACTAGGGACTAGGGACGAGTGTACAGGAGGATGCAGGCCAGTGATGCAGGCCAGTGATGCAGTACAGTGATGCAGTACAGGGAGTTAATTTAGTTCGTATTGTCCCTATCGAGAAAGAATGCATGAATGAAAGGATGAATGGGTCAAAGAAAGGGGACAATAGGAATGAATAGGAACGAAACTTAGGGCCAGGGACGCTAATGTGTGTGGGCTACGTTGCTAACTGGACTAGCCACTGGCTAGCAAGACTAACACTACGGATAGGGACTCCGTAAGCCTAGGTGTAGGAAACTAGAAATCAAATCAAATAACGCACGGGGTGTGATTTGATATGATTTAATTACATTCGCATTGTTATTGTTACTGGTAGATGAGCTAACAACTAACCGCCTAGATGTAGTTAGTGAGGCGGTTGGAAGTTAGGGTTCCAGAGTCTGAGTCGGCGATTGCGACAAGATGGAATACCGAGGATCGGCCGGCCGGATTGATAATCATTATCATATCAAAGTCCGTTTGATCCTTCCTAAGGAATTAGCAGTCAGGAGAGTGGGGGTTGTTTCAACCAGATACGACGTTAATCTAGTTTCTACGGCGCTGGTCTTGTCTCCTGACTCGCCGTCGGCATCCTCCCCGGACTGCGGAGGAACTTCCTAACGGGAGAAAATCCGCCCAGGGAGATCGTGGTCATTGCTTGTTTAGGCTGCGGCGCAGGTGGAATGATGGAGATGGAATCAGGTAGCATCGAGACTAGCAGGGGAGACGGTGGAGTAGATCTCGATCCTTCGCGCATCGTTCTATTATTATGATGGCCCGGTCGAGGTTGAACCAACGCTCCAGACTCCAGTACGGAGGGTGGATGCGCCTACGGAGTACGGAACAAGTCGATAGGGGTCGCACCGTCCGCTGTACTCCAGAGTAGGGCAATATTCGCGAGGATCCCGATCCTCTCATCTCCTTCTCATAAACAGACCATACTCCGTATGTTATCCACTCTGATTCGGGCACGCCGCGATTCTCTCCTCGAGCATCATCGCCGCACGACCCAGTCATGGCACTGGCAGTCAATCAAACGAGTGGATACCTACCAAAGTTCCAGATGGGTCTGAGTTCACTTTCCCGTGTCCCCCGTTAAGATCCTCGATCAACTGACATGACGGGCCGGCTGTCACGTCCTCCCGCGCTGAAAATTTAATAGTAGCTCGATGGAGAACGTGATGGGGCAGAATGGAGTGAGAAAAGCAACGAGAAATGAGACTAGACCAGTCAGAAACCGGTGCGCCGAGGTTGTAGATTTGGAAGTTGCACATAATCCGTACGTGCGACTCTGTACTCCGGGAACGCCGGGATGAAACTATTGGAACCCGGTTTGGTCCGTCCACTCAGGGGCCTTCGGTTTCCATCCGATCAGAATAAGAAATTCGCTAAAAATTCACCATCGGGGGAAATTGACAGAAAAAGAAAAAAAAGACATGCATCATCGATTCCGAATGTGAACCTGAATCAGGATGCGGTGGAGAAATATGACTATTCCTACCGGTTAAAAAAAATCAAGACAGGTTGGTTGCTTGTCGTCGCCTGTCGATCGCCCCCAACTGGTAGGGCGGTTGAGGCCGAATTGGCTAGGGTTACTCTTTACTAAATTCTCATTAGATTGGAAAACTAGCTGAGGTAGTAGCCTACCGTTAGGACCTTATGAGCTAATGACTGGATGATACGATCACCGGTGCATGGATGCAGCTGGTAGAAAATGAGGGCAAGCAAGGCTGGGCCTATCTGATTACTTGGTCAAATGATACTCTGCCGGGGTGGAAGAGGGGAGAGTTTACCTGACGTCGTACAGACAGATACTCTGTACATCATCGCTTGCCACCCTGTACCACCTATAGAACACCTTATTATAGTCTAAACTCACTGCGACCAGATACCAGACCGTCATCTGCGCCAGACCGCGAGTTTCCCAGGGCCTTGAGAACCCGATTCTATGCCATTGCTGCAACGCGCAGTTGTCACCGAAGCCGCTAGCGCACGAAGTAGGAGTAACCGTTTTGGATGCGCATTGCAGGGAGGCGCGCATGTCCGATGACATTGAACACGGGCTGTCCATCCCCGGGGAGAAAAAAGCGAGGGAAGAAAAAATGAAAGCAGAAAGAATAACCCCACCCCCAACTCAGAATGAAGTTCTGAACCGTTTAGGATCTCCGATGGGTAGCACTACATTAGTGTACTGGAAGCGCATTGGCGGACGGTGCATCCGGTCAGTCTGATTTGAATTGTCTTTTTTAGGTTGGGATTTGGACATCTCGCGAGCTCTGAAATTATGTTTCGTCCTGCATCAGTAATTGGATGCACGTCTGTCCATCATACCACTTGGAAATTGGTAACAGCACGGATTCCCGAACTAGGTACCGCGGTTGTCGCAACTCGCAAGTCTTGATGATCCCCGGTAGCCTCTGGTGGAGCTCACCCGCCTCTCTCGCTCTTGCTCTTCATCCTTCACTTCTTCTCGCGCGAGATCCTTGGGTAGGAAAAGACTGAAGTATCTGATAATTCTTGCTGGAATGATGGCCTCCAATGAATTGATGTCTGTACACGAGCTGGCAGGAGAACGGAGAGACCGCGTATTCCCTATTCCTACGGAGGGCCGAGTGGAGTCTCACCGGGGTCTAGACGGACTGACTCCATAGTTTCGTTCGGCCGGTTGACAGGATTAAGTTGCTGCTGCTGTCGCATTTGCTGCTGCTCTCACTTTCCATAAGGTGCTAGTGACGGGGTTGTCATCTGCAGATCCACCCGTCATTTTGCCCTTTGCGGTTTAGGCGCCCTTGGATCGGATCGCGATCCACTTCGCTGGACTAGAGGGACTCCAGTATGGCAGTATCGTCCAGTATCGTCGATTGTACAGTATTGTACTGTACTGAGACCATAACTCCCACTGTTGACGGGGACCAACTGCCTTGCGGGGACATCGTCCTTCCCGACCCCTAATTTCTACGTGCCTATCACCTCACCATTCATCCTCAAATCTCCGTCCGCGATAGGCAGAACTAATGATTTGTGCACCCTGAACAAGAAGGCCGAATCGCCGAATGGTCGAACGCGGTTTGCCTGCAGCGTTGATTTAGTGCAATGCACCTATCAGCCCCAGATCCGCCGTCTCGGTACCCAATCCGAGTCGACAAAACGTGGGACCTGTTGGATCGTCTTCCCTGTCGATACTCATAAGCACTTAGTTACCTAACTAGTTAGTTAGTCCTGTCGCGTTATGTAACATGACCTCGGTCCACCGCGACACTGCCCCTCTATCGGCCTGCCTATTTCCGGCGCGTGTCGCTGTGCCTGTACGTGCAGCGGTGCAGCGGTGCAGCGGTGCAGCTGTACAGCCTGACAGATCTATGCCTAAGGACGAAACCTTTCCAATCGTGTGTCTGGTGTCGTTCCAATTGGTTGGTATACTTGGTATAGCCGCAGTTGACGCTTTGCTCTAGCTTTCAGCTTATAAACACGGACAACTTATGTTGGTGATATATAGATATGGGCGCTGATCTTATGCACACAGCCTTTGCCTTTGCCCTATTGTCGTGCTTGACCGACAATCCCCATATTTATTTAGTATTCGACTAGGGATCTAACGACGTAGCTTGTGATTTTACTTTGAGGCTTTCTCTTAAGTCTCCTTCAATTCACGGAGCATTTATTTATCTTTTCATTTTTTGATTCTGTCGCCAACAATTCAACAGTCTTGGGCTCTTTCCGTTGGATCTAGCGGTGAGACAACTCGACTAGTATGCTACTATGAATATATCCTGTCAGGTTCAGCTCGTTGACCGAATTTCTTGACTGTGGGCGGGGATTACGGTAATAAGCTCAGCTCGGACACAGCCCTACTGCCTTGTCCTGCCCACTGCTACTACCACCCTGTAACTTTTCTCCAGATCTTACCCCTCCCTTTTCCCCTAACATCCTTGTCACGTACCGTCTATTCACCATCCAAAAATCGCCCCCCCTCTCTGTCACCTTTATCAGTCATTACTATAGACAGGCAAGCACGCAGGCCCAAAGTTGTGATTCGTTAGTTTGTGTCGCGAACGTGACGAGCCACTTTAATCTTGGTCGAGGGGATCGACGATTGGCTTTTCAGGTCTTTGACCCCTGCAGAAAGGGAGGTGGCGTTTTTTTTTTTCTGTTTGCGAAGAGGGGATTCGTTCCACAGCGAGGCTATTCTTCTCTATCTTTTTGCCTATTCAGAGGATGGTGCGGATTGGGAGGCGCTCAAATTCCCCTATTGGTAGGGCACTAGATTCGAGAACACGGGTGGATGGGATTGGAGTCTAGAGGAGCTCTCCTAATCTTTTCCGTTTTCTATCTCTCTCGCTCTGTGTGTCTGTCTGTCTGTTTGTTTTGCGCTGGTAGTTGGTTAGTGTTTTGGCGTGGGTCATCCCGACATGATTTCCATTTCCGGTCGGTGTGCCGATTACCCTCAAGATGATGACCATCTCTATCCCTACCAATTTCGCCTCATTCCCATTGATGAGAAATGTGCAACCCCTCTCTACCTATTCTAGTGCCCCCCTCGCTCGATGTCTTTGATTCTTTCTTCAAGATCCTATTGTTGCCCGCTGTCTCGAGGAGAATGGGGATAAAAATACTCATCTAGTCTAGATGAAAGAAATAAACTGAGACAGGATGGAACGAACAAGGGACTCGAGACACGTATCCTATCCCCCTCGTGTCTCTACAATCCATTGCCGTAGCAATGGGGACAAAAAGGAAACAGGTAGGACGTAGTTGGCAGAAATGGATGAAAATGGATGAAAGGAAACGTATATTTAGATCGTCGGTCAATGACAGCCCTGTGAAACATGAATGATGAATATCCGTCAATGAATGGGCATGAATAGGAATCCTGTACATCCCCAGGACCCCAGGCATCATCGCATTGGGGGCAAGGAAAGGAAAAGGAATCCCAGCAACAACGCTTTCCAGGAACCCTAGTTTGGTCTGTTGTTGAACTGAATCTCCGCCTTGTCCTTTTTTCTTTTCTCCCTTTTCACTACCCTGGCCATAAACCATGTCCATGTCCATGGCCCTGGCCCTGAACCACCAAATCAATCCCTACTAGTCACATCCCCCAACCCCCCCTCCTGTCCATGGTGTACTCCATCCTGTGGTAACGCAGGATCCACCCTCAAATCTGGTTCATCCCATGAACGACCATCCCACCTCAACTACGGTAGCAGCGTGCCAGTATTCCCCGAGTTGATTCAATTTCTCGCCGGATCCGGCCACACACACACACACACACACACACACACACACCCACGAGACCAACCTGTCACAAGAAAACCGCCGCAGAGTGCAGACAACCCCCTTCCCTTCTCTTCCCTCGCCTCGCTTTTTTTTTTTTTTTTTCTCAGGCAAGCCCCAAGCCACATTCTTAACGCCATCATCCACCAAAGTTGCGCTACGTTTGGGCGTGCTGCGTGCTCAAGCCCCCCCCGTCCACTTCCCCCTGTGGTCCACAGGCAGTCATGGGATCTCCGGATGTAGAAAGGTGCGTGGCTTGGCGGGGCGTTGTGTTTTTTTGTTCTTCTAGAAGGTCGAGAGAATCTTGGCGATCCGTTGTTGTTGGTCAGCGATGGTAGGTTGTTCTGTCACTTTTGGCTTTTTGGTCATTTTGGTTTTATTTATGGTTTTTTATTTTTATTTTATTTTTTCTATCATCGTTCAGGTTGAGGAGTTCTGGAATCCTTGGATAGGTATTCGGAGTCTAGTCTTCTTTGGAGATTTGGGATGTTTTTATCTTTCTTTCTAGTTCGTGGTTAGGGACTTGGTGCAGACTTCATCTTGACTTTTTTTCGACTTCGTATACAGATACATACCCGTGGTCTATTGCTCTATGGTGTATATCTGTAGCTACTATAGTATACTATAGTATAGTATAATATAACCCAAGTAAACTTTCCCTGTTTCACAAAATCATCCCCGATACCACCTATATCTGACCGCATATAGTCGGATGCGGCCGCGGAAAATGATGAAGAAAGCACCACCCTGTGTAGCACACATCGTACCTAGGAAAGTGCGGACGGGACAGGACAGGACATCCAAGGCATCAATCAACATCAGATCAGGTCCTGGTTCTCGTACCTTGGTTCCTAGTCCTACGCGGCACGACGGTTCGGTTCAGGTTCTCATAGCTGATCAATGGAGATGGAGGCCGAGAGATAACCTAAGATGGGGATGTACTTCGTACGAGATGAGATGCCATCGACATCCCTACCTACCTATCTGAGAGATGACAGGCGAGAATTGAATGGCGGAGACGAATGACAGGGGACGAAGTGGGGACGGACGGGAGGGAACTAGGTAGGTTAGGTATGGAAATGTCCACTCACTGTTCGATGGGTGGAGGTATCCACTCTGTAGTACTCCGTATACTACCCATGGAGGAGGTACTGTAGGTACGGACTTTGAACGGACACAACCTGGAGTTTAGAAGTTACCTAGGTCAATTGGAGGGAAGGAAGCCGGAGAGAGCCGTATCCGTATTCACACAGAACTCGTAGATGATAGGATAACGTCGACATACCTACCTAGGTAACTACACCGTACTCCTCATCGGAACAGGCAGATGAGCCGCTATGACCGCCCTCGGTCCCATCCAGCCTCGTAATCTACGAGATTGAGTTGGTAGGTGGGTAGGTAGGTAGGCAGCAGGTGTTACGAGAGGTAGGTAGGTAGTACATACCTAGGCAGTACATCCTGAGTAACTAGGTACATTCTATTATGATAGTCAAGATCTACTATACCTTAGCAGTAAGCAGACGTAAGTATGTCGTACGGGGAAATGAAAATGATGCATTGATCGACAATTAGTGGCAATGGAACGGGGAACGGGGAACGGGGACATTCATCTCAGTCACCCTGTTTCTTGTTTACTGTTTAGACTCTAAGTCCGAATCTCGGATCACACAGTCTCTAGCCTCCGGATTCCGCGGTTTGCCGCAGGCAACGAGTACACGAAGGGTAAAAAAAAAAAGAATGAACAAAATGCCGTACCTAGAAAGTATAAGCCACTACTCCGTAGTAACTACTAGCAACGCCTCTTTCCACCCTCTAATGCAGGAGTATCAGCAATTGATAACGGACTTCATTTTTTTCCCTCCAAGTCCGATAAGATAAGGTGCAGAAGGTATGGAAGTCCCATAGAATCAGCCATCGAGGGTTCTGACATCCACCACAGTCCACATAAACCTTATGCATCGAGGAAAGTTGGAAGGAGGAGTTGGATAGACGAAAATCAAAACACATAACACAAAGAAAAAGAAAGATGAGTGGAGAAACCTCAACAACCTAGCTAACTAACCCAGACCGGAATCAAAACCGGGTCAAGTTCAAAAAAAAAAAAAAAAAAAAAACAAGAACATCGGGTAGAGAAAAGAAAGAAAGAAAGAAAGAATTTTAACCTGCAGGGCCGGAGTTCAGGCTCGGTTCCTGCGCAAGCCATAAAAGTCTATACGCCGATTATAAAATCTACACCGGAGTACGCGGAGACATTCTAACACTAACAACGAACAGGCACGTATCATTGGAAGATCATTACTGGGTCGGGGTGATTCTTCCTTCCTCCCCCCGACCCTCCCTTCCCTTCCCTCCTTTCCAAAACTTACTTTCTCTCCCTCTCTGCACGGCGTGCGCTAACGTCGATCGAGGCTCTAGTGGATTTTACTCGCACGGGTTGGGGGATTTTAAACTCTCAGATTGAATAAGATTTAGGGTGCGATGGGGCGGAGGTGGCCGAGGCATCCATTTTTGACGCACATTTTACAACATATGAAGTAATAACATTGCCAAGGAATAATAATGATAATGATGGTGCAGTACACAGCGTAGGTAGCCAAGGGGAAAAAAAAAAAGCAAAACAAGTGGCAGTGGATACCTTGCTTTTTGATAGAATCACCTACCTAGCTTAGTGGATAAAATTAAAAAAAACCCGGGGATCATTACATCCTCGACCATTCCAACCTCGGGGACCAGGCCGGGAGGGGGAAAAAAAAGAAAAATGGTTCGCAACATGGTGGCCGGCCACATGTTGAGTTACCAACTGATCCTGGCTATGGACACCCTGCATGTGGTGGGAGGGAGGCGTAAAAGAAAACCCAGGGACTACCTAGTTCACCCCTACCGACCGACCCGTGGGAGGAGGGAATGGTTACAGAGAAAAACCGTTTGGTGCGACTTGAGGGTGAAGGCTGTACAGACGACAGTGATACACATATACCCTCCATCAAGTATACTAAGACTTTTCCTTTCCGACTCTAGGCGCTTGAGGTTGAGGTTCAATTTAAGAGAAACATTACTATCATCATAATCATAATCATACCAGTTCGTGCGCCTCTGTATGACAGGACAGGACTTCTTCTCGTGCGAGTTATTTGGAAGCTGTCTGATCCCGCCTCTTTTTTTTTTCTCTTTTTTTTTTCCTTTTTTTTTCCTTTTTTTTTGTTCTTTTTGCCCTCACTCTCTTTTCTCTCTCTTCTCTCCTTTGAAAGCCGCCATTGAATTTACGGGCCAGTCTGGGCAATACTCCTTAGCTACGAGACTACCTACTTGACTTTCTGACCTGACGAAAAGTTCTTTGTTCCACGTGATCACCGCGAAGCCGAGGAGAGGGAACGCCCATGGGTATAGTTGATGTATATTGAAGGAATTGAAGTAGAAAGAAAATAAAGAGATATAGTCGGAGGAGGGAGAGGGAGGTGGTGTGGAGCAGCAAGAAGAGAAAAAGTGCAAATTAAAGTAAAGCAAGTACCCAGATCAAATGAAGCAGAATAAGGTAAAATAAAATAAGTCTCAGCTCCAGCACGACGAGATATCCATTCAAACCCGCCAAGAAAGTGCATTGCAGTACATCCTACGTTGTGCACTCACTCTCCGCGTCAGGCCAAGTACCGTGGCGTGTATCATACGGTCATCGATACACCCCGTAGGCAACCTAGAATTTACCAGTAGGTAAAGAAGTACTTTTTACAATTTGGGTAAAATGGACAACCCATGATCTGCTGGACCAATCCTAGTGCGCCGGATACTGCAGCCCGACTATGGACGCGCCAATCACGACGCGGTGGCGCACGCTGGGTAATTGTCATTTCCATGGGGCTTTCGCCCAACGACTGGTCGAGGAAGTTATCTTGTCTGGCGAGAAACTCTAATGAGGGACGGGATAGGAAAAAGAACTGGTCTCAATAATTCTGGTCGTGCATCTATCTGTCCGGGTGGGCATCCGGATGGGGTATTAACACGAGCAGTACGGAATAGATTTGTTATCTACTACAGTCCTACCTAAGGTATAGTATAATGGTATACAAATATGCAAATGCCCTGACCAGGCTTACCAGACAAGGTAATAATTCATCGCTGAGCAGAAATAAAGTACACACCACCTCAGAGACCAGGATACCTACACACGACTGTAGAGATAATCACAACCTAGTACCTAGGGCTACTGTACGGAGGGCCTCACTCCCCACTAAACGAGCGAGCCCGTTTGGCAACCAAAACATGGCACCGACAAGCTGCCAGCACCCGGATCTAGCCTAATCAGAGCCGTTTCCACTCATTAAGATCGCCGACATTGGCCCCCGGGCGTTTCCCCCCCTCGGACATTCGGACTTTACCTAGACTCATCTTAGCTTCATTACTAGTGGTGATCGACTGGGTCGGATGTGGGGAACTTGAAAATAACAATATAGATCTTCTCTCTGTGTGTGTGTCTGGCTCTGGGCCTCGTCGTCGTCGTCGTCGTCGTCGTCGTCCTCCTGGAACCTGCCTGCTGCTTTACCTTCCTCCTCTGTCCGGACTCCGTACGAACGGAGTGGATAGACACGGAGTCAGGATATCCACGGTAGAAACAGCACTAAAGTTATGAGGGCCGCACGTGCAATGGCAAAGGCAAAAGGTAACCAACAAGGCCGGTTCCACGGATGAACAAAGTTGAGGGCGTATCCGGACGAACCTTTTCATTCGGCTAGCCACGAGCTTCCAAACGATAACGGGGGGTGGGGCTTAGGGGGAGAAAGATCGACGGGAAATGCTGGGGTATCGGTGACGTTTCTTCGTGTTGCTCAATCCATGGGTGGAGGGATGGGTAAGGAGCTGTCATGAGGAATAAGGAACTATGGGTGAAAAAGGCAAAATGTCCTGCAGAGAGCGTAGTAGGGTTTACTGACTACTAGCTTAGTCCAGACTGTTCTAGGAACGAGCGATACGACTACAGAGATTCTGCGCTGAAGGAGAACAATAGAGAGATCAAGGGCGGAGGAAAAGCCTATTTTTTTTTTTTTGAGATTAGTAGAGAGGGAAGTACAGATGGGTAGATGAAATGGCCATTGTAATTTCTCAATTGATGAAATGCGCGATTGGAATGGGAAAAGGGCAGGGCATCAATTCTAACCATTAACATTCAAATTAATTTTCAGAATTAAATTGCGCCGGGGATCTCGCTATAATTTCCTGATTGTTGATAGGTCCCTCTAGAACTAGTGGATAGTGGTTCGTACGAGGTGCATCAGGACTAGGTAGATTTGCAGTGGCTTGGGGCCTATGCGAAGCGCATCCACCCCTCAAACTTCCCCTCTGTAGGAGACTAAGCCTCCTTGGGGCCAGCGTAGATTAAACTAACGATATGAATGGTATGAGGATCTGCCCTGCTCCATGTGTGACACGCTTGGCTTGAGCGTTAGACTGTGACACAACTCAAAAATTATATATTAAATTATGAATTTTATTATCATCATCATAATTTCCCTAGTGACTATTCCTATTAATAATTCCACGCCAATATACAGAGCACAGTATATGCGGTTCCTCAACTTCCTGTAACGAGCTGCTACCAGGAATTACAACATGATCCTAAGAATATACAGACATCCTGGTCTACTTTTTGCCCATGCGTTGCGGCCTACAATGGTTCTTGCGTCTGGGGAGAGTTTCAGATTGGGTCAAAGAGGGCGAGCGATTCTGGCTTCATCTTCTTCAATGGCCGCATTTGGTTTGGGAAGCCTTGTAAGGTGAGATCTAGAAACCTTCCTTAAGCAGGCATTCATTCAGATCTGAATTTGGCACAAAGACAAGAGGGAGGGAGAGGGAGAGAGAGGGAAGGACGAATGGCCCGGAGGGGGGAGTGGAAACACCGGTGTCAAGAAAATGTTAATAAAGGAGGGATAAAAATATCAAGATCGATTTTCAATCTATGGACGCACTAATCACAGAGAGAGAGAGAGAAAAAAAAAAATAATAAAATAAAATAAAATATAAAAAAACATGAAATAAATAACACAAAATAAATAAGTCAGAATAATAATAATAATAATAATAATTTTCTCTCCCCCTCTTCGAATCAAAAATCATCTCGCCAGAAAATAAATACCCTCTGTCCTCCAATCATCCTCAGTCCCAGCAGTCTGGACAAAGACAGCGCCATCACCATCCCCAAGCAGGAATAGGAAAACACCGCCGCCGCCAACAAGGTGGACTGTTCTTGGGCCTGAGTCAGGGTCTCAGCCGCTGGGATTCCATGGATGGACGGCCATCTAGAACGACTGTCTGCAACATCATTCATCGCTTGCTCCTAGCCCGCCTCCTTCCCGTCTGCCGTTGTATTTTATGTTATAATGAAGCTGCTCGTCGCTGCAGATCCTCTCGGGTAGAACATAAAACATTCCCTATAGCAGTTGGTTGATAGTGGATACACCTTGGACACTGACTGACTGATTGACTTCCTCGTTGTACTCACCTGTTAATTCCCTTTCTCTTCTCCTCTGTCTCTAATTACCTTTCGTTCTCCCTTCCCATCTCTCTCTTCTTGCTTATCTTCAATCAAACCTTTTCCTCTCCGAACAAATAAGAAGGCTTGCCTGTCTCACCTGTCTTTTGTTCTTCTTTCTTCTTTCTTCCGTTTCTTGATTTCCATCTTGCTCTCTCTTGTCCCCTTCTCTTAGACGCCCTGTGACCGTGGTTTGGTGTCTCGCAGGCAGAGCCTCATGCAGAGTCCCCCCACCGAGTGGATCAGTACGGTGACAATTGCTCTCGTTGTTCCTCTCTCACTCTGAATTTCTCCTCTTTCTCTCCCCCCGAAAATCCTGGTGTTTGCGGTCTACTTCTCTTTTGGCTCCCTTCCAGTCGCTTCTGCGCGATCAAGCTCCTCTGACCACGGCCGACGTCTCTTTGCGATTAGGCGGCGACTTCATTTGACAAGCCAAGGTTCGAAAAACAGAAGGGTAAAAGAATCAAATTTGCCGACTGTTTGCGTCGCGGGGTTCTCCCCAACAGAAAAGAAACGATATGACGGCCACGACAGGATTTCTTTCTGGCCATCCTCCCTCTCCTCCCCAATCCACGGGCGGGGCCACGCCTGAGCCTCTTCAGAATCCGTGCATTGTCATTCGGTATAGCCAACCTGCTGCTGTTGATTCTTCCACGCTCCACGGAAACGGTGTCCCTGAAGAGACCACCTACGGCAGTAGTTCCCAGTCATCTATGGTGAGCATTTGAATCCCGAATCCCTTCTCCACCAACATTTCCCAGTTTCTAACCGGAGCTCAGGAATATCATAAATCCCCTTTTTCGCATACCATGCCACTGCCTCCGGCTCAGATGATCCCAAATGGTGTCCAGGTGGAAACACCACCTCCTACCTCAGACGACGACTTCCTCCGCGGTGGTTCGTCATCGCCATCACAGTGGCTTTCCCCTCCGGCCCGATCGAGGCCTCACCCAAAGGCGAGGCTTAGGAAGGCGCCCAGGTCCCCACGTAGGGGTGGTGGTAAACAGAGGAAAATGGACTACCCCGGGATGCCTGGTCCACTGAGCGAATTGACCAAGCATATGACCGGGGTGCCGATCAAGGACATGGAAGAGTGGGTTCACCGACCGATCGAAGTCCGTCAACAAGTAGCCAAAGAGAAAGGCAAGATCGCCCGTCCCATGAATTCGTTCATGCTCTATCGGTCGGCTTATGCCGAACGGGCCAAGTCATGGTTCGCCCAAAGCAACCATCAGGTTGTGTCAAGGACGGCAGGAGAAAGCTGGAGACTGGAGCCGCCTGAAATCCGCAAGAAGTATGAAGTTCTGGCAAAGATTGAGAAGATTAACCACGAGAGAGCCCACCCGGGATACCGTTTCACGCCCGAGAAGGACAAAAAGAAGCGAGACAAAACCCCGGACATTGATCGCCGCCAGTGCATCGAAGGCGCGTCACAGTCTAGTCCCTTCTCGAGCCATACCGCCCGGTCCGTCAGCTCAGACCTGGGCAGCGGATGGGACAGCCGTGGCTCAACCCCGTTTGGTTTCGTTGATCATGGTCTACCCGCAGGAGGCTATCTCAACTCTTCCTGGCACTCCAGCAACCCCGGAAGACCAGCCCCCGGCATGATGTCTCCTCCCGAGCCTTCCCAGTTTATGCAGCAGACTGTCCTTCCCAGCCTGATGGGCTCTCACGTCGAAGATGTTCGATTCAGGAGGGTGGGCTTGCAGGATGTCCAGTACACAACATCCACTGCCTTGGCTGGATTGCCAGGAGCAGCCCACCATGAGCTTCTTCAGCCGCCAACAGCTCCCGGAGCCGGGCCTGATGGACAGCTAGACCCCCAGTTGCTGGGATTCCAAGGTGATGCTTCAAATGGCGGTCCGGCCTACGGCAACTCTCATTATCCGGCGTGGCATGAAACCGCCGCAAACAACTTATATCTTCCCACAACGCTCTCTCCCACCTCACTGAATTACCCCGCCGGATCGGCATACCAGTCGGGGTCAGCATACCAGCCTGGTTCATACCAGTCAGGATCGGCCTACCAGACGGGGTCGCCGGCTGCGATGGATGGTCGCGAGGCATGGGACCCGAACCACGATGGATCAATGGAAACCGGTGGTGAATTTGACAGTTGGATCAACTCTCATCAATCAGGATACTAGGGTAGATTCCCTGTGGTATGTCCTGAGACGATAGTTGAGGTATGATGATGAAAGTCATGAGCCTTAACGGAATCATTCATTATGGTGTATATGCCATCGTGACTTAAATATTTTGGGTAGGCTCTTTGTTTTTGGGACTGGAATATCTTTTGTTTATTGGAGGTTCAAAGCCTGGTTGATTCAGACTCGGCGCTGTTTGTATTTTCTCTCTGTTTTTTCATTTCCTGCTTTGTCTTCATTCTCTACTTGAACTCCCCTCCCCTCCTCTGGGTTTGGTTAATTTTTTCGCTTCGTTCTGGGTGGCATGATTGTGACAGTTCTATTTGTGGCAAGAGTGGGATTCTGCTTTCAGTATTTGTGGTTATTTTATGTTTGCGTCTCGGTGGTTTTTAGTGATAGAATTCATGATGGGTTCCATTCGTTATACAGAAGATATCAATCAAATCTAGTACATTTTCTCCCTCTGTCTTCATTGTAGAGAGTAATGTAGTGAATACATTTGAGGGCAATGTAGATCGAGTGACGTTGTATGGACTAAGGGTTATCAAATCGAAAAGACCTTGAAGAGTGTAACAGGATGTGTGATGACAGAAACTCACCTTCTCTATTGAAGGCCTACCGACCATAGCATATCATTGGTGAATTGAGCAGATTTTGTATCATCTTGAATCCCCTATACCTTCATTCAACGTGCACCGAGGAGTGATGATGACCAAGGACGGAGTACAAGAGAAGGCTTGGCGCGCTCCATCACGTGGAGTCCGGAGCGGCGGGGATCACGCGTATCGCTGGAGACTCAGATGCTTTGATATTCCAAGTCCGTTTCTCCCACCGCATCATCTCGCCACTTCACACAAATAACATTGCAATTATATTAAAATTGAATAGCCTGGGGCTCTTGAACAACCTCATACACATCACCACCCATAAACAGCTCAGTCCCTACAATCAATTACATTCGATCATCAGAAGGCCTGTTCGTGTCGATCCCTCAATGTACGGCGAACACGGAAATAAGTTGGTACGTCTCCTTACACCCAGTCGCTTGACCTTCCTCATTCCTGACTTATGATTGATTCCGCTCTCCCTAGGTCCAACATGCCAAACGCACCCAATCGCTCGTCCACCTCCCGCCCTACCAGTCCGAACTGGTCCGCGCCGTCGCCCGCGAAGTACGCGAACTAGATCGCGACGTTGCTCGTCTCCTCGCGCCCTTCGAAGGAAGCTTCAATCCCTCCTCCCAACCGGACATTGCGTGCGCCCTCCTCGTCGACCACCTCTGCACGCGCCGCAACAAGCGATGTCTCCTGGCCTACCACCGCGTGCGGACCGATAAACTCGAAGAACTGTGCTGGACCGGCATCGACGTGCTAGAACAGCAGCAGCCGGCTGAGGATGGCCAGGGGGCGTCGTCGGGGTCCATGAACGCACAAGCGGGGAATCATAGCTCTTTGAGTCCAGAGGAGGAGGAGTATTTTAGGCAGTATAGTGATATGCTGGCTGCGTATAAGGGACAGTGGACGGAGATTGATCTGACAGGGAGTCTGGAGCCTCCGAAGGATCTGTTTATTGATGTGAGAGTGTTGAAAGATGCGGGGGAGATTCAGACGGAGTATGGGTATGTTGTCCTTTTATTGTCATTTTCTCATCTTGGACCTTGTTTCCTTCCTTTTGGCTGGTTCGGTTCTTTCGATTGGGGAATTTTGAGAGCTAATGCTCTATCAGGGTTATCAATTTGACGAAAAACAGTCAATTGTACGTACGGCAGGGTGACGTGGAAAGACTAATTGCGCAGGGATTTCTGGAGCGATTAAGTTGACCGATTCTTGCGGATTGCTCAATGGTGATTTATTTTAGTTTGTGATACCCAATCTTTTTGTATATAATCCGAAAGATCCGATGCAAAAGCCGCCTCGGAGTATTCTGGTGGAATGGTCGACATCAGGATTTACTTTGACTAAGAAATACGACACATAGCTGCATGATCGGCGCTGCATCCAGAAACAGCCTAAGGCCTGCATTAGCTTCCCACCTCATACGCGGCAAAAGCAAGCAAATATCGGGCGATTACCTTGTTGGTCCGTGATATGAGGCTATTGACAGTGGCCTATCAAGGCGAATGGCCTCATACCAGACCCCACCCGCTCGGAAATACGATAGCACCGAGAATTTTTGTGGCGATGGGCCATAATCCATCAGTCACTGATAGCATAACGTACACAGTAGGAATCAAACCCACTCGCTCTCTTTCGCCCCATAATACTCCATTCTGTAGAATGACAGGCTAGACCAGGCGACTAAGGTAGCCCCGGGTGGAGCGGTGATAAACCCGTGATAAGACTTTTTTTAGTCACCCTCCGATAACAGTTCCTTGCTTTACCTTAGCTTAGCTTTCTCGCCCACCTCGTCTTTTTCTCTCTCACTCCAACAGCTTCCTCCTCCTCATCGATATCCTTCTTTTCTATCTTTATTCATTGTCTTTCTTCCCGTACAATGTCCCCTTAGCATAGCGATGCCAATTGCCCCTGGTTTTCTGCTTGACACTTGCGTCATCTGCCATCATCTCTTCTCCGCACCCAACCATTGTTATCAAGAAGTTTAAGCCACCAGGTCAAGTTTCTTGCGGGGTCGACGTTGCGTGATTCCAAGCGCAGACTATCAAAAGACCTGGGCGTTGACCTGTCTGGCGTTTTCCACGATGGGAGTCTTCCGATCGCGAGGTCGGAGTGATTCATGCGCCTCTCGGCTGTCTCCACGCCGCTCCTCTCTCTCCAACAGCGTGGATCGAGACGCGATTAACATTCCCGTTGAACAGGCCAACGGTGGCAGTCCTCCTCGAACTCTGGGGATTGAATCCTCGGGGTCTGGCGGGGGCAGTTACAGGACCCCGACTCGTTCCTTTTATCATCGCTCCTTCAACCATACCCAAGGTGCGATGCCATACATGGAAGCTCAAATCTGAGCAAAGACGTTGTAAGAGTGCTAACCAGCTGGCCTAGACCCGGCTCACTATTCATCCCATGGCCTCCGAGAGCAAACGGCCGAGCTGGCATCCTTTGCATTGTCGCTTAATGGAAGCTCCTTACCACAGGAGCGCACGCTTCCCCCGTCCTTGGACATCTTTCACCAGGCCTCTCAACCTAACGCTTCTTCCTCTGTTTCTTCTCCGTCGCCAGCTGATACTGTAGTTCCTGAAATGTCGGCTCCTCTGGACATCACGCCGCTTCCTGGCCCTGCTACGGGATCCTCGGTTTTGACCGAGATGATTCGGAGTCCTTCCGACTACCCTGAAAGTGACCTAGGCCACAGGGACAGCGGCACATCAGGGGATGGCGTTGATGAGAATGGGACTTCCAGATCGATTCCAGCTTTCACAACCGACGTGCATGAGGCCCCCATCAGCGAACGGACTTCCTTACTTCCCAGATCCTCGCAGTCGAAAAACAGTCGTAACTACGGAATTGCAGAAGATGTTGAGAGGCAGGGTGTGGCACTCGATCCGAGATTGAATGCAATTCATAAGACCCTTTCAAAAGCTGCTTTTACTTTCCGAGTGTTGAGTAATCCGAAGTCGTGGGATAGGCGGACCGTGTGGCAGAGAGGAATCGTTGAACCGGTTAGTCTGCTTCCGTCCGTGTTCCTCGGCCTCTTGCTCAATATCCTCGATGCTCTCTCGTACGGTATGATCTTGTTTCCCTTGGGAGAGCCGATTTTCTCCGAGCTGGGATCGGACGGCATCTCCATGTTCTACGTCAGTACCATCATCTCCCAATTGGTCTTCTCTTGCGGAGGGTCCATCTTCCGTGGAGGTATAGGCAGTGAGATGATAGAAGTCGTTCCCTTCTTTCATCAGATGGCTTTCACCATTCTAGCGCGCGTTGGTCAGGATAACCCAAAGTCGGTTCTGGCGACCTGCATCTTGGCCTTCTCTGTCAGTTCGATCCTGACAGGGTTAGTGTTCTTCTTGATGGGAACGTGTGGATTGGGGTCTTTGATAGGGTTCTTTCCCAGGCACATCCTGATCGGCTGCATCGGTGGTGTGGGCTTCTTCCTCATGCAGACCGGTGTGGAGGTGTCGGCTCGACTGCCGGGGTCTCTTGAGTATACGCTTCCTACATTGCAGAAACTCTTCCAGTTGGATACTGTATTCCTTTGGATGGTCCCCGTTTTGCTCGCGGTCGGTCTTCTTGTCCTGAAGCGCTTTGTGCGTTCAAATTTCTTGGTGGGTGGTTATTTCATCGGCGTAGCTATCATCTTCTACATTGTCAAGCTAGCCGCGCGGGTATCCATGGATGCGTTGCGCCAAAGCGGGTGGGTATTCGATGCTCCGTCATCTTCCAACCCCTGGTGGCATTTCTATACACTTTATGGTGAGTCTCCTCCGGCCACTGGAGCTATACAACCTGACACTTGCAGATTTCGGCGCCGTGGACTGGACTGCGTTTGTGGATACTATTCCTGCCATGTTTGCCCTGACTTTCTTTGGGGTTCTTCATGTTCCTATCAACGTTCCGGCCCTTGGAATTTCCACGGGCGAGGATAACCTGAACGTGGACCGTGAGCTCATGGCTCATGGAGTGACCAATGCCTTGTCGGGGTTTGCAGGCAGCATACAGGTATGCTTCACGGTTGATTCCTGCAGTATGTGGTTACACGTTCGCTGACTTTGATTGTCAGAATTACCTTGTATATACCAACAGTCTGCTGTTCATCGATAGTGGAGGTAATAATCGCCTGGCGGGAATCATGCTTGCGGCTGCCACCGGGGGCATCCTTCTCATTGGTCCAGTGATCGTCGGGTTCATCCCGGTGATGGTCGTGGGAGCTCTCATATTCATGCTAGGCATCGAACTGATGCAGGAGGCTTTGGTTGACACTTGGGGCAAGTTGCATCGCCACGAATACGTGACGGTAAGTCGAAATTATTAGTCTCTCATGGGACTCGGCCGCTGACTTGAGGAGGTTGTTATCATTGTCGTAACAATGGGCGCTTGGGATTTCGTCATCGGTATCTTTATCGGCATCATCCTGGCATGCATGAGCTTCGTGGTCCAAACATCGCGCAAGTCGGCCATCCGAGCTACGTTCTCCGGAAAGATTACGGGCTCCACGGTCCGACGACCTCCTATCCAACAGCGGTTCTTGAGAGAAGCAGGCCAGCAGACTCTCATCACCAAACTCGGCGGCTATCTATTCTTCGGAACTATCGTCAATGTCGAGAATACCATGCGCGGGCTCATCGAAGAGGAGTCATTCAACCGACGCCCGATTCGGTTCCTGATTCTCGATTTCACTCGAGTGTACGGCATGGATTTCTCAGCGGCTGAGGCCTTCACGCGCATCAACCGGGTGCTTCGGAAGCGCAACGTGCAGATAATCATTTCAGGGCTTGACGTACAGGGCGACGTGGGCCGCAGCCTTCAAAATGTTGAGCTCTTTGCGCCCGAGAACGACGTGGAAATCTTTGAGGACCTCAACTCGGCTCTAGAGTTCTGCGAGAATGACTACCTCAAAGTGTTCTACAGTCACCGCGAAGCTCTACTGAAGAAGAAAGCATCGCCGGCCTTCTTGGAGGTTCCTGCGCCACCTTCGGCTCATCAGATGCACGATGCGATCGTGAGCTCACCCCGTCACCGGTACCTGCAGCAGGCTGCTACCACGACCCTTCGTGAAGACGAGACGGCAGTGATGGTTCCGGCGGCATGGTCGGCGATGCGCCAACCCCTCCCCCTCCTCCTGCAGACGTTCCAAGGGTTGAGCCTGCGCAACGAGGACTTTTGGTTCTCGGCATGCACGTACTTCGCTCGTGAAAGCTACAGCGCGGGCACCATCCTGTTCGAAGAAGGCGACGTTCCCCAGGCATTCTATCTCCTGGAGTCGGGCATGCTACGCGCGGAGTATGAACTGCCACAGGGGCGGTATTTCGAGCTCATCGTGGCCGGACGGCCGTGTGGCGAGCTGCCGTTCTTCAGCGAGACGCGACGGACGGCGACGGTCAAGGCGGAGCAAGACTGCGTGGCTTGGTGTCTGAGTGCAGAGAAGTGGCAGGCGTTGCGGGAGGCCGAGCCGGAGGTTGCGCGGGAGCTCCTGACGGTCAGCTTGAAGTTGACCACGGAACGGATGGACAGCATTACCTCGTAAGTTTGAAGGATCCTCTGATCGACTAGACGGCGCTAACTTTATCTACCAGTTATGTTCTTACGACGGCAGCATGAGTTGCATGGCGGATTGTTGATCGGTGGGATGAGTCTTTTGGGTACTTCATTGCATAATAATTGATTGATTTGATTTGGCGGCTGTTTGAGCGTTTAGTTGTATGTATGTATGTATGTAAGTACCTACTATTATTCAGTTGGATTGAAGTCGGGAGCTACCGAGCATGACGTGATTATATAGTGAATTGAGTGAGCAGTGAGCAGTCAGAAGTACAGTTCGAAGCGGGCAAAGCAAAAACGCCGAGCCGCAGTCATGAGACGTGATGCAAGATGATGCCATTTCTGCACATGACCGGACAAATGTGTCAGGTGGTCGCATGCGGGGGGAGAGGATCGGATTGATCAATTTACATCTTACGGAGAAGAACGACATAATATGATATGATATAATATGACATCCGATAGGGATTAGGATCGCCTTCTTTGTACGAGTATCCGTGTAGAACGCGATGGGCCGTTGAGCTCCACATCGTGATGCATGGCTGCATGTGTCAGAGGAAGGCAAAATTGAATAGAATATAATAAATAAACCTGACTTTTGTACAATACGGTGTATGTGTATTGTGTAAAATCTAGATTTACCCATCTGTCGAGTCCTAGTACAAGGCTACCTACCTACCTCCCTACCTGGTCTATTTCTTCAGATCGTAGTCGTACGGTTACCAGGGCGGCTAACTATACCCTATTTCTTCCGGGATGCTACAGACCATCCGTTCATGACTTCATCTACCGACTCCCGAGACTCGCTTAGCGCCGGAATAACCATTACGCAGTAGCCAGCATGGCGCCATCCGATCTGGACTTGGGGGACACTGATCAGAAAACATACTCTGATATTGAGATTGTCCGTAGCTAGCTAAGGGTGCCAATACCTCCAAAATGATACCCAGGTGAAAAAAAAATAATCGGCGCATCGTCCTCCGAACAAACCAGTAAGTTAACACTTGACAGAAATGAAACCGCCCGCGCATATCCCAATAATCCAGTAAAGCAAGACACGGGCCAAGGCCAGCCAGCGATCATCAGATGGGCGGGATCGACGGTGGCCTGATTGGCCAGGACCGGGCATCGTGTCGGGTGAGTCTCGAAACGGTCTGTGAAAAAGGGGGAGTGGAGTTGGTCTGGGTGGCTAGTTTAGTCTACCGGGAATATCAGACTATGATTACGGAATATGGTGGGTGTATGTATGTGTATGTAGATGGGGGTTTCTGTATACTACTGTATGCTGACTTCGCCCCTTGATTTGATTGACTGACCATCTGTTATAGTTATAGTATCTACTATCTATCGGACTACTCGCACGGCTACAGCCCCCAGTAAGTGTCGAGTACAGTCCTCCGTACACCGTGTACACTGAACTAAGGTAGAGTAGGACTAGAGATAGGGCTGCCGCACAATAGCGCCGTCCAAGTGGGTCTCCCCCTGCAAGCATCCACCACGGCGCTAATAACCTGCTATACCAGATGTCTAGTGGTCTAGTCCGTTAGCTAACTAGCTATCGAGCAGTCTAGGAGTAGTCTAGTCAATCCTTACTGTGTAGACTATTTTTTTTTTCGTACCCCTTCTCCTTGGGCTTGGATTCTCTTGCGAGTTGCGGCCTTACCTAGGGATCGTATTCGTTCCCTTTCCTAACTAATCAAATTGATGTCTACTCCATACGTAAGTTAAGTTAACCGAGTCCGAGCATGTTGTAAGTGTACTAACTATAACGCTTTTTCGGTTTTTTTTTTTCTTTTTTTTTCTACGGTTCTGAGTACTCTATCGTTTCCTTCTCTGATTTACTACACCGTAGAACCTACTACCTACTTCCTACTGTAGTCCGACAAATTTTAACCCAAGAAAGCAAGAGGGACAAGAAAAAGTTTCTAGATCCTCCAAAACAAGAATCACCGTCAAGAGTGAAACTAGGTAGGTTATAACGAGGTTATCCCGATCAGAGACATAAGACAAAATCAATACCGGGCAGGAATACCAGACAAAAAAACTAGAATCTTCCATTCCATCTCAAACAGTCAACCTACTCCGTACTCCGTTGGAAAGTTTAATGGAGTTCCTATTGATGGCATGAACTTCTGACTTCTGACTTCTGACTTCTGAACTCATGGACGGTACTGATTCTTGGGCCCGTTGGATATACCATACAATATTCTATGGCTATAGATAAGGTATCCAGTCATTGACCCCTCCATACACAGGGAAAGGAATGCATGTATCTAGCGAATACCTGAAAATGTCCTTCTGTCTAACCCTTTCACAAGAACGAAAAAGGAAAGAAAAAAAATGATGGAGGGGTAAACTCCTCGCTGGTTGGTCCCGGCGTCCGAGTCACGGGGCCTATCGTGCGTTAGGCCCGTCCACGCGACGCTTTTCTGCACATCTTTGGCTCTTTTGCAGTGAACGAAGCAGGTTCAACTCTGGTTTTTGCTCGGAGGAATTTGGTCGACAAGGGCTAAAGTAGAACACGGGAATTTTAGTCAAGTTACTTGCCTACTGGGGAGGAAGGGGGGCGAGAATCGAGATCATTGGGTGGAGCCAGGGTCACGCTTGTTTTTTTTTTTTTTTTTTCTCCCTTCTCCCTTTTCCTCTGTCGGAGTACAGTAATAGTACGGAGTATACTGTACAGACAGAAATCCACAACTATAAGATCGATCGCTATAATCCATTACTATCTATCCAAGCGACGCTATTCGTCTTGATTAACTGATGATCTATGAATCCATAATTCACAATGATGGAACACAAGGAAAGGAGAGACGGTGTCCGGTGTATGACTCAACCACGCAGTTCGAAATCTTCTGGTTCACTTCTTTACCCACCGGGATGATCTGAAAAGGGGACCATGGTTCCAACCCGAATGGGTGGCTGGTTCATGGATGTCCCACCGCCGCGGTGAGCTCAGCAGGACCTGCTGACGTTGGTTTGGTTTGTTTTGTCCTGTCCTACCATCTTTTCTCTGTCGAAGGAGATCGGAGATGCTGACTCTTAGTCCGCCGGTAATATGCATCTTGATCGTTTTGCAATCTATCGCAGACAGTGGTACATAATATACATACTGTACTTCCAGTGTCAGGCAGAAATTTTAATGATCATCAAACTCGGATGAAATTTTCAGGAGGGGGAAAGGAGAGGGGCTAGAGCCGTTAGTTAGCTAATCTGCACGACCGGTAAAGTTAGCAGGAGCAGGAGAAACTGCTCTTAGCTGTCATAGTTGGACTGTTAGTCGCCCGACTCTCGGCTCCTTTTTCATTTTTTGATAGGGGAGCGACGATTCTTATGACTATCCTTATTTTTCGATTTCATTTCCTTTTCTTGTTGGTCTTGAATTTTCTGCTGTGTTTAATTTATTAATCTTTTTAGTCTAATTTAGTGTCAATTTCTTTTCGTGTTCTAAACCCGCCCGGGTTGATTGACCAGCAACAAGGGAAAATTCTGCACAATAATGGGCAGTTTCATGTTCCATCGTGAGAGGCAGGGGCGTATGAACAAAAAAAAAAATCACCCCTACAGTCAGTCTACTCTGTAGAAGTGTACGGAGTACGGTGTATGATCCAACGATGGGGCCACCCCTTATTCTAGGTTAAGAAAATACAAAATAAAAAAGGTACCTTGGGTGGTTCTCCGAGGACCCACCCCTCTTTCTGTCTAGGCTGGCCGCCCTGCAGCTCCTTTCCTTTCTGGGCGCCGCTGCTGTCCACACCCTTGTCTTTGCGTCCGGTTTATTCTGCTCTTTTGGGGGGGGGGAGGGTTATGCCATTTCGCCCCTTCTCCTTCTTTTTCCATTTTCCCTCTTTTCTTCTCTTCTTTTTCTTCTTCTTCCTCTTCCTTCTCTCTCTCTCTCTCTCTCTTCTCTCTTCATTCCATTCCATACCACACGACCTTGGTTCGTTTCTTTTTTTCCCTTCTCACTCCCTCAAACCCTTTTTACCTTTCGTTGTGATACCCGAGCTCTTCTAGCCTTTCGTGCTTAGAAAGCTCTTGTTTCTTGTTGAGATACCCCCCCTTTCAGAGATACCCTGCTCGACCTTGACGCCTATTTTACGAAGCTTCGCCAGCTTCCCTATTACCATCTATTTTAATCAACCCAATACTATAATATCTACCTAATCACCATGTCTGACGTCCAGAAGCCTGTTGAGGAGACGCCTGTCGCCGCTCCTGCTGTTGCTCCTGCCACTGAAGCGCCCGCTGCCACCGAGGCCCCCGCGACGGAGGCTCCTGCTGCTGAGGCCCCCAAGGAGGTTGCCGCCGAGAACACCGAGGCTGCCCCCGCCGCTGCTGAGGACAAGAAGGAGGATGTCGCTGAGCAGCCCAAGGAGGAGGCTAAGAAGGAGGAGGTGACCCCTGCGTCCGAGGGCGTGCTCGGCCACAAGGCCCCTGGTCTCGTCAAGTAAGCGCATTCACATGATTATAGATTGGCAGGGTCTAGGTTGCTGACGATTATGTTTTCTCTAGGGGCCTGCGCTTCTCCAAGCGATTCTTCTACTTCAGCGAGGAGGCTGTCGAGGCCAAGAACCTGTCCATCTTCCACCAGAACGAGAAGCCTGCCGTTGCCAACCCCATCGCCGCCTGGGCTAGCCAGACCGGCAAGGGTCTGCTCTTCTTCACCAAGCGCGCCGAGGACAAGGCTACCCCCGCTGGTATCTTCAACTTGGTGAGTTTTGTCGCGCGCGCAAGGTAATATGGGAATATGCTAATAGTTGATAGGCCGATGTCACCGACGTCACCAAGGAGGGTAGCAACGAGTTCCTGTTCAAGGTCAACGGGCACAAGCACACTTTCCAGGCCACGAGCGCTGCTGAGCGTGACAGCTGGGTCGCCGCCCTTGAGGCCAAGACCGCTGAGGTTAAGGCCGAGAAGGAGGCCATCACCGCTAGCGAGGGCTACAAGGCTGAGCTTGAGAAGCTGAGTAAGTTTGATATGAGCGGGTGCACGAAGTGAATGAATGCTAATAACTACCCCAGCCAAGCCTGCCGCCGCCGCCGCCGCCGCCACTGCTAAGCCTGCCGAGAAGCCCGCCGACAAGCCCGCCGAGGCTAAGGAGGAGGCCAAGAAGGAAGAAGCTGCCCCCGCTGAGGAGCCCAAGGACAAGGCCACCGCCAAGAGCCGCTCCCAGTCTCGCAAGAGGACCAGCCTGTTCGGAACTCTCCTCGGAAAGAAGGAGGAAGGCGAGGAGAAGAAGGAGGAGAAGGTCGAGGAGGCCAAGCCCGCCGAGGCCTCCACCGAGGCTCCCGCTGAGGCTGCTGCTCCCGCTGTCGAGGCTTCTGAGGCTGCTCCTGCTCCTGCTACTGAGGCTCCTACCGACGCCCCCGCTGAGGTTGCCGATAAGAAGGAGGAGAAGGAAGAGAAGAAGGAAGAAAAGGAGGAGAAGAAGGAGGAAAAGAAGGCCGAGAAGTCCAAGCGTACCTCTCTCTTCGGCAACTTCTTCCAGAAGGTCACCAGCCCCTCTCACGAGAAGTCGGAGAAGGAGGCCACCTCTCCCGCCGAGACTCCTGCTGTCGCCAGCACTGCTCCTCAGCTCGACAACCCCGTCGAGGAGGCTGCTGTCAAGCCCATCGAGCCCGAGAGCGTCACTGCCCCTGCTGAGGGTGAGGCCGCTAAGGAGGCCACTCCCGCTCAGTCCCCTGCCACCGAGACCCCCAAGGACAAGCGCCGCACCTCTTTCTTCGGTAACTTCGGTAAGAAGAAGGGTGACTCCGACAACGAGGGTACCGACGGCGAGGCCAAGCCCAAGGGTAACAAGCTCGGAGGTCTCTTCCGCAAGCCCAGCAAGGCCGTGAAGTCCGAGACCCCCAAGGAGGCTACTGCCACCGAGACCGAGGCCAAGCCCGAGACTGCCGCCCCCAAGCAGGAGACCGTTGAGGAGTCTCCCGCTGAGGAGAGCGCTCAGCCCGCCGAGACCCCCGCCACTGAGGAGTCTAAGCCCGTCAACGTTTCTTCCACCGCTGCTCCCGTCCAGGCTGCTGCTTGAAATCCTCCCGAGCGGATTGTTGAGTATGAGCGATGGTGGACTTAATACTTTCGTGTCTCCATCCTCTGCTTTGGTCGTCACTTGACGATCGGAATATGAAACGAAAACCTAAAAGAAAAGAAAGAGAAAAAAAAAGGATCATGCGTTATACCTGTTGATCTGTTTTGTTTTGTTCTGTCGCTTCTTTGGTATCCTTGTTGTAAGGGGTCTGCCGGAGAGTGTCACTGATACCCTGTGTTGCTTTGGCGGTCATTTTCCGGCCTGGTGTCTCGGCATCAGACCGAATTTCATTCCTTTTATGATATCCGTTCGCGCAAGAGCGGCCTGAGTCGGTCTTGCGAGTTCATGCTGTGCGCCGTCCAAACTAGATTGATACCACTTGTTTTTCTGATTTATACTGAGCTTATGTTTTGTTTCGCCGTTTGATGCTTTTGTCTGTTGCTTTTTTGATACCCTGCTGTGGGAGGAAGGGTGATGGTATGGGACCCTGGTACTTCATGTTGGATCCTCCCACCACTCGGATTGACCGAACTATCGACTTCGGTGCGGTATGCTTGCGTGGTCTTGGTGTGTCTAGCATGCCGATGGTACCATAGTTTCATACCTTTTCTAGCATCATAGGTAATAATTAATAGATTTGATCTTCAGAATTGGTTTTAAGTCAAAAGTAAAACGTGGTGGAGGGTATTACATTTACTCCGTAGTTCGACTGGATCTGCAGCTCTCCACTCCGACCCATGTGGATGCGGTGTGGATGGGTCGATGGACGTCAATGAATATGGCATGCATCTGCCATATGGCTATGGAGTATGTCTGTTATTGACACGCACACCGCTACGTACCTTATTCTTGGTCCATACGGAGTATGGTCCGTTCCTTGACGGCTCTACTTAATCCTCTGTAGTTTGATAGACGTGCTAGGTGCGGTTCACCTATCCAATCTTCGAATGTCAAGTCACATGCGACCGTCACAAAAATTTCGAGTCGGAATTATTTTATGCTATCTTCCGAGTCACTTATCAAGTGATTAACTAATCTAATGGGGTTCTGTTAGTTAGTTATCTGCGATCGGGCTGATGGACTAAAGGGCTGGTTCAATTATCTTCGCATCTGCAATCCATATTCATAGAGGTACAGCCAGCAGACAGAGGAGTTGATCTCCATTGATAAAAGCGATCAAGTGACCGATGAGAATACTATTCTATATTTGGTATTAATAGAGACGTTTATTTTCTACTAATTAAAATTTTTCTCTTATTTTTATTTTATTTTATTTTATTTTATTTCGACCACTTGTTGTCCCCCAGCGCCTAGAATGTCTTGAATATTTACTTCTGCAAGAGACCGGCTGACCCGCACCATCCGCCTGAAGTATATATTCGTCCTCTCAACCGATAACATACGAAAACACAACAATAGCTCGTGTTAGTTAGTAACTTAGTTAGCAGTGTTTCACATGTCCAGATTCATCTTACCTAGGTACACAGGACATCAAGGATTACAGTACGGTGTAGGGAGCACATGCTATAATACCTAATGATATCACAGCCCAGTCCAGTCCAATGTACAGGAGTTAACTAGCCCAGTTGTAGTTATATATGCATGGCTTAGAAATCACAACCCTGCGGCTCTAACTAGTTACTGCCCTGTAGAGCGAAGATTAATAATGTCGATTTTGAATGCCGACTTGGCCTTGCGACTTGCGAGTACTAGTAAGTTAGTGAACTACGTCATCATCCGAGAACCAGGCAGGGCACACGATGTGCGCAGGCGGACAGAATAGTCAAGAGATCAATCGGCAATCAGCCTCTGCAGTCTAAATCGATCATGGGACCGTTGCTTTACGAGATTATAATACTGTGGTTCCTTGGTTTGGCTATGCCTATGGCTAGCGCTAGGGCTATGGCCACTCTCATGGGTAATTGGCTATAAAAAATAATAGTTGGATAAAGGAATCTGGATGGTAGGAGGAGGTGAACGTGCAGTGCAGACTGCAAACCGGAGTTGAGCGTCATTCTCCGGGGATAAAAAATTATCTCCTCCTGGGAAAGAAAACTAGGCTCCGGACGGAGTGGATTACGGAGTACTTGCCCTTGCCCTTGCTAGGGATCGGGAGCAACCTCGACGGAAAACCCCGAGAAATGCGTCCCCGTTCAGGTTCGTTTCACATTCTTGACTGAGATTATTCGGAATTAGGCGCTCACTGCGCGGGTTTCATTTTCGTTTTTCGGTGCCGGTCTGTCTTTCTGATTTTCGATTTCACATGTCTGTCGGGAATGGTGCCCTTCACTTCAGATGCTGGCCAATTTCTCAATTCCCCGGGCTCTGATTGAATTGGAAGAAAACAAGATTGCGATTGCTTGGATCAACCTGCATTAATAATTTCGACCGGCCCGGTGCTCGTCATCTTCAATTTCAAGGTACTACTAAAAGGCACTAATGAGGTAGGGAATTGATAATTCTGAAATTCTCTCAATGCTAAACGGTTAAACCTTGGTTCGGCGGGCTAAAGTTGGACGGCGGGCTTTTTAGGCGAGGGGCGCAGGAACCGTGGTTGCTTTCATTTGTCCGGTCGTATTCCTTTTCCACCTGAAAAACTCTGCTTACAGGAGCAGGAGTAGATAGGAGAGTTTCCGTTGGAATTTGGTTGTAACTGGTATTATTAATGGGGATTGGTGATATTATTGAGGGAGGGTTGGCAAGGGGAAGAGGGGATTAATATACTTATTCTGCTAAATGGATCAGTCATAGTGGAATGTCAGGACTCCTAAGACGGAGAGTGCGACGTTCGGACTTCTGAGGGAGTTAGGGCTGTTTGTCATTCGCGTTATTATCGGGATCCTTTGGAGTTGGACCCGATCGTCAATTGTCGCGCATGTCGATCGTTGTCCCAGTCTGCACTCCATAGTCCATACTCGTAGTCCATGGTCCATCCTATACAGACACGGTGTATTCCGACGGAAGTACTGCAAGAATTGGGTCTCACATTCCTCGCTTTCTCGAGGGAGGCCTGCTTGATATGTCCATCTGTCATCTCCGTCAGCGCCAGAGTACTCTGTAGTCCGTACTCCGTCAGACCAAGAAGAGGAGAAGGCGGATGGCACGGAAGGTGGCCTTGCCCGAACGGGTTTGAGGCCGCGCCCTTCGAGGGCACCAACACCCACGGGATTAGTCATCCGCCCACTTGCGGCTCCTCCATGCGTCTTCCCCGACACTCCCAAAACAGACCCCGACAGAGAGGCTGTGCGCCAGCCGGCGACATGCACGGCACATCCCCTTCGCAGGTTGATGCCTAGGAGGGATGGCCGGCTATTGGACAATGGCAAAGGCAGCGGTTTCAGTCAGCGCAAGTAGTGAACAGACTAGTACCTCGCAATAGGAGTCTAGGAAGTAGGCACGGCATGCCTGGGGCACCCCTCGGGCGGACGGGGCCAATCCGCAGGCCGCAAAGATATGAGTCACACCTGCTGACCGCGTTCACCGCCGCGCCTTGCCTCCTTCCGGTTAGCGCGACAGGCGGAGACTCCCCCCGGCGGTCATTGGCTGCCGGTCCGGTCCACGGGCGCACACTCGAGTTTAAGAAGTGCCTGATTCCCCGTCGCTGCCTGGCGCTCTTCCTTCTCCCCTTTTCTTCCCTCTTCTTTATTCTTTCTCATCATTTCACCCACTACACACCACTATCCTGTCTCATCTACTCTTCTCTAGAATAATCGCGGGTACCTGCCACCATACACTCTCAGATTGACAAAGACCTTGCATACCAGTTATTACTGCAAAATGGCCTTCTAAATCCGTCTAACGGAAAGAGCCCGTCTTTCTCCTCCGAGACAGACATCATAGATCCTTCACGGACCTCGTCTTCTATTTTCTCCCCTCTTCTTTCTTCTTCAGAGTCTCCTGTCCCAGGACCTCTGAACTTCAGCAGCGCATCGCGTAGCTCAAGTTCCCCAAACACTATTTCTTCGTTCGACGTCACGTCGTTCAACACGGATAACCACCAGCAATCATGGCTTCCAACACCCCCGCCCCCACAGCCTTTGGCTCAGATTTCGAATTCCAACGTCAACAACAACAACAACAACAACAGCTCCCCGCAGGAGGACTTCGTTCTATATCCCCCTTGTCCTCAGCCTCGACCCAGGGACTTTTCTGCTCCAGTACCCTCGAGTACAGCCCCTAGATTAGCCGCCTACCATCCATTTCTGGTTCGTTCCGGGCACCTTCCTCGACGACAATCCTCCAGTTTGCAGCAGCCGCAGCAGCAACAACAGCCGCAGCAGCCACGGCAATTTGCCAGTTCGCCAGTTCAGGTTCCTCGTGTCGCCAGACTTGCCTCGCAGTCTACCGGGTTCCCTCAGTCTTTGTCTCATCGGTCTAGTCCCTCCAGTCGGAAGCACCTCTTGCGTGTTCACGCTGCCTCTGTGGCTTCGAATTCTGCGCCGAATTCCGCCTCTTTGAATCGCCCACCCGTCCCTTTGTTCCACAGTCCCACCCATCTTTCGTATTATCAGAATCAGCAGTTGCACCCGACACATCACCGTCGCATGATGTCTACGCCCAACATGGCTCACGGTAAGCCCGCGCTGCTCTCGCTGTCTTCGGCGTTATTCCAGACCCAGACTAATCCTGTAGATCTTCCCGATCTCTTTGATTTCTCAACCGACCAATTCGGGGCGGACTTCGACCTGTCCATGCTCTCCCCCCAGCAAATTCCTACCGGCATCATGGCGCCCAAGGAGGCCATGGCAGATGCCCCGCCGGGGACCATCTCGCCGAAGGATTTGCTCATGGATGCTTCCGCCCCCCCGTCTACTTCTTTCACCGACCTCAGCACGCCCTCGTTCGATTCGCCAGGATACTTCAGCCAAGATACCTCCCCCATGTTCGCAACGGACATGGAGCTGGCTCCTGGTCATGAGGAGTGGGATTCTCTCTTCCCCACTCAGGATGCCTTCCCTGCCTTACCACTCGACTCGACGACTTTGGACGTGGCCCCCGCTGCCGTCTCCAACCCTCAGGAGACGGAAGAGATTTCTATGCCTTCTCCCAAGGCCAGGTCGCCTTCCAGTGCTCCGTCGCCCTCCTCTCGCCAAGCAACTAAGCCCTCCACCGTTGCTGGTGTCAATGCTCGTCAGCGCAAGCCCTTGCCACCCATCAGGTTTGACTCGTGTGACCCCGTTGCCATGAAGCGAGCTCGTAACACCGAGGCTGCCCGAAAGTCTCGTGCTCGCAAGCTGGAGCGACAAGACGTAATGGAGCGTCGCATTGCCGAACTGGAAAAGTCTCTCGAGGAGGCTGAACAGCGCGAGCAGTACTGGAAGGCTATGGCTCAAGCTCAAACCCAGGTTTAAGCTGAAAGAAGAAAAAGCACAAAAATAATAAAATCCTCTATAAAAAAAAAAGTCGGGTTTGATTTCGCCTTGTGATAGCGTTGTGTATCATGCTGTTTCTGTTTGATCTTTTGGTTATGGGATTGGTTCTGTGGTGGGCGGGGGCTTGGATGCCTCGCGTCACCCTCCCAATGTCAGCAGTCGCAGTCGGGGATCACCGATGATGGCACTGCTGACGGGATAAAAAGTTTTCCTTGTGTCTGGTCTCGATCAACGGGCCATTGTTTAGTTAGTGATACTGTTTCACACCTGTTTACGATGGGTGCTTGTGTTTTTTATTCTCTGTCCTTTGGCCGGTTCTGATGTCTCCTTCCGCAGGATTGACTCGTGGCCTTTATTATATTTCTTTGGCTTTTTTTTGGCTGGTTATAATCATCATTAATGTCGTGTTTAATTATGTACTCCCAGATTGCTGAATACTATCATATTCCTTGCCAATTATTCTCCACACAGCTTGCGTAATTAGGATCTTCAGATGGATCGTGGCTGAAATTAAATCCCAATCAAAGTGAAGTCGAATTGAAGGCGTAATCTGTACAGAACTGATCAAGGATGCGGTTATCAGATAACGATCAATGGTCACATGACATGTCCGATGGAGGGGCAGGGCTGAGTCAGCGGCATGTCCCTCCGCACGCCCAGCCGCTAAGCCCAGTTGGGGAGGCGGCCGGTCTACGTCACCTCCCAAGTTGGCAAAGAGCGACACAAATCAGTCCACAATCACAACCTGCTCGACCAAGTAGCTGTGCGCTGTTGTGCTCTTTATTGTGGCCCTCCCCCGTCCCCCTTTTCATTACTCTTCTTCTTCCGACCGCTCCCATCGTCTCCTTGCCCAGCAGCATCCCAATTCCACGCGCTGGTTGCTTCCCATCCCCTCTCTTCGCACTCGTCCATCATGCGACACAATACGTGCCACCTGCCCAATGGGCAGCTTTTCACCGTCACACCCGTGTTTGGTGGCGTCATGTTCAAGTCGAAGGATGCACACACCAGCAGCTCCATTCTGCCACCGGGCTGGAATATTGTTCTCTCCACCAAACACCACGGCGACCAATCCGCCCAGGATGGGGAGGGGGCCGGAGAATCAGAGGACCGCGAAACAGGTCGCACCCAGGGCAAATTCATCTCTCCGACGCTGCGCGATGACAGCCTCTATCTCTCGTACATGATCAATCCCTCGGATAGCGACTACAAGCCACCCACCTCACCGACCCGTCAAATCGCGATGATGCTCTGGGTCACCCTGTGGTGGTACTTCCACGAACCGGAACCCAATCCGCATATGCAAACGGAGGCGTCGGCAAACACGCCCCCATCGGGTCGGCCGAAGGGGGACTGGCGCATCTACATCCGACGGGAGGGGATCTTCCAGGGTCGCAATCTGCTGCAGAAGCTGGAGCGGATGGGCATCATCAGCAGCGAGGCGTCCTGCGTCGGCGCGGACCCGTCGGACCAAGACATCTGGGGCTCGATGTTTGTGAGCCGACGCTCGTTCTGGCAACTCGATCCCCGTTTGTTTCTCTTCACCCTCACTCCGCAGTCCTCTGCGCACACCTTTGCCCCCGCCCGCAACAGTATGTACCTAGCCGAGGCTCATGGTACCACAGGGGAGGCCCTAGCACCCTACGCACCCAGTGAGGGGCCGTATGCCTCCGGGAGCCATCTTCCGACGTACTTCCCGCCCTCGCCCACCCAGTACATCTTCACGAATGGAGTGCGGCATCCTGTTCGGCCAAAGCCGCCTCACCAGGGCGAGGTGTTCTACGTGCGGTACATCCCCAGCGTGCAGCAGTATCTGTCCTTCCGGGTGCCTTATCTGCCTTCGGCCAAGACGAGAGGCCCTCCGGCCGCTGCGCCGCCCGGGGACGGTCCGTCCGATCTGGATCTGCTGCATAAGTGGATGAATGACCCGCGGGTGAATGCATCTTGGGGGGAGGGCGGTCCGATTGAAAAACAGGAGGAGTTTCTGCGCCACAACCTCAGCAGCCGAAACAGCTTCCCGGTGATTGGATGTTGGGACGGCAAGCCGTTTGGGTACTTTGAGATTTACTGGGTCAAGGAGGACCGACTGGGCCCGCTCATTGGGGGAGCGGGTAACTACGATCGGGGCATCCATCTGTTGGTGGGCGAGCAAGAGTTCCGAGGAGCCCACCGAGTTGCCATCTGGCTTGATGCGCTGGTGCACTGGTGTTGGCTGTCGGATCTGCGCACGGAGACGGTCATGTTGGAACCACGGGTGGACAATGTCAAGTGAGTTTGCGTTGATGTGGGAGTTGGTTGGGTCTGTTGAACGTTGCTAACCGAATTTAGGATCATTGATTATCTGCAGCGATCGGGCTTCTACAAGGAAGGTGAGGTTACATTCCCGCATAAGCAGTCGGCCGTGATGAAGATCAAACGAGATTCGTGGGAGGCGCCGGCCGTGTAGGAATGGGTGGTGGACCTGTACATGACCTGACGACATATAATTGCATATACATGAAAGTTGTACGTACTACCTACGGGGCAGCTGCGTCTTGACTCATCTCAGCTGTCTCTATTCATGTTAATCCATGTCAATCGTAACGTTGTTGCGGATTCGGCCGACTGGGCTGGTCTAGATTGATGATTACCTAGGCAGTAGATTTGTGATATAAAGCGAGTCCTTCCTCCTGTTCTTTATTCTCTTTTTCTCCCATCCATCTTTCTGCTTCTTTCTCGTCTCTTCGTTTATATATATACTCCCTTCAACTCTTTTCTTTGTCCCATACTAGTCAGTCATCCCAAC
Source organism: Aspergillus ochraceus (assembly GCA_004849945.1). NCBI lineage: Eukaryota > Fungi > Ascomycota > Eurotiomycetes > Eurotiales > Aspergillaceae > Aspergillus > Aspergillus ochraceus. The sequence continues at coordinate 1,021,950 of SSOS01000001.1, read as the reverse complement.
GAGCAGCATCGATACACATTCCACAATGTAACCCACCTCCCATCACCGGCGGTCTGGCCGTATGTACGTCTGTATCATGTTGAACACAGCTGTACGTATCTTCTGTCTGCCCTCCGTCACATTCTTCTTCTCTTGTATAACCAGAATCCCTTTTCTCATGCGATGCTGCTCACCTAGCAAGGTGATCTCGCACGTCTTTTTTTTTTTTCTTTTCTTCCTGGCATAGACTGCTGCCCTGAACTTTTCTTGCATCCTCTTGATTATGTATCCTTGTTTCCACTCCATTCCCATTCTCGTCCCCCTCTAGAATTGACATGGGTGTGGTGACCGACTCAAATCGATTATCATTGCTCGGATGAAATGAATGAAACCCAGCACAAAGTGGTGGATGGACAATGGGATCACCGCGAGACAGAGGATCTAGTGTCCTCGTGTAGGTGCTTGTGGTGGTGGATATTGGAGGAAATACATCCTTGGCCTACCGTCAGGGTCGCGACCCGAAACCGTGACATGAACATCAGGTGAGTGTGGATGAGGTATCAACTGCTTGAACAAGCTAGCTAACCTCCTGGTTTAGATACTTGTCAGCCACAGAATAGCATCCTGGACCAGGTGTCGTGCTCATGGATCTGCCGCCATGGGGTTGTTGATCGATAACCCTCCTTGCACTCTCCCTTGCACTTTTCTGGTTGAAGCACGCCTTGGCTCGTCGGACAGGCGGTCTTCATATTCGTCCCTTCCTGTTGAGGGGGCTTCTGTATGTCCTCATTTGGAGACGCGTGACATGCCTGGAGAGTTCGCAGATAAACTGCCTTCCCTCGACCGTTCGGCGTCCCCGAGTTTGACTTCCGCAGGGATACTCGACTGGGCGACCTGAAAGCCTTCTGTTGTGAATTGGCGTTTCGTGCTCGATTCGGTATGTGGTGGAAGACCGAAGACGTGGACTTCATGGTGGAAGATGAGATTGATTCTTGTCGGAGGCATCGGCCACGATCGATGAAACAACAACAATTCCCCACCCCACGTATTAGGGTAATGGCTATCTGAGTAAGTGGGTTTGTTGAGGGGTTTGTTATGACTGTCATTGACTGACTGTTTATGTTGGTAGTCGATCATACATCACAAAAGCCACGATGTACGCTAACAGAAGATGTCGACTTTATGGAAGTAGAGAATGGCGTTGACAATGTACTCATTGAAAAGTCAATGAAGCAATCATCGATCCGTCCAACGGTTCAATGAATCTATACCCAGGTCAGTGTGTTACCTACGTCATTGTTATCACCAGTGCTAATTGTTTGTGTCGATAGTCGATTGTATATCACGGTTGACGCACTATTCGAGACGATTCAGGGTCGACTTGATACCGGAAAATGAGGGTGGTCTGGTGCAGTGTATCAATGAAACACTCATTCTTCTGGTTGATGGGCACCTGGTAAGTGTGTTTGTCGGCGTCGTTTGTTATCTGATATCATCGCTAATGGTCCATGTGGTAGCCGATCGTATTCAATGGTTTTTGCCCTGTTTGGCCGAACCAGGATCCAACCATTGGGAATGACACATCCATTGCTCAAGGTCATCCTGGTGGTTGCCGGTGGAGATTTAGTTCCGTTGAGCAATCATGCGGCAGAGTATACGGAATTCTGTCAACTTTTTCAAATCAAAGGTACACTATTTCACCACTGATTGATTTTTCCAAGCGATGTCTATTTCCTTTCCATCTTTACCTGCAATATCGTGTGTTATTACTAACAGAGAGTAGCCGGTTCGAGGTGACTCGTACCGTAACACGAACTCGAGAATATTCAACCAGGGAGGGAGTGCAAACTATCACGGTGGCTTCTTTAATTTCAATCAAAATTAGATTTCCTTGCAGACACACCGATGGGAATGGGCTTTCACTCTAGTAGGGAAGGACCATACTTCTTCCCATCTAGTCTGAGATTCTTCGGACCAGATCATCCCTAGTCCAGGTCATCCCACAATGAACAACAACAACCAGGTTTGCCCTCCACTCCGTCCACGTCCTGCTGGAATGTCCCGTATCTGCCAGCTGGCATATCCGTTTATCAACCAACCAACTTCGAAACCTGGCCTCTATGTGGAGCGGTGCGTGGATTCTTGAAACTTTGGCGAGGCAAAAAAGCCCTTTCATGGACAGATCCTCCACTACACGAATAAATCAAGAGCCAAGAGAAGGTCATTTTTGAAAATGCGACGCAAATAATCAATCAGGGAAGACGGTATCAAACCTTATCTAAGTTTGCTTCTCGAGATGTCACACCCACACAACTAACCAGCGCCTAGACATACCGATAGGCGAGCCAAATTCACCCTTGAGAAAAGTATCGCGGGGTTTGCGAATAGCTCCCACTGAATCCAAGAAGCTAGCAGCTGAATGATGGTAGCCCAAAGAATGGGGCGTGGGAGGCGAGTCAATAATAGACTCATCAGCCAGAACGGTTGAAGTTACGGCTTCAGGGATTTTTCCTCGGTTGAAGTATCGACAATGGCAGATACGGCCGGGACATGATGTTGAAAAAGCGAGCAGCTCGATGACGAAAACCCAGAACGCGGTATTTGGGTATACAGTAACCAAGCCATTGATTATCGAGCCTTCGGATCTGTTGCTTCAGTCCAAACCTCAGAACGCGGTGTTTGGACGCAAGATAATAAATAAAGTCACCAACTATCGATTTTGAAGCGGTTGCAACCGGGGTTGCTCGGTTGAAACATCAAAGATGGCGAGATACAGCAGACATGGTACTAAGCCGTCTCCCATCTGTCTTCGTCTGGCTATCATGAATCAGAAGAGCGCATCTGCTAGTTTGTCTTCGGCGGCAAGGCAAAGTGGGCCACTCCAAGCATTTGGCACAGAGTGGGAGACCTTCAATCTGGAGAGATAAACTGGAAGATGCACTTCGAACTTTTGACCTCCGTGCCCTCGATGATCCCGATCAGAGGATTCAGCAATGGATAGTTCGTCATGATGCGCCGCATCGTATGGGTCATGGGTGTGTCACTTGCCTCTGGATTTCGTCGAATATCTCTTCCACCTGCAACGGTTCGGGAGTCGCAAGTGCAATTGCCTACCCCATGGCTGCGAGTAAAGCATGGAGTTTGTTTCCAGACTACGGGAGAGGCTACATCAAAAAGCTTTGAACCTGATCTCACAGAACCGTCCTTTATATCCGCCTTCAAGGTTCGCGAAACATGGTAATAGGGGACTTCGCAGGCTTTGTCACAAACATCTTAGAAAATCGTCAAATTGTGTCCTGTTGTCCACATAATGCGGGTACATCTTAGAGTCAGCTACTCTGGAAGATCTCCCTAACCGATTTGAATATACTCAGTTGCATAGGTTGACGCGCATGAGACCAAGCTAGAACAGAAAAAGCCGATGAACTTCGACTGTCTGGTCACCGTCATCTGTCCGGTTCGTCTCCTACTCTGGATAAAAAAAGACTTGATTTGATTCTTAATGATGAGACATAGATCAATGACATATTACTACCCCTATGTCTTCGATCCGCCCAAGACCAGGGTACATTCCTCCACCAAGGATGCGACTTTCGACGGATGTCCATTGTTGCAAAATGCCAATGAGGAAGGAAACTACTCCAAGGAGAAAGAACATCTACTCTCAGCGTATTCATGGGAGAATCAATTGGGACTTACAGTTAAGGAATAACCCATTTGGGCCAAAACCATGGCTCTAATGAATGTCCGTGTGTCCTGCCGTTCAGAGAAACGCAGTTAAGGTTTATCTTTCGAACTCCGATGACGATATTCATGTCTTGTTTGCGGGCCTAGAAAATATCCATTGCGACACGACGGGCACTACAATATCAAGGCTGCTTGCTGCTTGGAATGTGTGGCATTTTCTATGGTGCCCGGACTTGTTCACAACTAGAGACATCCTCCTCCAGTGTACACCTAATGTCGGCCTGGTTGACTGGAACGCATAGGCATGAGCCGTGGTGCAAAGGAAGCAACTCTTGAACGTTTCTGCGCCAGTGGAGGAGAGGGCGGCCCCTGTCCTGTTTGGCACAGCATTCTTCGGCGGCCTAGCGATCACAGCTACCTAGATAGTGAATGGTTAAGGAAGGGGAGAGTTGTATACTCTTCTGTATACTGGACGGGATATACCGGATGACTTCGATAGAGCGCCAACAAATGCCATCGTCATCTGTCGAACCGGGACAACCAAATCATTTGATAATGCAGGAACACGCGATACCATTCATGAGACACATACTCTGGAGACCTTTTCCAGCCTGGAGGAAATCGCCCGCGGCAAAGCTCAGGAAGCCGTGACTCAAGACGTTCCAAACGGAAGGAATTTTTCGACACCAAGTGCCGTGAGACGCTTGAGTGCGATTCCCCGCGATCCTCACCACAGCAGCGAATTCATGTTTAATACCATCCAAGGCCTGTGCACAACAAGCATACATCTGCGGCAACATGATTTGATATATTCACATACTCTTCGACGTCTTGATCTCATCGAACTCCATCATGGGGCTGACTTCGGCCCTGCAGACTGGTTGATCAGGTCCTACCCTACCCCCGGCCAGCTATACCGGTGCGAGAGAAGCGGCAAGCGAGTTAAAATGGTCGCAGTGAACTACCCAAGCATATAATTTCTTACGTTTCATCTGCTGGAATGTCTAAAGTATTTCGAAAGACAAGGAACCAAGACAGACAGCGAAGGCTTCACGACGTTGCCGGATACCTTTACCGGCGAAGAAGCATTGTTTATATGCGATATTCGGTGGCTCCACATCAACGGGCCGTGCAACTCCATGATACCAACAATATCATCCTGAAGTTGAGGCATGTTATACCGGACTCTCGCGTGAAGGATTTGGTTTCGCAATCCCATGTCTCAAGCAGAAAGATGAGGGGATCGCGAGCTCATCTGATACCTTTGCTATTTCATGGTTCTGTGCAGGAATGCTGGGATACCCGCTAACTGCAGAAACAGAACCAGGATATGGTTAGGTTGGTACCTCTCTTGGCTTGGACATATTCCTTGGGGAAAGACGCGCGCGACACCTGGGATGTTATATGTTATTACTGCAGAAACAGACGTGGTGACGTGATCAAGTTACTACCTATCTTTGGTTTGGGCATGTTCCTGGGGAGAGGATGCCCGGGACGTCTGGTATGTTATATGTTATTACTGCTGTTATCGTTGATGATGGTGATGATGATGGAAAGGTCGTTGGGAGGTTGGTTGTATTTTAGGTGGGTGTGCTGAATGCTTGAAGCTGATCTGCCACGCATTCGCCGGTTGCTGACCTCCTTCACTCCACCAACTCATTCCATGTATATGACCTAGGAGAGGGTCTTTTTCTTGATCATGTCAATCTCATCTTGTTGGGATATTTGGTTTCGTTTATCTTGGTCATCCTCAGTAGCTCCCTAGCTACCTCGCATACCGCACTCCTGACACAGGCCAGACTGAGTTAGCTGCGAGTCTGCGATACGTTTGCGACCCACCCAGCCAGAGAACGATATATGTGTTGTAGGCGTGTGTTATGCATGGGCAAGGCTGCATATATGGAGTACAGATAGCATGAAAATACCTCATTGGCATAACTATAACTATCAACCGCTGACATAAAGACATCTTATAGTTAACTAACTAACTACGAATAACTCAAGAACTACATACAACAGTCATAAAGTTGTGCATGCCATGTTAATAAACTATGCATACTATGCATAGCACAATCTATCCCCTCCATCTAGTCTGGGCACCATGACACCTGCAACACCTGCAACACCTAAACAATACCAATGTCTAATTACATACAATACCTTCCCATACCTAACCAGGCCAAGCAGATCACCACGCGTGGCGCATAACTTAAGACCGTGTCTCAGCCCCGCCCCCCTCCAAAAGAAAGACCGGACAGCCGACCCATTAACAAAAGTACCGCCTCCTGCGAGGGTCACCGATCTATTGACCCAGTCGCGTTATCTAAGCACGTCTAATAGGCACGGAAGACTAATGCACGCACGGGGAAGGCAAGGCAAGGCAAGGCAAGGCAAGGTCTGTCGGGCCGGACCATGCAAGGAGGAGACGCATTGACGTTTGGACTATTTTGCTAGATTTGAGACATGATAACGAGGAGGGAATGGATTCACGGGCTTGGCTTTGTTGGATCTGGATCTGGGCTTGGCGAGAGGTACATAACCTATCTATTGCGTGTGGCTGGGGTGGTGTATTGAAGAGATGAAGATGGGGATGGGTAGGTAGGTAGGTAGGTAGGTAGGTAAGTTGTACTTGATTGATCTAGAGACCTATCGTTGAAAGTCTAGGATAGGATAGTATAGTACAAAATGATATGATATGATTTAATATAATGTTATTGTATAGTATATAATCAAGCAAGCCCACGTACACCCCGAGACCATATTAAAAGAAGACAAGAAAGCATGGTACATACAGAAACCCTCATAAATGAACATGAACATGAACAAGTAAAGAAACCCACGAAGATGAGTACATATGACAAGGATGAAACAATAAATGAAAACATGAACATGAACGTCAACGTCAACGTGAACATCAAAATAAACATAGAACAAGTCTTATCGGTTAGAATAAGAATAACAGTCTGAATCTGCCCCAGCCGAATGTTTGACCCAACCCGTCCGTCCGTCCGTCCCATCCATAACAGAAAGGAGAAAGTAGAACGCCGACCGTGCAGAAAGAAAAAATCATGTATATGTATGCAAGAAACGAGAGACTGGTGTAAGAACCTGGGTATTGTTGCACATCCAGAGAGAAGGAAAGGAAAGAGAGCATCAAATACTTTTAAACAAAAAGTAATGAAAGTCATATCGAAGGATATTAGAGAAAGTTCTAGAAAAGAAAAGGGAACACGTATATTGGGTATGGGATTGGAAGGGCACATGATATGATAAGAAAATGTGAAATGTGATAGATGTATTAAATTGACGAAATGAGACCAGCTCAGGTGGAATGAGATTAACACAACAAGGAAGGAAAATTAAACATGGCGCATGCGTCCACCCATGTACGATCCAGCCGCCGAGGCGAAGAATCGGGCCACGAGGCCACCACCGCCCGCGTGGCTGCCGGACATGCGCATCTTCTTGCCGGACGGCGGTGCGTCGTCCATCTTGACGTCGGACAGGTGAACGTATCCGCCGTGCAGCGAGGGGCTACGGGCCGCATCGGCCACGCGGACGTCTTCCTCCATGCTAGAGATGGATCCAGAAGTGCGCAGACTGGCGGGCGTGTCGCCGCGAGAGCTGGGAGCGACGCTGGAAGCGCGCGAGCTGAGCGAGGGAACGGTCTCGGCGCGCGACAGCATAGGGACGTCTTGCACGGACGGCGGAGATCGCGATGTCGGACGCTGGCGCGACGAGTACGGGTGGTAGCGATCGGTGTCCGCCAGGGAGGAGGCGGCAGGCGAGGCGCCGGACGACGAGAGAGAAGAAAGCGACTCCGGGCTGGGAGGCAGTCGCTGGCGATGGTGGTGGCTCTGACGCCGGCCCGTATCGGACGCAGCATGGGCCTCCATTTTCTGACGACGCAGACGACCGGCCAGCAGTTCGGCAGAGGCATGCAGACGGCGCCATTCGCGGGGTTGACGCAGCTCCGCCTCGCGCTCCTGGTAGTGCAGGTAGCGCTGGCGAATGGGTGCCAGGAAAGGCTCGAGATGGCGCAGCAAGTCGGCTTCGGTGACGCGGGTGTCCCAATCCAACAGGAAGAGCAGTTGGCGCTCCATCAGGTTGACCTCGGGCAGGGAGAAGCCAAAGTCGTAGCCCTTGACGGTGGTGTAGCGAGCCCAGTGCTTATTCTTGGGGCTGGAGTCGTTCAGGTTCTTTGCCGCCAGGATCAACGAGGCCAGGAAGATGCGGTGCACCGTGCAGCGCATGCCCTTGGCGACCGGGGGCAGTCTCTCGCGCAGTCGACCCAAGTAGACCAGGGTGGTCATCAGTGTGGGCACCTGCACCTGGGAACGAGTGACCAACGAAACGATGAAGGTTTCAACGGACGGCAAGGGCGAGGATGCATCCAACGGCGGGGTAGTTGGGGGCGTGGGTTGGCCATGTTGCTGTTGGTTGTTGTTGTGTTGGTGATGCTGGTGATGTTGAGGCTGGGGAGCCGTCATGTGCGACTCGCAGCGAATGACCCGCGAGGCCTGCAGGGCCAGATGAGCCACCATCTCACGAGTCACCGGCTGTCGAATAAACTCCTGCAGAGCGGCACGGTTGAGCGTCTGGACGTTATCCATACTGTAGAAGGATGGCTGGTTGGCCATAGTAGGATGGGAGAGTGTAGTAATTAGGGTTCGGAGATGGAAGAAGGGAGGATGAGAGAGAGAACAGGAAGGAGAGGAACAGAAAAAAGAGGAAGACCAGAGAGAAAAATGAAGGTTGGCAAGTGTTTGTCTTTCAATCAAAAAGAACAAAATTGCAGCGATTAATTAGGGTGGTAAAAAAAAGGAATGTTGGCGTTGAGGTCACAGTAGGAATCCTGCCAGCAGGAATGCAGAAGGTTGTCGTGTCAACCTGACCGATCAGAGACAAATGGCCGACGATGGAAATGAGACTGAGACACCGGGGAGTCTCTTAATTATATAGATTTCAAGAACAGAAAGAGAGAGAGAGAGAGAGAGAGAGACAGAAATGACCAGAACTAAGGAAAGGATCAAACGACTGTGTATGAGAAGGAAGAAACCACCCCGTGAGTTGAGCATATGAGAATAGAACGAGCCAAAAGGAGCGTCAACCGGACGATATAAGTAAGAAGAACAAGATCGAGTTCCATCCAGTCAATCAGTCCAACCAACGAGCTGAGAAAGGCTGGCCATGCAAGGACGGCGGTTGAACGCGCTGCCTGCATTCCCTCCCTCACGATCCTCGTCATTGGCTTGTGTGCCCCCTCCGATCCTCGAACACGAGTCCAATGCTCTTTTTTCCCTTTTCTTTTTGAATTCTTGGTTGTTTCCTGGTTCTTCCTTGTCGCTCCCTCTCGCCCTCTCAAGGGGTTGCGTCGCTTTGGGACGGCGCGTTTCGATTGTCGCCTCCTGCTGGCGCAACCAGGGGGGATTCGGGTGGGGATTTGGCATGAGAGACATGCTTCCCTCGAGGGGAAAAACTAACTGACTGCCATTCATTGCATGCACCCTCCTGCCATCTGAGGGGACCGGCGCGTCCTTAGAGCGTGATTTTAGGCCGGTTCCTGCAGTTAAGCGCCCGTCGTGCAGAACCGCCGACCGTTTCTATTCTTGTTTCTTGTGGTTTCATCTCGCCCGGCGGTTAATTGTGATGGAATCCTCTTGGTCGCATGAGGTACTGTCGATTTGTACTGGATCCGGTTATATTTAGAATCTGTTTGACTATGTACAAGGTACACCCAATCCCAATCCCACCTACACACAAGCAGGAGGGTTGAAACGCGGCGCGTAAATACTTCCCCCATCCCCCCCCCCTCCTCCTCTGCTCTCCCCTCTCCCCTCTTCCTCCTCGAACTAAAAAAAGAAACACCCCCTCTTCATTCGCATTCCATTCCAAACTATGGGCGTTTAGGCAATCGACACCTTGAAGGAGGAGACGCTCATCTTCGCGTCGCTGCCTGAGAAGGGCTCGGTACCCGCCTGGATGTGGGTGAGGAACTGGTTGGAGGGCAGGTTCTGGCTCTCCTGCAGGTACTTCAGGAAGTCGACCAGGTCGGCCTCGAAGTTCTCAACGCTAGACGAGGCGACGAAGCTGTACACCTGCATCTGGCCGTTAGGGCCCAGGTAGAGGTCCCAGGTGGTTCCAGCGACCGTGGGTTTGGCGATGGCCGATCCGGTCGACGAGATAGGTCCGGCGCCACCAAGGGCGGCCAACCAGATCATGATCTCATACTCCTCATCGCCATCAGCAGTGGACGAGGTGAACAGGTCGTAGGCAACGTCAGCCACAATGTCCGATCCCGAGGTGTACCTACGCCACAGGTCAGTTTCAGTTCTCATATCTTTTTTCTATTCATAACCAATCAATTGTCGGTCGGAAATGACGTACTTCCAGTTGAAGTTGGTGGGGATGCTGCTAAGGCTGCTCAGCTGCTTGGCCGTGAAGGAGTAGGCAGCGTTGGCAAAGCTCTTAACCTGACCCTGGCCGCCGGTCCACGACCAGCTGGTGTGCCAGGCGATCTCGTTGCCGGAGCCCGAGTCGAGACCGGTGCACTGCGAGCCGCTGTCGGCGTTGCCGGAGCCCCAGAGGTTGTTGTACAGGGTGAAATCACCCGACTCCACGGTGTCCCATTGACCGCAGAAATCGTCACGGCGGGTGACGGAGCTGGCGGAGGCGAGAGAGCCGAGAGCGAGAGCGGCGAGGAACTTCATTGTGACGGAGATGAAACGGAAGAGATGGAATTGAACCGGTGGGAAGAGTTCCTTGAGAATTTTCTTTGGGGCCTGAGGAGGGATTCAACCGACAGAGGGCGAAATGAGGGCCATTCTTATAGCTCCGCGTCCTCCCCCGATCTCTCCTGATCGGAAATCCTGAATCGTCAGGACCACGGGACCTGACACACCCCATCAACCAGAAACATCTCGAACGGATTGGTCTGCAGGCTAAAAAGGCTAAAAGGAACCGTTGTCCGGAGCCAGTGACAGCCACCACACGCCGCGAGGAAGCTTAATTCAATTTCCGGTGCCTGGATGGGGCACGGGTGGGCCGCGTGAATGGTGGATCAACTGAATCAAGTCATTCAACCTGAGACGACCATCTCGGAGGGAGGATACCAAGTTGGAATTTATCCGGAGTTTGGAGTGGGACACGGCGGATCGTCGGGGCATTAGGGAGAACGAATATTGGTGGAGGATTTCGGCTGAAGACTTTGGAACTCTGAAGAGAGACGGAAGACTTCCGTTTCAAGATGGTCAAGGTTGGCGATGGAGAGGAGCCATGACGTGGTCTTGCAGGAGCTCGAGACTCCGGGAGACTGGGGGAAGGTCAGACAGATAGATAGATAGACACTTCAAGGTAGATGTAGATGTCGACGTAGATGTAGACGAGTAGCAGTACGGTGTAGATGGAGAGAGAGAGACAAACAGTGCATACAGAGCAAATGTCAAGGCGGGATTTCTTCCCACCGCCTTCGGCTTTTCTGGCATCCGAAGTAAACAGTCGATGCGCCGATTCTGGTTCATCTCTCGACACTCTTCCCCATAATCCTTCCTCCCCGGTACATCCGCCGCCATGCAGTTCTTTAGCATCCTGGTCACTCTGTTGGCCGCCTTGGTCGGCTTCTACAACTACTTCGAGTCGCGTCTCGAGCAATTCTACATCTTCGACCCCAGCCATCTGCACGATCTTTCGCAGCGCGCCATTGCCGCCCACGGCGAGGATACTCGCAGCGTCGTCAACTACATTGTGGCCGAATTGGAGCAGAAGGTTCCCTCGGTTCACATCAACAAGGACGAGGAATGGGTCTTCAACAATGCCGGTGGCGCCATGGGTGCCATGTATATTATCCATGCCAGTGAGTTCTCCAATCCGCTCCACTGCGATGGAGAGAGGAGAGCGAGACACAAAGAGGGTCAATGATACTAATTCCGGCTTTTTTTTAGGTATCACTGAATACTTGATCATCTTCGGTTAGTTCACCTCCGGTTCTTTAGTTCTTTCAAGCTTTCGGCCCCGAGGGCCGGCCAACATCGTCTCCCTTTTACCCCTATCCACCTCGACCAGTCTAGACTCCAACTCACACCATTTCTACTTCCTAGGTACCGCCATTGGAACCGAGGGCCACACCGGCCGTCACACGGCCGACGATTACTTCAACATTCTCCAGGGTACTCAGCTCGCCTACGTCCCCGGCTCCTTCGAACCCGAGGTTTATCCCGCCGGCAGCGTCCACCACCTCCGTCGCGGCGAGGTCAAGCAGTACAAGATGGACAAGTCGTGCTTTGCGCTGGAATACGCGCGCGGCTGGATTCCTCCCATGCTGTTCTTCGGCTACGCTGATACCTTCTCGAGTACCCTGGACTTCCCGACCTTGTGGGCGACGTCGCGCATCACGGGCCGTGAGATGATCTCCAACTTGTTCAAGGGGAAGATGTAAACTTTGGAACCAATTGGTCTGTAATGATATGATTTGGATAGATGGTGGTAGACGGCTTTGTAAACTACAGGAATTGGGGTGGTAATGAGAATCCTTCATAGGTTTTATGTAACTATCTTTATTCTTCAGATATTTTAATCGGCTTCATTTTTCCGGTCAATGATTTGTTTGTCTTGTTTGGGGTGGAAACAAACCGTGCAAACCACAACCGCCCACCATGACTAATCGCTATCGATAAACCAATTTTCTCCCCCTCCATTCAATTACAATTATTGATTAATTCATTATCGTCGAAATGACTGGCTTCTCCCTCTAACCACAAAAAAATAAATAAAACCAAACCCCCTCTCCCATCGCGCCATTTGTCCAGTGAAAACCCCACATAGACACACACACAAAAATGGCGCCCACTCCCTGCTTCCACTGCAAATCCGCTCGCGCGGTCATCATCCGCCCCAAGAACCGTCACAAGCTCTGCCGCAGCTGTTTCCTGCACGTTTTCGAAACCGAAGTCCACGAGACCATCACATCAACGTCCCTCTTCCAGCGCGGCGAGCGCATCGCCATCGGCGCCAGCGGCGGCAAAGACAGCACGGTACTAGCCTCGGTGCTGAAGACGCTCAACGAGCGCCACGACTACGGCCTCGAACTATGTCTGCTCTCTATCGACGAAGGCATCAAGGGCTACCGCGACGACAGCCTCGAGACCGTCAAGCGCAATGCCGAGCAATACGCCATGCCCTTGGAGATCGTCGGCTACGGCGAACTCTACGGCTGGACTATGGACCAGGTCGTTGCCCAGATCGGCAAGAAGGGTAACTGTACCTACTGTGGCGTGTTTCGGCGGCAGGCACTCGATCGCGGCGCGGCGCGTTTGGGCATCTCGCATGTCGTGACGGGACATAATGCGGATGATGTGGCCGAGACGGTTATGATGAATTTGCTCCGTGGAGATTTGCCTCGTCTCTCTCGTGGGACGAGTATCGTGACGGGTTCGGCTATGTCGGAGGTTAAGCGCTCGAAACCGTTGAAGTATGCGTATGAGAAGGAGATCGTGCTGTATGCGCACCATAAGCAGTTGGATTATTTCAGTACCGAGTGCATTTACTCGCCAGAGGCGTTTCGGGGCAGTGCTCGTACGCTGATTAAGGATCTGGAGAAGATTAGGCCGTCGTCGATTCTGGATATTGTGCGCAGTGGCGAGGATATGGCGCAGCTGGTGCCGCCGGAGGTGAAGCAGAATGGTGGCGGCGCGGGGGAGTCGATGGGCGGTTGTGGTAGCCAAAATGGACGCACGAGAGGCGGCGAGATGGCGGAGATGGAGAGGAAGTTGGCAGAGGATGAGGTGGCCGAGTCGAGAGAGACGGAAATCAAGATGAACGGCGCGAAGACCGAGTCGAAGCCCGCGTACTCGATGAAGGTGAGGCAGCGGATTCCCAAGCAGATCAAGACGCAGACCATGAACAACTGCGAGCGCTGCGGGTATATCTCCAGTCAGAAGGTGTGCAAGGCGTGTGCGCTACTGGAAGGGTTGAATCGGAACCGGCCCAAGACGTCGATCGAGGTGGGAATTGAAGATGAAGAGGGCAGCTCGACATTGATGAGACAGATGGAGAAGGTGGAATTGGGTGGTTGATCAATGGGTTCAAGTTATACCCCTACTTCGATCTGATTGCAACATCTAGCACGAAAGCTGGAGAGCACAGCGCGCCGAGAGTGACCTGTCTATACATGTCGAATGTATGGAGACATGGAGCGGTGCATACCGGACTTTGAGACCACGGTCGATTGGCGCCTCAATGCGAACCAATGCCAGACTCGTCAGTTCAGTCTCATTCCGCCCCGTCGACAGACACATTGAAAGAACACAAGAGAGAAGAGAACCTGAAGCCTTCTTAATCTAGCTAATCCCGTTATTTAACACTCAGAACATGACGAACACAACATACATACAAGAACCAAATAGAACAAATACCTGCAATCATAACATATACTGTACATAAATACATATCCCAAAAGTAATCCAAGAACTCGATATAAATACATCCCATTATCCCCTCTATCCAACAAATCCATCCCCCTTCAAGCGATTCCTTTCTTCATTCATCTCATTTCTTCCCCTCCCCCTCCCCCTCAACCTGACCCTCCGCCTCAACCGGCAAATCCCAACCCACCCTCCTCGCCGTCAACCTTATCTTCTCCTTCTCATCCATCGTCATCCCCGGATTATACCGCTCGACGAGAGCCGCATACGTGCGTTGCGCGCGCGCATACAGCGCCATCTGCTCTGCTTCTTGGAGGCGGTGGCTCAGCGCCTCGGCGGCTGTTTGGTTCGAGCGCTGGGTTTCGGAGATCGGCACGCGGTAGAGCGCGCGGATGCGGTGGTGCAGAGGCGTCGGGGAGGAGAGCTGCCGGCGGGGGAGTTCGCGGAGGAGGGCGCGGTAGGTACTTCTTGTTTTGTTCATTTTGGTTTCTTTTTGGGGTGGTAAGGTTTGCTTGCTGGCTTTTTGGTTTTGTCTCTCTTTTGGTAGTGAGTTTTGGAGTAGCGATTGCGGTGGGTTTTGGTTGGTTCGTAGGTAGAGGATTGAGAAGGAGAGGAGAAGGTATGTCTGTCAGTGTTGGTTGGTTGGTTGGTTTGGTTTAGTTTGTAGAAGTCATGGCGGAGATGGCGGAGGTGCCTTTTTTCGCCGAAGGTATGGATCACGTGATGCTGCTTCTCATACTCTTCAACTTCAAACTGCAGCTGCAACTACAACTACAACTTCGCCTGTGATGATCTGCCGTTACTTCTATCTATTCTGTAAACAGACCTGTTAATCTAGGCAGGATACCCTGGTACATTAGACATAATTCCTATGCCTTGCTCAATAATAGATACTGTATTGTATGTACATCATAGACCAGACGATCATCATCAATTCATCAGGCATCTCGTCAACTGGTAGTATGGCTGTAGCTCATATAATCGTGTCACTGTTCCTCACTTGGCTCGATTCGTCTCGACTTCTGGCTTCTGTTCGGCTCTATTCCAAACATTTCATCACTTTCACATAGGTGATACACGGGGGTTAGGGTCTATCATCTGCGATTATGAGAGTCAAGTTTAAGGTCATGATATCTTTACGACCGTAACCAGCCGAACTTTCGTCGTCCGCCGTCGCCTCCAGCAGAGGGCTCGACGTGCGTGCTGCGGGCGTATAAGTCCTATTTGTTATTAGTATATAGGAAGATATCGTAGGGTTCATTAAGACAAACCTCATCATCGCCAGATAATCTCGTATCAAGAATCAAGCGAGCCGCCTCCTCGTACCGATGCATATGCGAATACGGAGTTTTCTGACTCCGCTGGATTCCCAGGACCACTTCGCCCATGACCTCAAATTTCCGCCAGTTAATGCGCGTCTTGTTGTCACCGACGAAGGTCTTATTGCCCTCTTCGGCGGAGACGAGGTCGCGGCGGTGGAGCGGCAGGAAGGGGATACGTTCGGCAAACGAATTGTCCCAGGCGAGTCGATACGCGAAGTGGCTTTTCTGGGTCCCCATGAGGATGACCAGCCTCATGAAATCTTTCTGGGTTTGGACGGGTACGAGTTCTCGGGTTTGCGCGAGTCGGTGGACCGGTGTGCCGTTGATTCCGGCGATGACGGCCCCGAGGGAGTTGTAGTTGTTTAGGCGACGGAGTTTCTATCAGATGAGATGGTTAGATGAATTCAAAGTAAGTGAAAAAGAGGGGGACAATACCAAGGCGATGTTCATGAATTTTTCCATTGCCTTAGCCCGATGCTTGGGCTTATCTCGGAAGAGGATGAAGCTGGCGACGAAAAAGGCCAAATGATTAAATTGTTTGATCATGCGATTGACGTGCTTCAGGCTCTGGATCTTGTCCTTGTCCGGTCCTGATATGCTGACATGTCGCACAAGATCTCGCGGTCGGAAGGAATTGAACATGATCCAATCGATCCGGGTCAACTCGCGCGCAAAGTCCTCGTCTGGGATCTCCATGATCTGTCGCCATTGTATTTTGGCCATGGGAAGGCGGGAGGTGAGTTCCAAGTTCTGCGCTTCTCGCTGCGCAGATTCCAAGTTCAAAAAGGTAAAGGATTGGCTGGGGATGGTGCCGGGTTTGTCGCCCACCGGACTCGACAGGGCTCCGGTCAGCCTGGAGGAGGGGTCTGCTGCGCCCTCGCTGAGGTCCAACGCACTCATGTTGTAGATAGGATCCTCCTCTTCTTCCTGTTCTTCGTTGTCGTGGGTGTCATCCCCGTTGTTCCATGCGCCACCAAGGAACATGGACGGGGAGCTGCGACCGGAATGATCGAGGAAGGTCTCTTGCCCGTCAAAGCCCTCGACATCGCCATCCCGGAATGGCCATCCCACGTCATCATCCTCCGCATTGACCTCAAGCGACGAGCCGACCTCTTTGGCGGCAAACATGTAAAAATGACTCTTCTCCAGCGTCGCAACGAAATCCGTGATGCGCTTCCTCGTCTTAGGATAGACCAGGTCCCCAGGGTATTCCGACACCCACACGTACATGATGTTTAAGAGCCGCAGCTGATCGGCAATGCGGGTCAGTTGGTCGGCGATGTGTTTCTCGTTCCGTTCGAATCGATTGATCAGCGCGTTCAGCAAGGTGGACGGCGCGGCGAATTTGCGATAAAGGCAGAGGAAGGTCGATGCGAATTTGGAATCTTGTTTCGATAAGGGCTGAGCGACCAGTCGATCCACGAGTTCGTCAAAGGTAAAGCCGGCATCGTTCGACGAGGAGCTCTCGCTGCCGGGGGGTTTCTCTTTGCTCCCCGGGCTGGAGGGCGCGCTGGGGCGTCCCTCTATCTCCTCTTCCTCCTCCATGTCTAGAAAACCGTTGAACGCATCCGACCCGGCACTGTTCCGCCAGGCGGTGTGCATGCGATGCTGTCGATTGCGATCTTTGCTGGGCGAGGAGTCTTCCGCGGCCGACGGTCGACGCGAATTCAGCCGAGAGCCAGAGGGAGGAGTTTGCGGTCGCACCGGAAACGAATTGCTCCGAGCATATCGGGAGGGCTGGGCATTGGAAGCCAGGTTTGGAGAGGTCGTCTGGTCGGTGGGCTGACGGTCGACACCGTACCCATCGACTCCTGAACCGAAGGGACTAATAATCGGGCCGCCCGCGGCTCCAGCGAACACGGACGTTGGGGTCTCCGAATTGGCGCGAGAGTGATGCCAGTCCTGCAAGGGATTGGAAGAATAATCGATCAGGTCTAGATGACGGGAGAAAGAAAGGACAGAAAGAAAACGTTAGCAATCCGAAATTCCAAGCCAAGCCCAGCGAAATCGTAAAAAATTTAGAGTAGTCTAACTGCAACTGCGGATCGGCAGAGCACCAGGAAGCGCACGCGAACGCTAAATTCCAGGCCGCGCCGTGGACTAGCGTCAACGTGGTGGACCGTCGCTGTCCTCCGTACTCCGCGTTGGCATTTTTTCTTTCCTGTCTTGTCTTTTTCTTTTCTTTTCTTTTCTTTTCAATTTCTTTCTTTTCTGTTATTTTTCCTCTTCCTTTCCAATTGGCCCAATGAGTGGTGGGGATGAATAGTAGGTAGACGGTAAAGTAAACTGGGATCGCCACAATTCCACAACACTTACCAAATTTATTGCCAATCACGGACCGCAAGACCAATGCGATGCACATCTTTTGTGATCGCGGCGATTCGGGTGATGTCCGGTGGATCTCGTAGTTATCTAGCTGGGGCTCGAATGGTCCATCGGAGTTGCGGATGTCGCATTTACTGGCGACCAACACAAACGGGAATGACAACGTTGTCAAGGCATCTAGTTCCGGCGAATCGATCAGCAATTGCGCCGCGAGCGCGGTCAGATAGACGTGGAAGTAGACACCCACCTAGGAGTCCGGTCAAATCGGGGAGACTGGCGGGTTGGGTGACGTCGTGGATCACCAGAGCCCCATCAATGGTGGGAACCGACTCATTGCCCAACCGCGGCCAGCTCACGGTGCCATTATTAGAAACAGAGACCTCTTTCACGTCAACTTCTAGCAGGCGGACCAGGTAGACCGTTCCATCCAGAGACATCTTCTTTGTGGTGGCTCGGGAAGACAGGGGGTGTTTCATGTCAAGGGCGCTTTGTATGAAGGTGGTCTTGCCGACATGATCTCGACCGACGACGGCAATGGTAACGTGGGGGAAGTTCGGTTTCTGGAGCGGCTGTCGCAAAGAAAGAGAACACACAGTCAGAACTTCAGAACAAAGTTGTAGATTCAATTCAACCCGGACTTTCCAGCAGCACCGGGCGCAGCGAGGGAATTAATTCCAAGTCATACCTCATTTCTTCCCGGCGAGGACAGAAACTCATCTTCTTCTATGACCGCGCGATCCACCTTATGACCGTTATCCATCCCGGAGATATTGGACGTGTTCAGTTTGTAGAGGCCGCCGACAGGAGCGGAGATGGTTCGGCTCTGTAGACCGGGTCGTTGGGGAGGAATGGACGGCACGGGCTGGGCTTGAGCTCTGTCGCTAGAAGCTCGTTCTCTTCTAGTGTATTGAGAAGTCATGGTGAGGTGCAATGCGCGGCGCGGCGGCGCGAAGGGGAAGTATCCGATAGAGAGCAAACAAGGTGCGACAGCGCAAGGTCCAACTGCTACATGAGTAAGTGAGGCGGGCACGACAGCTCATCCATTGTCGCTCGCGACCGAATCCGAAGAGAATGAAGGGAAGCAATCGAGGAAGGAATGTTTGGTCGGGCGATTGAGGAGTTGACTGTCAGCGATTGACTGATTGATTGATGGATTGAAGATTTGACTTGGGCTGTTGGTGTTGGTGCGCTTATTTTTTTTTTTTTCTTGTCTCTATTCTTTCTTTTCTTTTTCTTCTTGGACGGGACTTGCAATGGAGAGAGAAAAAGGCCGGGGGGTGAACTGGACACAAACGAGACCAAAATTAGCCCTCGGGGAAATTCTGCATGATTGCAGAGTTGGACGAATCTTACGAGAGATCGGATAGGCAGTAACGTATCAGAAAGAGGGCAAAAAAAAGTAGAAAATAAAGGACGAAGGCAGGCGAGTCAAGATGGGCGCAAGTCGTAACTCGTAAGACGGGAAGATCTGACTGGAGCCCCAGAAAATATCGATTTAGAGCGGATTTGGACCGGTCCTTGTCCACCGCTGCTCCTTCGGCCGACTTTTTCAGAGGATGTTTATAACAGAAGAGATAGAACAAAACAAAAGAGAGAGAAGAAAAAAGGAAGAAATAAGAGAAAAGAGGTAGAAAAAAAAGAAGAGAAATGAAAAAGAGGTACCCTTCAAGCAGTTGTACTCCGGAGATCCGATATACGAAAGGTGGGATCTTCACGGCGTGGATAACGCAGTCCCAGTCCGTGTGGCTCCGGCCTGTTAGTCGCTGCTTGCTTGAGTGTTCGAGGTTGCAGAAGGAGTTCCCGAGAGAGTGGGAGAAGAGCAAAAAATATCTAATATTTATGGTTGGGGGGGGGGTTTAATTTGCTTGCTCGTGGTGGATATCGACGGTATATGAAAACGCCATCACTCGATCTATACTCTATCACTTATAATCTATAATCTACCATCTATATATTTCTGGCTCCCACTACTAATTGTTAATGGCTTGGATTGCATCCGTCGGCTGGAATCCCTCCAAGATGTGATAACAATGAATCGCTCTGGATCTCTACAAAGCAATTCCAACCTTTTCCTTGGTCTGTTCTCTTTCCCAATCAGAAAAGGGGGCTCCCATCCGCATCTCCCATTTGCTTCGTCCTTCAACGCGGGTGTGTTCACCTCCGCGACGATCTCCGTCCGTCTCCATCTCCATCTTCTTTTCTTTTTTTCTTTCTTTTTCGTTTTTAAAACCTCTCAAACACCCTGCCCCGCCATGCACCACCGATGCGCTTTTTTAGATCATCAGTCCTGATGTTTTCTCTTTCCCTTTTGGCCTGAGTGCTGACAGCTGTCGGCGGAGCCACTAACTAATGCGACAAACCAAATCACCCTCCACCGGCCAAGAAAACCCCGTTTGCTGGTTCGCTTACCGGGGGGTAGCGTTACTATCGTATCGTTCTCGGATCACTTTTTGAGTCTTTTTGGACGGCTCCGGTCAAGCCCTAAGAGGCCACTAGACCTTTGGGGAAAGAACTTTAGCCCCCCGGGGAATAATTGCGACAGGATTGGGGCCTTCACCGCGTAATCACGTCCGGCCCAGCGGTCTGTGTTGAATCCTCGACCCCTCGAATGGGAAGGTCGACAAGAGAAAGGGGAGAAAAATAAGTGCCTAGGTCGGCCAAAAGGCTCGTGAGATTTCTCAATCCTGAGTATCGTGAGGATCTGTTAGTCTGTTGTACTGTAACTAACTTGTTGGGTTGGTCGCGTAATTCCTGACCTGATTGATCCTGTCCAGCTCCACCGAAGACAGTCTGGCCCAGACAAATGGAGAACTTGGCTTCGTGGGCTGAAGTGACGAGTCAATTCTGAGGATTTCCATCGCATTTGGACGGTCACACATGGCTTTCTGTCGGTTTGGAAATTACGGTAAATCGTAAATGTCAAAATTGCTTGGCCAGACCCAAGTCGACTTCTCCCGTGTCTCTCTTGGAGCATGACAGATGCAGTAGTCTGTAGTCTGGCTCGTGTACTCTGCGCTATGTATGTACGAAGAGGTACTACGGAACACAGACGAAGTACAGATTACAGTAGGGGCAGTCTACACTACCTTGTGCCGCCTGCCTGGATTTGAAGGATCCGAGCTGAAGGGACCACTTCCTGAGGGCTGAATCTATCTAGTATCCACAGTCTTGCAATGAACAACGGCCCCCAGACTGCCGAACCGGTGGACTATCCCTCCATGACAGAACGTTTCGTGCGTATATCATTTCCGTCTCGGGGTAATGCAGCGAGCCCGGCTTTCGTCAGAGCCAAGATGCTTACGAGGTACAGAGTAGACGTACATCGCGTGTCGTGGCGGAGACCTCTCCCGATATGTTGTCTACAGCATGATTCAGATGTACAAAGTAACTCTCGAACCGCGTACATTGTACTTCTACAGACGTGGGCTTTGTTTTCCCCTAAAGCAAACTAATGAAGGAGTTCTCAATGGACTGTTCAAATGGTTTATTGGTTATAAATGACTCTCTTGTGCATCCTCGGCTTCCAATTGCCCTCTTTACGAATCTTGGCGGATTTGGAGCAGAGCTAAGACTGGCCAATGCTAAAAGGCTGGTCGTGGTCCAGATGATTGCGTTTTTACCTTCTTGGTAGCAACCTCGGGCGCGTAACGACCAAGGATTGTTGAAAACGAATCTCCATGGCTCGATAAGGTGCGCAGAAGGCATCCTGATTTCGTCTCAGCTGCGCTCTCGAGAGTGCTGTTGCCACAAGCTCGCATTTATGCATCCCTCGGCATAGCGATTTCGTGACCACCGACGTTTAAAAATATAGCCGTGGCTTGAAGTGACCGAATCATATGTAGTATTAATCGTAGATGTCCGATGGGAAAGCCCGGCGGGAAAATTTCTCCCGTCTTATCCCATAAGAGCATCGTGTGATCACCCAGATTCCTCAGGTTGCTCTCCATTGACCAGGTTCATAAAGCGCATGAGCCCCTCCGCGGGTTTCCCCGTTTCCAGCCCCTCTTCACACCGTCCCCTAAACTTCCGAACCTTTCCTAAACCTCGATTGAAGCCCTTTTCGCGAGTCCAAGGTCCTCGGTTGCGTGGGCCTCCTTTGCCCCGATGGAAAGATCGATGCCGATTTCCATGTGTCTGCACTTCTACCCACTCTTCTTCCAGTGTGGCCTTGTAGATTTCTTGCAATTCGCCACGAAGGGATGGATACTGGTCGAATAAAAGTTTCAACTCGGGAGACGACGCGAAGGATTTCGGGTTGAAGGCATTTCGGGTTTCGCGAGCTCCCTCGCCGTCGATCAAGCCATTGGGTTCGTCCTGGTCTTGAGGGGACGGGTCAACTGCTTCTTGCGGTGGTTTGGGCGACGGCGCTTTCGGTGTGCAGTAGATCTTGTGGGATTGGGTGCAAGCAAGTGAGCAACTACAGCCCGTTCGTCAGTACTTGCTGTCGTCTGTCTCCACTCGCGGTCTTCCTTCCTTTCTTCAAATTGATGCTCATGCCAAACGGACTGAAAACATACCTCAAGAGTCCACATGTGGGACAGCGGTATTTGAATGGCTCCGAGGTACAAACCTCGCAAGTACTAGCAGCCTTATTGCCGGCTTCGGTACTCGTAGACATTTTGGCAGCTGCACGTCGATTTCTCAAAATTCCCAGGGCATTGTTGGGCTTCAATGGATCATTGCAGGAAATTGGTTCCAAGCAAGCACCAAATTCACAGGCACTTAGTAAGGTCTGCACAGCAATGTCGATCTTGAACGCCCAAGATCCGTTGGTAGGAGAGGCGGTGGATAGATCAACAGCTTTAGCCAAAGTCCAAAAAATGGTTCCTTAGCCGCTCTCACGTGAACGCGCCGCCCTTCCACTTTCCAAATGATGCACTTCGTTCCCAGAAGGAATGAGTTCAGGAACAGAAGAGCTGCAATTGTCACCGCCCCGACTTCGGATCTCCATGGAGAAATACATCAGTCGCTCAATGGACGATTGGCATAGAGATCTCCAACATCCAGCACGGCCTTCCTACGCTTGTCGGACTTGGCAGCGTCTGGTATGACATCAGATCCCCAACTATGGGCGGCATTCCCTTCAAATCTACGGGGTGCAATACGTGCCGACGCCGGAAAGTGAAGGTGAGCAATAGTGTCTACTAGATGCTTTTCTATGGATTGGTTTGGTCTGTTGAGCGAGAGGGGTAGGGGGGGAAGAATGATTTCGAACACCCTCTAATCGTCGGCTCCCATAGTGCGATGAAACAAAACCCGAATGCCTTCGCTGCGTCAGAAATGGCCATGTCTGCACCGGCTATGAACGGAATAGGGTCTTTATCCACAAATCCACGGATACGATGGAACAAAGCTCTCAGAAACCCATCCAGCCATCCAAAGCCGTCGCGTACAACCCCGGATCGCGCAGGTCAAACCAACTTGAAACAGAGATCCCTCGACTAGATGTCAATACGGAGGTCCGAATCCAATTGCTTCAGTCATTCATCGAGTGGTATTCCCCTCAATCGCAGTCGAAAAGGCACATCCTCGAGACTCTTCCAGACCTAAGCCGGGGTAGCCGTCTTCTGGACAAGGCAATAACCTCCCTCTCATCGGCCTTTCTCGCGAAGCAAAACAAAGACGATCATTTATTACAGTATAGCACCAGATTATATGGCAATGCAATTCGGACGCTACATAGTGAAATCAACTCGGGCAACATTCTCGGCAAGGATGTTCTGTACACGACTGTAATTTTCCAGATATATGAAGTGAGCAAGCCTTTGCATCCGCTCACACGTCTAGTGTATGGAAATCTAACAGTCAAAGTTGATAAATTGCTCGCCGCCGGGTTTTATGGCATGGATAGCCCATGTGCAAGGTAGCAATGCGGTCATAGGTCAATGTGCTGAGCGGAAGGATGAATCTATCGCCGAAAAACTGTTCCACCGGCAACTGAAATACGTTACTGTAAGTCTGCGCGGATCCTTCAGGACTGTATCACTTGTTGCGGTGCTAAGGATCTGTGAATAGCTATGCGATGCGATTGGAAAGCGCAAAACGGCCGCATTCTACAATTCATCAACGTGGGGAACTAGCTCATCGCAAGGTACGGGGAAACCCGAACCAATTGATGAACTTATCGACAGGTTGGCAGAATGCACCGCTCTAATAGAGCGAGTCGACCATTATTCCCTATGCAATAGACAAGGCATTGTGCAAAGTCGACAAACTGGTGAACAGTTGTTGTCGTGGTGTCTTTCTCTCGAGGGAAAACTGCACGCGTCTTGCATTGCAATGCAAAAGAAGCTTGGTAGCCCTTCGACGTTGTCTCCCAACGCTACTATCTTGCAAGGCTTCCGCAGTTCTCTTTCTACAGACATATTTGCTGGCCATGTTCAATTTCCGTCCCTGGCCTGTGCGGAGTCCCATCAAACCTATTGGGCCACACTGGTACTCCTTTACCCGCTTATTGACCAATTACTCGGCATTCTTGGGCAACCTGGGGATGCCTACACCATAGCCAAAATATGTCCTACTCCTAGTGAGCAAACCGACACCGAAACAACACCGGGCTCGGAGAGTGTCGCAGATTTCACGGCCTTGACTGAGCATTATGCGGATGAAATTTGCCGCTCGGTTCTCTATTGTATACAGCCCGACTTGAAGACTATAGGCGCGCAGTTAATGCTGGCACCTTTAAGTCAAGCTGCACAATTCTACAATGTGCAAGAGATCATCCCGAAACATCAGTGGTGTCAATCTGTCCTTATGACTCTGTCTCACTTGGGCCTGGGTATTGGCCCTTTGTTGAAAAACATGGTATGGCCTAAATATCGGATCGCTCAGAGGCAAGAGTCTAGTTCTCCCGAGGTGGAATCGCCCGAAGGAGGTTCTTGATGACTCGTCAAGATCCAACCTCAGAAGCAAGAAGACCAATCGCATTTCTGGTCAATTGGCATGCACCTATGTAGACTGTCGGCCCCCAATGCATTGTACATTAACGAAGCCTCGAGGAGAAGGTCGCCTTCACATTGCATACCACGTCGAATAGGTGCTCCTAGTATTTAGCGGTTCATGCTTTTGAACGTCATCGAGGAGCCATTCTACAGCCGAAGAAAATTCATAACACAATCTTCTGGCCGACTTCTAGCAATATTGCAGGACAGGCAGCACACTCTATAACCATTCCCAGAGATATCACTATGAACAATACTTCCCTGGATCTATATACAAGTGATGACTTTGCTGTTGGGTGCGGTTTTTGCCCTGCATTCTTTTTGATAACCAGCAAAGAGTATGCGTATAGATGCTATCTTGATATATTGATGAATCTTAACGATGAATCCATGTAGCCTAGTTTTCTACCTACTTCTGCCATGCTTTAAACTAGCCAGCACCTGTTGCGACAATTCTGTCTGCCATCGAGCAATTGCAATCCATTAGAACAATTGTGATTACCGCAGCATGTCAAACTGCTTCAATCTGATTGGTGCCGGCAATCCGCTGGATTTATCAGCAAATCTTTTGCCGACGGTCACGTGCTCCTCATTGCGTCAGAGGCCGGCAGTCGGAGGAAAGTATTCTGGCCTCCATCAACTCCTTCTGGAAAACACACCCACGCCACTCGACAAGCGTACGGTTATACATACTACAATATGTCCGTCAGCTCAACATCTGGAGCCATGCTCCGACGAACGATCTTCAGCGTCAGGTCCACAGCGCGACCATTGGGCGCTGCCGAACAGACTGCTCGGTCCAGCGTGTTTGGATCTTACAGAAATGTCCATCGGTCCGCTCGTCTGCCCGCCATCACAGCCTCTGAGGCTCGTCATAGGCCGTCTTTGCGGCCTCACCAGCAGTCCTCGCGGGTGAACGGGTTGTCGCCGAATAGCAAGCGATCGATTTTTATCCAGACGGAAAACACGCCGAATCCCGATGTAAGTACAAACATCCCCCCCCCCCGGGCTCTTACATTGATGATTCGGCTCAACAAATACTCATACTCGGATATATAGGCCTTGAAGTTCATCCCCAACCACCGTGTCCTGCCCGAAGACTTCCCCACCTCCTTTCTCGAGTACCTCTCTCCTCGCTCCACCCTCGCTCCTCCGCACCCCTCGCCGCTGGCCGCGAACCTCATGAATGTCGACGGCATCACCTCGGTCTTCTACGGTCCTGAATTCATCACAGTGACCAAGGCCAGCGACGCCAACTGGGCGCACATCAAGCCGGAAGTTTTCAGCCTCATCACGCAAACCGTCACTACCGGCGAGGCGATCGTCAACACCGTGGCCAAGACCGGCGAGCAGGCGCAGGAAGGTGGCGAGGAGGACTCGCTCAGCTACAACGAAGATGACGAGGAGGTTATCAGCATGATCAAGGAGCTATTGGAGACGAGGATCCGTCCCGCTATCCAGGAGGACGGTGGCGATATTGACTTCCGCGGGTTCGAGAATGGTATCGTTATGTTGAAGTTGCGTGGTGCTTGTCGCACTTGCGATTCTAGCACGGTTACGTTGAAGAATGGTATTGAGTCGATGCTGATGCATTACGTAAGTGTGACCTTTTTGCGTTCGTTTTTATTTGTATCATCTGGGCTAACGGTTCATCTCTGGAAACAGATTGAGGAAGTCCAGGGAGTTGAGCAGGTTATGGACGAGGAGGAAGAGATTTCCATGCATGAGTTCGCCAAGTTCGAAGAGAAGCTGCGTCAACAGAAGGGTCCCCAAGCCACTGCTTCTACGGGAGGCAAGGGAACTCTGGACACGGCCGCTTAAAAAGTTTTTATCAACCAATCGAATACAGCATGTTTGGTTAATCGGATATACCGCTTGTTCGTTGCGTTCTATTGTTACAGATCTAATGATTGGATAGAGACCTGGCCTGTCATGTTTGTTAGCCCTGTCGCGTTGTGAAAAATTGTACCATATCAGATATCAAAATTTGGTTTAGACTCTCGGACTAGAAGTTGTATGCACATGACATGCATGATCAAAGCTAGATATCATCTGGGGAGGCTTGTGTCACTGAGCCGCTGAGGTCGTTGATCGGTAATTGATTGCAAGCGCCTCGGTCGAAACCATTCCCCGCCGCAGCCGACGATGGCCGAAGGACAAAAGTACCAACTACCTACTCCGTACGGTGGTGGTGTCGCCTAGATTTGCGGCTTGTGGAAGCGGCCATACAAACCAAATAACGTGTAGCTAGAGAAAGGCTGAGGCATTTCGCCACGAGAGAGTTCTCCCAGCGGAGTAAAAAAACCACTTGACGTCTGATGGATCATGATAGTAGTGACTCTCGAGTTCTTCTCGCACGTGGAGTCAAGGTTTTTGGCAGGCTCCTTACCTGCTTCCGGCCATCATCTTACCTGTCACCTGTCACCTGTCGGCGGGCGAATGATCATGCCACGCTGGTTGACCTGGAATGGGCTGGATTCAGGCTCTAGAACACGCCGGCAGGAGGTGGGCGGTTATGCTTTTGGGATGCCGGAAATGGGTCAGTTAATTTCTTAGGTTTTAATTCCATCTCGGTCGTCCATTACCTAGACGGTGTCACTTCTTTTTTTTTTTTTTTTTCTCCCCTCACATACCTATCCTGGATCCCTCTTTCAGCTGTTATCCTAGAGGCGAGAGAGAGAGGCGATAAAATTTTTTTTTTTTTTTTTTTCTCCCCTCACATACCTATCCTGGATCCCTCTTTCAGCTGTTATCCTAGAGGCGAGAGAGAGAGGCGATAAAAGGAAAGGAAAGCAAATAAGGAAGAAAGAAAGAAAAAACCTGCTTCATCGCATACAGTTCAACCAATTAGACCTGCCTGCAATCCTGTCGATAACCTATCCTTCTTCCCTCAAGTGATACAAGATCCAAAATCCACATCATCAGGTGATGGATGCCGACTTACTTGATAATGCAACAACCTTCACGTCATGCCATGATGCACGTTCGGCGTTCACTGCAGCTCCAGTAGCAGAACTCACAATGCATTTCGCACCGCGTACGATCCATGGGTTGTTGCACTTCAAATCTACTCTGTCTTGACAGACCTTCCCTGCTATCATACCCGTAAGTAATGAATAACTCATGCCCATGCGCTGGATCTCGCTTACGATGGGGGCGCCGGAACAAGAGGCCAGTGCCCCCTCCCTCCCAACGGAAAGGAAAGGAAAGCTGTAAGCTCTCATCCATGGATTGATAGGATTGAGTTCGTTCTTCCATTGCAGAGAGAGGTGTAGTTTGGTTTGGTTTGGTTCGGTTTTTCTTTATCTATCTTGCAGATTTGCATTTTGAGTTTTTTTTTTTTTTTTTTTGGTTAGCTATTCCCCCGGTCTGGCTTGTTGAGCACGAGCATGAGCATGAGTGACGTCTCGCTTCCGGCAACCCCGTCGTAAGTAAAAGGCTCGGCTTATTTCAGTGCAAACTCTATTATCGCTTCTTCTACACTCGGTCCTACCACTAAGCGTAGGCCGGCCTATCCTGTCCTTTGTTCATACTCTGTTCGTTGGACTGGGCGAGAGGGAGAGAGGGGGGATGGACGGTGGGCGGGGTATTGGCTCAACGGCACACACCCACACACACACCATTAATGCGGGAGGGAAGCTCTCTCCGCAATCTGGACGGAGCCGATCCTGATCCTGCATGAGGGATGGGCGAGCTAATGGGAAAATCTGGGGAGATTTTTCTTATTACTTTGATTATGATTATTATTGAATTATTTGAATGTATTATATTGGAGGCTGGTTGGTCGACTGTTTTGGTAGATACGCTAAACAAAAGAATATCGATCTGGCCTTTTGGCTCTTCCCTGTTGGCTTTTCTTTCTGAGGGATGATGGACATGAACGAATGAATGAATGTCTTTCTTTCTTCATTTCGTGCATTTCCCCGCAATTTTACATGCATGTCAGTCGGGTTTTGGTTTTAATTTTGCTTTTGGATTTGGACTCGAGAGTTAACAAGGACACGGCCAGTTTACAGTTACTGTGTACGGGTGGGTGGAAAACATGTTTTCGGGCTTGATTGAATGTTGTAAATTTATGGATGTACCTCGATGTTTGCTTCGAGAGGGGGGTGCCTTGGGGTGTTCTCAGTAAGGCCGACTGTTACTTTAGGTACCCGATGCCTCCCTGGTAGGGGTGGACTCGATTGCAACATCACGACAGTATGACGTTGATGAAACCCAATGTGGAACGTCCGCACAAAGAAGTCGAGTTGTGAGTGGCGAAGATGGATGGTTTCCCCACAAAAAATGAAAGAAAAGACAGACAGAGAAAATGAAAATGAAGGGCGCACTCGGCGCACCTCACCCCCCTCCCTCTCTTAGATCCCTGTGGCTGGGATCTTCTTCCACAAGTTCTGTAATCTTTTGATTGACGGTTGAAGATTCTCGCACTCTTCAAGCTGGGTTATACCCTTATCATTCTTGACGCATACTCAGTAGTCGATACCCCTTGACACCAATTTCAAGCATGTTGAAGGTGGGGCGGGCAGCCCATCTGTGACTTTCTTCCGCCGCTGGGAGGTGCCGTTTCTGGGATAGCGGGAGGGTCTAATTTAATTTACTTTGCGTAGAGGAGAGAAGCCTTACGGAGTATACGGCATAGACTATGCATCTATAGCTCTCTTTCCTATCACTTCCATTGACTTGGAGAAACGGATAGAACGAGATTGAATTATTCTGAATCTTGTTCTTTGCAATCGCCGACACCTTATTTTGCTAGATTGCGCGGTTCCGGCATCGCTGGACGGTTATATCCCCGCATGATGAAATGATGCGTTATTCAACATGGACGCGCAGATGCGCGCAACGTCCTGCCGTAAGGGATGGTTGATCGCATGGTTAATTCAGCTGGACTGGGTGGCTCCTTGTTCGTTATGCTTCTGGGGGCATTGAAGACCTACTCTAGGGATTCACTCGATAAATACTCAGAAGGATCAATAAATATATAATTGTTCGGTCGTCGTCTTCGGCCTTGTATACTCATTGACCAACAGTACAGTGCCTGAACTAGGAAGAATAAGTATCAGGTACGACAGACTAGAAAAAATCGGCTGTAAAAAAAAAAAAAAAAAAAAAAAAAAAAAAAGAAGCGACCGGGACATTTTCAATTTCCAATTTCTCATGTCTACACCGTACACAGTACGGTGTAAGAGTCTAACCCCGGAGGATCTTCGACTTGACCTCCACCTTCGACCCACACGCAAGCGTTCCATCGACGGCCGACCAGTTCCTTGCTGCCTCGGTCTTGTCATTGCCTGTCATACAATCATTCCTCTTCCAGTTCTGCTGTACACCACTCTGAATTACTGTCGTGTTAGACCACCACGGATTGGACCACCGTTCCACTTGCCGGGGTGCAGAGAAACAATCCGCTGCCAGTCATTTTAGTCCTTCCGCCGCCTCTTTCCTCATCGTCTTTCGGCTTCCCCCCCCTCTTGACCCTCTTGACCGGTGGCTCCATGCAAATATCTAGACTCCGTCCATTTTGCTTCTTACCCCGCCTCCAAGTAATTTAATTACTATCGCCAGATCAATCGGACCGTCAGCTTAATTTGGTTGGCCAGGTAAGTCCCTGACATTTTGACATTTTTTTACTCGACTCCGCTCCCAGACTGACTACGGAGCACTGACTACTGACTACTACTACCTAACCCAGTCTAAGCCAACCTAACCCACGGCCAGTACCTTAGTTCACTCGACCTCCTCCTTTCTTGCAGCTTGTCCATTTGCGCCACTTCTTCTCGGACCTCCGTCCCGTGGCTCGTTCTTTTTCTCCTCCTTCGTATCCGCTGGTCTGAGTTAGGAGCTACCTTACCTGCTCCCACTGTTAGCCTCCGTGATCCTGCTTTACTTACCTCTCTCTCCGCTCGCTCGCTCGCTCGCTCGCTGTACAATCCTTCCTTCCCTCTTTTTCTGCATCTTGCCCTCTTCTACCGTGCGTTTCGCTTGTCCCTCCTATCTTATTTATTCTGCTCCTTCACATCGGGCCTTTTCTCGTTTCCATTCTCTCTCATTAGAATATCTCCCCTTCTTCTCCCACCCCCCCTTTCCACCCCCACCTCCCGCATTCTCGGACGACCGATCGATCGAGCGACGTTGCAAGAGCCACCACATCCTCATCCCCCAAGAAAACCTTCGCGAAACTGCGGCGCCTCTGCTCTCCGCCCCAACGCTCTTCGTCGCGACCGCCGACAGCAGAGACAGGATCTTCCTTGTATTCAACTTAAACTTACGCCGGCCGCTTCGCGAACTTTAGTATTTTCGCACGGGTGATTCGCCTTCCCTTCCGATCTCCGCGCGTCCGTCTCAAGATGCGCTGCTCTTGAGGCGATCTGCTGCCCATAGTTACTGGAGCCAGTTCGCTTCCCAACGTCATCTATGGTCACGCTACCATTTCCGAATCCCGCGCTTCTGTGATATTCTCCTTTGCGACTGGAAAACAACCGCTTTCTTCGTTTCTTCTTTGAACAAATTCACACACCGGAATATACTTCATTTCGAAAAAAAAAGAAAAAAAGAAAAAAGAAACATAAGACAAAAAAGAAAAAAAAAAAACCTTCCGAAAAAAAGGCAATTCATTGGTTCGGTGGAGGCCTTTTTTACTACGATCTGCCCGAGCTTCTTTTGCGACCATCTCGCAAATCGCCTTCCTTGACGATCTCCTCCTTTAGATTGGAAGCCTGGTCGCTTCTCTTGGGCGCAAAGGAAAAAAAAAACGTTATTATCGCGAGAACCGTCACATTGTCCGAAAGATTATCTTTTTTTTTTCTTGTTTGGGTTTGGATAGATCATAAAAAGTTCCGTTGCTACTAGACTGGTAAGTTGGACATCATACGATAGCAAGACGGGATCACTCATGAGGGGTGCGCCGACAGACGCGATCACGAAATTCATTTGCACTTCTTATACCTTTCTGAGACTGTCGCAAACCTTCACGTTATTGTATCGGTTCCTGGTTTGATCCGAAATTGTACTTTACAAGGTATGTGTGTTGTCAATGCGTTCTATCTGTCTTACCTCGGCGAATGAAGCCCGCAGCGTCCCCTACAACCTCATGATGTGAATTTGTATCCCTCCCTCATCAGCAATTGGCTGGGCTGTCGGCAGGGTGAAAGCAATACCATACAGTCAAGTATCCCGATGATTGGGGGCAGCTACATCTGACATCATCCAACCTCTTAAGCTTCTGCAAGATAATTGCCGCGTGCTAAGCTATCTGATGATTCGGAACTCGGCAAATATTCACCTGCCTAGTCATTGAATCAAGAAGTGAATGTTGCTTTCTGGTTATGATATGACATCATTAGGAACATTGTGCATTGTGCATTTATGAACCCAGGCACCGGTGACTCCCAGCTCCTCCGCATCCCGCTATCGCCACCAGAAGCTGCCCGCTGTCTACTAGCTTGCCATATACTCCCCCACCACCCATCCTCATTTCATCATTTTCTGCTCCCTACTTTTGCTTTCTGCCATCGTACCGGAGCTTTTCACTTTTTTAATTTTCGATCTCACCCACAACGTTAATGCAGGCTGGGCTAACCTACCAATGGGACTTCCAGAGCTCAAGCTCTCCGGAGATCTCCCTTTTTATTGAACCCTGGGGATAAAAGATCTTCACCTGCTGTTTGCTCATAGATTTCTGCTTCTTCTTAATTTCTCCGTCTCTTTAATTTGATTGGCCTGCGTGCAGACTCCAACATTGCAAGGTAATCCTCCCTATCCCATCGGAGAGCCGGAACTCGGATTGACATCATCTCCTCAAGTCACCTTGACGAAAGTCATCCAACCCAGCAAATAGTGTGATTGACTACAACAGTCACTCATTACTTCCCCAGAACTGTACGTTAGCCGTGTCAGAACATATGTGAGCATTTCACAGTACCCCGCATTCACTTGCTTTATTCCTTTGTTCCCTTTCTCTGTGTCAGTTCCCGTCCGTTGGGTTCAACCCCCACCAACCACTCGACCGATGACGCTTAGTTGGCCTCTCAAGTGGCAGAATTTACTAACATGTTGACCAGCATCACCCTTATATCTTATGAAGTTGTGGCCGAGGCCTTGAGAGAGCCCTCAAACCTCGGTTTAAGCCCAGTGACAGTTAGTTTGTCTAGTAAACACCATGGCTGCACCAACCGGCAAAACTATGCAGGCAACCAAGCCCGGCACTGTGACCCCATCTAACAACGCGTCCGCGAGGCTGGAGAAGACTCATCCCGGCGTTCGCCGCTCAACGCCTGACTCAGAAGCATTGGCGTCTTCCGATGATGATGGGGAGCATGTGCAGTTTAACGCAGCAAACCCGGCTATTCCTGCGCCCAAGCCTGCGCGCCGTACTTCGTGGCTTAACGAAGTACCAACTAACCTTCCCCGAAAGACCTCTCTCACCACCGCTAACCCATTGTCCTCGGGGGGCTCGAATCCTACCAGCCCCGCCACCGATCAGTCCGGGTGGCCCACTAACACATCTCCTGGAATGAGTAGCTCGATTCATTGGAATCACGTTGGAAGCAGTTCGTTTCCATGGGGCACAGGTATTTGGAACACGGAATCTAGAAAAGAACCTCCTCCTCGACTGTCCGAAATTGTTCCATCCCCTACGATGACCAATCCAAATTCTTATTTCAACGAGGAGTTATTGAGCCCCACGACTCGCACGGCATCGGGAGACTCGGCCATCCCTTTCTCTATTCCACTTCATCCCACGCCCAAGACATATCGCTCGCAGTCTTACTCGGTGGGCCAGTTGGATCCCGAATATTTGAGCCTCATGGCCAACAAGTCAGCGTCGCCCTATTCCGGCGCGCGTCCGCGGAACGGCGGCCAGTTTTCTGCGTTACAGCATCGTTCTTCTCGGCCGAGCCTGCTTGGAGAGCTGGGACACGACCCTGCTACGCTTGGTCGCGTGCGCGAAGACGACGATGACGACGACGCCGAAAGCCCCAGTGGCTCCGATGGCAGTCTACCTACTTATTCCACCAGCCAAGCCCGCGCTATCGAGCAGCTTTCTAGAGAGAATGCCTATCTTCGGCAGGCCGCCGGCCAACTAGATAGCGGCTTCAGAGATCGTGCTATGTCGTCGGCGTCGGCAACCAGCGGATATGCAGTTGGAGCTGGTATCCATA
Organism: Aspergillus ochraceus; assembly: GCA_004849945.1. Classification (NCBI taxonomy): domain Eukaryota; kingdom Fungi; phylum Ascomycota; class Eurotiomycetes; order Eurotiales; family Aspergillaceae; genus Aspergillus; species Aspergillus ochraceus. The sequence continues at coordinate 988,114 of SSOS01000001.1, read as the reverse complement.
ATCCGCATCGCCTCCCGGGGAGTGTCCCTGAAGAGGGAGATCTTGCAGTGGAGGATCTGGACGAGGTGGGCGACATTCCCGGATACAGTAACATCCATAGCAATACTCGACGGAGATATTCCGAACACTCGGCCAATCTCGAGAAACAGTTTCCGTCAATCAACTCCATGGACAACCGTGTTCTGGATAACTTCAGGAAAGCCCATTGGCAGACATCCCTCGGCTTCGGAAGCATGTCGGACATCCCCCAGAGCCGACGACACTCCTTCGCGGACATTCCTATCCGGCACACTTCAGTATCCGGGGACTCTTCTAGGAACCAGCTTGGAGATCGGGAAGAAACCTATACGGGCATTGGCGACGGCTCCCTGTCGAATGCCCAAGGCCAGAACCGTGAGTACCAGCGTTTTCAAACGGTTCCTCGCTCCGAGGAACATGAACTGGAAGCCGAATATTTACGAGCTCGTCGATTTGCAGAATCCTATTTTGCTCGCGACCAGGCTCTTCGTGCTGCCGAAGGTGCGTCCGCGGTTCCGCCGTCTCTTCACCCGGCCTACGCGATGCCAAATGCCTACGGTCGCCACCAGCCAGGCCTCATGCACCCGCATCAGAACCAGCTCTTGTATATTGTATCGTTCAAATGTCACCGTGCCGATGTGTTTTACATCCAGGAAGACACTGGCCTTCAAGTGAAGGTCGGAGACCTGGTCATCGTCGAAGCTGACCGTGGCACCGACCTGGGAACTATTGAGCACGCCAACATTACCATGCAAAAAGCTCGGGAACTGAAGCAACATTACGCGGAGGAACATTACAAATGGCTCATGATGTTCTCGAGGCAAGGCCAGAACGGAGCAGCGAATGTCGTCAATACCTCCAGTGGTGTCTCCGGCATGGCTGGTCGCAGCGCAATCGGTGGTATGGGTCCGCATGGGCCGCATGGGGTGCAAGAATCTACCGTCGATATCAAGCCCAAGTTGATCAAGAGACTTGCCCAGAACCATGAAATCATGACCCTGCGCGACAAGGAGGGTAACGAGGCGAAGGCCAAGCGAGTCTGCAATCAGAAGGTTGCCGAACATCGACTCAATATGGAAATCCTTGATGCCGAATTTCAAATGTACGTTCTTACCATGCCGGTTCAATACATGTCAATTACGTGCATGCTAACATCCATCTACAGGGACTGGAAGAAGCTTACTTTCTATTACTTCGCGGATTCGTACATTAATTTCAACTCTCTCGTGACCGATCTGTTCAAAATCTACAAAACTCGTATCTGGATGTCGGCTATCAATCCGGCGTCGTTTGTCACGCCCCCGTCTGCCGGACTGCAGTCTCCCAACCCTCTTGGATATGGCCAGGATGTGCAGACTGATCGTTCCCATCAGCAGGAAAATAGGGCTTTTGGCCCTAATCGAGATGGTGTGAATGTCAGTCGAGATGCCATTCCTAATCCATTGGGAATGCTGCGCAATGCCTACCCAGAATCCTACCAGTCTTTCACCCAAGGCCCGCGACCGCCTGAGTCCGGCCTCGGTAGGCTTGGTGCCGTTGACCCTTTTTCAACGTACGTGCCGAATGCCTACACTGGCGTAGAACCAGGATATGCCGATTATGCTTCCGGCTCTGGCGCAACCAGTGGCCCTGGTCGTGCCCACGCTGCTCCAGGCGAATGGATGGGACGTTTCCAAGGCCTGTCTCTCGGTGGCACTTAAGATGTTCATTCTATCTTACTGCCAAACTGTTGTACCCAACCACGCCGAGCCCCCTCGTTCTACCTCTTGTTGATTTTGATTATTTTAAAGAACCTTTAACTCCACCATATCACTTGTATCTGATTCTCTCCATCCTTTTACACGAGACTTTTTTCTTTTCTTTCTCTTCCCCTTTAACCTCATTCTCCCACTCCGACTTTCTGTCGTTAATTCCAAGTTTCACCCTTTCACCCTCTTGTGTTTTCATGCTTTTCCTGTTATGGGCTTGTTTTTCCTTTCAAAGAGATTAGAAAATGTGTGCAGCGGATCAACCCTTTCTATGATCTGTCGTTTACTGCTGATACCTAATAGACTTTCAGCTTAACGAACTGATGGTTTAACCGTTCGAGCTTCTTTTTATTTTGCACTATGAATTTTATGTTTGTTTTCGTTTGAACAGAGATCCGATGCTACACTCCAATCACTCATTGACTTGTTGTATTATGTATTTCTGCCTTTTCATGCCTTTTTTTCATTCCTCGCAAGGTCTCAGAACGGACATAGGAGGCGAGAATTCATGTTTTACAGTTAGATGAGAATAAATTGGACGCTTACAATCAGGGACCACATTCATTAAGTTTAGTAGTTAAGATTGTAGGGAGTCAGTCAACTAGATGTAAGGAGAAAACCTTGGTTGTCACATGAGATTTTGTCCAGGCGCTCATGAAGGGGAACTGATGCCTTGTGGCCTGACCCGGGCGGACTCGGAAACGATTATCTAAGCAACAGAGATTTGAAAATGGCACCTGAGGCAGCAAGGATGAATAAGCACGGCCCAGCCGCTGATTGGGGGAGCGGCAGAGCTCGCCTAATCTTCTAGCGTCCCACACACAACCTCGTTGAAGAGATCTCTCTCTCCGAACTTCTCAGTTGCGACAACGACGACAATCGACGACCTGCCACGCCGACAAGGTACGTTGCCCGCAATTCCTGTTTTCGACCCTGAAAATTCACATTGAATTTACAATCGCTGTTTTCGGGATCAATCGATCAATATTCGATAATTCGAGACTAACTTTTCAATCGCTATTCCAGATGGGTGCCCTCAAGTACGTGGAAGAGATCCAGAAGAAGAAGCAGTCCGACGTGATTCGCTTCCTGCTGCGTGTCCGTTGCTGGGAGGTGAGAATTCCCCTACCCCAAACTTCGATCCTTTAAAACATCCCGCCGGATGTTGCTCGTGTGCTATGCCATAGGAATACCTACCCGTTTCCGAGGGGTGTTTGCAGCACGGCTCGAAAGAAGAGAAATAACGATAAGAAATTTTTTTTCTTCGCCGGCGGATGAACAAATGGATTGTGGCACAATACAGAGACCTTTTGGGTTTCGCCTCATTGGGCTCCGTGTGTCTTGCTATACACTCGTTGAACTTTGCTGAGAGTGCATCAATATAGCTCCGTCAACTGAACGCTATCCACCGTGCTTCGCGTCCTTCTCGCCCCGACAAGGCTCGTCGTCTCGGCTACAAGGCCAAGCAGGGATATGTCGTCTACCGTATCCGTGTGAGACGTGGTGGCCGCAAGAGACCCGCTCCCAAGGGTGCCACCTACGGTATGAAAGAATTCCAGTCCGACTTTATGAGGGGGGGAGACGACTGACGGGTATGGATGTCAATAGGCAAGCCCACCAACATGGGTATCAACCAGCTTAAGTACCAGCGTGCTCTCCGTGCCACCGCTGAGGAGCGTGTCGGTCGCCGCTGCGCCAACTTGCGTGTCCTGAACTCCTACTGGATCAACCAGGACTCCACCTACAAGTACTTCGAGGTCATCCTCGTCGACCCCCAGCACAAGGCTATCCGCCGTGATGCCCGCATCAACTGGATCGCCAAGCCCGTCCACAAGGTACGTGCTCGCTCTGCCTTCTGGGCTCCAAATGGTCGACTGTTGGGAATGGAAAAACTGACTTGGGTTTCTCTGAATAGCACCGTGAGGCTCGTGGTCTTACCGCCACCGGCAAGAAGTCCCGTGGTATCAACAAGGGCCACCGCTACAACAACACCAAGTCTGGTCGCCGCCACACCTGGAAGCGCCAGAACACCCAGAGCTACTGGCGTTACCGTTAAGTGTAGATGGGTGGCTAAGGGAGATTGTGTGTCGTGGAAAAATTGGTCTCTTGTGGATGTGTTTATTTCGTTTCTCAATCGTTTCTATGGCTATGTCAATGAAATGCTTGGGTGCGAGCATAATGCAACAGATCTTCTGGATCGGATGTTAACAAAATATTTTTTTTCTCTGGGTTCAACTTTTTTATTCCCCCTAACGAAGTGCGACGACTGTTTTCTCGGTTCCAGAGTAATGCATTCCATCCGTAGACCATATTGTAGACCCAGATCTGTGCTCGAGTTTTGGCTGGATGATGTTACATCTTTTCTACGGCGTCAAGGCCGGGAATGGCTTAGGTTGGAGTGAGTGGGTAAGTCAGCCCGAGCGAAACAGGGGAAAGCGCTCTCAGCCTCTCGAGCAGATGATGCAGGGTCTTTGGCGCGCCGGTGGACTGGTTCAAAAATAGCCAGTGTCACCATGAAGAGCGATGTATTAAAATAGTAACATTGTAACTGTCGTTGGCCCCGTCGTTCATACACATACTCCGTAAGTAGTAGGTATACTGATCGTGATAAGTCCGATAGGCCTGCCAAGCGGCCTAAGGCATCCCGCCGTTTTCTCACTTTTGTCTTTCTTCCTTCGCTCTTGCTTGTCTTCTTCCTTCTCCCCTCGCTTGGACTTGACTCCCCTTTCTCTGCTTCATCTTCTCTTCTCTTCTCTCGACTACTACCCACTTTCGGTTTCCCGGTTTTGCGGTTACATCCACACCTCGTTCCATCTCATGTTACATCTTCACAATCTGGTGCCTGCCCCTTAGTAATCTCGACCTTACTCATCCAAGTAGCAGTTCCGGTGCCTGGCTCTGCACTCTCTCGTTCTCTCCGTGGATTCTTTTCTTTTATTTAGTCTAGTTGGCTCTCTCGACTTTTAGGTCGTTGGTGCCCTGATTTTTACTTGGTTTATTTCGGCAGGATCCGGTCTCGATCAACTTCCTTCTTTGCTGCCCGAGGAGGGTGCTTGATCTCTCTCCTTCCCCTCCATTTCATCCCTCACCCATTGACCTGCCAACTGCTCTATTTCCCGGGCTCGTGCTTACACACACCTCCTTGTGGCGCTCCAGAGACCGCCAGCGTGGTGTAGGGTTTCGACAAACGTTGAATCCGATCTTGCGACAGACAAATGCGCCCCTATGCCGTCGCGGGCTCCACGTAATCCGCCTTATCCTCCCACGTCGAGCTCACCCGCCGCTCCCCCACATGCGAACCTGGTCCCCTCGTCGATCGAGAGGAGTGCTCCCCGTCTGATACCCCAACATGCGCCCGTGCTGCCATCCATGAACGCAAATCCAGCTACGTCGCCGTCACATCGCCACGGCCATTCTCGCTCCATCAGTCACCCGTTCCCTTCTCCCTTCGCCGGCGCGGGCAAGAGGCGGAACCGATCCATTCCGAAGCAGGACTTCCTCGACTCGGACGATGACGACGATGATGTGACCTACTTGCCCGATCCCTTGTCGACCAGCCCGCGCAAGGGCCCGCCGCGCCCGGTGCCAGGCGATGATTTGACAACGGGGAAGTGCATGACCTGTAATTGTACGGTGCGGTGGCCGCGCAACCTCAAGGTCTTCCGCTGTACGGAATGTCTTACAGTCAATGATCTTGAGCCGTATAGGGAATCGAATGACCCAAGCGGTCGGGGAAAGGATGGGAAGCCCCCTGCACCTGCAATTCCTCGGAAAGGTGATTGCGCCCCTGGTTATGTCTTCTGCAGACTTTGTTCTAATATGTGCCCTTATCTTGATTAGCTATATCGCTTTCGGTCGAACGAACGAGGTCTTTGGCCGACGGATGCGTCTCGAATTATCTGAAAAAACTCTTAGAAAATCCCAGTCCGCGAGCTATTCCCATAAGAAACCTGCCAGATAAGCCTTTTGCCGGACAGGACGGGCTCTTGTCGATATCGCCAAAGCAAACATCCGGATACTTGTCGGACCCTCGTGCAGCCGCCGATCCTCGCAGTCGAAGTTCTTCAGCCTCTGGACGACCGAGGAATATGAATGGGGTGAATGGAAATACGAATCCGGTGAAACCCAGCGGACTACCACCGGCTCCGTTGCATGCAGAGGGAAGAGACCCTCAGACTAGAGGCCGGGACATGCCCACTGCATCCAAAGGCGATCGCCCGGCGCGGGAACGTGGGCGACTTTTCCCCCCCGAGAGCAAAGACTCGATGAGCCGCCCTTATATGTTCAGGGCACTCGAGGAATATATAATATCTTCTTTTAAAGGTTGCGACTGCCTCAATAATTCGTTTACTACGTCGCAAAAGCCTTTGCAGACCACCAATGACAATCCCTCTAAGAGAAAACCGGAGGCGACTGCGACACCGGGACACGCGCACCCGGTATTCGAACCAGATGCGAAGACCCTTCTCCTCGGCGATCTGGCTGAGAATTCCTCCTGGTGGATGCACGATGACGATGCAATCGACACTTCCAGCCACGCTCATCCTAAAGAAAAACCCTCTGGTTCATCCCGAGCGGTGAGCTCACGGAGTCCACGCATCAACTGGGCGGAACTGGCGCAGTGGTACCAATCGATAGTGACGGCAGGCTCGTCATGGGTTGAACAATGGTCAGAGATGCAACCCAGTAATATACAGGGAGATGAAGATTTGGTCAGACATGAACGGTGGAATGCCGTCGATCTGAGCATAGTAGAAAGAGAGATCATTGAATCCCGGTTTCATCTGCATCGAACCCTTCTCAAGGCGACTGAAAATCTTCTCAAACGGCCGCGACGACCGATCAAGAAGCCGGAGGAAGTTCGCTTCTTGCTAATGCTATTGGCGAACCCATTGCTGTACCCGTCTAGCTCGTCGATGGCCACCTACACTGCAGGCGCTCCGGCCCCTCGCACTGACAGAAGGCCTTCCCATCCCATGGATGCTAACCAGAGACTGGCTCCGCCTACTGCCAAACCCGTTTCGTCCAGGCATCGAAATGGAGGACCGGGTCACCACTCGGGCATTGTCAAGCGGATACTAGGGCAGTTGGCCAACCTGTCAAACGACTGTCATCACTACCTGGTCTCGTGGTTTTCTCGGTTCCCGTCGGGGCAGTTTGAAAAGACGGTCGATCTCGTGGGTAGTTTTGTTACCTATCGCCTGACTCGTCAACATGGGCGTAAGCGCAGCGAATCAGCCCAAAATGAAGACAACAGCTTGGTTCCAAGCTTTTCTAGCGCAGCCGGAAATACGCCAGCCGAGCTCCATGCTGCGATCAACGGGAGAGGTCCCAGCAAGCAGAATAATGACAAGCGAGATAAGCCGGTGGTTTACAGCGACGATTGGCAGCTCCGAGCCGCTGCTCGTGTGATGTCCTTACTGTTTACGGCCAACAACGCCAGCGTTTCACGAAGACCGGATGCACCCGAGGCGGGCTCGGCGACTAAATACCAACCGCAACGGCGAGGCCAGATGGTCCCAATTAGCACATTCTACAACACCCTACTCGATTATTCAGATCTTGTGGCCGACTTCGAGGCGTGGGAGACGAAAACTGCGAAATTTTCCTTTTGCCAATACCCTTTCTTCCTCAGTATCTGGGCCAAAATCCATGTTCTGGAGCATGACGCTCGCCGACAGATGGAGGTTAAGGCCCGCGAAGCCTTTTTCAACAGCATATTGAGTCGAAAAGCCATCAGCCAGTATCTTGTCCTAAAGGTGCGGCGTGATTGTCTGGTAGAAGATAGCCTTCGCGGGGTGAGCGAGGTCGTTGGGTCTAGCCAGGAAGAAATCAAGAAGGGTCTGCGGATTGAATTCGTCGGAGAAGAGGGCGTTGACGCTGGAGGCCTTCGCAAAGAGTGGTTCCTGCTCTTGGTCCGGGAGGTTTTTGACCCTCATCACGGTAAGCTAAAACTAGGTTTGCTGCTCACTTTCGCTACGACGCGTTTGCTCATCTGTCTGTTCATTAGGACTTTTTATATACGACGAAGACTCTCAATACTGCTATTTCAACCCGTACTGCTTCGAATCTTCGGAACAGTTCTTCCTGGTCGGAGTTCTACTGGGGCTAGCCATCTACAATTCGACCATCCTGGACATTGCTCTCCCACCCTTTGCCTTCAAAAAGCTCTTAGCCGCGGCACCTCCGACCGCGACGGGACCGCAAGTGGCGACTACGCGCTCACCGTTCAAGTGCAGCCTGGACGATCTGGCGGAATACCGACCGACCCTGGCCAAGGGTCTCCGGGCGCTGCTGGACTTCGAAGGGGATGTCGCCGACACGTTCTGCTACGATTTTGTGGCACAAGTGGATCGGTATGGAGAGGTGGTTTCGGTACCTCTATGCGCCGGAGGCGAGAAAAGGCCGGTGACAAACGCCAATCGGCGGGAGTTTGTGGACCTGTACGTTCACTATCTTCTGGACACGGCCGTCACGCGGCAATACGAGCCCTTTAAACGCGGGTTCTTCACCGTGTGCGGCGGCAATGCGCTGTCACTCTTCCGACCCGAGGAAATCGAACTGCTGGTGCGTGGCTCGGACGAAGCGTTGGACGTGGCCTCGCTACGGGCAGTGGCCACATATGACAGCTGGTCGCACTCCCGGCCGGAGACGGTGCCGGCGGTACGGTGGTTTTGGGACTTCTTCGAGCACACGCAGCCCACGGCACAGCGTAAGATTCTCTCGTTCATCACGGGAAGTGACCGGATCCCCGCCATGGGAGCGACGAGCCTCTCGATCCGGTTGATGTGTCTGGGCGATGATTCGTCGCGATATCCGACGGCGCGCACTTGTTTCAACATGTTGGGACTCTACCGATACGAATCCCGCGAGCGATTGGAGCGGATGCTGTGGGAGGCGGTGTTGAACAGCGAGGGCTTTGGCTTGAAGTAGGTAGAGTAAGCACAGCAAAGCCGACAGGGGGGACCGGGAGTTAACCGGGATTTCCCCGGCGCCTCCAAAACCGATGCAGCGGTGAGAGAGCGGGATTTGGGAGGGGCAAGCAATCATTCCGCCTGTATCTTATTCTGTTAGAATTAATCGAGGCCGATCGTCATTCGTATCTCTTGACTTTCTTTTGTTTGCTTTCTTTCTTTCTTTCCTTTCAAGGTCTAGGACCTCGGATCGTACTAGAAAGTGGCAGTCAAACCACAAGTGGGGCATCGTACGATAAGAGACTAGAAAGTACGGAGCACTGTAGTTAGAAGCTAGAGAACCTAAAGTGTCAGCTATAGCTTTAGACTAGTCAAATGCAAAGTGACAAACTTGACACGCCCACTATGTCAAGTCTGTCAGAAAAGTGAGCAGGCAGGCAGATTGGACGAGTCACTAGGAAAGTCCCTTTCCTTCTCCATTCTCCAGACATCGAGGAGCCCCACGCCGCTAACGCTCCTTCGGGATTGGGGATGGTTTCTATACCAAGAAAGCCCGTCCTGGTCTTTCGAGAGTCTTGATTGGAAGCACAGGCATGCCCGGGAATCGTAGCATGGGGAAGAGAGGTTTGAGGGGAGGGGAAGCGGTTTTTTTACGTTCCCCCCCCCCTCTCTCTCTTTGATTGTTGCTGGTTGGTTTTTTCCTTTTCTTTTTTTGGCTTTTCCTATCTTGGCTTTCATCCCCCCCGCTATTAGTTGTTAGCTGTTGGCTGTTGCTGACTTTTGGCTTTGGCTATTGTAGACAGTTACTGTACCTAGATGAGGAGAGGTGAGGAGCGAGGAGGGGAAGAGGCATGGGTGGGAGGGTATAAATAAGAGGGGTGTGTCTCGGTTTGATTTGACTTTCTTTTCTCCTTTTCTTTTTTTCTTCTTTTTTCTTTGTATATTTGGGATTGGTCCTTCTCTTCGTTAGCAACATACTATCATTACCTGAAGCTACTTGCTATTGGCTGACTGACCTTGAGTTCATTCACCATGGGTTCGATTCTGCCGCAGTCGATGAAAGCGCTTCGGTAGGTCTTATTTTGTCTTTTGTCTCTCGTCTTCCATGCTTCACTCTTAGGGTTAGGTTCTAGGGAGATGATCGGGATTCGGGGTGTTTCAATCGTCTGCGATGATGGAGTAAGCTGACTCTGGAAAAGTTACGATGAGCCGCTGAAGCATGGGATCGTGGATGTTCCATTGCCTGAGCTTCGTGATAATGATGTCTTGGTATGGTTCTCTGTTTTTTTTTTTTTTTCCCCTTTTAAGTTGTCTTCGGTGCTTGGGGAGTGTTGATTGGAGGACGATTGATGCTGACGGTTGTATCAGGTTAAAGTCAAGGCGTGCGGTGTCTGCGGGACGGATTTGCATATCCATGAAGGAGAGTTCATCGCAAAGGTATGTACTGTATATCCTGTGTTGTGTGTAGCTGGTTTTTGAACATGGATGGGTTGGCTGATATGCTCTTGATGTATAGTTTCCTTTGGTTCCTGGTATGTTTGCTCCCTGTTACCACTGTTCTGCATTTGCTGGTTTGAAGAAGTAGAGGATGATGATGGGGATGGGTGATGCTGATGATATCCAAGGCCATGAAACCGTCGGCGTAGTCGCCGCTGTCGGTCCCAAGGTCAAAGGCTTCGAGGTCGGCGAGCGTGTCGTGGCTGATAACTCCGAGTTGTGCGGAGAGTGCTTCTATTGTCGTCGCGGGGAAGAGCTGTTCTGTGAGCACTTTGAGGCCCACGGTGTAACCATGAACGGCGGATTTGCCGAGTACTGTGCCTATCCCGGTATGTGTCCCTGATTGTCCACGAGGGAGGTGAGCATGATGACAGAGGGCGATGTTGACGAAATGAATAGCCGGTCGTGTGTTCAAGATCAAGAACCTTTCTGATGTCGACGCTACGCTTCTGGAACCTGCGTCCTGCGCTGCTCACGGCTTGGATAAGATTGCTCCTAAGATGGGGTCCTCGGTGTTGTTGTTCGGAGCTGGACCGACGGGTCTGGTAAGTTGTCTTTCTTTTCCCAGTCGATCTAACGATGATTCGATTCCAAGACCCTTCGTCTGATATGAATGCGTCCAGATTCTCGCCCAACTCCTCCGTCTCAACGGCGGCTGCCGCGTCGTCGTGTGCGCCCCCGAAGGCCTGAAACTGGACCTGGCCAAGTCCCTGGACGCCGGCGACGAATACATCGCCCTGTCGCGGAAGGACCCGAGCGCGCAATTCGAGCAACTCAAGAAGGATAACCCGTACGGTTTCGATATCGTGGTCGAGGCGACCGGTAGCGTCAAGATCCTAGAAGACTCGATCAATTATGTCCGTCGAGGTGGAAAGCTCGTTGTGTACGGCGTCTATTCTAGCAAGGATCGCGTGTCCTGGCCTCCTAGCAAGATCTGTAAGTTCATCTCCATCTTCACCTTTCATTGTCTTTCCTTAATTGCGCGTGTCGTTTTTGTTTGTGTGTGAACTGGACTGTCTCTGACTGATGCTATCTTTGGGAATAGTCGGAGACGAGATCAACATCCTGGGTAGCTTCTCTGAGACGTACAAGTTCCCTGCTGCCATTGACTACCTGGACTCCGGGAAGGTGAAGGTTAAGGGAATCGTGAACAAAGTGTACAATATCCACCAGTGGGAGGAGTGTCTCGAGGCTATGAAGAACAAGTCCGCGATTAAGGCGGCGATCACGTTCGATTGATTGTTTATATTGGATCTGTGAGAGCGTGAATATATAGATCACCCATACTATATAGGAATCATATGATGATGAGATATGATAACGAAGCAAGGTGCATGTATGATGATTCCGAATAGTAACTGAGTGAGATTCAAGAAATGAGAGCAGAGTGAGACGTAATATAATGAGGGGAGAAGTTGAACGAGAGGACCTTGGGAGAATGTGATGGATGATGAACTTATGTCATCGGCCATAATCCTCAAACTTCACTATCTTATCGGATAAGAAAAACCGCCCTCCAACCTCCACCACCTCCTCCCTTACCTTCAAACACCTCTCTCTATACCCTCTTTTCAATTTATATATCCCACCAAAATGGTAAAACCCCTAACATTCAAAGGCGACAAGCCCAAAAAGCGCAAAACCCGCGACCACTCCTCCACCGCCTTAACCAACGACATCCCCTCCGCGAAACGCGCCCACACCGACCCCAATCCCTCTTCCTCCTCTGCCCTCGCCAGCGCCACTACAGACGAAAACCCAGACGACCAGACCTGGGTGGACGCCGACACGCCGACCGACATTGCAGGCCCGGTCATTCTTGTCCTGGCCTCGGAACCACCCACCTGTATTGCTAGCGACGCGAACGGGAAGGCGTTTGCCAGCGAACTCGAGAACACGATTGATGGGGATCCGGGGACTGCGGAGCCGCATGATGTGCGGCAGGTGTGGGTTGCGATGAAAGTTGCGGGGACGGAGGCGTTTGGGTTTAAGGGGCATCATGGGAAGTGAGTATTCTGTTTTATATTTCTCTCCTGCATGTTTCGTCGCTATCGTTTCATTCGCTCAAGGACGGGAGAATAGACTTTTTATTCAAAGTGAAGAGAACACTATGGCTAACAAAATAATGTCTATCTCATAGATACCTCGGCTGCGACACCTACGGCATCCCCAGCGCAACGGCCTCGGCCATCTCGCATCGCGAATCCTTCCTCGTGATCCCCGGCGAAGTACCAGGAACATTTGCCCTCCAAACAGCAGGCGGCGACAAAGAGAACTTCATCTCCGTGAAGGAGGTAACCTCGAGCAAGAATGTCAATGGGAAGGCGTGGGAGGTGCGTGGGGACGCGGAGCAGATCTCGTTCGACACGACGGTGAGGATCCGTATGCAGGCGCGCTTCAAGCCGAAGATTAAGGCGACGAAGGAAACCAAGGCGAGGGAGAAGGTGAGTCGGAAGGAGCTGGAGGAGATCGTGGGGAGGAGGTTGGAGGATGATGAGGTTAAGCGGTTGAAGAGGGCGAGGCGGGAAGGGAATTTCCATGAGGAGATTCTGGATGTCAGGGTGAAGGGGAAACATGATAAGTTCGCTTGATTTTTGGCTATGCTTTTTGGGTATTGGTCTGGGTTTCTGGATGCCTGTTGGCTACTTTTTATTGGCTTTTGGAATACCAAGGAAAGAAGATGAAGATATGTATTATATTATGTATACCTAGAGTTTATATTCGTCCATCATGCAGAGGGGGTATCTATCAATCATTCAAACATCAGCTAGAAGAGGCCAAGCACTATCGGGTTGTCCTCCGGAGCATGTAATCTAGATGTACCATGCGATTCGTCACCGGAACTGGATAGCTCCCCGGCGGTACGACGCTCTTCTTACACAACGGGCAAAGACTGCTATTTTGCTCCAGAGAGGTGTCAATGCACTCGACGTGGAAGATGTGCCCACATGGAAGCTCGCGCACGATCGCCACGTTGGGCACAAAGTCGTCGAGGCAGATTGCGCAGGTCGTTTGAGAATGACTGAGTCGATTCCGAGGAGAGGGTACGGTGGTTTGTGTTTGGTGTTGGCTGCTGGACGATATATCATCCTCTTGATTGGGCGAGACCTCCTTTTCTCCGATCTCCACCCTTGCTTGAACGTTATGAGCAGATGGCTCTGTCCGTATTCGCGTTTCACTGTCTGTATCTGTCTTCTCGGGTTCCTCTTCCACCTTGTCTAGTTGGTGTGTGGAGCCACCATCGCCCGATCTCGACTGAGTGTCACTGTCGCTGAGTGCTTCGAGGTCCGGATACGCATACACTGGGAACGTATCTAGAACCTCTTGGGATACCTTTAATTGGTGAAGGCCGAGGTGTTCAATGTCCGCCTCTCCCGCTTCAATCCGACGTTGCAAACTCTCGCGTCGTCGCTTCTGCACGATCTGGTAGCAGAGAAGTAGTATCACACTGAGGACTAGCACCGTTCCTACGATCGCGAGGATGAATCCCCAGAGACTGGGCATTTTCTTTCCACCTCTATCTGCAATCACACGGAACCGGCCATTAGCCATGCTGAAGCCGAGAGAGTGGTTAGTCAATTAAAAGATGATAAACTCACCTAGATTAATGAGGGCAAACAATCGCGTCTCGCCTTGCCCCTCCTGCAAGAATTCCGTAGACTCATTATAAGGGCGGCTCGAATTCCCCGAATAATATGATAGTTGGCGCATGATGGTTGCACCCGCCGGGCCAGGGATCGCATAGACCGGGTACTTATTCCGACGTTTCCACTCCTTGTCCCTCAACGACCATACCGAACTATCTTCCGTCGGTGGCTTTGTGTCATTGCTACCGGGTATGAAAAAGACCAGCGCATTGGTTCCCACGCGCCTAGAGGCATGCAGGAAGGACTGCGTACAGTCAGCGCTTATCCACGGCGCGAGCCCAACGGTGCGGTAGCCGAGTGTTTTCACGTCCTCGAAGCGGGTGACATTCGCGGGAACATATTCAGCCGTGGCATTGACGCATGGATCGTGAGTGTCGAGACCAGGAACAAAAAATAAACCTTTAATGGGACCTTTATCGGGTGCATTTTGGGTGGACAGTGTCTGGACCGTCCCGTCAAGAGCCAGGTGGAATGTCGCACTATCCTGCAATACACAATCTTATCAGTATTCTCGTTCGATTCTCCTCCCTCCAAATCTAAGCTCGTGCCTTTTCTCCACGTGCCGGAAAAGAACCTAACGTACATTGACCAAAGGTGTGTTATTAGTCGCTACCTCCGGGCCTGTGAAAAGCGAGGCCGCCGTCGTGAGCGATGCGGCAGCTATTATGGAAGACATTAGTTCATGGGCTTGGGTGGTGACAGACAGAGATAGTCGTCGATCTGCACCGTCCAACGGCGAAGACACGACGTGTTAGGAGGATCAACCGTACCCATAACCAACAGGACATCAAACCAAGTATTTCCCTGTTCGAAAGAAATGCGAAACTCTAAGGCTCAAATCAGATCGAATCCAATTGCATTAAGCATCCTGCACGGAACTGGGGTGACCAAACGGAGGATGCGACAAGAGAAGGCGGTTAGATCGGGGGGGGGGAGGGATGTGAGGGTAAATCAATAGTTTGAGCAAGAATGCTGACAGGTCTCGAAGGTTTCGCTTTCACTGCCAAAGGAGAGTCAAAGGCATGGTTAGCTGCATGCTATTGCATCCATCTTGATCCTGTTGACCCGTTTTCCCTTGCATCGGTTTTGGCCTGATAGCCGCCCTTCATTTTTTTTCTTTTTCTTGTCTGTCTTGGTTCGCCCCTTCGCAGATCCTCGCTAACGAGCTGCAGATTACCGTTTGCGGACGGGGTGAAATGACGTTTGCAGAGTGGATTCCTACATGGTTCTGCAGGAAAGACCATGACAAGACAGAACCAGAAGCAGCAAGAGTTTTTGATGTATGAATGCAACGAATTCCCAAATGGCTACGGAGTATGTACTCCGGAGTAGCTATGATATGCGACTATCCATCGTCATGCCAATCCAGTCGAGGCAGAGTAGTCAGCAAGCAGGAGTGGGCGCAGTTGACAGTCGTAGAATAGTTTCACGGCGCAAACAGAGACCCCACGAATATGTGTAACGGTTCAGAGATGATCAACGGTCTCCAACCCCGCAAATCGTCAACGACTGAGAACAACGAAGATGGTTAAGTTTGATGTTGGCGCAGAAGAACGGCGACGATCCGCTTACCCAATCGGGCAACGACGTCAATCATCCAGATCACGTGCTATCCATGTGACATACGTCATGTGATCTGGTAGCGACCTCGCGATCCTCAGGCAATCGACTTCAACAAGCAGGCGCGTCCACATCCTCGTGTGTCCCGTTCAGAACCAGCCGATTGCAATCCTTCCCGTCGCATCGACCTGTCTAGCGATCTTGCGCTCGCCCTCTACAGATCAGTTGTGAGCGTAAACGTCATGGGAAATTAAGTCCCGACCGCCTGAGCCAACAACACCCTTCATAATCCGAAGACCTCCCCGCAAACCCCTCATCCTTACGACTATTGGAATCAATCGTCTCCAAAAGGGAAAACATGCCGTCCGCAAACAAAGGCAAAGGGAAAGGGCGCGATGTCCGCCCATCGCGAAGCCGCAACACAACCCCCAACTCCAGCTTCAGTGCCGGCCCCACCGCTCCGGTGTCCAGCTATCTCGATAACGACGCCTCGAAACTACTGATCCCCCAGACCATTCAATACTCTGAGATCCTGGATCGCATGGGCGGTGTGGGCCCCATCCCAGACTCAAAATCCCTAGAATCTTTGAAAGAGCATCTAGAGACCCTCAGTCAACTAGCGGAAGCACGCGGTGATGCCTGCAACGCCGGGATCCGGGAGCTGTCGCAGAAGCGAAAGGAGGTGGATGACACGGAATCATTCGACACCGATAGGCCCAAAATGAAGCGCGAGGCCGACGAGGAGGAGGAAGAAACAAAGCCGTCCAAAGGAGGGAAACTGAAGAAGCGAAAGGAGCGCGGCAGCAGTTCGAAAGAAGAGCGTCCGCTTACCCACGGCGCTCACGAATTGTCGCGACAGGACGGCGCAGAGACAAGAGTGGAAAACGGTAAGCAGCTGCATTTCCGTCCATGCGACGTCGCTCAGTTTAGACAACAGCTAACGGATCTCTAGCCGCATCTCCCTCATCGAAGAAGTCGAGAAATGCCTCGGAGGGCTCGCCGTTATCTCCCTCCCAGAGATCACCTCGAGCGAATGCTGCCGGTGCCGAACAACCTGAAACAGCCGACTCGCCCATGTCGGACGACAGCTCCGACTCGCATCAACCGGAACCGGCGCCCGCAGTTACTCAGGTCCAGGTGTTTGGCCCCAATCCGTTGAAATTCGATGACCCGACGGTTTACAATATTCGCGATGTGACGCCGGACATGACCGATGAGGACAAGAAAGAAATCTACTGTGTCAATCGCTTCCCTAGGAGTGACCTGGCGCAAATGATGGCGGGCGTTCCGCCAGATAAGGATTTCAGCAACGCAAAACCTACGAATCAGGTCAGCGCCAACACGTTCCTCGCCTACATCGACCCCTACGTGCGCCCGTTGACGGAAGAGGACATTGCTTTCTTGAAAGAAAAGGGAGACCGTACTACACCTTTTGTCATGCCGCGACGCGGGAAGAAGCATTACAGTGACATCTGGTCCGAGGAGGACGGCATGATGAGCCTTGACCAAACCAACGGTGATCGCGAGCGTCTGCCTCTGAATCAAGGCCGCGGCAACATCGACCAGGTGACGGATGAGACCGTGGAGACGGACAAAGTTTCCGTTGGGCCTTTGGTTAGCCGACTTTACTCCTTACTCCGCTACGAGCATCGCGCTCCTGATGAAACCCCCGCCAGCGGACAGACCAACGGCGAGACGTCCACGACCAACGGCACCCTCAACGACTCCATGGATGTCGATCATCCTCCTCCTACCGGGGTCGGCGAGTCCGAAACCAAACCCCAGCCCTCCGCAACGTCGTTCCCGGACGCCTCGCCCAGCGGCTTCAAAGTGCCCGCCGCCAAACTGGACCACGCCCAGCTAGACGAACGCCTCAAGGCCGAACTTCGCCACGTTGGTTTCCTCGGCGCAGAAGACAACCCGGATTACGACGCCCACTACGACGACGACATCGCGCAGCGCCTACGTCTCCTGCAGAGCGAGCTGAAAAAGCAAATGATCATCAACAGCGCCCGCAAGACCCGCCTCCTCGAAGTCGCCCGCGAACGCATGGCCCACCAGGAGTACATGACCATTCATGACGACCTCGACTCGCAGGTCCAGCAGGCCTATCTGAAACGCACTCGCACCCTCGGTAAGAGCAAAAAGGGCTCCCAGGCTAAGCACCGTCCCGGCGGTGCCGGCGGCGGCAGCCACGTTGCCAGCGCCGCGGGCGTCGGCCGTCCTGCCATCGGGGACGTTGCGCGAACCCTCATGGACCGTCGCAAGCGCTGGATTGACTGCATCGGGCCTGTGTTCGGAGACTGCAAGACTTCCGTGCCGACGGGGGCAGAGTCCGTCTTTGAGCCAGCGGTTATGGCTGAGTACGAGAAAGGAGAGGTAGAAGGGTGGGATGAGGAACAGGAGTAGTGAAATTCCTCCATCTCATTCCCTTGTCATTTAATTCTTTCTCTCCTCTTCCTTTTTCTTCTTATACCCCCTCTAATATCTGACTCGTTTTATCTTCATGTACAGTCAGTTGGAATTGGTGTTTTTTTTTTTTTTCTTTTCTCTTTTCGCTTTATTGTTATCTTTACCTTTATTACCCTCAACGATGGACGATTTGGATTTCAAAGGAACCTAGGGATGGACAATGGACCGGGTATGAATAAGCATGTCTGATTTGATTGCTAGTCATAGATTTTTTTGAGGCGTCATTGCGGAGCTGGTTGTTCCTTTTTTATGATAAGGGGCGTTCAATATGGCGATTTTCTCGTTAGTTATTATCACTTGTTATTTTTGTTGTTCAGCAGACAGAAAGAAAGAATTATGAATAGGTAGCCTTCGATGGCTGGGTAATGCTATTGTCAATCATTTGACCTTACATAAGTTAGCAGCAATTTAGCAAAGTTGGGAATTGATGCTTTTTCGGGGATTAGAAATCTCCTTGGAATTTGCGCTTTTACTTCACCGTACTATATACTTTATTCTGGGTATCAAAAATGGTAGAACAAGGACCAAGAAAACACAAACCAAACCAAACCAAAACGAGCCCCAAATCTCATGCTCCGCTGGCAACCTATCTACCGATGTATAATCAAAACTTCACCGGGATAGCGCTTCAACCGCGCTGTCAACTCCCTCTCACTCATCTCCAGCTCCGTACATATCTGATCGAAACAATGCATCCCGTCAAGGAACTTCGACAGCGTCTTATCGTCGATATAGTCCTCCTCGTCTTCGTCGTCCACCACGACTACCGTCCCGGGGCGACTGCCGCTATGCGCTGACGTGGACTGATCCCCACCGGCGATGGGAGCCGGGTCGTCGCCGAGGCTGGATGCGTAGGGACTGTTTGTGCCGGTGCCGGGGCCGCGCGAGGACGGACCACTGGTGGGATAGTTATGGAGGTGTTGGTGGTGGAGATGGGAGGATTTGGACGGCGGGGCGGGCTGCCCGGTGGCGATGGCGTATTTGTGGACGCGGTATAGGAAGCCCTTGATTACGCCGAAGGTGATGAAGCGGCGGATGTCAATGTGTGCGAGCTGTCGGCTGTGTTGGATGTACCAGTGCTTGACGCTTTGGCCTTGTTTGAGGCTCGCGTAGAGTTCGACGATGGAGACGCCGTCGACGACGGTGCTGCTGTTGCTGCCGTCTTCTGTGGGTGCGGTGGTTGTGGAGGACCCTTGCGGGTGGTTGCGGTGGTGGTCGGCGGAGCGCGCGGTCGAGCCGGATTTGGACGTTGTGCTGGGACTGACGGGACGGGGGCTCCCGTTAGTGCTGGTGAGGTCGATAGGGATGGGGTCGCCGGTGGGCGGCCAGACGGCGTCTGGGTCGTCGTGTCGTGGGGGTAGGTCGGTGTTGAAGTTTGTAGAGGCTGTGGTCGGGGAGGCGAAGGTTGCATTGATGTAGCGGGCGCATTCCCGTTGCATGTCTTCGTCGGAGGCGATGGTGGAGCTGAATAGGGCGGTGGGCGCGTAGATAGCGGAGAAGGAGAAGATGTCGAGGAGAAAGAGACAGCCGTAGTACAGGAGATGGCGGATTGCGCGACAGGTTAGGGAGAAGTCGGTATCTGCGAGGATGGAGATGATGCGGACGCTGTTGACGCCGTTGATATGGGGGACGATCTACACCAGAGCTTCTGTTAGATTTTGCGGTCGTGTTTTGCGATAAGAGACGTACCCGCTGCATCGTCAGATCCCAATTTTCGTCCATGAAGGCCTGATATCGGACCGTGAACAAGGGGACCTGCCAGGCGCGAACTGATGGGGGAGCAGGGTAGACGGGGAACAACTTGACGTTCAAAGTGTTCAGGTCGTCTAGAATTCACAGAGATCAGCCATTGAGTTGGGTGGACGAGCAGGGACGTCATACCAATTGGAATCATGCTCTCGCAGTAGTTATTCAGATCCTCCATCAATGTTTCGCACAAACTGTACACCTTCCCCTCGCCGCTCTTGGAGTGATCCCGCGACAGGAAACCATTCTGTTCCTCCAACCCATGCATCAGATCGGCGAGTTTCTGAACCACACTCTTGTACGTGCTGAAATCCTCCTCTTCCGCCAGCACCAGACAGAAATTGAAGATGAACTCATTTCGATCGTAGCGGAGCGATTTCATGCAGATCGGATAGCCTAGGATGCGGTAGCCATTGGTGCACACTTGGATCAGGTTTCCGCAGAGCTCCTGGCGCGGAATCACGAAGAAGGAGACGTCGGAGAAGGTAAGAAAGAGCGGCTGCGAGGGTGCCGTGCTGGAGGGGACGATGGCTCCATCGGGGACTTGGTGAACGACCTTGGGACCTGCAGAGAGACAGACCGGTGAGTTAGAGATCAATGGGTCAATCGGCGGGGTTGGGATTGACAGACTTACCCTCTTGCGTGTCGAATTTACTGTAGAATATGGCTTTGATCATAGCGAGGCGGAAATGACAACAGGGAAAGGAACGAGGACGGCGATCGTTTCAGAACATCGTCGCGTTCCTGGGTTCAGTGGGTTGTTCTGGTGGTGGAGTTGCAGGAGTCGTGGGGACCTTCGGCCGTGGAGACTCAAGCTCTTCTTTGGGCCTTAGACTCTTGGTCCGCTCCACGTCGACCCTCTTTTCTTTTTCTTCATGCCAGATTACGGTGTTATGCAATGTACAGTTTTAGTCTACAGAGTAGGTTCTTGAATATGCTCTCGAAAACAATTGTCACCATTTTTCATGCAACGCTAAAATGAAACGGCAGATAGATAAATCCATAGGGTATTAGCCTCCACGGTAGGGGAGATGAAATGCAAAATTAGCAAGTCTAAACCAGTCAGTAGTCGAAGCCATTTGCGAGACCATTAACAAACAACAGAAAAACAAGGAGAACACGGGGCCGAAAGGATGAAAGGTACGCCGGGGACATGAGATAGGACAGAAAACACCACCGCTGATGCGCCATAAATGCATCGAAAGAGGAAAATGCGTGCGCTTGCTAGAATCCGGAGATTGGCAGAAAGAAGAAATATCAAGGATCAAATCAGAAATTAACCGGTGACGTCCCTCTTCTTCCCTAACGGGTAGCCCCCGATGGCGAATGAGGGCGTCGAATGGCGTTCCTCGCACTGCGCATATTCGACGGGGCTGGGAGAATGGACAGCGACGTCGCTTGTCGAATGCTCGTCCTACCCAGATGGGACACGGAGGAAGGCATGTCGTACAAGATATTCAACGGCTGACCCGTTCGAATCGCACTTAGCACGTCTGGGTAGCTTCCGCGTTCGCCGGCTTCTTTTAACCATTGCTCCCAGTCCTCGTCGAGGGGGACATTGGCACCCTGCTCGCGAGCAGCACTCGCCGCCAGGAGACGATGGTTCAGTTCCACGCCGCAGCTCTCCATCTCTTCGTCGCTCGATTCCTCCTCAACCTTCAGGGCCCGGATTTCGCATTCGACGTCGCGATCGGTGGCGGCGACGGCAGCGGGGCGCACAACATCTTCGTAGACCTCCTCCTTGGGTTCTTCTGGTTCTCGGATCGGCTCGGGGCCATCTTCGTAGTGGATTTCGATCGAAGGTAGCGGAGCGGGCGAGGCGGGTCTGACGCCGTCGGCAGTAGTGTCTTCCACCTTGACGCCTTCTTCCTTCTCGTAGCGCTCGCGGGCCGACTTGGTGCCCTCCCAGCGACACAGGGAGGAGATCTCCGCCTCCGTCAAACTCAGTTCGTCAAAGACTCTGAACAATCGACGATGCCACGGAAACCGACTGAGACGCATGCGATGGGGTCCGTACGAATAGTCTAGGCCCGGGTATTGAGCCTCAACTTTGTCTAACGATCCATAGAAGGTGGAGGTTTCGATACGGACTTCGGGCACTAGGTTGCGAGTGATGTGAGCGGAGAACGTCGCCGGGTCGCTGGTCCGAGGGCGTGGGAAGGTTGCGCTGTGCACAATTTGTGCCAACGATGGTTTGTGCATGGCGAAGAGGAAAATATTAAATCGGTCAGCGTGGTTTTGGGTTCCGGGGCGAGTATCGGATAGCGATGACCGAAGCAGTATTTAGGAGATGGGAGTAAAAACGGTATAGATCGAGAGGGCAGAAGTACCAGGGAAAGAAGTAGAAAGAGCAAGGAGGAAAAGGAACAATAAAGTCCCAAAGGATAAAGGAAAAGACAAAAGCTGAAACAATAACTTAAAGAAAAAGAAGGGGAAGATTAATGGCAGGGGCTATAAAAATGCCTGCTAAATTTAGGAAAGTAAGAAATGGGCGAAATGGGAATTCGAATTCCCAAACGCCCTGTTTGCGGAAGGGCGAGATAGCAGGGGATCGACAGGCAATCGAAGGGGGGGGGAAGAAAGGAACAGGGGCCACAGTTGGACGGAGTAAGACTAGCAGCGATCTAGAATTCCGATCTCACCAGGGTTTCAGGATAGGATCAGAAGAATGCATCCAGGGAAAACTCCCCGTCCGAGAGACAGAAAAAGAGGGAAGGCGGGAGAGAGGAACAAATGATGCAATTGCGGTATGCAAGTTTGATAACCGATGGCTCGGTCAGGAGGTGTTGTTGTTGTAGAGACTCCTGATCAATGATGGTATCGGGACTTTCCAGGAGAAGATGGACTTCTATTGCTCCTTCGGCTCTTCTAATTTATTTTTGTTCTGATCGGAGGAATCTTTCTTGAAATGAAACGATCTTCGAAACCCCTGAGTTGGATGTGACACACGACCAAAAGCCCGGGGCTTCAGGTACGAATCCGTACGATTCAGGGCCCGAAGCTACCTAAACCCAACTCCTGATTTAGACAGAAGCCGAAGTATCCATCGTTGGAACGGGGGAAACGGTGGAAATGGCCAGAGGCAGCGAGGAGAACGATGAAAGAACAAGGACGAGCGACGGTGACTGACGTTGGATGATTTCTTTATATACCTTACTGACCATTTGTTTATGCCTTTTGTCCCGGCCTCATCGGACAACGACCAACGCATGCCAAATTGACCAGCGCATAGGAAGAGCGGCGTGGAGCACCTCATCCAGCGGTCGACATCGAGGCATTAATCATTATTGACTATTGAGCCACCGCACTGCGTTGGCGAAGCGGGTCCCTCCATCCACTCGCCTCACGCTGGTTATCTGCACGGCCAAGTGGTCTGGGTTTTTCCACCGTCCGCCCTGATGTAGGTACGTAAATAGGGAAATCAGGACTAGAACGCTTGGTGACAATCAACGGTCTAGACAATACTGAGTACAGAGTCTTAGACTCAGATAAGTTGGTTGGTTAGTGCTGAGGAGGTACAGTACCTTGTCCTTAGTAGACCTGGGCGCCCCCGACGATCCTCCCCGTCCATTTTTCTCCCATTAACAAATCATAATCCTCCGAAATTGGTCGCCTCGCTTGTCATCAGGCCAGTCAGAGCGGAGATTATGAGAAATCGAAACCAAATCCAAGGATCGAAAATGCAAGGAAGCGTCGATGCGATGGATTCCGGGGGGATTTCGGTGGAATAAGAGCGGCGCTCACGTGAGATCCCTCGGTCGGAATAAAATCAAAGTCATCAAACTCTTTCCGACCGTCTTCTGGTTGATTTATTGGCTGCGACTTAATTATTCTTCGTTCTTGTAGGTGTTGACCACCGACTTCGGGGACGCTTATCGCCCACCGTCTGTTGACCGACAGTAGCGACGTCCTGAGTATGCCCAATATCACATCCAGGCATCAACAGGAATACCTTCACCTTCCCACCTTCCAAACCCACCAAGTTTCCTTCTTCGCCTTGATCCGCAGAGGCTCCATGCGTGAATGACAAGTCTTGGCACTCATCATCGCTCGACCTGGCTTATCCGGCTTTACGCCGAAATGGCATAATTCAACGTCAGCTTTGGTCAGCCAAATATGCATATCCGTCGTCCAGCTAATCAACGATCCCGGAACGTCCGGCCTCATCAACTCCCTCCGGGGATCCTGTTTCTCTCTTCCATCCCCTCTAGTTCGTGTGTACTGGTCAAGTTAGAGCTGCGATTGGGCTGCCAGCGCTCATTTATCAAGTGAGTATGCTGGGTGCCCATCACGGCTTGAAGTCCCCGCAATTTTCTGCAGAGGGGGCGTTGAGAAGCATCCATGGATGGTCACTACGGAGTATGATATTATGTTGCTGTTACCGTCAAATTAAGTTGTGGAGGTGCATGATGACGTATTGGCTTCGAGGGGAAAATTATGGGTCTCGTGTTCTGAGGTAAGATATACCGCTCTTTTAGGAGATAGTACCAGGTACGTACCTACTCGTGATTACTGAATGTATCTGGGAGCGTGGGATGGTCAATTATTATGGTAGGGTGTTGTGTGCACTCATCCAGTACGTTCGTTACTACCCATATTCGGCTACAGATATATTTGATGGAAACCATGCCCGGCTAGGAAGCATACCTTCTGGCTGAAATGTCTAAAGGATACTTCTATCTCGGAGCATGCAAGATGGATTTTCGTGGATATGTACTGTAGAATCTGCATCGACAAAATAGCTGTAGATGGCTGATTAGACAGGATTTAAGAGTTCTTGACTAATAGTAAGCATCGTAACAGGACTCCGGGTCGTTGTCGGTGGCTGGTAGTGATGCAATATAAAAAGATCATTGGGGAATACTTCGAAAGAGTGCACTTCAGACA
Organism: Aspergillus ochraceus; assembly: GCA_004849945.1. Taxonomy (NCBI): domain Eukaryota; kingdom Fungi; phylum Ascomycota; class Eurotiomycetes; order Eurotiales; family Aspergillaceae; genus Aspergillus; species Aspergillus ochraceus. Next base: position 963,625 of record SSOS01000001.1, on the reverse strand, counting down.
TCTACAGAGAATGGGGGGGGGGGGTTCATCACGTCGATTCCGGGTAAGCTTACTAGATTGTCTTCTAATTGAATAAAACAATAGACATGACTTTATCTGAAATGGCCAACAAATTATTGTATGCCTCGGATGCCTGAATGGCCTCAAGACATACCTCTTAGTGCTCACGTAAAGGACGCCTCAAGACGGACTACAGAGCGTGAGAAGTCGTTCTATGTCGAGAGACCTTTACGTAGGATTATAGGCTATACGGAAGAGGTTAGATGCAAAAATCTTGAAGTGGGCCCTTCGAGCTTACTAGAAACAGAGCAAAACTGATGACATGACAGGCTGGTTTGGGACGAACCGACGCTCGACGAAAAATGTGGACATAATTGTGCTTTTAACATTTGCTCATAGTATAGTGATCTCATCAATATTACAATTAGTATCTCCTACAAGGCTCTATCATCATGATTGAATAATACATCTGCTAAAGCAAAGGCCACGACAAACATGCAGTGAGAATGTGAAGGAAAATTGGAATCACCCATCAAGAACAGCTTCACACTAATTACTTGTCGTAGCCACCCGTTCTTCGACCTTTCCCTCATCCCCTTTCTCACCCTCAAGATCCTTCAGACCATATTCCGTCTCCAACGTCGTCCGCAGTTCAACCTCCCTCTCCAACCACGCCACCAGAGATCCTAGACCCGCAAAGATGATCGAGATCTGCCACACGCGCTGCAACGCGTCGGTGTAAGCCTGAACGATATCGGTCTGCAGCTCCTCGGGGAAGCTGTGCACGAACTCGCGGGACGCTTGTTGGTATGCATCGCTCACGCGCAGAATGGCTCCGGCTTCCGGGTGCTCATCTAACCCGGCAGCGGCAACGCTGGATGCGAACCGGTTATTGAAAATGGCTGCGGGGATGGCCACGCCCCAGACCGAGCCGAAGGATCTGAGGAATGCCCATGTGGCGGTCGACGCGGCGACGTCGCTTTCTGGAAGCTCGGCCTGAGCGGCGGGCAGGGTGGAAGTAATGATCAGACCGGAGCCGATGGCCGCCAGGATCTGAAACCCGGTCCATTTTCCCGTGCCGGAGTCTTTGTCGAGGAGAGTAAATAGCCCCATTCCGAGTGTCATGAAGGCAAACCCGACGATTTGGATCCATTTATATTTGCCGGTCTTGGTGAGGATTGCACCTGCGAAGATCGCGGCCGGAACGACCACGATGACTGTGGGAAGGATCTGGACTCCAGAACGGGTCGGTGTGCTTAGCTTGACGCCCTGGAAATAAACCGGTAGGAAGTAGAGGGCCCAGTAAAGGAGCATGCCGTGCAAGAAACTGAGGATGAATGCAGCTAGAGAGGTACGGTTCATGAAGAGCCTGGGAGGGATGGTCGGCTCGGGACAGAGTCGCGTCGTCTGGAGAACGTGAAAGGCGACAAGACCCAACAGTCCAAGTACAAGGGGTACGATGACATGCCAGCTCGACCAAGCATAGATTGTCCCGCCGAAACTGAGCGCGATGAGGACTGCTACCACCGCCGCGATTAGCAATGTATTGCCAAGCCAGTCAATTCGTTTCAACTTCTGTGCCAATGTAGTCTCTTTCTGATATTTCACCTGCAAAAACAGCAACATCAGAAGCAAGGCAGCGCCAGCGATCGGCAAACTAATGTAGAATGACCATCGCCAGGTAACATGCTGTGTCAAGGCGCCCCCGACAAACGGGCCAATGGACGATCCGACGGCGAAAATGACGAATATCAAAGCCATGAACTGGCCTCGCTCGCGGAGAGGAACTAGATCGCATATCACCTAGGCAAAGAGTTAACATGACATACACCCTCCATCAAAGCTGTAGTATGCCTACAATATCGATCAACATGTTCACGCCACCGAGTCCTATTCCCTGGACAGCTCGTCCTCCGATGAGCATGGCCGTCGATTTCGCACCTCCGCTAATTCCACTGCCGAGGGCAAAGAACGAGACGGCGGAGATCAGCGGCCATCGTCGTCCAAAGACATCTGCTAACTGACCGTATAGGGGCTGGAAAGCGGTGCTGCCACCAAATCATCCGTTAGATTTGTTTGATCCCAAGTCCGGATGACAATATATCGACAGACATACCTCGAGAGGAAGAACGCATTGACAAACCATATATAAGCCTCGCCTGCGTTCAAGTCACGCGAAATGGTCGGGAGAGCCGTCGAGGTGACTGTTGATTCCACAGCCGTCAACAGTGAGGTGACGGACAAACCGGTGAAAATCAACCAAAATCGCCAATCGTAGGGAGATTTCTCCTGGGTGGGGGACATGATTGTGGATTGAACGATTGACCGTACGATGTTGCTGCTGGACGAGGGGAAAGGATGGGCATAGCCATATGTCGATGGCAAGAGGCTGAGTTCCTAAGCTGCACCCAGGTATCTGTCGGTTGAATGGTAAATTGGGGGAGAGGGGGCAATTTCCGAAAGCCGGTCGTGCTACGTAGGTAGGAGTAACCTGCCTACTGCTGCAGCGTACAAGGGGGGCATGTTGGCGTCGACCAGTCACTTACTGGTTGGTAAGGACAAAGAAACGAAACAAAAAAGAAGATGAAAATAATCATCGTAATAGTAATAATAAAGTCCAAGCTCCCTTAAGACATCCGAAAGGCAATCTAATGCAGCTGCGCCGCGGAACGGGTGCCTTGTCGGATATTTCCATGACGATCCTACCCACCTGTAGCGTTGGAGGAGGGTTTTCTGAGTCGTTGGTTTGGATTTTTACACTTTTTAGCGCACGGTTCTCTTGGACTAAGAGTCTCCCTGGACACGGATGTCTCTGCCGACGCTGACAGCTGTAGATCCACTGTTTTCTCTGAGGCAAGGTAGGCTTATGGACTCGTGTAGAAGGTTGCTGTAGGAAAATAAGCCTGATGTGCCGACGACAGTTCAAATTGAAATAGAAAAGTCCCCTTTGCGAAGGTTGTGCCCGACACATAGCAGTAGTAGTGTAGTTGATACCTAATTGGGGACGGAATAGGTAGGTAGAGTTCCAGTAATACATTACGGGTCTTTGGCTGCCAGATAGAAGTGTTGGTTGGTGCCAAGGCCCTCGTGGCGGGCACTAAACGCCCGTTAAGAGTCTAGCCTGTATACCTCAGGCCCCGTGCTCTGGCCCTCCTCCCCCGGTCGATACCACCCTCCTTGCGTCGTTCTGAGGTAACCGACCAGTCCTTTTCTCTTTCCCCCCTCCCCCTCTCTTACCCCCCAAGTATCTGCCCGTTGGTTCTTACTTTTTCGGTCTTACTGTTATTGGTACATGGCCTACTTGCACGTCGTGCGACACTTGAATCCCCAGAGGCTGCATCTGGATAGGCGGAGCTCCTCGTGCGGGCGTCTCCGATCGAATCTCGCAGCGGTTACGTGACCACGGGACTTGCTCCACGTCGTCCCAGCTCGTCTGTGCTAGATTCATCACGCTGTCCGTTTCAGCTTTCGGTTTCGAATGGCTGGTGAAATTCGACTTAAAACTGCTGCCGTAGGTGGCTTTGCGCGTGGTATGCGCCTGGACCATACGCAACAAAGGCGCGCACGCCGGAATGCACGCCGTGGTAATGCCGAAGCAGACTTGCACCGATGTCCACATAAAGCTGTCCGTGTCGTCCCAGGAGAGATCGCCGTCGTTGACCATGTGCCACGAGTAGTAGAACCGGATCACGGATATGGCTGTGACGAAGATTCCCATGGAGAAGGCAAAGGTCAACCCGATCTTCTTGCGGAGAGGAAGTTGGAGGTTCCATAAGACGATGGCAGGCACCGCAAGCATGACGATTTCGGATGCCAGGTCCAAGAGCAGCGGGACTCCTAGGTGCATTTGCTGCGGAAGACAATTCTCTTCGAGAGGCTCCGGCAGCTCGTAGCCAAAGATGGGATACACCCGCAGCCAAAACATCTGCGGCGGAATGCAGGCGCAGATGAATTCCACCGTCGACCCGATACCCAGCCCTATACAGTAATAGAAGAGTATCCAGATGGTCCATTTAACGGGCCGCAGCACGGTTGTGAAAGCTCGCTGATAGAATAGCAGAATCGACAGTTTGGTGAACATCAAGGCGGCGGCTTGAAGGATGGTCACAATATAGCCCATCTAACTGCAGGTTAGCCTATACTTCACAACTGCGATAGGGGTAAACGACGGACTTCAAATATGAATGCCGTTTTGGCTGGCGGGTCCGGATCGATCGACATGACACGGAGCTATGGGAGCGTGCTGTTAGCCTGCCTTTTCTTCCATTCTTCTCAGGGCGGGACGTTTTGGTCTCACCTGATGCTTTCCCAGTCCACTTTGGACTGCGGCAATAGTACATGCTGCCGTTGCAATCGCTATCACCGCCGCAATATAAATCAAAATGCTATCGGGCGTAACCACCTTGTGAATGAGGGACTGGGCCCATATTCGAAGAATCACCGCCAACACGCAAAACACAATACTGACAACGCAGGCTGCTAACACTTCCGGGCCCCGATCCTCGTGGAGATGTGTTCTTTGGTATTCCAGAGATGCCTGCTGCTCCGGAGTCGTCGTGTTGGATGACATGTTCTGCTTGGAGGGCGATGTGGCGGTCGGCACGAAATTGAGAAATCAAGAGCTTAAAATGACCAAGATGCCCGCTAGATCCACCGCTCGTGAAGGATTTACATGATGCAAGGGGAGACGCCCAGAAGGAAAGGTACCACGAGGCCATCGTCCAAAAATAAGAGGACAGAAAGGGTGGTAAGCGGTGGCAAGCGCCGAAGGAGGGAAGGGTGAACGGGATCGCCTCGGACTCTCCCTTAGGCTGAGCCACGAGTATCAGCATTTTTGATTTTGGGGCCAAATATGCAAGGCGTAGGCACCGTGCACCCACCAACGGGATGGCCAGTCACGCTTGGTTTAACCATTCGGCTGATTTGCAGTTTGGTTCTAAAAAAGAAACTCTGGGCGGCTGACGGGGTGCAGATACGGACTGTTGCACGAGTGGACGGCTTGTTATTACTACCGGCTACGCCATGGTCATACCGTTATTAATCCTCCCGTCTAAGCCGTCAGCAGGTTCCTATAACTTCTATTCCCATCATAGATGGAATGCAGTCATTCAACCTAGTCATTATTTCCGTAGAGCTATATTCATAAGTCTTGATGACCATCGACCAAGCAAGCCATCTAGGCACATAAGATTACTTACCCCCCTTCGTATCCTTCCTCCCCATGCAGAACTGATTTGGCTTGACAATTAATATCCTCCGCGGTAAGTAAGCACCGGACAGGCATCAAGACATGTTGCTGACCATGGGGCACCGGGAGAGTAAATCGCGAATATACATAGTACAGAGAATTAGTCCGGGGTATTTAGTGAGTTACATGTACGAACAAGGGAGATGAAGGACATTTCCGCATTTCTAGTTGTAATTTTCCCGCTGATCAAAGACCGGGTTTGAGCATTAGCCTAGCATGGGCCTCGTCAATGTCAAATTTAGGGCTAAAGGTCTGTAGTTACATGCGTCCTGTGCATCAACAACAACAATTGTCCACGACGACTCCGACCTTGCTACATAATGGCTGATGCCGACTACCCATTCACCCCTCGAAATCTCTTCATCATCCCTGCCTGCCCCCCTCCTCCAGGGTACGGAGACCGGGAAAACGAGCGCAATCTCCTAAAATGCCCGCGACGACCAATCCACTGCTCTTGACGCAGGGGGCGATAACCATCCAAGGACCCAACACTCTCCGCTGGTCGACCAATGTCGCTATTCCGGAAATCACGGTGGACCAGATCCTGGTTCAAACCAAGGCCGTCGCGCTCAATCCATCTGATTGGAAGATGATCGATAACGCAACGGTCACCCCGGGCCCAGTCAGCGGCGGTGATTTTGCCGGTATTGTTGTTCAAAGAGGCAGCAATGCTCAAGGAGTTGAACTCGGAGACCGGGTGTTTGCCTACGTGTTTGGGGCTAATCCAGCCCATCCCTCCGACGGCGCATTTGCGGAGTATGTGGCCGCCGTTCCAGACCTGTGCTTTCGCATGCCACCGTCCATGACCTTTGAAACTGGTGCTTCCCTCGGCTTGGGCTTGATGACGGTTGGCTTGGTGTTCAAATCATTTGGATTGCGCCCCTTTGAGTCAACAAGCCCTAATTTGCGGGTGAAGCCGTACGTGCTGATCTACGGAGGCTCGACCGCCACCGGAACGTTGGCGACCCAGCTGTTCAAGCATCACGGCTTCCTTCCCGTCGCCACCTGCTCCCCGAGGAACTTTGACCTGGTGCGGGGACTTGGCGCAGAGGCGGTTTTTGACTATGCCTCCCCCACGTGCAAAGAGGATATTCGCGCACATACCAAGGGGCAACTAGCGTATGCCATGGACGCTATTGCTGATTCGCGCGCTACGACTATCTGCTACGGTGCCATTGGGGAAGCTGGGGGCCGGTACACAGCCCTCGAAGCCTATCCGGAGAGATTGAGGGGTCGTAGGAAGAAAGTCAAGCCTGACTGGATCCTTTGTCCTACTATTTTCGGCGAACGGATCGACCTCGCCGGATCGTACCAGCGTGTGGCGCTGCCGGAAGACCGCGAGTTTGCCATTCGATGGGCAGCCCATTGTAATGCTTTGCTGAAGGCGGGGAGAGTACAGGCCCATCCAATCCAGGTTCAGCCAGGGGGGTTACAAAGAATTATCCACGACTTGGGGCTGCTCCGGAAGAAGCAGGTTTCGGGGAAGAAGCTTGTCTATCCGTTGTCTTGAGAAGAAAAGTACATTCTGTCTTGGTTGAACAGGTTGCATCGAGTCATCAATTATCATTCAATGTGTGACTATCTGGTATTGCCCTTATTTCGATTAGACGACTACATAGATATGCCCTTTCTGCTCCCCCCCCTTTCAAATGCGGATTCCCTCAGGAGCATCAGTGACAACGCTGCTAGAACCCGCACTAATCCGCTCTTCGTAAGTGCCGTAATCGGCTTCCACAACCTTGCCATCCTCGACAAACACTTCCTCCCAGCCCGCGGTCACTTTAGCTCGGTTTTGATCGCAGATGTCATCCTCTCCTGCCACCAGAGACTGGAAGTCTGGATCCATGACGATTGCCTGCATGGTTTCCGTGTTGCGGACCCAGACCGACACTTGGATGTCATGGTCGTCGATCTCCCAGCCCGAACGAATAGCCCAGGGGATCTTGTCCCTGATGAGCTGCTTGCTGGTGCTGGGGGTGTGGTACTGTAGGAATGTATCAATGATCTGAGGTACCATGGTGTCTTTTTGTTTAATAACTGGGATAGATCCAACGAACCTGAACCACTTTCAGAGCACCGTGGCGGGCCTGTACCAGGGCGGCCTTAGGGGCATGACTCTTGCTGGCGTAGTCATGGAAGTCTTTCTCCGAGATGCCCTCTTTCTTGTAACGGAAGGAAGTGAGCTTCAGGACGGTCTCTTTCTTAGGAGCCATTTTGGTGGGAATGGATAAGATGAGAGGTTAATTGCAAGGGAGAATTCACGAATGCAACCTCCGAGACCGACTGTTCAATGGGCTTCAACCTCAATTTATCCTAGAGGTGAACAGATCCCAATTCAACTCTCCGACCGGCCTGGAGATTTCGCATACTTCGGTGATACTGCACGGTCAATACCGCTAGGCCCAAACCAGGACCCCTGGAACGTGGACCGACAGGGGTCCCCGGCCGGTGTGTCAACGCGGGAATTAATCCATTTCCCTGGAATTTTGTCAGTGCAAGAGGGTAAGAAAGGGGGGGACAACGTTACATGCATACTTGCTCAGCTGAGGGGTAAAACGTCAAATGCGTGAGACGGAACGAGGCTCCCGTCGAGTCGAAACTTCCCTCCTTCCCCCCTATCCTCTTCCCGTTGCGTCGGCTTGTTTCTGACTTCATTCTTTGTAGCTGCTCACCTGTCGAACATGGCGTCCTCTCTATTGGTTTCGTTCGCTGACGGACCCCACTCTGATGTCGTTCGCACGCCAAGGGTGAGATTGAGAGGCTGCGATAGAGGAGGGGGCGACACGGAGTCCTGAACCCGTAGCCTCCACGTTAGCCTCCGACTTAGCGTTGCGCTTTTAGTCTCATTTGAGTATGGACGCTTCCTCACGGACTGGCTTGGTTGGCTTCGAGTGAGAATTCGCCAAGGGAAAAAAAATTAATGAAAAAACAAACAGGTCGTACGACGCGCGACAATCTCATCTTCAACTTTCAAAATCAAAATAGACTTCTGTCATCACGACACCTTGGATTAACTATACCACACGGGAGGGTCGGGGGTTTGGGGATCCTCGCTATTACCCACCTTGAAACGATGTCGTCTCCCCGTGAACCGGTGGCCATCGTCGGGAGCGCCTGTCGTTTCCCCGGTGGCGCTGACAGCCCCCAGAAGCTCTGGGACTTGCTATCGCAACCACGAGATGTCGGTAGGAGAATACCGGCCGATCGCTTTGCCGTCGATGGCTTTTGGCACGAAGATGGTTCACATCATGGAACCTCGAATGTTGCTCACTCGTACTTCCTGGACGAGGATCCACGGCGGTTCGACGCCCACTTTTTCAACATCAACCCCCGCGAGGCGGTGGCGATGGATCCCCAGCATCGTCTCCTTCTCGAAACCGTCTACGAGTCCTTAGAGTTCGCGGGGTTGTCGCTCGAATCGATGCGGGGAACGCCAACCGGAGTTTATGTTGGTCTCATGTGTGCCGATTACTACGATGTTCAGGCCCGGGATCCCGAGTCCCTTCCCCAGTACAACGCCACGGGTACAGCCCGAAGTATCTTGTCCAACCGAGTCTCGTATTTCTTCGACTGGAAAGGTCCCTCGCTGACTGTGGATACCGCCTGCTCCTCGAGTCTAGTAGCCGTCCATCAGGCCGTCCAGGCTTTGCGTCAAGGAGAGTGCACGGCTGCCGTTGCGGCCGGTGCCAACTTGATATTGGGCCCGGAGATGTTCATTGCTGAGTCCAAACTGCATATGCTTTCCCCAACGGGCCAGTCACGCATGTGGGACGCAAGTGCTGATGGGTACGCGAGGGGTGAAGGGATCGGCGTCGTGGTTCTCAAGCTTCTGAAGGACGCTATTCGAGATGGAGATACCATCGAGTGTATTATTCGAGAAACGGCTGTGAACTCGGACGGGCGGACAAACGGAATCACAATGCCATCTGCTGCCAGTCAAGCCGCGCTTATTAGGCAGACATATCTCCGGGCAGGATTGGATCCGTCAAAGGAGTTCGAACGGTAGCTTTTGACTGCTTCTTAACGGACTATCACCATGCTAACTCAACCTCAGATGTCAGTATTTTGAGGCACACGGAACCGGAACACCCGCAGGTGACCCTATTGAAGCGGAAGCAATTAAGTCCGTCTTCTTCCCTCGTGCGACCAGCTCGAGTGAAACCCAAGAGAACACACTTTTTGTTGGCTCCATAAAGACAGTGGTGGGCCATACCGAGGGAACGGCGGGTATTGCCGGTCTGTTGAAGGCGTCTCTGGCCCTGCAGAATGGAACCATTCCGCCGAACATGCATTTTAGCCGTCTCAACCCAAGCATATTACCATTCTACGATAAACTGCGAATCCCTGTGATGCCCACAGCCTGGCCCAAAGGAGAAGTTTACCGTGCCTCAGTGAATAGCTTTGGGTTTGGAGGCACAAACGCACATTGTGTAAGATACACCCTGAAGAATGATGGGGCATATTTGCTGACTTCCTATCCAGATCCTAGAGCGTTACGATCAATCCCTGCACGGGGGCTTGCACTTGTGCAAATCTTGTCCAATGGACTCCATTGGAAGCCGTGAAGACGACTTTGTATTTTTGCCTTTATCTGCGTATTCAGAGCGCTCACTTTCACTCTTGGTTGATTCATATATTGCCTATCTAACGAGAAACCCTTCCACCGATTTAGAATCGTTTGCACACACGATACGGCGTCGCTCTACATTACCATTCCGAGATTATGTCGGCGGATTCTCGAGAGAGCAAATCTTAGAGCAGTTGCATAGTTGGAAGGCTGGCTCGAACGGTCCAAGGTACAGCCTAGAAGGTAGTAGGAATCTGCCAACAGGAGACGCAAGCCGTATTCTTGGAGTTTTCACTGGCCAGGGGGCGCAATGGCCAACTATGGGCCGTGAGCTCATTTCGAGGTCACAGGTGTTCTCTGCAGCCATTGATCGTTTAGATGACACCTTGAGGCAACTTCCTGACCCCCCTGGTTGGTCCCTTCGACAGGAGTTACAAGCCGACAAACATGAATCAAGATGTAATGAAGCCGCCTACTCCCAGCCTCTGTGTACCGCTATTCAAATCGCTCTGGTAGATTTGTTGCGGAGCATTGACATCAGGTTCTCCGTGGTCGTCGGCCATAGCAGCGGAGAGATTGCTGCAGTAAGTAAAGCTTATCCCTATAATTAAAAAAGTAGGAGGTCGCTCATTTTCTCCATCTTATAGGCATATGCTGCTGGTTGCCTGACGGCCGAGGCGGGTATTATAGTTGCCTATTACAGGGGGGTCTATTCAAAGCGAACAGATTCGGAACTTGAACCTGCTCTCTCAATGATGGCGGTGGGGGTGAGTTTCTCCGAAGCTCACAAAATTTGCAGCCGTCCGGAGTATTTAAATCGAATCTTTCCTGCCGCCAGCAATGCGCCATTCTCTACAACAATTTCTGGGGAGAAGGCGGTCTTGCAAAGTGCATTGGAAAAATTCCAAGAAAGAGAGATCTTTGCGCGAATGCTCCACATTGACAGGGCATATCATTCGTCTTTCATGGAATCCTGTGCACAACCCTATCTGGATGCCCTCCGTCGGTGTGACATCAAGTACACGGACGCGCAACCTCATTGTACATGGATATCTTCTGTGCATGGGTTCGAGATGGATTCGAGCTCTGATCGCGTGGACAATAGTTATTGGATACAAAATCTGCTGCGGCCAGTGCTGTTTTCCAATGCACTGGAACAAGCAATTAAAGATCATGGACCGTTCGATGCTGGCATTGAAGTTGGTCCCCATGCAGCGCTGGCAGGACCAACGTCACAGAACATCAAAGGCATGAAGCAATCTCCGATTCCATATTTTGGAACCTTGAAACGTGGTGAGAATGACATCTTGGCCATTGGCAACTGCGTGGGCAATATATGGACGACCTTGGGTTCTTCCGCTGTTAGCCTGCGCAAGTTCCAAACCGTCATCAACAGTAGCCAATCCGGCAGCCTCCATGTGTTGAAGGACCTTCCGACATATCCATGGAACCATGAAGAGGTGTACTGGAAGGAGACTCGCCTGTCAAAGGAATACAGGGGTCGCCAGCAACCGCATGAGCTGCTGGGCCCGTGTATTGAGAAGTCTGAGCAGCAGATACGATGGCGCAATGTTCTACATCCACAAGAGATTCCGTGGCTTCAGGACCACAGGTTACAACGTGATGTCTTGTTCCCTGCGGCTGGGTACTGTGTCATGGCTGTAGAAGCTGCGTTGAGGTCGTGGGAGCAGCCATTGCAGCTGATCGAACTGTATGATCTCGATATCCGACGTGGTATCAATCTCGAAGACGGCTCTGCTGGAATCGAAGTCGTCTCATATCTGAGTCGGGATCCTTCTGAGAAAGGGAGTGCTTCCGGTGCAAACACGGCTGATGTGCGGTTTTCATGCTGTGCCGGCAAGATCGACGGAACAGATCCCTTGAATATTAGGTTCACTGCTAGCGTTCGCGTCCAAATGGGAAACCCGGATGTTTCATTGTTCCCTCCTAAGATGGAGGACTCCTTGGAACTGTCTGCTGTCGATGTTGATCGCTTCTACATGACAAAAGTTGGCCTGGAGTATACCGGTGTGTTCAGGGGGATTGTGAGTGCAGAAAGAAGGATGTTTCAGACTTCGGCAAGAGTGAACCGTCTCCAGAGCTCGTTACCAATACACCCGGCCTCGCTGGACTCCTGCTTCCAGGCCCTTTTCGTTGCATTTGCAGCACCCGGAGATGGGTAAGTTTTCTTTCTGTATTCTGTTACAAGTTGCTTAGGTTCTAATTGTTTCCCTACCAGGAGCCTGCGAACTGCCTTTCTTCCCAGGAGAGTGAAATCTATGCGGTTGAATCCCTATCTTTTGCAAGGAGCCTCTGGAAAGGATCAGTCACTCGTCGTTGACGCTAACATTACCGACTTTTGCCCACCCACCCAAGAATCTTCCTCTCATTTTACGGGTGACATTGAGATTTACAACCAGCAGGGCAACTGCCTAATTCAAATAGAGGGATTCAGCTGTGTAGCCCTGGCTGCTTACTCAAAGGACCAGGACAGACAGCTTTTTCATACGACTGTTTGGGACCAGGACATCTCTTTCGATATGGTGGTTTCCGATTACAAGTTCCCCAATGAGCGACACTCAGCTTCGTTGGCGGAATGCGAAAGGCTCGCCTATGATTACTTCCAGATCAATGAATGCATCACCCCAACATCAGAGACCGTTGGAAATGGCAATATGGCAGGATTCGAAATCCATGATTCAAGTTCTCTGGATATTAGATTAATTCAAGCTGCTCGAAATGCCTCCCTAGTGTCTGACGAAAACCGACATCTTCAATTCATCGCGGCACGAGATCGATACGTGGAGTCGGGCTTCTGGGCCTGTCGCATACGAGACCACCTCGCGCGTACTGTCAAGCAAATTGGCCATAAGTTCGCTCGGATGAAAATACTTGAGCTTTTCGCAGGAAACGGTGCAACAACAGAGCTTGTTCTAGACTCACTAGAAGGCGCCTTTGTATCATATTTGGTGACGGACCCATCGCCAGAGGCTGTTGAAGTTGCACAGGCTGGCCTGGTATCTCGAGACGATAGACTTCAGTTTACGGCTTTGGATATCGGTGATTTACCACTCGAGCAGTTTGAAGATCACACATATGATCTCATAATTGCAAACACCTTTCCTTGCAATTTTCGAGATGCTTGTTTGTCATTGGAGAATGCCCATCGGCTTTTGAAGCCGGGAGGTATCTTACTCCTGGCTGGAGTAACTGGTATGTCGTTGTTTGCATGCTTTGTTCGTGAGCTGGTGTACAACCCAGCTCCTATTGAGGGAGGGCCGGAATCAATGGTTCGTTCTGAAAGTGACTGGGACATGGTACTGGAGGATTGTGGATTCTCCGGGGTGGACTCCATAGCCTACGACACCGCCGAGTTTTCGAACCATTGCCACTCATTAATGATTACCAGAGCGCAAGGAGCCCCTTTTGAGACAGTCTATCGACCGCTAGAGGTGGCGAGCATGGCCCCTCTGGAAGATGGCATTCTTATCATCGGCGGCAACTCTTTCCTTGGAGCTCGGATAATAGGTGAGCTTCAATGCCATTTCAAAGCCTGGAACAACCACATCACCTACGCCATGTCCGTTGACGATATACTTCGCGGGGGTATACGTGTTCCAGCGTATGTGCTGAACTTGGAAGAGTTGGACGAACCTGTTTTCAAGGAAATGAATCCCTTAAGATTCCGGGCTCTTCAGAATCTTTTCCAGCAGTCCAAGAATATCTTTTGGGTGACAGAGGGCTTCAAACAAGCCGATGCCTACAGTGCTATGACCGTAGGGCTTGGTCGAGTACTGGCTACGGAGTCGCCGAATTTGAACCTTGCATTCCTCGATGTTGACTACCCGAAGACGCTGGAATGCTCAATTTTGGCTGTCCTTTTTGCGCAGTTTGTTCAGGGAGCCGAAGCACGCTTGAATGAGAATCAGGCTCTCTGGGTCCAAGAACGTGAGATGGCAATCGAAAATGGGCGCCTCTATATTCCCAGGGTGGTACATGCGAAGGAGATGAATGATCGATTCAACTCTATGTTTCGGCCCATCACAAAGGGCCTGCCATTGGGAATTTCTTCTGCACAGAAGCTGTTACAATCCCACTCTCTGGAAGACAACGACGAGCCCCCTGTTGCTGTGAATGTAATTGCATGCTCATCGATGGCTTTCAGGATTTATGATGGGACATGCGTTTATCTTTGCATTGGCATGATGGAGCAGGAAGGACACGAAATCATGACCCTTGCTTTTACGTCGTCACAGGGTCAGCTGATCACGGCGAGCAATTACTTCGTGCTGGACAATGTCATCAGTAAAGACTCGGTGCCGGGCGTCCTGAAGGTCTTGGCTGCTCTGCTTGTTTCCGCAAGAGTGCGACAATCCGCCACATATGGAAAAACTATCATTTTCACCAACGATCCGGTACTAGCCAAGGTGTTTGCCCTGGCTCAAAACGACCGCGAGCCATTCCTGAGACTGGCTACTTCTGACAAGGCACTTGCCGATCTTTACAACTCAACTATTTACTTGCATCCGCACGCGCCCTTGAGGAACCTTCGACTACTCCTCCCGAAGAATATTTCTTTGTACGTGAACCTCGATCCGAATCCAAGCTCGCTACATGATCGGCTTTTCGAGGCTATTCCGGAGGCATGTGCTACCATTGACTGGCACTGCTACTTTTCCCAGCGAGCATCTCCTTCAACAAACATCCATAGCAAGTCAAGATCAACAGTTGCTGTTTTGGAATCAGTCTGGAATGATTACCTCGCAATTGAGGAGACGCTCAATGAAGGCTTTAATACGGAAGAATTCGAGACTACGACAGTCTGTGCGGTAGAGCGCTTTACAAATACTAGGATCGAATACCAAGTGGACCGCTTGGATCCGAAAGAGTTCCTTCGCAGCGATGCAACTTACTTTCTGGTCGGAATGACCGGTGAGCTTGGCGAGTCGCTCTGCCGGTGGATGGTTGCGAATAACGTTCAATATATCGCAATTGCTAGCCGATCGCCAAAGCCGGCTCGATGGCATCAAGAACTAAGATCCCAAGGATGCCAGTTGATGGTTCTGAGTCTGGATGTCTGTAATGCGTCCGAATTGCAAGACGTCCATGACCAGATCGTGAGAACCATGCCGCCAATCGCCGGCGTGGTCAATGGCGCCATGGTACTGGCAGATGCTGCATTCTTTAACATGGCTTTTGATGACTTTGTACGCGTTCTGAGGCCTAAGGTGGAAGGAAGCGCTAGATTGGACGAAATGTTCTCCGATGCGGGATTGGATTTCTTTATCATGTTATCGTCCACCACTTCGTTGATTGGAAATGCTGGTCAGAGTAATTACTCGGCAGCTAATATGGTAAGTTACTGTTTTGTTTTGTGTTCTTTTTCCTTTTCGCCCGTTTGGATACTGGTCTGAACGCCTTTTGTTTCTATTCTGGCTGACTTCAGCTAGTACATGAAAGCAATTGCCGAGCAACGACGTCAAAGGGGGCTGGCCGGATCTTGCGTGGACATTGGCATGATCCTAGGTCTCGGCGTCGTCTCTCGGGAGAAGACACACGAGGAACCTTTGCGCAGAGCGGGCTTGATGGCAATCGCGGAGCCAGACTTTCACTGTATTTTTACCGAAGCTATCCGTGTCGGCCAAACTACAACCTCGGAATCTCCTTGCTTCTCGACTGGTCTTCATGTTCCTGTTGGCAAGCTCAGGCCGCAGTGGTACCGTGACCCCAAATTCATGCACTTCCATGTGAACGAAGACTTTGATTCCACTGCCAAGAAGTCGAATGCAAAGATCTCACTACGACAGCAAGTCGAAGATATTAGTGACCTGGCTCTTGCTGAACCTGTCGTTCAAGAAGCCTTCATGGGGATGCTGCAGAGCTTGCTTCAACTGTCAGCCCCCATTGTAAACCCGACGAGGCCTCTCATTGAGCTTGGAATTGACTCCTTGCTTGCCATTGAGATTAGGAGCTGGCTTCACCACGAGTTAGACTTTCAGGTCTCTGTTCTTAAGGTCTTGGGAGGAATCTCGCTTATCAATTGTAAGGCACCATTCCAGAAATATTGGCACAGCCCCGCTTACCCTAATACTCAGTATGCCGAGAAGCTACGGAGTACATCTTTACAAGATTGGTCGCCGTTCCCAAGGAACCCGAATCTGTAGGAGTAGAGCCCTTCATTGAAGAGCCAGACTTCTCTTCGGTGCCTTGGAATGACAGAGGGGAATCTGATACTTTATCCTACATATCTCGGACTCGAGATGCATTCACGGCCGAAAGCGCGTCACTTACGAGTTATACTGTTGAAACAACTCCTCAGCTCACTTTACAGATCCCAGATACAGTGCCGATTGCTCTAAGACATCGAATGAATGCATCGGCGGAGAGGACCGTGCCACTCTCTACCGAGCAGGAAAAGATGTGGTTCATGTTGAGTTCCATCGATGATCCATCAATGTATAACTGCACTATGCAGTACGAGTTGCACGGCACTCTGGATAAGGACCGACTCAAGGCTGCCGTGAACACCGTGGCTCGGAGACACGAATCACTACGGACAGCTTTCGTTGCTGAAACACCTGGTGGAGTTCCGAACCAGTCAATTTTGAAAGATCCAAGAATACTCTGGACGGAAGTCAGCAGCGCGGACCCACTGGACGTACCAAAGGAGTTCTTCAGCCATCAAAGTCGCGTGTTCAACCTGGTTGAAGGGGAGACAATGGCCATCTCCGTGATTTCACCAAGTGAAGACTACCATATCATAATATTCAGCTACCACCATCTTGCCATGGATGGAGTTAGCTGGCAATTGGTGCTACGAGAATTCGCTGCTGCATACAAGGATCCCAAGGGTCTTCCACCTGTTGCCGCTCAGTATGTGACATTTGCCAACGAACAGCGGAAATCTACTCAATCACTCGCTCACCGAGGAAAAAAGATGATTGGTGTCCAACGCTTCCAGGAAGTCCCAACTCCGCTACCTCTATTTCCTTTTGCAAAGTCAAGTTTCCGAAAAACACAGACATCCTATGAGATGACCCGAAAGCATTACCGTCTTGACGAAGACACCTCAAACACGATCAGGCAGGCAAGCTCGCGTATTGGGACTACAGCATTTCATTTTCAGTTAGCTGCGATACAACTGTTCCTTCAGCAGATTCTTCAGGTTAATAGATTCTGTATTGGTATCGCGAATGCCAACCGAGATGAGGCTCGTTTTGAAAGGGTAGTGGGTTTAATGGTAGAGATCCTGCCACTGATCTTTGAACCGCGGAAGAATCAGACTTTCTCGAGTTTGGTCAAGGAGACTCGATCAAGAGTTTTGGATGCATTGAACCATTCTGCAGGGGCGGTTCAAGCTTCTATGTACTCTCACAAAGATATCTCGGGCAATGAAGTACACAGTCCCCTGTACCAGGTCATGGTCAATTACATCGCCGGAGTCACTCATGATGTTGCTTTCGGTAACTCGGTCTTGCAATACTCCACATCAGATGATGCTCGTCAGCCCCAGGATCTGGTGATAACTATTCTGGAGGATATCGATGGAACGACTCTTGTATCCTTCAGGGCACAAGACTATTTGTATGATGGTGCAGATATTCAGCTTCTGGTATCCCTGTACGCTCGTTTGATCGAAGATCTGGCTAAGCATCAAGAGAGCCAGCTCATGGATTATGAATTCTTTGGCTCATCCGAGCCGGCCTTGGAACAGCACCTCGGAAATGGGCCGGAATTGGAATGTCCTTTCTGGTCAGACAGCATATCAAGACGCATATCGAAAGTCACAGAACGCTACCCAGACACTCTTGCCGTGAAGGACCAGCATGGAACGAGCCTCACGTATCAGCAAATGGAGCTCAGGATCCAGTCTATCTTAACCATTTTGATCGAGGCTAATGCGGGCCCGGGTGATTTCATTGTGGTAGCTTGTGGGCCCTCTGTCGATGCAGTGTGTTCCTTAATTGCAATCTGGCGTATGGGCGCCATTTATGTCCCCGTTAACATTGACCATGGCGTCGATCGACTCGCAGTGATCGTGAATGATTGCCACCCTTCAGTTATCTTGTGCAAAGATGCACGTACAATTCGATATTTGCAGGATACTAACAACCTCCAGATCATTGAGCTTGCCGATGATCTTCTTGCGACGAAGTCAATCAGCGTTTGCGATGGGAACAGAGGAGCCACGGCCGTTTTACTCTATACAAGCGGAACGACCGGCCTACCTAAGGGTGTTTTGCTTAGCCACAATAATTTGCGATGCCACATCCAAGCCGTTGAACAGGAATTTGCAGTTGATAGACCAGTGGTGCTGCAGCAGAGCTCGCACAACTTCGATGCGTCAATCTTTCAGATACTGACATCTCTGGTGCATGGAGGAACGATAATCATGACGAGCAACCGAAGCGATCCGTTGGAGCTTGCATATCTTATGCTGAATGAGGCGGTCACATTGACATTGGCGGTACCGTCGGAGTACGCCCTGTGGATCTCAGAAGCAGGCCAGGTCCTGGAAAAGTGCTCCTCATGGCGGTATGCGTTTTGCGGGGGCGAGAGGATGGGCTATGCGACGACCCAAGCGTTCGCAGATCTAGGTCTATTGGAGCTGACATTGGTCAATGCTTACGGCCCGTGTGAAATAACGGTTGCATGTACAATGGGGGTCATACCATACAAGCAAGTGCATAGTGACTCCGATCTCATACATGCTGGACGACCCTTGCCGTGCTACAATCTGATCATGCTCGACGAGCGACTAAGACCGTTACCGAGTGGATGGCCGGGTGAGATTTGCATTGGTGGGCCTGCTGTTGCAAAAGGTTACCTGAATCGCGACAATGAGACGAACAGCCGCTTCATCGATCTGAATGGTTTACGATTGTACCGAAGCGGCGATTACGGTAGAATATTGAGTGATGGGAACCTCGAATATCGCGGACGGATCTCCGGTGATTCTCAAATCAAACTTCGCGGCATGCGCATCGAGCTGGATGAGATTTCGAATGCATTCATACAATCCTCCAAGGGGGTGCTGACGGATGCCGCGACCATTGCCAAGGGCGACGAGGGCAATCAATACCTCGTGACATTCATCGTGCTCGCTCATGCTCTTCGACCTGCCGATACCGATGGATTCATCAAATCTCTCCTTGGGACTTTGCCTCTACCTGTCTATGCCAAGCCAGCGATAGTCACCCCCATCGAACACATCCCTCTCACAGGAAGCGGAAAGGTTGACAGAAGAGAACTTGATGAACTGCCGGTCAAGCGGAGTCTCGATCGTTCGGCCGAAGTCACCGGCCTTGGTATTATCGAGGTGAAGCTGAAGGAGTTGTGGGAGGAGTTTCTCCCCCCTATGAACACTTTAATTACCAAAGAATCGAATTTCTTCGAGTTGGGTGGCAACTCGCTTCATTTGTTGAAGCTTCGGACACGGATTCAACAGATTACCAATGCGAAGGTCCCAATATCGAATCTTTTTAAGGCATCGACGTTTGAAGAAATGGCAATTCTCATTGGAATGACTACGAGTGCCCAACAGGCTGAAACATCTATTGATTGGGACGTGGAAACTACAATTCCAGAAAGCCTTGATCGAGCAGAACCCATACGCCTAACGACTGAGGTCAAGGAGGTTAAGGAGATTATCCTCACTGGAGCCACGGGGTTCTTTGGGAAAGCTCTCCTTCGCCAGCTGGTAAAAAGTCAACCTGTAGAGCGGATCCATTGCATCGGCGTTCGGCCAAATGGAGATGGCTCGCCTAGACAGCTTTCCGTTCAATCTCCTAAGATCCGGTTGTACAGCGGTGATCTCTCCCATACTACCTTGGGTTTGAGCGCGAAAGACATATCGACGTTGACGGCGACCGTCGATTGCATCATTCACAACGGTGCTGATGTGTCCTTCCTCAAGCCATACACCTTGCTTCGAGCCGCAAACGTCTTATCGACCAAATTCCTGTTCGGACTCTGCGTGCCCCGTCGCATTCCATTCCACTATATTTCCACTGCAGGTATCACAAGCTTGTCTCACGAGGAAGTGTTCCCGGAGCAGTCGCTTTCTGACTTCCCACCGGCTTCCGATGCCGCTTCGGCGCTGACGGAGGGATACTCGGCATCTAAATGGGCCAGCGAAGTGTTCCTCGAGAAGGCAAACGCGAGATTCGGCATCCCAGTTCACATCCACCGGCCCAGCAGCATCACCAGCCCCGAAATGCCCACAACCAACGTGATCGGGACAATCCTTTCTCTGAGCCGAGCAATGAAGGCTGTTCCTGACACGGACCTCTGGAAAGGGTATTTCGATCTGATCAGCGAGAAACGCGCAGCCTATCAAGTTCTAGACAGTATTTTCCGCAAGACAATTGAGAATGGTAATAATGGTGTTCGCTTCTCGCATGTCTGCGGCGGGACCAGGTTTGATGTTGGAGAATTGAAAGAGTATATGGAGAGAACGGAGGGGGCTGCTTTTCAACAGCTGCCCTGGAAGGAGTGGGTCGATCGCGCGAGGTCCTATGGTCTTGACCCGACGGTTGGTGCTTACTTGGAGAATTTCGATAATGGTCAAACGAAGATGCTGTTGCCGTGGCTTCTTCACTCGAGTGAACATATCTGATTAAACATACTGATATCATGGGTGTTGTATACTTTTGTGATCTTATTTCCTGGGTTTTAGCTTTTTGGGTGTTTGGGTCTATATAACCGATTACGACCACTGTTTGTGTACTTCTTTTGTTGAATATCATCATAGTTATGATTATTACTATTAGTTATATTCCTCGTAGGGCCTACCCATTATACATGCCCTCTAGAGGAATTGATCATCATTTGCTCCAAACAGATAGAGCTTTCTGCGAGTCTCGCTGCTAGTAAAAGGGCCGATTCTAATCCAGAATTATGAGCCCTATACGGAATCAAAGTTCAATCTCCTCCTCCGTATGATTATTCCCAGCCGAAACCAGCGACATAGAAGCCCAGGCATCAAAACTATCCGCTCGAGCAGCGAGATACGCCGCTTTTCGATTCCGAGACGAGGTTGACCGATTTAAAGATGGTCGGGTTGTATGGGATTGGCTCGTTTGATCATCGTCGTCATCGTCATCGTCATCAAGCATGTCAGTGTTGGATATTATTTGATTTTTTTCTTGTTCGGGGGGGTGGGGTTGGTCGTGAGGGGGCAGTCTGTCGTTGTGGATATCTAGAATTTGTTCTTGGGAGTCGAAGGCTGATGATGGGATGGAGAATGGGTGGGTATTTTGGCTTTCGGCGATGGTTTCGTCGGTTTCTTCGTGGGGAAGGTCTATGTTGTTTGTGTTGTTCATGTTGTTCATGATTTCGGATGAGTGAGGCGGAGTTCCCGGGCCTTCGGTTGATTCAGCCTCATTATGGAATTCGTTTCGTATGTCCTGAACACCAGATCCATTTGCTTTCGCGTGGTTAAATGTGGTGTCATTGAGCTCGTCTTCTGGTTCGTTATCGAACGATGAAGGTAGAGATCCTAGCTGATAGAACGGGTGTTCAGATCGGGCGTTGTTGAGCAAGTTCCAGGCTTGACGGATTTCATTCTGCTTGATTCTTTTGGTCTCTGGAGTGGACGTGGGGATAAGGGGTCTTTTTGGAGAAGATGTTATGTCGGATGTTGTTTCTAGGGAGGATTGAATTAGAGCAGGTGCATTTTCCGAGGCTAACGGTGTATTGGAGATTTTATTATGACGAGGCAGAGATTGAGGCTGGTCATGAGGTGCTGCGTGCTTTGATGGGATTGATGATTCGAAGATGCTGTCTGGTAAACTAGAGGTCATCTGGCTTGATTGTGGCGTAGTGGTGTCATCACGTCGGGCTTCTTTTTTTGAGCGAAGTGCTTGGTCATTGGCTAGCATGTCTCGCATGTGTTGGTCGTGGGTGAAGTTTGTTCCTGAGCAGAGGTGACTGAATAAGGACTGCATTGACACATCCTCGTTCCAGGTGAATGGGTCAACTGTGCAAGGAACGATGTCTTTGGGTTTGAATGCGGCGACTAGCTCGCATAGCTCGAAGTAGGATGAATGGCGTGAGTATGGAAAGTGCTGTATTGTGTTAGCTTCGTCATGGGTTCTTCAAGGGAGGTCACACACAATGATTTTAGGAAGGGGGGCGTCAGCTTGGTCATTTTGTTCCTGTCCCGATGGATCTTGGGCCACATCTAGCCAAAGCTTCTCCCTGGAGTGACCACGGCTGAGAATGCGTATGAGATTATCCAGAGATATTTCATGATCGTCTTTCATTCCGTAACTGTCCAGTGAGAGAGCCTTGGTCTTGGACCTAAAGGCATCAAACAGGGCCTTCCTTGTTAGCGACAGACTTTGTGGATCATGGATCTGCTCGAGGCATAATTTGTCCAATTGTTCCAATGCTAGTTCATCTGGTAGCTCAAGTTCATGGATCTGGTATAAGTCGCCAGCACCGCCACCGATGCCGATTTCGGGGACTTTTGAGCCATCTTTGGCGCGATGAACAATCGGTACAATGTAGACAGTTTTCTCGGAAGGAACTGCAGAGCACTGTATACCTGGCTCGCAACTGTGAATGCGAGAGTTCTCGTCCTCGCTTAGGCATCCAGAAACAAATCGATTCCCGAGCTCGTATCCATAAAGGGCAGGTGCTTCGTTTGCGTCTGTTCCTTGGGAGACTAGTGACTTGTAAAGACCAAGTTGATAGCGATCCAAATGCACCTACTTTGTTAGCATGTTTCGAATTCGATTCTAATCCAATACTCATAGGCGGTCACGCTCACCTTCGAGTTCAGAGCAGCAGAGAGTGCGACCCAAACTTCCTCGTACCCAAATGTCCACGCGCGAAAATAGAACGTGGTATCCTCCGTATAGGAAGCAACCTTTTGCAAAAGTTCGGATAGTCCTTCCGCTTTTGACGGGAATACATTTGATACGTGAGAGGCGCGAGCAAAAGTATTGTCAAGGTAAATATTATCCAGCCGCTTCTTCCCCAGAGTGTATGGAATAAGGATCGGATGCCGGACAAGGCTATTGACCCACCAATTTTCTGCTATATTGATTCATCAGCATGGCGTTGAGTGGGGTCTCATTCCATTGTAAGGGTCAAAACATACCTCTGATGTCGCCGGTATACAAGACAGCTTTGCCATTGCCCTCAATCAGAAACATCACTGCCCCTGAACAGTGGTTCGCATCGAAAAGGGTAACTCTGATGGATAGCCGAGGAGTAAGTTCGATCTCTGTCGGCGTGTTCAGTGGGATTGGTCGCTGCGTAAATAGTCAGCGAATAAGCATGGCTTAAGGGCTGGTCAGCTTACCAGAAGCTTAGCTAAGTGCTTGTAAGACAACCGTCTTGATTCGAGGATGCCTTTGGTGAAGTTCATACGATGCGGATATTTTTCAATGCGCAAAAGTATCTAAGCCGTAATAAATACTGATCACCAAAGGTGGTGTTTTGGGGATTTGAGATGAATAGATACCTCTCTAGTTGCTGCGGAGCAGTAGATGAAGGGAGCCCGCAGGGACTCCAGCCCTTGCAAGTGGTCGCTGTGGACATGGCTGAGAAAGCATGCTAGGGGAGGAGGCCTCTCTGGGGCTTTGCGGAAATAATCGACTGATGATTATTAGTGTTGGATGTCGATGACACAAGGAAATTATGAAGTATATACTCCGGATGTCAGGAAACTCTGTCGGAATTGTTAGAAAGCTGCTCTGTCTGCGCATAGCTTTGAATTCAATACGCACCTTGAACGATTCCATCAAAGGTGGACATGGGTGCGATGCGGCGAATGCGGGCGTGTTCGAATCTTCCTAGGAAAGCATTTTTGGGGAGCGAGGATTGATTCGACTGAGCATGGCGAAGTGTGTTGTGGAGGATGAAAGAATGAAGATCGAAGAATGGAGAGCGGAGAAGGCAGCAGAGAAGTGGGTGCCTGGGTCCTAAGGTGTCACGACCGCAGTGTGGTATAACACGTGACATTGTAGCGGTGGTTTACATTGGGCCAATCATATCGGGAACCCTTTTTGGATGGTGCCTGAGGCCCCCAGGCCCATCATGTAGATCATCTATAAGATCATTTCATATATTCATTACGAATATAACATATCAGTATCATTGCTCACGCTTATAGATCTTTGATAAAAACGTCTCAAATATCCTCTTGTTTAACCCTTCCGATTCATCAACTGCCTCGATCATCTTCCGTAACTCCTTCACATACTCTTGCTCCAGCTCCCGGTAGACCAGCTGGAGATCAAGATCCTTAAACACAGATTTGACCTTCATTACCGAGAATTCATCTCCCTGGCCATAGCATTCTTCCAGAATTTGACGCTGGGATCCGGAACACCGGCTCAACGCTTCATTAATCACCCAGGAACATTTATTATCCTGGATGTCGGTTCCCACCTTTCCCAGCACACCAGAATCGCCAAACACATCGAGATAATCATCCTGAATCTGGAAATACTCGCCCATTTGGAGCAGGATATCCCGTGACTGGCGCAGATTCTCGGATGTCGCATACTGCAAGTAATACAGTGCTAATGCCACGGGGAGGTAGAAACTATAGTATGCTGTCTTGTGCCTCACAATGCAGAGGTATCGCTCCATGGAAAACTGATCTAAACAAAATGTCTCCTGAGGTGCCGTATCCAAATCGCACAGCTGACCTAGCAGGGTCTGGAACGTGGTTTCGTGGAAGAGCTCGACAAGTTGAATATACGCCGGGTGCGAGCGGAACCGAGACTTAAGTAGCATGAAAATACAGGAATGTAACATCGTTCCGTCGTTGATTGCGACGAGCCCTACATCTGGCAGCTTGTACCAGCAGGGCTGACCGCGCCTAGTGCCAGAGTAATCCATGATGTCGTCGTGAACGAGGAAGTGGGCCTGGAGAAGCTCGACCATCCATCCGAGGACGCTGAGATCATGGAATTCTAGGTCATTGAGAGGTCTGTTGAGTAGAATGGTGCCGGTGTCGATGACCGAGAGACCACGATTAAGCTTTCCGTTGGGAGTGTTGTACGTTAACGACTTCGGTGTTCAGTTAGCTATAACCTATTCGGGTATGATAGAACAGAGTTAATTACCTTCTCAACCCATTTTATAGTAGAATCGGGAACACCGTATTGCTTCGTTTGAGTCAGAACATGCTGTACCAAGGAGGGAAAGACAGCTTCAAAGTCTTCGCGGCTGCCTTTTATAGTCATGTTGGGTTGATGAAAAGAGAGATGTAGTCGATGCAAATAAGCTGTGCATGTCTGCTGGAAAGCTCTTGAGAATTATTACTTCAATATATGTGCGGGCCATCTTTCAGCTGAGATAATCTTGTAGCAGGTGACAGACAGGTAAACTTTCTTTGCGTATATAACTCTAACCTTAGTTGGAACGGATAACCAATTTACAGAGACCACGTCATACCACAGCCTCTCGGAGAATCCGATAGAAGACACAGTAAAATACCCCTTGCCTCAACTCTATGATACGTTTGTTTACGACATATTTGCCCAGCTCTTCATTTTGATAGTGGCCTTGTAGTTGGGGATCGTACTTGATGGTGGAAAATGGTACAAATTCTGATAAGATTAAGATTAAAGCACAAGATTAAGCTTTCTTCTCTGCCGTGGGTCAGTAAGTATGAGAATAGGTATCGACTTTTCTTGCTTGATCTCCACACGCTTGTTTAGGATGGAGAACATTTGATAACATCATCTCATTCAGAAAGCTTCCTGTGATTGGATTGCACTCATAATTTGTTATAATGCTCTTTTGTGCTTGGGTGAGTTAGAATTTTGTCATCGAATGGCCTACTAGTAATAATTAGGCAGCCTTTTTTTAACGCGTTGCTATTTGAGAAAGGTGCCAGAACCATACAAGCCCAACTCAAGTTAATGTTCAATTTGTGATAAGTACCCTGAACTATAACGATCTTGGAGATTCAATACCCCAACAATTTCTCGCATCATCTAACTCTAGATCTAAAAAGTAAAAGAAACAAGCGAGGAGATTTCCTGGGCCAAATTACAACTTAGAACGACAAAAGCGTCCCAAGCCTCTGGGGCGCTTTACAATTTCAACGAAAGCACCATTGAGCCGTTTTCGTCCCTCGGCACAGATGCCAAATTGTACCGAGTTGTTGTAAGGCTAGTAGCGAGATGAGCAGCATGTTCTGGGCTATAGGATATTGTATGGGGGCTACAAACCTCCAATGAAGGAACCCAGTGCAGTAGTCATAACAAGACTGTAAGAATGTTTCGCAAGCTTTATCTCCCAGCTGCGTTGCCAGACCTGTATCGTACAGGGCCAAATCACGGAAAGCGTTTTTGAGCAGGTGAACAGCCATGTCAATAACCTCTTGAAGCGAGTCGCTGGACTTGTAGAGAGGAATGAGACTGCACACTTCTCCCTTTTCCTACTAGCATGTTAGTACTGACTTTAGCATCATGTTTCTAGTCAAACAAACCACTTCTTTCCGGAGAGAGAGAATATCGTTGGTTCTGGCGAATTGTTAGTAATGAAGCTCACATAAGGCTTCTGTGGCACTTTTCATACATCGCGATAACTCGGTTGGTTTGAAGACAAATATCCCTCATGAATGGATGCAGGAGCGTCGAGCGCGGAAGTCGTGTGTTCATGCTAAGTCTGGATGAAATGGTCAATACAAGCGACAGCTAGATCGTGCAATATCTGGACTTACTCTGTTGCAGCACAAACTATGCCCATGAGGTTTGTGCCAAGTCGATAGGTCCAATATTCGTCAATAGTAGGCAGTCGTCCCTGCGTGCGGTGTTGCTGCTCCAAACACGACATCTCGATGGTGAACTCCATCTCTTCCAAAATCAGACCCCTGTGCACTGTATCGTGTATCAGCCACCACGAGCTCTCGGTTAGATAGGCATTAAATTGTCACTCACCTGGATCATACTCCTCTCTGATAAAATGAGCAATCGGCTCGAACCTCTGCAAAAAATGATTCTCAAACTCTTCTGGATATTCGCTTCTTTTTTCAGCTCCATCCATCCCAAGACTCCCCCTCATATAGCGCAACGTCTGATCTCGAAACCTCTGACTAGCCGTGAAATCCCCTCCCAAGGCCAGAGACTCGGATACTTGATCCAATTCATCATCCCACATAAGCAGCCATATAATCAGGTCCGCGAGAACCTGCAGGGTTCTAAACTCCGCATGTGGCCACCACAAACAAGCCAGCAATGCCAGGTCAGTCGATTTGACCTTTTCGGCTTTCTTTGGATTTCCTGGGAACAGACTTCGGTGTGTTATTTCCAGAAACAATGAAACAATAAGGTTTCTTGACAGAACGGGATGGAGAGCTCTTTACCTGTCTATAAAATCGTTTGTTGATTATTCTCTTCCAGCGCAAAGAAAGGTCTTGATGCGAAAGAATGGAACTGGTCCAAGTACGTGCGGAACCTAAAAGATGCCCATGGGATGCCTGAGGAAGAGCTGTGGTATTTGATGGGTATTCTGTACGAAGCGGCGACGGATACCAGCGTGGCTATTCTGCGGTTCTTCGTCATGGCATGTGTTCTGCACCCCTGGGCGGTTAAAAAAGCGCAAAGCGAGCTGGACGCCGTCGTCGGAGACTCTCGGCTGCCCAACGAAGAAGATATGGGGCAGCTACCGTACGTTAGGGCCATCATTAATGAGGTAATTCGGTGGCGGTCTGCAACTCCGGAGGGCATCCCCCGCGCGACCTCTACCGACGATGTTTATCAAGGATATCATATTCCAAAGGGAGCAACTGTGATTGTCAATATGTGGGCTATGCATATGGACCCAGATGTATACGATAACGCTGAATCATTCCGTCCGGAAAGATGGATCGAAAACCCTAGTCTACCGTTGGGGATCTTTGGATGTTGGAACCTCGCTTGTATGGCCTTGCACCTGCCTATTGTAGTTAGCCTGCATGTCAGCTGACCCACAGTGGATCGGCGTAGCTAGAAGGCCTCGCTGGACCGCGAGAGCTTCATACAATTCAAGCATTCCACACCTGCAGTTCCATCATTGGATATGGTAGGAGAGCTTGTGCGGGACGTCATTTTGGTCAAGTATCGCTCAACATGGTCATCTCGCGCTTGCTGTGGGCTTTCTCGTTCAGTCATAGCTATGACAATGGTCGCCGCGTTGAGATCGATCCTTGGAAGTTGGAGCAGCACGGGGCCAGTTTGAGACCAGCGCCGTTTCCTGCTGATATCAAACTTCGGGATGAGAGCCGCCGGGCAGTTCTCCAGAAGGGCCCTGATGTTGAAAGGAGTGTTGATGAGCTTTTAGCTCAAGTGGAACAAGAGCTCACTTAGTAGCTACATTTGAGGGTCTCCTTCTCTAGGGTTGATTTGGTACGGTACTCTCATGTGTCTCTGTCGCACTTCTTGTCTTTTAGATTCGAACACCAAACAGCCATCAATCTTTTCGCCACATAGCAATAGGAAAGATAAACTTCGCACGTCGGTCAACTTTACTAGATAGAAATCACTGTCATTCATAAGACATATGATGTACGGTCAAGTTTTGCAAACTCAAAAAAAGCCCTCTTATGGACGCGCATTGGACGTAGCCTCTTCCATCTCATCACGGCCATCTTGCTGCATCAACCCAATATCATTCATCTCATCGTCAATCTTGTCGTATCTTCTAAAAGCCGCCCAAAAAGCTGGAGCAACGACAATCATTGTCGCCACCAGCCCCGTGTACATGTATATCAACTTCGGATTAACTGCCACTGGTGAGAGTCCCATTCCCAAAGCAGATCCAACCCCGGCGGTGACCTGTCGCAGGGCCTGCACCAGGCTGCGCATGTCTTTGGGCGCTTTCGAGTAGCTATACTCAGACAGGGTGGTAAATCCCAGAATCTCAGCAAACGCAAGTAGGAAGTACACAGGGGTTTGCACCCAGACGCTGATCCGGTTGGGTGTTCTTCCTCCGTCGGAATCAGGCAAGTCAGCGGGAATTCATAGCACGGTCCCCGTAAATAGATCAGTTTTTGCAATCCTGCAGCAAATGCCATCGACGCGCTCATCATGACAAATGACCAGGTCATGCGAGCGACTGGCCCAAACGCAGCCCCTTGTTTTTGAAGACCGGGGTAGAGAAGCCTTTGTATGATTGGGCCGAGCAGAACACAGGCGATGGGGTTGAGCGCTTGAATGGTGTCATTGGGAATGGCGCCTAACTGCATCTGACCCGCTTGGGAGACGAGGTTATTAGTGATTTGGTTCATACATAGGTAGAAGGGTACAAAGCAAGCCCTAGTTCCAATATTAGTACCCCAGTAAACCGAATGAACCCACTGGCACGACAACGTACATGACTTTGCAAGCGACGAGACCCCTTTTAATCTCCGAGACAAATATTATCCCAAGGGACAGATCTACCATATTTTTCCGCTTGGAATGCGGGTTTTGCCGCATCGAGTCGAAATCGCTCTCCGGCGGAGTACGCAAGAACCTTTGCTGCCTGAGGCAAAACATCTCCCTGGGGCGCGATTTTGACTTTCCGGATTTCAGCATTGCCAATACTATGGGAACTGAATAATAGAAGAAAAAAATCCTTCGCTTACCATAAGACCTTTGCCAAAGCAATAGCAAAGGGATTGAAACCCAGACAGAACAGAGCGGCATGAGGTAGGCGGCCCAGAAGCCAACTTCTTTCTCCAAGTAGGTCGAAGCAATCAGAGAGAGACTTCCGATATTGGTGAACCTTTCACCGCATCAGCTGGACGTACAGGTCTGTAACGGGTTTCTCTGTACCAGTAAAAAACATTGTATATATATTGCAGGGTCAAGGTGCGGTCGGCGATGACCCTCTGACCTTTCTTTGTGACGACTAACTGCGGGGCCAAAACTGTATATTGATCACCTATAAATGGGGAAACGGTGGCTTTGACACCCCCGGTTCCCAGACCTAGAAGGACCATGGCAAGAGCCAACCCAACAATCTTGGTGGAGTTTTGATCTACTGCAGGAAGCGAGGTCACAAAGAGAACTATACACCCACATAGATTCAGACTGTCGATGATCAGTTTCAATTGGTAATGGGGGCTCGCGAAACCTACATGTAAGAGCTGCACAATGTTTTGTATCGCCCTAGCCATACGTCCGAAAGGATAGCGAACGGTAGAGGGGCCAAGAACGAGAAGAAAAAGAAGGCATTTGAGATGTTAGTGGCGGTCGCTTGACCAAGACCTAGGACTCCCGGAACAGCAGTGCTGTCATGGTCATTTTGAATGTAGTTCTCTTTAGGCGGTTAGAAATCGTTGAATCATTCTCTGACAGTTGAAAGACTTACGCCATGGAGCGGAGACGGCGTAGAATGTGAATCTTTCCGACGCACCGGCTACGAGAGCTATCCAAACATTGAACGGGACAGAATCCACCACATGGGGCAGGGTGTTGGCTTCGTCCTCAGTTGCATCCCGTCTTTCATTTTCCGTTGCTTGATAATCCATATCGATTCACAAGGAAGCAAAAGAAAAAGCCCTGTGCGATGGCTATTACCAGCGATCCTCGCAGCTCTTGCCATTCTCTAGGGACAGGTTAAGATGGGAACTTCTAAAGGAGATATTAAAGGACTTGGAAGCCAAGATGTAGTATCAGTCGAATGCTAGTATCAGCTTAAGATTTTCTGGGCGTCTATATGTTCACGTAATAAGTGTTTTCAGCACTGAAAATGGTGTTCCTATTGGAGTTCATGCTTAAGGAGTAAGATGTAACATCACGGAATAGACCTATAATATACTCTCATCTAGATGCCACATCGATCTAAGGCATTAAATTCCAATTATGTGAAGGGCGGGGATTAGCAAACGACAATATCCCCAGGGTTTTACTGCGATGGCTTCCGGGTTATGAATGCCATATTTATGATCTAGCCATGACTATCCAAGACAGCCAAGCCACAACCCGGCTGCCTCAAGCCTTCCGCTACAGGCGACCTATCAATACCACGTATTCCTTGTCAAATCGTGCGGGAAATAGCGTCATATAGAGCGAATCCCGTAAGGCTGAGTGGGTCGATACCTACGTAGGACACCCCAGAGTGCTAATTCTGAGACACTACTGAGTCGCCATTCCGTACGGTCTTCAACATATCCTAGTACGAAAGGAGAGTCGGTGGAGATGTGCGGAATGTGTGACAACAACCTCTTGTTTCTTTTGTCGGGGGTGTTTCTTAAGCACGACCACCTTCCAAGTTAGGCTACAATCCGGCTTTCCCGATCCGGTCTTCCGCATTGAATTCGCACGACGAGCGGCAGGGATCTGAATCCTTCTTATACAAAGCAAAGTGCACAGACATCCCTTGGCGGTAGTTGAACTGTTGTTAAATATAATACCAGACATTTGACGGGGGAGTTTGTCGTCGTAAGCGTGTACGTTCAAACTCCACTTAGGTTCCTTATCTCAGATCCAAGAGTGTGTGATCCACTTACAGTATCGCCCTATTCATAATTTGTAAGTCCCTGGCTTTCACCCCTCTTCCAATTACTTAGACTATATCCCTGCGTCCAACAGACCCCAGAGTGATAGAATCTTCCCCACCATGGAAGAGTCTCTGGTTCTCTCCAAATTCGACCGCCTCGTCGAATCCGGCGCCGTCCTATACGACGACAAACAACAAATCATCGAGCACATTGACGGCGACCTGAAAGTAAGAATATCTCCCTCAGCCATCAGTCGAATCAAGCACCTACTAACCCAATTCTCAAGTTCCATTTCGTCCTCACCTCTGCTCTTACCAAGAAGCCTACCCTCACCACCTCCCAGCCCCAGCCCCAGCCCGAAACCGCTAGTCAGGAACCTCAAAAGCGAGACGGTAGCGATATCAGAACCGCCGGGTTCGAAATCGACGAGACAGATACTCACTTCGTAATTGCGAACAAGTTCTGCTTTGCACGGCCTCACCTCATGCTTCTGACTGGTGACGGACACCAACGACAGTACGAGCCACTCGACGAGGCCGATCTGATCGTTGCATGGGGAATCCTGAACGCTGCAGAAACGGATTACGTTGCTTTCTACAACTGCGGCCGGGATGGCGGGTGTAGTCGCCTGCATAAACATCTGCAGGTAATGCCTTTACCGGCGAACAGTTTCGCGGCGTTCCTGGATTATTCCGAGGAGAAGAAGCCCGAGACCAGAGTTCCATTTGAGTGGTTCTTTCGGCGGTTTGGAGAGGATATGACACTAACATCCTCTGCGTTGGTTGGGGTCTACAATGACCTGCTGCACCAGGCTACGCGGGTGGGCGAGGGTCGCGGTGAGCATGCGGCGAGTGCGCCGTCCGGGGCGGCCTGTCCGCATAATATGATTCTCACCAAGAGGTGGATGATTGTGCTGCCGAGAAGACGAGGTGCGATCAATAAGGAGGCCGGGGTGAATTCGTTGGGTATGCTGGGGGTGATCGCCGTGGCTACGACGAAGGAAGTTGATAACTGGGTCAGGTTAGGGCTGACGGAGTCTCTGGCAGAGCTGGGAGTACCTAAGGGCATGTAAATGTCGAAGCCTTGGGCATTTTAATGAGGGATTTGAACCATGTTTTGCGATTTCTCACTAGAAGCATAGATTAGGTAAGGTAAGCTAGCCAAATGATTCTAACATGCTATATCATTTGAACTTTCCGAGCCCCAATTCTCAATTGAAGTGCCGAAACGCCTACCTTAGGGCGCGAGTGTATCGTTATAGAGAACATAGAATATAGAACGCTCCCCATCTTCTTGTTGTCATAAGTATAAAGGAAGGTTTATATAGAATGTTAATCATAATAAGGACCAACCTATTGGCTTTAAGAGAAGGCGACAACTATTTAAATAACATATAAACCAGTAAACCCCAAATCTCTCCCTTGAATGATCAATAAATTAGGGAGATCACAACCTATTTCTCAAGGGTGTCTAGCTGAAACAACGTCAGCTACATGGGTTCTCGCAATATGTAGGCGACGAGTCGGTCTGAATTCGGGGCTGATTTCGGCGCCGCTTATCGAAAGTGGAGTGACTCACTACCTTTTCTAGACAACTACTTCTCTGAGTTGAACAACATCGTCGCTAATACTCTAGATATCAACTGATCTAATAATAAATTCTTCGATTCTCCAGTTTCAAAAATTCCACAAAACCTCGGCGAACATGTCCATACGTGAGTGCTCGTCATGCTCTCCTACCGTGGCCACTATTAATGTAATAGCAGTGGCATCCATCCACTCAGCTGGGCGCTCGCTCCTCAAAGCATGCGCTCAAGGCTCGCTCTCCAGTGTGAAAACTTATGCTCCTCAGCTATACACTACCGCTGGTATCGACAAAAGGGCTGTTCCGCCTCTAAGGCTTGCTATAGCAACCGCCGCCGAAAACGGCCATTCCAATATTCTCCGCTACTTCTTCACCCATATCCCGCAATGCCAACAATCGGCCGACGGCCCGGGGAACCCTAAGATTGATATCCACGAGCGTGAGGTTCCTGAAGAATGGCAGTCAGCCGTGATGCTTCCCGACTTCGTCCTCATGCGCACGATGAAGGGAGCCAAACCAGCCGCCTTCCAAACACTCCTGGACTTCGGTCTGTGCGTCAACCATTCAATGGACAAAATTGGGTCTCCTCTCACAATCGCAATCCAGCGACAAGACGTAGAGATGGTGCGGTTCCTGCTAAGCAAGGGCGCTGATGCAAATGGTCAGTACTGGATCCCCAACGACACTGTCCTGGCGCGCGCCGCATCACTTCCTTCGTTGGAAATCATGACTCTCCTTCTCGAACACGGTGCAAATATCCAGAGCTCACAGGCCCTCAAGGGTGCTGCGGAGAGCGGCCACATCGATGCCGCCACCGTACTGCTCGAACACGGTGGCGACGTCAACGAGGTCTTCCGGCATAACCTGTGGGATGATGACCCCACGAGAGACACGATTGGTACAGCGCTGCATGTTGCAGTCCAGCATGATCAAGAAGGCTTCGTCCAATTTTTGTTGCAGCGAGGTGCGCGGACAGACCTGGCAGACGGAGAAGGGGTCACTCCTCGTCAACTTGCACAGGTGCAGGGGAAGACAGAGGTGGTAAAATATTTTGATATGGTTAAGAACACAATGCTGTAGTAGTAGTTGGGATCGGATGGATCTCTTTGTTTGCAGCGCTCCCCTTCTTGCGGTCTCTCTTCCTTTCCCCCTCCGCATTTATCTCCTCTCTCTCTCTTGTCCGCTTCGCTCCCTCTTCTGGCTCCGATCAAAAGTCGTAGCTCCCCTTCTCTCTGCTGCTGCCTGTGTAAAAATGATGGGGGTTGAGTGTGCTGGTTGGTTATAGGGATGTTGAATAAACATGGAAACGCTAGTAAATATGACCTATAGGAACTTGGACCTACCGGCCCGCCGAGACTGTGTAGTGTATCTGATTAGGCTGTGTGATATCCCATGTGACATCTATTCCCTGTCTCTCCATGGGTCCCGCATCACCGCGACTGTGCTATGAATCAATTTTCACACCGGCATAAGAGCTTCCAAGAACACAATGACGCTTTTGATTCGGTCGTTCGTACAGTATCATGTTGCCACCCACTGCCCTTCGGCGGCGGCGGCTCCAGGTTTGTCTGGGCCTTGCTCCTTCTTTTGTCCAGCCAGCTATCAAGTATATTCGTTATTTTTAACTCGATTTTATCTTCCATGTCCCTCTTCACCACACTATGAATACACCAGGGGTGTGGTGATAGATGATAATCTCGTCACCTCGTCAGCATTCAATTCTCTGCGGAGGTGAAAAATCATCGCCCCGAGTTGGTGTCATGGTTACATCACAAGGGGAAACGTGTCTGCTGGGGCCGGACTTTCTAGCCTGATGACGATCGTTAACATAGCCAGATCTACCGCTGGCCACTTTTCAGCTCATCTTTTTCCATTGATGCGTTCAGAATGATGGTTACGGAGGGCGTTTTTATCAAAACAGACAGGCATACTTATAACTCGATACTAAAATGGCGATACATACAATCAAGAATTGAAATGAGAATGTTTGAAGATCAATGCAACAGTATATAACAAAACACACTATTCTTCTTCCCATTCTTGAACACAAATCATATACATCAATTAGTAAAGGGCCCAAAGGCTGGTGAAACATGGAGTGAACTGTTGCTGATCTCAAATTTGGGGACATGATATACCCCCGTATCCTTGTCCCCCTGCATTCCAGACGGCTCTTTCGCTCGAAAGGCGAGAAAAACCTGGATTTCTCGATTCGGTGGGAGCTGACCCCAAATCCGGAGCTCAAAAGACCTGTCGCCACTAATTTGTGTCTGATGGCGATCAAAGTCGAGATCAACTGGCCTGGAGTTGACTGTGAAGTAGCATTCAGAGTGTCTCAATCTTCTCAATAATGCTGCCTGATGCTCCTGGTCCAACCGGCATGAAACTCGGCCCTCAAACCAAAGATCTCGGCGGGAGCCAGAAACAGTGACTATTTTGTGTATGACGGGATAAAATAGTGCGGCGAGTAATGCCTCTGCAGCCCTTTGTAAGTTCTGGCGTCCTGAGTGATCCTGGAAGAAGGAGATCGCCGTCCGCTCCATCATCGGGATTTTGTTGACATCACCTATAGACGGAAGCGGTTTTGGTAGCTCGACGTTCAACCTGTGGTAACGCTTTCTTTGTTGTTCATCAAGGGTTGCCTTGTACTGATTCCAAAGATTTTCTGAATCAAGTTTGCTTTCAAATGAGTCGATGCAACGCCTAAGCCAACCGTGCACCACTTGCGAATAGACTGGGTTGGAATCTGAAATTCTTTCCTTGGCATATGCGGTACCAACGGTAATGGCTACATCAAGCTTTGGACTGTGTGACCAAGCGGATTGGGCTTCGAGAACTGCTAGCCCGATGGGATTGTTTTCATTCAGGCCGCCATCTTGGAACCGTATTCCATTTGGAGCGTGGTACACCGGAAAAAGGAAAGGCGCAGCAGAGGTACAACGTGCTCTAATCATCCAATCCACAATAAGTCGAAGTTAGAAATATTTCACACATATGGCATACGAGCGCACTTACGCTTCCCAGATCTCAAGCTCCGAATCCTTATCATCTTCGCGGTATATCTGTGGGTAGTGCTCTTTATAATTGGTCAGTTGAAGGATCAAGTTAAAGTCCCGAGACACCAAATTGCCATCATACCATCGGTAGCAATTTTTCGGTTGTAGTTTGATAGAATCATAGTCCGGTTCGAGGCACTCGTGACAGCCGTAACCCCAGTTTTTATATATTTCAAACAGCAAAGTTGAAAGCCGCCACAAAGCTCGGTAGGTTTTATATATGTGCGCGGCTCATCGAATAATAACCGGAGCTCGTTTTGTGGACCTGCAAACTCTTGCAGCAGAGCAGATTCTATCGGCTCTTCTGAGTAGTAGCTCTGGCTGATGAAACTAGCGCATTATCCTAAAAGGGGGATTGAAGTCAAAATTCTCTTTACGAATGATCGACTCGCAAACTCCTTGAATTTTTCTGCGCACCGTTCCGCAGACCAAAGATTTGCGCCCAATGCCAGAGAAATTATACCGCCTGCTCTTTGAATTAGGACGATATATACCACAATATACAACTTGGGTGTCCTTACCAGAACTGGTGCCCATGATGACATCAAAGAAGTGAAATAGCGGGATCCCAAGACCAAGCTCTCTCTCTAGTAGTGCGAGAGATTGAGCCGATATCGCACCGCGAGCTCCTCCTCCGTCAGCTGCGAGAACCCGCACACCACACCCAGTTGGCTTGAGTCGAATTTGTCTCCAAGGACCTTTAATATCGGATCCTTCCAGACATAAAGGACAGTGGTCGAAATTATATGTCTCTTGGGAAATCTTTTGGCCGAACGTTTCCACACAAGACCGGCATGTGGCATGACCACACGGCAGTGTAAAATCGGGATTCTGACACAGACAAATGAGGCATATAGTGGTGGTGAACAACTCTCTCCACAACGATAACTCGCTTTCAAGAACGTTGAGATGTTCCTTGAGCAAATTATCATACGTCACAGGATTGGGCCCCTTAAGTCTACTGAGTTCTTTATCAGAGCGATCAGTGGTGCTGCTGATGAAGTTGTTGCGAAGCTCTTCCGTATAAGGGGTTTCGTATTCCCCGGTGCCGATAACGCAACCATCGCAATCCTGATGCCCTCTCTGATGTCCATTCCGAGTGTTGTAACATTGCCCATGTCGAAACCAGCAACGTGATAGATCATGGAAGCTTTCGTATGCCTTGCCGTAAGGTTGGGTATACTTGGCGCTCTGCAAGGCTGGGATAGCTGAATTCGTTTATTAGCTTAGTCCAAGAACTTATATAAATTGATAGGTCAACACACCTGTTTTATTATCAGCCATCATCATGATAGTTCGGTATGAAGCAAAGAGCTTGATGCATAGTTTATCAAACACCACGGAGTTTTTCTCTTTCTCTCTGATTTTCAGCATTAAACTCTCCGCATAACCCGCTAGATTTTGTGGTAGTGGCTTGTGAGACATAATTGCCTTAAAAAAGTCAAAGGGCTCTCCAAAATTGGTGAAAAAGAACTCCAGACCCTTGTATAGAACAGATTTAAAAAGCTTGGAGCTCATCAAGCTGGATTGGTTATATCTTTCATGGACAACATCGCCGGTCAGTTGATAAAGCCTGTCTCGCAGCCGGCGAACCTGGCCCACAAACCTCTTGGAACCATCGTTTTGAGGGATGCAAGACACCGATAGCGATTTGAAATACCGGAGAAACAAGTCCATGACTGATGTAATCTGTTCCGTTTCCGGGAGGATAAGACGCCATTTATTCACGATATCTCTCAACTCGCTATTACTGTCGAAGTCGGTATAAGTCTTCAGTCTCTCCTCGGCTCTTTGCGTAATGAATTGCTCATTCGCATCTCCTCTTGAGAGAGCCCTAAGCTTATTCAGTATAAGGATGGCCCTGGGACGCACAGATTGGTTTAGTGAAGTGTGGTGGACATTGTCTGCCCAGATAATCATTCGAACCGCAATTGACCTAAAGTCTCTGGCCTCATTGTCCACGACATAGCATAGGAGGTCGCTAAAGGCGTACAATATTCTTGGGTAAACATGCTCGACACAATACTCCCGTGTCAATTGTTGGAAGTCTTTAGCATTCTTGGCTGGCTTCCAGGTAAATGTTTTTCTGATGCAACGTTAAAACATGGGTCAGTATGAGCATGGCGGTGGGTCCATACCTTGCAAATTTCCATTTTTCTTCCAAGAAAGCAGCGACTGGGACGTCATAGCCTCCCATCAGACCCTCACAGTCAGCAAGAAGTATTGGTTTGTCAGTGTGGATGGTCATTGGATCGCAATACAAGTGAACATCAGAGCTTGTTGGTGGTTGCAGGAACCCTGGGAGACCTGGGATTGGAGACTGGAGCCAAGAGCTTTTTGGTTGGCTTATTTGACCATCTGTTACCATCGCTTTCTTTTTATTATCTCTGTGGTTAGACATTCCGTGGTCACATGCAGCAGGACTGGACTTACTATTATGGTGGACGTTCCTGCCCCGGTATTTCCCACGAAAGATACTAGCCCCGGGAACTGCATCGTCTTATCGGGGAATCTTGACGCCAGTATAATGTCGCCGTAGCGATCAGAATTGACGATCGCCTTTTTCTCTTTGACATTGAGGCCAAACCAATATGTAGTCTGGTCCGTTCGGTGTAGCTCTTCGGTCTTCTTCTCATCTGGCCTATCGAAGACTTCCCGTATGGTGCCATTCTCCTTTCCAGGCAAGGGGGCCTGCTCATGGTGTTCTTCCGGCTCTTCTTCATCTCCGTGTCGTTCATACCATTCGTCCCAGTATTCCTCATGCCAATTGTCCCAGCAGCCATTCTTGCAGAGTGGTCGTCCACAGGGATTGCACCAGACAAGCATCTTGCCAGTCGCCATTTGACACAATTCGCATTTTCGGGTAGAGCTGCTGGGAGAGGGCCTACCCATATAATTCAGATGGTTAGTTGGTAACTCACAGCATAAAGCTAGGTGATTAGAAAGAGGAAGAGCATCGGAGATTGAATTAAAGGGGACTGAGAGTATCAGGACAGCAAAATAAATGTGAAGGAGTTATATTTGAGATTGAGAATGAATGTGTTGCAAAAAGAAACAGGGTTGAGCCCGGAAGCGCCTTTATATATCTGATCTGACCCCCAAAGCAGCAAAAATAAACACATTACCCAAGAAGTCCGTCCATTGAGGGCGGGTGCTCTACGAATAGGACATCTCTATTCGTATCTCTCATTTGTCTGTTTCATTCCAACAGAAAGCCACAAGACAAGCTGGGTATTTTATTGGTTTCTACATAGCCTTGCAAAAGGCTGAGCGAATTGCATAGTCCGTCATTGCCCAGCCTTGAAATGATTGAAATGAACTAGGCGCCGTGTCGCAGATATCATGTCCTCCAATTTCGCAGCTGCGGTTGCCGGATGCTTCAGCCTCGCGGGCGCCAATATTATCTTCAGATGCCCTCTCGCCCTATCAATTTGTGCAGCTATCAGATAGTCATAGCTGTGCACCAGAAATGCCATTCCGTATAGAATTGACTTGGTTTCTGCGGACCTCGTCAAGAGAAATGACAAATCGAAATTTCGTTCATTTGGTATGTTATACCAACCCGAAAGATTACACAGCCCGATCGATATCCCAACCATACAACCCTCATCCGCCACCTCTTCTTACTACCAACGTGTATAAAAATTAGTAGAGAGTAAAACAAAAACATACAACAGCCGGGATTCGCTGGTGGTCACCCACCCAACTACTAACCGGCCGGCGTGTGGCTTAAGTACGGCTGAGCGGACGGGAAGCCCTGTTCTCCACACCCTGTGGTCGTATGTACTTAAGAAGAGTAAACAATAAATCATATTGTTCATTTCAAAGTACAAGATGGAAAAACGGTTTATCTACTAGATCATAAACTTGACGCGCGCAATTCCCCCATGATAAAAGTCAATACCCCCCTTTATCCACAGTCGTCAGATTGTACAAGACCAAGCTCTCCTGTGCAAACCGACTTCTCGCGCGAATCTTCTTTCCATAAATCCTCAACAACGGTGGAACGGCACAAAAAGCCGTGGCTAGGGCGGCCAAAACCGAAACCGCAACATTGGGGCCCAAGTTCGCAAACATCTTCGGCGAAAACAACGGAAACGTGGCGGCTAGAATAACGCGAATCAAAGATAGTGCTGCAAACGCACTAGATGAATACCCTCTATAGCTGTCGGCGAGATACCCCGTCAGAACGGTTGGGAACTCGCCGCCTGCGTAGCCGACGCAGACTA
This sequence comes from Aspergillus ochraceus, assembly GCA_004849945.1. NCBI lineage: Eukaryota > Fungi > Ascomycota > Eurotiomycetes > Eurotiales > Aspergillaceae > Aspergillus > Aspergillus ochraceus. The sequence goes on along the minus strand of SSOS01000001.1, from coordinate 923,505 downwards.
GCCCTATTGTCGGGATAATCCAGTGGAGACCGGGAACTTGAGGGGGGATCGTCCAGGCGAAGAGCCACAGTCCCCCTGCTAGGACTGGAGCTGCGATGACGAGGCCGAGGAGCTGCAGTTCCGGGTGAATGGGAAGGTTGAGACGGATGTGTTTTGCGACGTTGTACTCATTGTACCACCTCGATATTAAGATCAAGACTGCGCCGATGCTGATGGCGAGAAAGGGGAGGTGAGTTTGGGTGGTTGTGAAGCCGAAGGATTTGTAGACGTTCGGTAGGGCTTGGCTGAAGAGGTAAGTGATCGCGTAGGGAATTGGCCCGAGGATAGAAACGAGGAAGACGATCGGCTCGGTGACAAGTAGCCGCAAAGGTCGGACGAGGAAGACGGTTACGAAGGTCGTGAGGTCGGGGACATGGTCCGGGTTGAAGCTCTGCAGGCTTTCTTTTCCTTCTCCGCGGATAGACGTCGGGAGCTTTTGGAGCTCTTTTTCCAAGACAAGGGGAGGACGAGATTCTCGGATGGTCATCAACACGACAGTCAATGCGCCTGATATAATAGCCGCCACGTAGAAGATCCATCGCCTATCTCGTCAGTCGAAATCTATAAAGAGCCAATGCTAACATACCAGTCTAGAGCGGCAATGATGTAGTCGCTATATATAGGGCCCAAAGATGAACCAATGTTCCAAGCCACCGTCCACACCGCAATAACACATATCCTGTGGCGCGAATTGAACATGTCCTCTATGCTACCGGCTACCACCGTTGTTGGAATCGCCCCGAGGAAGCCGCTGAGAAGACGGCCGATGACCGCCCCTCCAGGCGTGGGAATCGCTACCATGGCGCATGTTATGCCGAACAAAGCTGTACTGACGACATAGAGGTTTTTGCGACCGAATACCTCCGAGTATGGTGGGAAGACGATGCTCCCAAGCCCTTGTCCTAACATGTGCCTACAGTCCATGGGTCAGGGTATGATGCTATAACGACAAGGAGGGTGCACCGACAACGAGACAAAGATAAAAATAGCTGGAGTCTCGCTAATTCCGTATTCATGTCGTGCTATAACAGCAGCTGGGGACTGCCACGCTTAACTCTTGCCTGCGAGACTTCTTTAGGGCAACATACCCCTGCATTTGAGATGACAGATCTATTTGCGCAAAATATCAGTTTGAGAACCTCTTCCCCGAGGATTAATGAAGAGGACATACGAGAACAAATCCAAGAAAATCACCCAAGACACATCGTACACCTTGCGGGCAGTGGACCAGTTGCGCGGATGACGTGGGTTGTCCGATTTCCACACCACGCTGCGCCCATTGTCCGCCAGCCTCAGTCCGTATTGGTGCAGTTTTTCGTCAATTTCAAGACTGTAACAACCTTGAGAAACATCCTTGTCCGCCATTTCTGTTTAGTTGTCGCTCATACGGCAGTTGATGTTAAATGAGAGAGTGAGACAGTCGACCAGGTTTTAACATACATACCAATTATATAATATAGTTGAAATCCCAAGGGATGGGCCTGCGTCAGTCGCATGAAATCATATGCAAATACAAGGCTTTAGGCTCACACCTGCAATAATTTTCGCCTAGAAAAATCTCCGGATGTTCATGCAAGGGGTGCTTTTCGATTTCCTTGACGCTAGGATCATCAAGGCAATCGAGCCGCGAGTGGTTTACTAGTGACTTGTCGCCTACATCTTGCAGCCTGTGAGAGAAAGGCTGTATGCTGAAGAGAATACTCCTTTCTGACTTGACCGAACCCATAACTATTGTTAATTATCTCGTTATTCAAACCAAGAAAAAGACGCGAGTCGAACGCCGATCATTCCACGGGTGAGGAATGTTCCCATTTTGCTAGGTGGTTAGGGTTACCACCTATGAGTCAATGTGCCAAGGTCATTTTCAGATTGACCGTCGAATTGATTGGTTCGCATCATCCGCCTCCTTTTTTTATTTTCCTTAATTCATTCATTTTGCGAAGATGAGGCTCGTGTTTTGGATGGTTGTGCTCTACTTTATCATGTTAGGAGGAGGCTGGGATGTGAACCTAATTTATGCTGGTTCAGCTCACCGGAACTGGAAATTATTTTTTTGCTCACTCTGTAACCAGTTGTGCTAAGCTTTAGGTTGTCCATAAATGTTGCAGTTCAGGTGTAGAATAACTGAAACCTGCCAAGTGTCTAAATTGGATGATCGCCCATGAATACTATGGCAAACTATTAGACTGAAATACATAAAAAGTGGTATGTCAACCATACGTATCATAAGATGTATCCGTTTGTTGTACGCTACCGTTTGTGCTCACTATGTTACACGAAAGGCAGAACAACTTGTGAAGGATACTCTCCTCCAATATGGACAATATGAGTTCCATGCGACTCAAGTTCTCCAAACTCCCTATCCTCCTTGAATTCGCCCCTGAGGAGCGGACTGTTTCCGTGTACTTCCACCCGAAGGCTCTCCCCCGCTTCATACTCTACTCCCATGGCCCAGATACCGATGTCCAGCCGAACCGTCGTTCCAGGGGTGATACACTCATCACGGTCGTGAGGATGGAAGGGATAGATGAACGCGGCACAGTCTTGGTATTTTTCCGAGTTGTAGAAAACCTGTGTTGTCGACGCAGGAGGGTCGAAGCCTAAGCGAGAGCCGTTCTGGAGATACATCTTCTTGTACTCCGTACGAGGGACCGGATAGTCTGCCTCGGCAATATTGTACAGCGGATCTTTGTTGAACCGCAAAATCGTCGTTCGAACCTTGGGGGTGCTTTCCCATCCGTTCTGCTTCTCGTTCAAGAAACGATCGAAGAAGGCCGCTAGCTCATTGATGGATTCCTTGCAGTTCCAGATATCATACCACTCCTGCCACGGGCAGAGGCGAAGCCACTTGTCAGGGGATGCAACCTAGAGCCAGCCACGCACGGATCCCATCGTATGGACAAACTGGTGTACGAAGCGGTGATGTACGTAGGGATGCTGATTTTGGTAATATCTGCGCGCTTGTCCTTCCAGTAAAGTGAGTCGGCCTTGTGATATCGGCGGTACATTTCGTGGAAGTCCTCCACGCCGCCATGGCCCTGGATATTGTGGTCGATGATGAAATCAAATAGCCCAGCATCGAAGATTCCACCTCGGACAAATTGCTCCCGGTCAAGTTCCTCACGGCCGAGTTCGGTCGAGTCCGGATAAGTTCGGGGAGCCGCATCCAACCATTCTCTCGTAGTCAATTTCAATATGAAAAACAATAAATCATTTGACCTAAATTTCGCCTGTGGTTACGGGACGTGGGGGGCTGATCCGAGACTGGGAAGATGGATTTGCCCAAAGGATCTTCCAAGTTTAAAAGCCCACCACAAGGCCCGCTGTCGATATACGAATCTTCTTTAAACTCCTCCAAATCAGTTCCTGTGCACAACCTACGTTCTTGCCTATTCATTAATCACCATGGCCCCTTCACGAATCGAGTCTGCAGACATCGCCATACCCATCTCCGGGAAGGCTCAAGTCCAACATACGAGCTGACGGACTCAAACCGGCGATTGGCGCGATGACTTTTTCAGAGACGGTTATGTCATTATCAAGAATGTCATCCCTAAGGATCGCGCACAGCAATACCAGAGCGATGCCCTGACGTGGCTGGAGTCTTTTGGGCTTGGCTTCGATCGTGAAGATAAGAGTACTTGGAAGAAAGAGAACCTTCCTCAAAGCTGGAAAGGCGGGATGTACCTCCATTTCTCGGCAGCCCATGAGAAATACATGTGGGATATCAGATGGTAGGTTCGATTCCTCGATCTTCTAAGCCGCAATTCAGGACCTAATTTGATATTCTAGTGAGCCCGGAGTCATCGAGCCCTTTGCGAAGCTATGGGAAACCGATGAACTGGTCGTGTCGTTCGATACAGTAAACATCACCCTGCCTCAATCCATCGTCGGCGCCTATGACTCGAAGCCCTGGCCCCATGTGGACCAGGCTCCCGAGCGCAGAGGCCTGCGCTGTGTCCAAGGAATCGTCAACCTCTCCCCAGCCGGCCCTGAGGACGGTGGCCTGGTGGTTATGAAGGGATCTTCAGCCTTGCATGACAAATTCTTTGACGAGAACCCTGTCACCGGTCCCATGCCCTGGCGAACCGCCAAACATCAGGACTTTCATCCTTTCCAGGATAAAGACCTGGACTGGTACCGCGCGCATGGCTGTGAATTGGTCAAAGTGTGTGCCGACCCTGGAGACTTGATTCTGTGGGATTCGCGGCAGATGCACTGGGCTCAATTTGGGAAGTCGGAAGTTGTCCGGACTATTGCCTATGTGACTTACACTCCCGCGGCATGGATGTCGGAGGAGGATCGCGCAATGAAGGCACAGCTGTTTGAGGGTTTCGAAACTACGACGCATTGGCCCCATACCAATCTGTATTCTCATGGCAAGGCCATGATCACTGTCGATGGAAAGGAAGTCGTCGATCTCTTGGAGCGGGATGAACCCATAACCAAGCCAAACAAAACTGAGACACTGCTGAAGTTGGCGGCAGCATTGCCGTACTAGATTTCAAAGGGCTTGTACAATGGAAAGGGGTAATGGGGCTTGAATTGCCGTGTTGGGAAGTTTGTCCAGCTGTATATCTGTTTGAACCTTTTGCCACTATACCTTAGTCAAACTATTGAGAATGAAATCGATCTCTTGTTATTGTGACCTTTAAAGTATCCCTCCTATGAATAGTGGCTGCAATGTGCAATCAACGACAAGTAGAGATCTAGTGTTCCACCGCAAGTATGTGTTGTTCGTGCTAATCATTCTGTACCATCCATCCTTATGCAAGTGCTCATGTCTAGATTCGAATTCCCCATGCTAGCCCATACACCGGCGCGAAATATCACCATCGTTCGATAGGTGAACTTGACTTCGGGAACGGGTATTGCAGACTGCCGAAAACGCCACCCTAGGTTGACCGGCCGGGGCAGTTCGGGCGAGATGGATCCCATCGACGCTATAGGATCCACGGCCATTTGATTACTTTTCCCAACACGCTAGTCAATAGCTCGCAAAACTAGAAATTTATCATGGGGTTTTCGACAACGCTTTACTCTTCTCATTCCGATCTAGAAGCTACTCCACGCACCGAATGACAGCCCCCATGATCTCTCTCGGGTGCCCACTCGATTCGGCTACGGCCCGTAGGGTATAAAACTGGGGTAAAGCACGTAATTCAATTATCAGAGCCGTGAATGACTTCATATCAAATTCCATCCATCATGTCTACTAAGGAGGCCAGCGAGGCGGTTCATGTTGAGCTTGCCTTGGACAAGCCGAAGCATCACAATCCTAGTGGAACAGTCACATTGCTCGAAGATGGAGAAATCATATTGATTCCTACCCCTTCTCCCGATCCCCGGGGTACGCTCACACCTTGATCTTTGTGCTTCGCTTGCTGACGTTTAAGATCCACTCAACCTTCCCACCCCCCAGAAATGGACTATCGATATCATTCTTGGATTGTGTGAGTTTCCTCTTCGCACCCGACCCATAGAGGCCAAATAGTGGTTTTAGGATACAAGCATTCGAAAACCTGTTGCTAACTTTTCCAGTCGCTATAGCCAGTGTCCTTATAACGTCCGGAATGGGCCCGATTCTTACCACGATAATGGCACATTACGATGGTAACCCTAAAACTTCCGACCTGATGACCTATCCAACGTTGTTTATGGGAATCGGAAATGTCATCTCTATGCCGCTTGCCATGGCCGTGGGTCGCCGTCCGGTCTTCTTGGCTTCGGCACTGATTCTAACGGTGGGCTCCATCTGGTGCGCTGCCAGCAAGAGCCTGGACTCTCACATTGCTGATCGGAACATTCTTTCCCTGGCAGCGGGGCAATCCGAAGCGTTGTGCCCCTTGATCATCCAAGTACGTCCAGGCTGTTTGCTTACGGAGACTGCATATTGATGGAACTAACCCCGACGCTAGGAAATCCATTTTGTCCACGAACGCAGCAGCAAATTAGCCATCTTCAGTGCGATCCAGTCGATCGGAACGGCAGCCTTGACCATCGCCACGGGATATCTCGTGAATGCACTGTGATGGCGATGGTGGTACGGAATCATCGCGATCGCTAGTGGGGTCGTATTTCTTCTCTCTTTCTGCTTGGTCCCTGAATCCGCCTACACCCGGCCCACGGACGCCTATGACGGCGTAGTAAGGATCTATCACGGAGGCGAGGAAGTCAGCGTAGTCAAGGCTACCGCGAAAAACAGACCCAGCCTCGACTACACCCGCTACAAAGCCCGTACCATCCTTCACACCCTCAAGATATTCCATGCGCCGGCAAACTGGAGCGAAGCGATCAATTGCTCAAAGCAAATGGTGGTGTGCGTCTTTTTCCCTAACATATTCTGGGTTATCCTCATGAACAGCATTTCGCTTGGGATCTACGTTATCGGCGTCGGCCAGTTCGGCACCATTCTCACTAGCTCGCCGTATAATTACGCGTCGACAGGTCTAGGCCTGGTTCAGGGTGGACAAATCGTGGTCTCCCTGATCATGATTCCCGTTCTCGGCCAGGGGGGAGATCTGCTAAGCAAGTGGATCGCCAAAGGGCGAAATGGTGTCGCTGAGTCCGAGATCCGCCTGATCCCGATGCTCATTCCCATTGTGGTGTTGATTATCTCCTCTGTGGTCTTCGGTCATGCGGGCTCGCATCCCTACGACTGGTCACCATGGGCGATCAATGTCACCTTCAATGGGATCTATTTTGCCTTTATTGGCATTGTCTTGGTTGGGTATACCTACTCCCTGGATAGTTATCCTGAACGTGCTGCACCCATCCTCGTGGCGATTTGCGCGATTCGCGGGTTCATTTCGTTTGGTATATCGTTTGGGGTTACCAGTTTTATCCAGCAGCAGGGGTATCAGGGTGCGATGGATATCTGTACCATTATTACCGGTGTCGTGTCGGCATTTGTAATACCGATTTTCCTTTGGGGCCCTAAGATTCGCAGCCTCACGATGGAGTATGCGGTTGATAATAAGAGCGCGGAGGTATGAAAAGGACGATGGAAGGGTCTTCTTGGGTTGCAAGCTTGGAAACACATCTCTGGGTGAATTGTTGGCCCTCTATCTCTACGAATCTCAGGCCAACATGCAATATAATATGCTGGTAGGCATCAGATCTCATGGAAGGAAGAATTTCGTATGTAAAATAATTTGTTCCTCATGAGGAACTCCCATCCGTATTCAATCTACCGAATGTGGGAAGATCACTAAGCAACATTGAATCGATAACTTCCACAGATGAGCCAATGAACTCTCCCACGGGAAAAGATTGTCCGAAATATGGCATCGTTCCCGGTTCTCCATCGCCAACTACTGCCCTCGAGGCGGCAAACATCTCGCCTTGCGGTATCTCACAAGAGAACTCAGGGTGGGTCGCCTGCAAAGGGGAAGTCTCTGGGGGTGGTAAAGAGCCCGGCTGATAATCTTCGTTTCTGTCACTAGTAGACTGCGAATCGGCAAAGAGAAATTGTAGAATTGACCCTATATCTGTAAGGGAATCCCACAAACGGGGATATGCAACGAGCCGGGCTATTTTTGCCAAAGAGCCTCGATCGACCTTGTGAACGGAGGAGGGGAGGACAGTGTCGTATAGATGGGATAGACGGTTCAGAACTGAAAGTGCGCCGTGAGGTCCCTGACCGGAGGACTGTTCAAGTAATTTGCAACACAGCGTAATCAGATCCTTTTGTTCAGCAACCTGGGTGGTTGATCGATAGTTTTGGAAGCAGATGAGATCTAGAGCTAGGAAGGTTCCCGCTGAGACGACTCCAGAAGTGACAGACCACAACTTGGAGAAATGCGTGCTCGAATCGGTATACCTTAGACGCATAATTCGTGTCGCGGCTGCAATGCCATCATCTATGACTGTGAGTTTTGTGGCCTCCGGGTCGTCCAGGATATGAGGCATTATGGCAACGTATAGACTTATTCGCCAGGCGTCCACGCAGTTGAGAGCCAGACGGCGTTGAACAGTATTCCAAAACGGTTCGTTATCAGCATCGTGGAAATCGTCGGCGGAATCATCTGCGCATGTTGGGTAGCGAAGATGCGCTGGGAGAGAGGCACACAAGGAATCGAGCTCTTCCAAGGACGCCTGGAGTACGACTGGGCTCCATTCTCTCATCGAGGTGACACGATTGCGGACTATGGCGGCAATTCGGGCCATGACTTTGTGATAATCAAAGGGGGAGGAAGCGCTGCTTTGTTTATCCTCGTAATCGAGTACTGTGGTAAACGAATGAGGTTGGATAGAGGTGGGACGCGACCAAATTGTCATCCTGCCAGGAGTTAGAAAGAAATATGAAAGCTGTGCAGATTATTCATGGCCGGACCAGTCACAGATCACCAGCGTCCACCATAGCCTTCGACCCAATGTGCGTTGAGTCCGATTCAAGTCTGCTATCAGGGACCGTGGATTTTCATCCTCAAGGCGGTCGATGCCAATCAGCCGGGCGATATTTACCGCCATGCCATGAAGGATATATTCTCGACTCGGCTCGCCGAGGTTCTTGTGGACAAGATTTAGTATTGCCACGGCCTGAACGGTTGACAAAGCTGGTTTCTGGGTGCAATCCGATAAGTTGAGCTCCCTCAATGCAGCATCATACCACGTTCGACACAATACGCCAGGGTTCCTATCTAGAGATGGTCCTGGCGAAGGGTGATGACTGGAGAAGCTTTCGTGAAGCAATTGGATCCCCAGGATATCTTCATGGTTAATGAAATATATCCCCACCTGTGGCACCTTAGCTCCCATATTCAACACCGTATTTCGTGGGACAAATTACAGCCAGTATACTCAGATAGACGGCAATCCAACCATGGTTCGTCAAACATGATTTCTCGCTGGCAATCAAACCACGCCAGAATGCATCATGCTCCTTCAGGAATGTAGCTGTATCCACTGCACAATGTACCCAGCCAAGTTGCACTAAGGAGAACTCGACGATGATCTCACTCCACCATCTTGTGGGGAGGAGGAGTCTCACATTGATATCACTGGGCAGATTGCTATTCGCCAGGCTTGTATATGGTTCTGTGAGAAGGCCTAATGCCTGGGTCTGAAAGTCATTCATGATCCTTGCTGGCGAGTGTAACACTCGAGTATATGTCGAAGTGTCCCGTGAAATCCCCGTCTCCAGCTGAGACAGTTCCGGATACGCAAGAGCGAGTTCTAACTGTCTGATTCGCACTCTCAAGCTCGAGTTCTCCCGTCGGAGACTTGAGGCATTATTTTCATCCTCTTCCACGTCCACCGCACTGTGCATGGTTAGTGACGCAACATGTTCCAGGCCCAGACAGAACTCACACAGTTACTCTACCTCCAACTCTAACAACCTCTCGTATACAAGTTGCACCATCACCCCGTTTTATACATTGTTCGCAGGGGATGGTCTTCGAGCATTTGACCTTCTTGCGAGCGCACGGTATGCACGATCGAGGAACGCGCTGGGTCTCACGGACCTGCCCCATCATGATGCTGTGAACTGAACCGGCTACCATCCCAAGAAGATTAATCTAGTCAATGCGGACTGGATAGAATGGCTAAAATTGAACATTCCTCCACATTCCGAGCTCGGCCGAGCACGGGCGACTTCAGAATGTGGAGTCCCGCATCCGCTTGTCGGATATCTGCGAAATCTAATAACTATCCGTAGTAGCATAAAATTCGCTAATTTAATTTATTTTCAAATCCGCCGGATGTCCGCGGATATTAGATATCAAAATTCTATCCATATCCGCAATCTGCGGAGCGGATGCGTTGCGGATACGGATTTTTGCGGATGCTGCCGCAGCCTACCTCGGGTGGTAGCTCATCATCTCTCACGCAGTCAAGACTCCATCTTCTCCCTCCTACCTTCCCTCTGTTCATAGAAACTATTGCAATATACAGACACATTGCCTCCCTGCAAGGGAGCGCGGATGGGGCCCTATCTAACGCTACGGTCAAAGACCGTAGCGACAGGTGACCCATTACGGCCAAACCATACTCTCCTTTTCCCTCTTGACTGCGCGAGGTCACCAATAAAATATAGAGTAAATTGCTAATAACAACTGGATAGGGCCTAGTACTTTTTGAAGCAGCCGAAAACCTACTTTGTTCCGTGGCTATATAGCCCTGTATGTTGTTTCGAGGCCTAGGGGCGCCCCCTAGAACTCAGACCTTAATATGTTACAGCTAATATCATAGTTACCCTAGGGTCCACTATCCAGGTCCTAGCCGAGTTAACCACGGCTAGGCTTTCTTCGGTGGGTACCTTAGAAGTAGAATTTGTGCCGGTACCAGGATTTAAACCCGTAGCCTCTAGAGAATCAAGATAGCTCCCTAACTAACTTGTTATCTAAGGAGCCTGCCAGGTGACGCATCTACCGTTGAGCCACCTACCGGCTACTCTTTTCCATTTACAGCCCCAAAAATTCTCTCGCCCCGTCCTTATCATCCCTACAGACAGGTATCATTAATACACTTCCGAATCTTCCTGGCCAGCATCCTCGACGGCGCCAACCGAGCCGCCCGCCCCCCGATCGAACCCATCCCGTCCGGCATGGCAGGTCCGCGCCCACTGCGGGCCTCCTGCTGCGCCAGGGCCTCTAGAATAGACATATAGGTCCCGGGAGCGGACAGGAGATGCCCTGCGCCTGTTAACAGAATCTCGACGCCGCGGTCGATGCGCTCAAGCAGATCGCAGCTCAACTGCAGGAGTGTTATGATCTGCTGTACACCGTCGAGTTTTAGCGTCGGCCCGCCTAAGTGCACGTTGAAGGGGGCTGAGCCCGAGAAGTTGTCTAGCACGGCGAGTGGGCCTGTTAGATCGCCGACGGGCGTGTATTGTGCGACTAAGGACCGAACGGTGGCGTGTAGGTCGGTGAGAACGCTGCGGTGCAGACGGATGAAAAGCACGTGGCAGGTTGTGAGGGTCAGACAGATGGGGAATTGGGTCTGGCACTCGGGTGGGAGGGCTGGGTGTGATCTTTGAAGTTTTTTGTCGGGTTGGCTGTTGCTGCTGCTGCTGCTGCTGCTGCTCTTTTCCGGGCGTCCTCCAGGCCAGGCTCGATTGCGGTCTGTACTGAATCTGGTAGGGGATGTGGTTGCCGTATTATCTAGGGTTGGTAGGGTAAACCAGGATGAGGTGTCGTGAGTTGAGGCTGAAGACGGGCGATAGTTGCTATGATATATGAGCTCGTCCTCGTCGTCCTCGTCGCCCGCATCGTCCGAATCCCGGGACCAGTCGGTGGCGGCTTGGTCTCTGGTCGGAATGCTGCAGACGGATTCGCGATGGGAAGTGACGAATGATTGGATGATTTCGAGAAAGGTTTGTGTGCAGCGCATCATCTGGTGCATTGGATGGTCACTCTGAGTGTTTGTAAGGTCGGACAGGCGCGAGCCGAGAGAGTGCCTGTCGGGTGAGAAGCCATTAGTGAAGGCCGCCTGACTTTCGATGTGATATACGTGTTCCAGGAGTGTGCTATGGAGCTTCCACATGCGCTCGATATTCTGCTCCTTAGGGCTAACGGTTGGGAAGTCGGTCGAGCCAACTACGTCGGGCTGTAAATTCGTGGCCAGATCGGCGAAATCAGATGTGTCGAATACATTTATATTTGGGAAACTAAAATCATAGGCCATAGTTCCCTGGTCGAAGTTCGGATCTGGCAGCTCATTCATCGCATCCATTCCGGCCATGGCGAGGTCGGGCGGACAGGAGGGCGGGTCGGAAGAGTCGGCTCCGGTATCGTTAGATCGCATTTCATCGGACTTCTTGCTCGATGTTCGGCGATAACGAGGTTTATGGTTCAGAGAACGTGGTCGACCCATAGGCATGGTAGCGCCGATAACACAAGTCAGGTTATTTCGAGCGCAGCGATCGCACGCGATCGACGGATCGGTGTGTGTCGTCCGATCACAGCGGAGCTTCTGACTGCGACACCGATCACAGGCGTGACGGCGGACTGGCTTGGGGTTCCGACTTCCAGCATCTAAATCACCCTGTGGTGGAAGGGGGTTCATTTTCAGTCGCGGTAAAGTTTGATAGAAACTGGATGGATTGACGGGCTGGTTAGAGTCTGAAATAAGCCGTGGGGAGGAAATGAGGAGGCTGAGATCTGCCCTATGACTAGGTATGATCTAGTGGTTTTACTAGTACTGGCCACTCACCAGTTGAATCTCGATTATTATTGGAGTCCAAATATGTGCGGGGTAATGTTACCACTGCGCTCCAGGCCAAAAAGGCACAATGAATGACCACCAGGCCATTCAGGCAACGGCCGTGTATAGTTCCAACCTGTTACTGCCCACCACAAGACACCACCGACAATAACGTGCCAACGGCCTAGTCGTAGCCCCTGTCAGAAATTGTCGCATCTTTGGTCGCATCGTATGGTGCCATACTTGCCCTATATTCCAGAGATAAAGCTTTATCCCAAAAGATAACCTAGAATCTTTTGCTACCTATGGTAAAGATGCACAAGGGCGTCGGTGCCAGTTACTTCCCCCCCCCCCTTGGATATGGACCTGGATCTGGATATGTGGATCGTAGAGATATCGGACTAACCGCCATGGCCGGCTCAGAAACGGACGCGATTGGCCATCTTGCGTTGGGCTCAGGGCTCTCGTCCCATCTACCACGAGTGAGACATACATGATTCGAGAGGCTGCGCGTATCGAGCCCGAAATGAGCCACCGAAGACCTTTGGAAGACGCCCAAGGGCTGCGCCATACCAATCATACGGTGGCCTTGCCCCGTCTCTCGCCACTATGTATTGTTATTGGCCGCCGCAGTCCCGCCGCCTTCGCGACTTAGTGGGACGGCCTGCTACGGAGTAGACGATCTACCGATCAGCCCATCTTGTGGATGTGTGGCCGCGGGATTAGAGACGGAAATGCTGGTGGTAAAGATGGTGGTGGTGACCGACAGAGGAGTACCGATTTTAAGCAGTAAAGAAGTAGGATACCTAGGGGAAGGCAAAAGAGTCATATAATTAAGAATGAAACGTCCTAGCCGTACTTCAACAATTATCTATCTTATTATCTACTCCGGAGCCTCGCCCAATACCCGATAAGATCATCGCGGTTACATCCTTCCCCCCGGCGCTAGGCCTACAGTCAGATTTTAAGCCCTCCCCCCCCCCGTTGGATGCTACTTCGTATTTGGCCCCCGTCGGACTAATCCGGGACATCGAGAAACATAAAATCGAGCCATCCTTAACGACATCTTGATTCCTGCGATATATTGCCCACTTATCCTAATTATTATAGCTGCACGGTCCAGATCCCGTTTGCTATTTGTATTGGCTTTGCTTCTAGTGGTCGTGGCCTACGGCACACACCGCTATTTTACTGTCTTGGAGACAAAGTATCCAGTCAAACCGTCTGATTTATCAGGCAAAGTTGCTCTCAAGTTTCCGCTCATCTATTAATCCAATATTGCGTCTATATAGATATTTACTCCGTCCGGATATCCCTTCGTGCCCTGCAGAATTGCTCGAAGCGGTCATATTGGGGCGATTGCGAGAAATGCAGGATGACCGATGGTCGCGTGGGGATTGATGCTCTCAACTCTCGATCATTGGCTCTTCGATGAAGAACGACATCACTTGGATTATTCGTCTTGGTGTGCGTGGTCCAAACTGTGTTGTATCCCCTAGCTCGAGCAAGACTGGAGAGAATGGTTCGTGAATTGGATTCCACATCGAAAGCAACGACGCTGGTCCCGGGAACAGCGTCTAGCAAGACGCTTTGGATGAGCAGGTGGGTTATCAAATACTCGGTTATAACAACATCAGCGGGGGTGACCTCCCGGTTCTTATCTCCATGGAATATGCACAGCTCTTTCTCCACAGCGACGTGACTGGCTAGTCTGGGAGCCAGTGCGAATAGCGTCCTGTTCAAAGCCTTGCAGCGTCCAAAAACGAGATACTGAGTCTTGCTAGACACTAGACTGATCGGTTGTGTGGCGGAATAAATCACGCTTACGAGTACCATATTGCCCGCTGGCGACAGCCGAGGTTCGTGCGTCTGCTGCCTCGACTTCATTCCCGATATCCAAGAACTGGAGATTTAAATGCGGCATTTCGAGCATCGCAGTTCGCCCAAAGCCAACTGTAGCGTTACAGTATGGCTCGCTGCTACGCGCCCCTCGGAGTAGCCAGAGGATGTTCTGTGATTGGTCGAAAAGCGTCTTCAACGCGTTCCATATATCTTCTCGCAGATTCTTGAACACGGGACTATCCAAATCACTGAGACAGATGATTGTGCTGAGGGCTTTAATCGGGGTATCGGCCAAGTCATTCAAAGAGTCGCGTCGGGTAATTCGGGGGCATTTGGGAGACAAGTAGACCGACAGATCCTCGATCAGTCTGAGTGTGGACATGCCCGTGCCTCCTACTAGAACGACCTCTGAAAGGTCCAAGTCTGATGGAGTGCTGAGCAGCGGTTGACGCAAGAGCGCGACTCGCTTGTTCGTCGCTTGACTGACAATGATACTCAATGGCTGACCTGAGGACGATGAGTAAAGCGCGTCTATGCCAGCAAATACGTGTTCTCGAAGCTGACGGTGCCATTCTAGAATTGTCAAAGGCATCGTCTCAGCAATATCACTGTAGAGATCAAAGCGGGCCAGCTCTCCCACGGTCTGCATGAAAAGATAGCCTCCAGGGCGAACCAAGCGTCTAGCGGCCTTGAGCATATCATCAACGGGGACATCACTGAGCACCAAGGTGGCTATAATGAGGTCGGACTGGTTGGCCGCGAAGCCCTGCTCCTCGACTTTCCGTTTGAAGTCTATCCCTGAGATGCTCATCCGTGCCTGCGAGGGCATTATTCCTTTGAAGGCTTCCATGCGAGATTTTGGCGAGGCCAGGGTATAAGATAAGAACCCCGGGTTTATGCCTTGCAATATTGATGCGGATAAGCTTAGGTTGCTCGCATTTGACTGGGGGTTAGCCTAGTATCCTGTGCCGTGTTTGATTTTCCGGCCACTGGTGCACTTACTGAGTTCAACAATATTCATTGCAGGATACCTATGTAACAGCCGACGAAGCAACCGGCCCAGCTGGCTGTTAGAGTTAGCCACCCCCAAGCCTCGCTTGAAGTATTTGGAAAGAAGATCGGTTTCCCAAAGCTTCTGCGCATGGCTATCTGTATGTTCCCGGCCGCCCTGGGACAGGAAGCCTACGGTGTTAGCCAAGATAGTTAGATCGATATCCTCTGGGCCGGACAAGTCGGGTTGTTCTGCTGCAACAGAATCTGCTCCTTCCATTGTGGTAGGCTCCTCTTCCTGTGACTCAGAAAGTGCAAGCAGGTGGCGTTTAATTCTGGCGATACCAGCAGCATATTTATCGGCGGGCTCATTGTGGCTAACTGTGTCGACAAGATGCTTCTTCGCGTCTGCAATAATTTCCCTTCCCTTGTCCTCAACAGAGGGTGGTGAAGAGACTGAGCTTGCATCATCAAGATTGGCATTCTCCCAAACCTCACTCGCAAAGAGTGCCCTATCGTCCGCAGCCGTCGGTGGTACGACTGGAATGACAGTGACCTGCTCGACTCGAATAGCGGCTGCTTCACTAGCTGTGCGCGACAACGTAATGTCTGCATTTATAGAAACCTTTACGCCTTCCTCGGACTCGGTGAGGAAATTAAACTTTTTCCCGGAGGTCACACAAGAGGCCGGATTCACCTGCACTCGTTTGATGCTTGTCAGGACGTGCAGCGACGAAAGACGGCCATCCCCCGGCCAGCTGTAGGCTAGAAATACTGACTGGAAAGCGGCATCTAACATAGCAGGGTGAACGAGCATGTTAGTAAGCCCTTCAACATCGGATTCAGGCTGATAAACAACACCGGTGCTGAGATTGAGGTATCGTGCCAAGTTAGCTAGTGCTTTGAAGGGCCTCGTGTAATCATAACCCAGTTCTTTCAACCCGTCATAGAACCTTTCCGTATCTACCTGGATAACATCCTCAAATACCTGGCGGGCAGAAGGGAGCGTTTCTTCCTGAGGAGTACCCAATGTGACACAGACGCGACCATGGGCTGCCAAGATGAGAGACTTCGACCCCCGGCCAGCAGTGGTATGAAAATTGAACGTGGCCGTCAAGCATCTATCAGAGCCATCATGCGATTCAGGCGCGATGTTTGCAAGTGCCACGACAACATCTGTTCCAGCATCATCCTTATCGAATGTTATCGGTCGATCGATGATGAGGTCAAGGACCTCTATCAGGGATATGCTATGCTCACGGCCCACCACCGACCTAGTTGCTTCAATTGCCATCGAAATGTATCCTGAAGCTGGGAAAATGATTTGTCCCTACAGGGAATGTCCCCGTAGCCAAGGAATCTCCTTAAGAGATAGGATATTTCGCGATTGAGCATAATCCGGGTTGCTTGTTTGACGATTTCCAAGTAGGAGATGTGGGAATGAGTCGCGAGTCAGTTCATCATGTATAACACGGGATTCGTGCCAGAAAGGACGGCTGTGATCCCAGGGGTAGAACGGCAGGTTTCGTACGAGCTGGTATTTTTCATCGGTATCCGAAAAGACCGCCTGCAGTTTGGGAGGGTTCAGGACGTCACGTCCAAACCGAGCCCATATGAAGCTCATAGTATCACTGAAGGCTTTTACGTCATGGGAATTGCGATGTAGCAACCCTGTATAGGGAAGCTCCGATTTTAGTGCGTCCTGGATAGTCGCGGTTGCAGGTCCCTTCAGTGCCGGATGCGGGCCCACCTCGAGAACCAGATGATAAGAATCGGAGTGTTGGATTGCATTGGTGAGTGCATGTGAAAACAGCACCGGACGGCACATGTTGTCGACCCAATATTGTCCCTCGAGGCCTTCAGCGCCGGTGATTACATCCCCATCATACACACTTGAGTACCATGGGCAGCGACGCTCCTTCACCTGGATTCGTAAGGCGTCCAAGGAACTCCCATACAGGCCTGCACAAGGGCGCATATGATGAGAGTGATAGGCTTTGTCGACCATCAACGGGCGCGCGAACTTCTTCTCGTCCTGGAAGACAAGGTGTGCGTGGTTGACAGCATCCATATCACCCGACATTGTCACGCTCGCCGCGGAGTTGCTAGCAGCAACAGTTAGTCTACCAGCAAAGATAGGAAGCTCGCACAGCTCTTTGGCATCTTCCATAGATGTTCCGGCCGCAAGCATACCTCCCGGTGTTCCCTGTTGGCCGCCTGCGTGCGCTGTGTGCAATCCGCGATAGTACGTGATCCACATAGCCGCCTTGTCTGATATGCACTCGGCGGCATATGCTGCTCCGATCTCGCCAGATGAGTGACCGACGACTGCGGAGAACTCAACTCCTGCCGCTTTCAAGCAGTCTACAAGAAGAATCTGGACTGCAGTACACAATGGCTGGGATAGACGTGCTTCTCCAACTTTGGCGCTAGGAGATAGCATTTCCTCTTTAAGCGACCACGTCGGACGTTCCTCTTCGGGTAAACGAGATAAGCTTTCTTCTAACTCGGCCATGCGACGCCGTAACCAAGGGGAGCTTCTAATAAGTTCGCGTCCCATCGTGGGCCACTGAGCTCCTTGTCCGGTAAAGACGCCTAACACGCGTGGCTGTGCATGGCCGATACTGACAGGCTTCACCACTGGAGATTGACTGGCTGTCCGAATTTTATCCGCGCTAACAAGGAGGTATTAACCAAATCTGAGGCCGTGGTCCCAGAGCAGGCAGCTCGGATAGGCCACAAACTCCGACGGAAGTACAGAGTCCACGCGAGATCGGCAAGATCGGTGTTGGGGTGTTGTCGAAGATGAGTGGCAACCCTCTCCATCATGTCGGCCAGAGCCGATTCGGACTGTGCTGAGAAGACGAACGGCATGATGACAGGGCCACTGTGTCTGGACCTTCGCTGCTGACTGTTTGAATAGCTTTCCAAGATGGCGTGGGCGTTTGTTCCACCGAATCCAAAGCTGTTCACGCTGGCTCGACGAACTGAACCTGAATGCACTGGCCATTCTTGCAGCTCAGTCGGAATACGCAGACGCGTCCAATGCGGCTCAATCTCTGAGTTCAAGGTGCGGAGATGCATGTTGGGAGGGATCTGAGCATTTTGAAGTGCCAAGGAAGCGTTGAAGAGACCTGCCAAACCTGCAGTACCCTCCGTGTGTCCTATAATCGTCTCGATGGAGCCAACTGTTAGATTGACCTTTCCGTCTTCGTCTGCTCCCGGTCCAAAGAAGGCATTAAAGATGGCCCTTGCCTCTTGCGGGTCTCCTGCCTTGGTGCCAGTGCCATGAGCTTCGAAGAATTGCGGCCGGTCTTTGACGAGATCCAAGCCACCGGCTTTGTATGTCCTGCGAATCAATTCGGCTTGAGCGTCGCTACTAGGCATGGTGATACCTTTCGTACGCCCATCCTGATTGACGCCGGTGGCCCTAATTACACATTCGATACTGTCACCATCTTCCAGTGCCGTTGAGAGCTTCTTCAAAACGATCGCAGCGACACCATCACCACAGGCGTAGCCATTCGCACGGCCATCCCACATGCGAGATCGACCGTCGGGTGAGAGCATTTTCAGCTTGCTCTCAGCAATGTACGGCTCAGGTCCGAGGAGAAGATTAGAGCCCGCGGCAACGGCAACACGAGACTCGCCTGACCGGAGAGCCTGGATTGTCTGGTGAACGGCGACCAAACTGGATGAACATGCGGTGTCAATTGTCCACGAAGGGCCATGCCAGTCAAAAGCGTACGAGACTCGATTCGCCATAATTGCTCGGGAGGTTCCGGTCGCAAAATAAGTGGGCAGCGTATCCAGATCGCGGGTCAGAATGTCATTGTAGTCCGCGCACATCTGGCCCACAATTATAGCGGTATTTGATCCCCTGAGGCTCTCTACTGGCAGGCCACCGGATTCTAGAGCTTCATAAACAACCTCAAGTAGGAGCCTCTGCTGGGGATCGATAGCCGCCGCTTCATTGGCGCTGATCTGGAAGAAATCGGCGTCAAAGGTCCGTACATCTTCCGTCAATGTATATGCATGTCGAACGTTGCTGGAGCCATGATGCAATCCATCCGGATGATAAAAACTGGCTGCGTGGTAGCGCTCAGCTGGGATCTCGCGCAGGACGTCCCGGGGTTTTGATAGTAATTCCCAGAGCTTGGCGGGCGAATTTGCTTGTCCTGGAAATCGGCAGCCACTGCCAATGATAGCGATAGATTCAGTAGACATGTTGTTGACCTGCGAACAAGCGCTGCCGGTTGACTTGTTCTCGTTGACCTTCTCTCCTACAGCGCCAGCAGCCCTCATCTTTTATATTATGGTACACTTGTTGAAACATCTCGTGTTCGGGTAATCAAAAGCCAGAGTTAGTGAGTTATTTTCTGCTTTTAGCCGGATGGTGAAGTCTGAAGGTGTGTTTCCGATGCAAGACGGAAGACAGGCTAGAGGCCGATGCCTGGGGCAGCGAGTTCGGTGACATTTTGCACTTGCGTCGGCTTCGGACTCGGAATCAACAGCTCTGCAAAATGTCTCCGAACAGCTCAAAAAGACCGCGGAAATGGCTTTCTCGCCGTCTTTCCTCTGTTTCTCTTTTTACCAAGCGCAAGAGACCGAGATTATTTACCATTGTGCACTCCGACTTGCGGTCCACCGAGCAACATGATGGAAACCAAGAACAGTTCTCCCGAGCCGGCTCATACAGCTGATACACCACCAGCCGAGATCTCGGACGAGCCAAAGTCTACCTTCAAACCTGATATCCGGTTTTGGTTGGTCTTTGCTGCGCTGTGTGTGACTTCCTTGCTGGCTGCTCTCGAAGGAACTGTCACGTCTACTGCTCTTCCTACCATTGTCGCCGAGCTCCGCGTTGGCCAAGATTACCCATGGGTATCTAACGTCTACTTTTTAACTACGTACGTGGAATATCTTTCTTGCGCAAGTTTACTGTTGAATACTACAGAAACTAATTTATTTGGCCCTTTATAGAGCATGTTTCCAGCCGCTCTACGGACAACTCTCTAATGTCTTCGGTCGTCGGTATCCCATGATTTCGTCCGTCGTCTTCTTCATCCTCGGTAGTGGTATTTGTGGAGGTGCCTCGAGCGCGGCCATGCTTATTATTGGCCGTGGGATTCAAGGCGTTGGAGGAGGTGGAATCCTAATGCTTATCGAACTTATCGTATGCGACCTGGTCCCCTTAGCTCAGCGAGGCGCATATATTGGACTGATGTTTGTCTTCTTCGCTATCGGCACATCACTGGGTCCATTTATTGGCGGTGCCATTGTTAGCAACACTACCTGGCGATGGGTCTTTTACCTCAATCTTCCGATCGGAGGCGCGGGTCTAGTTCTGCTGATCCTCTTCCTACAAGTGAACTATAACCGCGAGATGTCGATTGAGGAGAAGCTGAAGCGCTTAGATTACTTCGGAAACTTGCTGCTGATTAGCGCAATTGTGTCTATTCTGATTGCGCTTAGCTGGGGCGGCACTCGTTACCCCTGGTCCTCAGGCCACGTTCTCGCACCTCTACTTATCGGTCTCCTGGGAATTCCAGCATTTATCTTCCTTCAAGGTACTCCGCTTGTTAAAGAGCCGACCACCCCATTGCGACTGTTTAGCAACCGCACTTCCACTATAGCGTTCTTTAACACCTTTATACACGGCCTCGTCAGCTTCTGGATTCTATATATGCTTCCAGTCTATTTTCAGGCTGTCCTGCAATCTTCGCCCGAGCGCTCCGGCGTGCAGCTTCTCCCGACCGTGATCTCTATGATTCCTATCGCCGGAGTATCGGGCGCAATTCTCTCTACGACAGGCAATTATAGAGTACTCCAAATCGTCGGCTTTGCTCTCCTTACTATCGGCCTTGGCACTTTCACGGTACTGGGCCCCGGCTCTTCCACCGCAGCGTGGACGTTAACGCAAATGGTCGCTGCGTTCGGCGGTGGAGTGATTATGCCCGTATCTCTGCCCGCGGTCCAGGCTGGGCTCGAGGAGAAAGACGCGGCGACTTCCACGGCTCTATGGGCCTTTATCCGCAGCTTCGGCATGATCTGGGGTCTCGCGGTACCCGCAGCTATCTTTAACAATCAATTCGATAAGTTTGCCTCGTCGATCAGCGATAGCTCGGTACGTGATTTGTTTTCTGGGGGTAAAGCGTATTCCTACGCCTCGGGTGCGACCATCAATGCGCTCCCAGCCCCGGTGCGAGCTGAGACTATCGATGTGTATACGCGTAGTCTGCGGGTGGTGTGGCAGGTGTCTATCGGTTTTACGGGGTTGTCGTTCCTGCTCACCTTCTTGCAGAAGAACATCAAGTTGCGGTCGCATCTGGAGACGGATTACGGGCTGAAAGAGAAGGAGAAGGACGCAAAGGAGGGTTCGGATAGAACTTTGGGGGCTCATGAATCGCGTTCAGGATAGCCGTGTTGTTAGAGGCAGGGACAGATGCCTTTGAACTTGCCTGTTGTTTTTCGTTGGCGCCCTGTAAGCCTGTCAGGAAGGCGAAGTTGGCGAGGAAGGAAGGGTTGGATGGTGCGTCTATAGAGCGAGGACCTTTTCTCAGAATTCTGCTCAGTACTCGCAATTTAGCTAATAGTACCGAGCTAAACGATCGACACCTGACATTTCGGCTTCTGCCTAACCCTGTATAACTTCAATACTCCGTTTAACATCCCACTGCTCATCCAAGAACTGGAACAAACGCTGCTGAAGAAGACGCCACGCACCGACCTTCCCTTGCAGCCCACCATCTCCTGTCTCCTTCGCAATCCAAACATGCCGGTTCTCCTCCGGCAAATGATCCAACGCCTGCTCGATCCTCAACGTACTAATCTCCGGCGCAGTGTAAATCGTCTGCGCGGCTCCACTAATCATCACCGCACACTTCACCTGACGAAGATAATTCCCGGATCCCTCATCACCCTTCAACGAATACCTCTGCATCTCGCGCATGGCCTCGGCCGGCGACTTCTTCCCAAAAATCCACATAACGTGAGTCAGCTCCCACTTGAGCTGGAAATTCCACTGTGACAACGCCCGCCACGTCGCATCGAACATCCCATCCGTGATCCAGCCCGCCAGCCACGCCCGAATAAACCACGCCGGCATGCGCGACGTCGCCAGGTCGAACATATCGTAGAAAGCATCCACGGCGACGTACGCCGACACGCGAGTATCCACCGCTCTTTGCAGCGCATAGTATGCCCCCATGGACACCCCGGCCAGGGCAATCCGCGACACGTCCAACAACAACTCGGGCTGCTCCTTCGCCAGCTTCTCCACGTAATCCAGCACAGAAGCAATCACCTCCTCCCAGTCCGGGCGCATTTCACTCCTCCCTTCGCGCAAACTCGCGCCCTGCCCGGGTCCATCGAACACCAGAACCGCATATCCGCGCTGGCATCCGCTCGCCCCGTAGAGCAGGTACAGCTCCTCAGAGGTCGAATCCGCTCCATTGACACACACAACCACAGTACAAAGCCCCTTACCCTTCCGAACCGTCGTCATCTCATGTCCGTGGCCCGGCAAAAACATATACCCCGGCAATTGCCCTCCGCCGGAGTACGGGATCTCCAGAAAGCGTGTGCGGTGTCCGAGAATCGGAATCGCCCGATGAAACGCATTAACGCTCCGCGCGAAAAGCGCTCGTACACGCGCATCCGGGCTTCCCGGTCTATCATTGAACATGTATTGGCTGGCGCGGAAGTAGTTGGCGGCGCGCAGGAAGGCGTCGCGCGCGGCAATACCATCGCCGTGCTCCGTGGCCTCTAGGGCTATCGCATGCGCCTTCTCGGCCTGGATGAGCCAGCCCCAGTGCCAGCTCTCTGGGTCATCGTTGGCGATTTGCACGGCTGCGTCGAGGCATTCGGCGAGCTCGGCGCCCCCAAAGGTGATTGTGCCGAGGATTCGCGTGAACTCGAAGTTGAAGAAGGAGGATGGGAAGAATTGATACATGTTGGGTTAGGTTGCTTTGAGAAAATAAGGACATGTATACATATGGTGGTTATAAATTATTGGTTCTTATATCGGAGACATTTTCTATCAAGTAGGGCCGGATCGGCGAGTCTCGGACAATGAACAGGTTTTGATATCTTCGTTGCTTATTTACAGTCGTGGTCGGGGTCGGAAGTATTTGCATCTCGGAGAACTTGGGCTCCTGGTGTGCTCTATATAATGAGGCAGAGATGTGTTCCTGGGTTCTGTTCCTCATTCCCACCGCACAGCTTTTGTTACCTCGCACCCTACATCCCAAAGCCAACCAAAGCCCACCATGTCTGAAACTGGATACAAAAAGGTCCTCCGCCTCGCAGGCTCCTACTACAAACTCCCCGAGGTCTCCGAGGAGGACTTCCACTCCTTCATGTCCAACGACCACGCAGTCAAAGCGGCCAAAATTCACGAGAAATACGGGATCCTCCACTACCAATTGGTTCGTGCTCACTCTTACCTACAAAACCCTAACATACATACCACAGTCTAACTCAGAGCACCGTGCAAAGGCAATCGGAAACAGCCACACTCGCGAGCTGGCCCACGGCCTGAAACTCCCCTGGAAGATCGACGACCACGACGTGACCATCGAGTTCTACTTTACCGATGTGTCTGCCCTGCTCGCCGTGTCCGCGGACGAGGAATTCAAAGCTCTACACGTCGACGCCGAGAACTTCGTTCGTCTTGATGCGACTACTGTGGCTGTGACTTGGGTGGAGGTGTTCCTCAAGGATGGGAAGCTGGTTCATATTGGCCCGAATGGAAATTCTCAGCATCCACCGTTTGCGGAGCGGATTGATTTCGCGTTGCCTGAGAAGCCAGCGGCGAAGTATTATTAGTTTATTGGTTTTATGGTTAGGATGGCTAGGGTTGGTAGTCTGAGGGAATCGGAGGTATGGGTCATAAGTGGACTTGTTCATCACAATGGACTAGTGCTATAATCCCCTATCTCATAAGAGTGACCTTCGTGGTATCAATTAATTAGAGCCAATTCGGATATTTGAACGATGTAATGCCAGCTATAAACCTCCATCTCATAAGTGCAAGCTGCATGAGTATCAATTGGTTCGAGCCAATTCGGATACCTGTGATGATGTAATGCCAATTATCGACGCTCCATACACATTGGTTGTTATACTTGTGATGGATAGTCTTCCCTCTGATCCAGCTCAATCAAGACGAAGTGAACATGAACCAATTAATAGGATCTGATAGATATAGCCTAAACACCTCTAGTAGACCCTGAAAAAGAAGCTTCATTCAAATCTATAGATCCATCTGGCACTTATCAACAATATACACCAACTTCTCCCCGGAGACCTTCTTAGCCTTAAGCAAACCCAGTCCCCGAGGAATATCCTCCCAGCTCTCATCCATCACACGGACCGGATGGGCCCTCAGTTCTCCATTCTGTAGCATCCGCTCCACCTCCTCAAACATCTCCCGACCCAATACTCGATGTCTGGGATCCGCCTCTCTGCCGTATCCCCGATCCAGCGCGATCCGTTTACCGAAGATGCTCAGCGCCAGCACCCATCCCATAGACACGGCCTTACGCAGCCGTAACTCGTCGCTGAACGTCTCCAACCCGCAGTACATGCCTCCCGCGCGCCCGATACTCCCCAGGCAGAGACCAACAGTCTCCGGCGTCGTGATACAGTCCAGCACATACCGGAGCGTGTTCTTGGTGTAGCTCCGAATCTCCTCGGCGCACTGCTCGGACTGGTAGTCGAAGACGGCCTCGGCGCCGTAGGAGCGCACTAGATCCGCATTCCTGGGTGAACAGGTGGCGATGGCGCGGTAACCAGCTCTGGGATTATAGGTAGTCAGCGACAGCCCGAATACGTGAAAGCTTCGTATCAGAAAGAAACAGAAAAGTATCTACCGGCGCAGAAACTGCAACGCCATCGTCCCCGTGGCGGTACTTCCGCCGTAGACCAGCACAAACTCGTCTTTTTGCTCTGAGAAAGCGCACGCATCAATCGCCAGCCCCAATTCATCCTGGAGAGCCAAAGCCATAGTTGCCGGACCCGCGCCCCCGATGGCAGCCGCCTCCGTGAATGACAAGTGCGGAGGAATGGCCGCCAGAATGTCCGCCGTGGCTCCGACGTACTCGGCAAAGGCCCCGACAGCGAGGTCGACTGGGTTCGCCCCATGCACTCCGCCGCACACGCGATCCCCGATCTTGAACCGCGAGCTCGCCGCAGATCCAACGGCTGCTACTGTGCCGGCGAAATCGCACCCGGAGACCGCGCCCGGAGTCGGGAAGTTCGCGACCATTTTGTAGTCCGTCGGGTTTAGTGCTACTGCTGCCGTGCGCACTAGCACCATGTCCGGAGCGATTGGGGGGGTGGGCGCGTCGTGGACGTGACCCAGCTCACCATTGGGAAGACATACGATTGCACGTTGCAGTTGTGGAATCTTGACGGATTTCTGGGGTTCGTGGAGTACGTAGCCCATTGTTGGTATTTGGTTTTCTGGGCGGCGGATGGGCCCGTTGTGATGTTGTGATATAGATCAAGATAGAGTCGGGCTGGGGCCATTTCTCGAAGATATAATCCATCAGAGCCTTACAGCGGCCGGACAGATCCGGCGTGGTGTTTCAAGCTCACTGAGTAGTTGGGATTTGATACAGTATGGATTTGCCGATATTCCTGCATTTACAATGTCTCCGATACAGGGTTTGCCTCCGAAGGCCCAAAAAGTCCCCGAATTTATTCGGCTTATCGCGCCCTGGGCCATGCCCTGTTCATGAAGTGGTTGAACATCGAGACACTCTCACCGTGATAGTATCTTCTGCATTCGCGAGACTACCTTCAAGTGGAGTCAGACAGCCTCCAGTTCAACTCATGGCGCCAAAAAAAACATTGTACGAGTTCCAGCCCCTCTACAGTGCGTATATCCGAGATCCAAAAGACTCTCGAATGTTGATACTAACGCGTGCCTCGACAAAGAAAAGGCAAATCCCACCCTCTGTCAACATGGAAAGGTAACGTGGTCTTAATAGTCAACACCGCCTCAAAATGCAGTTTCACCCCGCAATACCGCGAGCTCGAGCAGCAAATCGACTCTGAGTATCCGAGAAAATTCGTCGTCTTCGGGTACGGAGTCAGCTTTCCGGTGCTCCGCAAGGTCGATGTGGATGGTCCGAATGCGGATCACAGAGCCGATAAACAACCAGCCGAGAACTCACCAAATTCAAAGGTCGGCAGAAGCACTCGAGAAAAGTAGGCGCAGCAGTCTTTTCTGTTCTACATTTCTATATGCTAATATAGACATGTGGTATGGGAACAGCCATAGGCAGCCATGATCAAAAGCCAATCGACTACTGAAACGGTGGGGACGGAAGGCAGATTCCTAGCCGTGGCCTCCGGGAGCCTTCGGACTAGGCTTCACTCCTCTAATCATATATGTTCAGGAAATGACATGGACTGATTCAAAAAGGCCTGCGACCGAATGCTTGCTCTGCGAGATAAATGCCTACACCCGTCATCGCAGAAGCCATACATCCAGACGTCATCAGGTGGTCGTGATAACTCGCCTGAAGGTATCCAGGTAAGTGTTGGAAGGAAGCCAATTATTGTCATTCCCTGCCGTCATGTTCAAACACGTATTTGCTTTCTGGTATAGCCTTCACTGACTATTTTACCCACTATATGAAGGGCGGCATTACTCGTGCGTTCGTTGTAGAATTCGCTACTGTTGAAGACCGTGACTACTATGTGGCGAAGGGTCCGGCCCATCAGGAGGTTGTTCGAAGCTTAGATGGGCTTCTTGAAAAAGCTCAGGTCATTGACTTCACCAATGGTATTTTCTAAAGTGGAATAGAGTGAATAGTTTCTCTAATCACAATCGGCAACGATTAATTAATTGCCACATCCTTTGGCATTCGAGGAACACCCATTTAAAGCCATTACTGACACTGGCTCAAGTAATCATAATTCTCTAGAATCCACAAGCAACTAGCATCATTGGTCTAGTGGTAGAATTCGTCGTTGCCATCGACGAGGCCCGTGTTCGATTCACGGATGATGCATTCTTTTTTGCGTGGAATAGATTTCGACACGGATGAATTAATGTAAATACTTTTTGTTTGCGAACGCAGTGTCACCTCCCGAAATTGATTCTTTGTCTTCCAGACTCTATGCCAAGAAAACGTTTAACCCCTTTGGTCAGCACCTTCCAATGACTAGTTATCTATTTAAAGGTCGCGCATCGTATGGTACCTAGTTACAAAAATCACATGACTAAGAAAATCGTAATATTACATGTTCCATGTGTACTACTACTGGAAATTTACTTGGGCCACGTCCTCCTGATGATCCTCCCGGCAGATCATGTCAATCACCCGTCAACCACCGAACCATCACCAAGATGGCGCCACAATTGCACAATCTACTAAAGAGATGACCTTTGATATGATCACAAATAGCGGGCTTAACGCATCACAAATAGCTGAGGCTGCGAATTTTGACAAACGAACAATCAAAAGGCATCACTCAAATATTCGACTATTTAGCAGCGAGGCAGCGTAGCAGCGCCGTCAAATAAAGACAGACGACCGCGCAGACTTACTCCTCTTATAATCCAAGTTCTTTGCGATTGATTACTTAAGAAACTCCGGTTATATCTTAATAAGATAGTCGTTTCCTATAGAATGAATTTAAAGTTCTTGTAATAACCTAGAGCATCCGCTATACGCTATAATAGGAAGGTTGGTTAAAGAAAGCAGATGAGCAAACAGCTAAGAAACGTAATACAGACTAGACTTACGTGATATTTATTATAATTATATTTCCGATTTCTACTCCTATCATCTCGTTTATGTAGATGAGTCTAGAAACGATAAATATTTTAGGGAAACGGGCCGGTCTCCCTATAGCATCACACCTTCTCAAATCACAAAATTCTATCGTGATCAACGTTATCAGATCCTTCCAGTGTACGCTTAAAATAATATTGAGCTGTCTCGCGTCTACAATTTTCAATGGACTCCTCTATCTTTGAAGATTTTATTAAAGAGTTACTACATCACTATAGGAAATGGCCGGAGCCTAAATCTATCCTCCTTCCATCACTCTGAAAGGGTAAGACAATTATATTCACTCGCAAAGGTATAATTGATTTTCTTACCTCCGTACTCGCCAGATTTAAACCCTATTGAAAAGCTCTTTGCTAAGACTAAAGCGTTTATCCGGCGGTACTGATAATCCTATAAAGACAATCCTGATTAGGGTTGTAATATATTTCTAGATTGTTGTGTTGGTACTGTTGGTGAAAGAAAACAAATTGCAGAAGATCATTTTCGGAATATAGGTCTGACTGTTAAGTTTTATTGACTTTTGATTTTCAAGTGGCTAATTAAGTGACGTATACAGTACTGTAATAGAGGGAATTTTTGACTACTTTTAAACACCACTCTTTTTTAGCTCTTACATGAAAAGCTTACTATTCTAAACTAGGCTATTTCACTTTTCCTCTGCTTTGTCGAACCGTCAACGTCTACGACAATCTCGACCAGGGATTTTATCACTTTGGTCGTGTCCGTGTTGTATACTAAGAGATCCATAGCGTAGAAGCTCATTTTGGATATAAACAGGCAAATATAATTTACAGGAAGGACAGTGGGCCACAGCTCCTGTATCATCCCTTCAACTACTACTAAGTGCTCTAAGCCCCTCTACTTTGCAAAGTACGAAACTAGAATCACTAAAGGCTACAAAAGTCGATGCAAGCTGTGGTCAAATAAGATTGCTCCAGCGATCTGTCCGTTTATTGACAACTGTCCATCCCTCAAACCAATCTTCATTTGAATACACCTCTGATTGATGAGTCTTGTACATACAACCAACCACTTCATATATACGTACGCTGATCAAGCCTCGCGGTATAAATCCTGAGTCTTTATGTAGTCTCCGGCGCGAAATTCGACTGTACAATGCTCGTTCGGGTCACCACTGTGGCTACCGGTATGGAAATTGCATTTGTATGGCAATTAGAATAATCTCTAAATGACGGGTTATACAGGGAACTGCAAAACCAGCTTCATCGCCTCAAACACTCTTCTTTATTCTGGGCCCGACTGCCAGGACGCTAGCTTTAATATGGCTGCATCTAACTGAACGTTGACACGTTACGTCATAAGCTCTATTAGGCCTCAACTAAACACTCAGACCCTGACAAGATCCTCTGGCCATCCGATGAGAGGACCATCAGCAAGATTACTTTCCTGAATATATGCTGATTGAGGCCGCTTCCAACAAACGATTTGTAGTTGAGAGCATGACTTAATTTATGCATGGTCGTTTTGACTTCACAAGGCAGGATTGCACTTCATCACATGCTTGCATAATTCCAACCAGTCCATCCAATGATGCAAGCCAGAAATTCAGTATGAAGCTCCACCAATGTCAGCACATTGACCCTACCCTACCAATCGACAGCCAGTCCATTACCAACAGATAGTAGATCCATACTTGTCCCGTCGAAACCCGAGACCCGAAACCCGAGCGCAAGCCCCAACAACACCACCACCACAAGTGGAAGGAGAGACGGACTATATTTGGCTACACCAGCTGTCCATGTCTTCAACCACCTGAATCCCTCTCCAGGCCAAAAATCGAACTCAGTCTATACGTTGAGACATATCAAGAGCCTCGCCCCCGGTCCAGCTCGCCGGTATGCCCTACCTCGCCGACTACGACGCAGCAGAGTACGTACATCCACCGCTCACTCCTCTTCGTGCAAAAATATTAAATGGAATTTCTACAATCAGAATCGCACTGCCAACTGTTGGAAAACAATCGTATCACTTGATCCCGTTGGCTTTGTTTCTCGTCGCTGTCATGGTTAACGCGGTATACACCACCTGCAAGGCCTGGCGAGAGACCCCGACACGATCAACACCGTATGACAGGATAGGGGATCCGGCCCGTCCAGGCTGTTACTATCGTGAGAAATCCGTGGAGAGGGAACTCAACGAGGATATGCTCGTCCCTTAGGGCCACTGCGGCCATCTCAACCCTCGCCCTGAATTTGGCTTCGTTGTTGTTTGCTGTTTGCTCTTCGTGGTTTACAGTTAGTACAACTAGCTAGCTAGATAGATAGCTAGCTGCCTTTGTCTTATATATACCTACCAGTTGGCGGATCTCTCACTGGACTAGCCCCATATGGGTAGTTTCACTACTTCGCCTTCTTCCCTAACTAGAAAATGGAGTATACGTCCAACAAAGATGACTTAAGTATGAGAACGATGACTACTTAAATATTAAACTTGTCAAAAAGAATGGCCGCTAGGCCTCAAAAAGTGTGAAAACAGTGACCGAGCTTTATACAGTCTATTTTGTTATCTTTCCAAGTTGACAAAACTTATGTCAACTGAAATTGGTTTTTCTTTTTCATACATCTAAGGTAGCGGTCATAAATGAATGAATTGAGGATCTGAATTCATGAACTATCTCTATCTTAGCTCCTTAAATATGCCAATTTGAACAGTATTGTACACGTATTCATGAACAGCATCGTCTTAGACAACGAAGAGATCTGATGCTGGCTGAATGGTAGCTGTAATATCACCCTGTGGTCATTTTGTTTGACAGCTTGATTAAAACAACCAAAAGCAGAATGTGCAATATAAAGCTAAAAAAAAGAATACCTGCCCAGTCTGGGGTACGTACTGCTGAAGCTCAAACGAAAAAAAGGACAGGCGAAGCAAACTCCCTACGTCCGCGGCCCAAACTTAGCCCAAGACTCCGAAAAGCCCGAGCCTCGCACCCACAAATCCGAGAATATCATTCCAACCGAGTCCACCGCTACAAAGGCATCCATAATTAGCAAAGTGCCCCAGTGGTATGGATACAGAAGCATGCTACTTACCAATATTCGCGATCCGAAGCCACATATCCCCCTTAACAGGGAGCAAGGGCATGGACTCTTCCAGCGGACGGCACAGATTCTTAGCGAAGGCCACCGTCCGGACGAATTTGGCCAGGTGGCCATCATCCGATGGGTGTAGATAGCTCTGCGCGAAGACTTCCGGCCAGCCCAGATGGATCGGGTAGTGAAGGATATCGTCGGGCTGGGGATCGGGCATTTGTCGGGAGGCCCAGATGAGGATGTCCATGCGGCCTTTCATTTCAAGGAGACGGGCTTTGTTGGCGTTCGTCAGGTACGGCGTGTCCGTGAAGGCTTTGAAGAAGATGGAGAGGTTGACCGCGTGGATGAAGAAAAAGTCTAGTTTTAACTGCTTTTTTGGGTTTTGGGCAGTTGCCGTCCAATAGACTGGATCTGCTCGTTAGGATGGCTGTGAAACAGGTGCCGATGGCGTCGACAACCGGGGAGGAGAGGGAGGGGGATGAAGAACTTGCTTGCGGTGTTGACCATCTCAGCTAGCTTCTCTTTGATCTGGTCTTCTGAGACTCGCCACTGACTGCAGTATTGGACGACCTTGTCTCCTGCTCGGCCGAGGATGCCATTCTCGAACACATCGGTGTCACCGTGCACGGCCGCGTCTCGGACGCTCTGGTCGCGACGCATCTCCTCCATGATCTCCATCACGGACTTGCCTGCTCCCGGGGAACTGGCGGCATGCTTGGCGGCCGGGTTGTAGAAGTCCCTGGCAAGGTAGTCGTAGTGCACCGATGCCTGCGCCAACGCCTGCGCAACGATCGCCGGCTGCTCGAATTCAATGCCAAAGCCGAGATGAATGATCGGGTGGACGAGACCGGCGAACATCCGTGAGAGGAGCGACTCAGCGAGCTCGTCCCCACCGAATAGATACTCATTAATGACCGCAGGTACCCCCTTCTCCGCGATCACCCGCTGGAAGAAGCCGAGGTAACTGGCGTAGTTTTCCTCGCGGTACATATGTTTCATAAATTCGGTCTTGTCGGAGAAGGATCGGATTAAGGTTTCATCGGGCTTGAAGGCGCGACGCTGGCGCTTGTCCTCGCGCTCGTACTGCAGCTGGATGGTTTCCGGGGAGGCGCCCAGAGCCCAGATCGTGAGCATGAAGTGGACGATATGATCTGATCTGAGTGTATTAGCACTAGTCCTGTGTCCTAAATGCCTGAAGTCGAGGAAGAGGGGGCATCACCGTGGAATTCAATGTCATTGAGATAGATGTGATGGTTCTCCATGTCGTGCTGGAGTACTTCGCTGACTTTGCGCGCGGACGCCCAGCTGAGTCCACGCGTGCTGAACACGCCTCCATGGGCAGGGGTCAGACAGATTTTGGTAGACGAGGCCATTTGTAATTGCGATCAGGGTTACGCGATTGATAGGGAGAGACATGCCACCAATAGGAGGGGGTGCAGACGGAATATATACGCTATCAGGTTACATTGCCTGTGGTCGCATTGGGTCCAGAATGATGGTGATGACATGATTTGATTCCCCACAGTTCGGCTCTGAAAAGCTTGGTGCGCATCTCGCATCTCACCGAGTAGTATACCACAAAGCCGGTCGGGATAAAATGAACACTAGTTCTAGCAGCTGGAGCACTCTAGCTTTGCAATGGTCAAGATCATGGCTACCTTAAGACCCAATTCTCGCCCGGGAACCTGACATGCATCTATCTCTTCCTGCTGCTGATCCCGCCAAGCATTGTGATGGTCTCTCCGGCGCCCGCGCCGATCACCCCGGCCTCGTACCGGGTCGACTTCATAGGTGACAAAGACCCAACTCACCCCCAAAGCTGGCCTCCCGGAAAGAAGTATGCCCTCTCCTCGACCTGCCGGAACCAAAAGACTCACGCGCCCATAGATTTGTCATCGCGCTAATCTTGTCCTACGCGACCTTCGTGGCGGCATTCGCCAGCGCCGTCTTCTCAACCACCTTGGCTTCCCTGCAAGACGAGTTCCACATCAGTCAGGAAGTCGGCACCTTAGGAATCACGCTATATGTGCTAGGATTTGCCTCCGGTCCCGTTCTATGGGCGCCACTGTCAGAGCTCTACGGTCGGCGGTGGCCGATCATCACTGGCATGTTCGGCTACAGCGCGTTCACGACGGCGACAGCGACCGCAAAAGACGTGCAGACCCTCCTCATCACCCGGTTCTTTGCAGGGTTGTTCTCAGCCAGTCCTGTCGCCATGGTGCCGGCGTGTCTGGCTGACATCTTCGAGCCGTACCAGCGCGGCATCGCCGTGACCATGTTCGCCATGGCCGTGTTCGCGGGGCCGTTCCTCTCGCCGCTGGCAGGGGGGTACATCATGCTCCGAATCGACCTCGGCTGGCGATGGACAATGTACATCTCCGCCATCATGGGCTGGTTTAGCACCATCCTCCTCCTCTTCTGGCAAGCGGAGACCTATGCCCCAGTCATCCTGGTTCACAAGGCACGCCAGCTGCGCCGACAGACGGGTCTCTGGGGAATCCATGCTCGGCACGAGGAATACGAGCCCAGCCTGCTGGAGATGATCTGCCATAACCTGACCCGGCCGGCCCGCATGCTGTTCACCGAGCCGATCGTTTTCCTCGTGACGCTGTACATGTCCTTTGTCTACGGCTTGATGTACGCGATGCTGGGGGCCTTCCCTATCGTCTTCCAGACCATCCACGGGATGAATATCGGGGATGGCGCGGTACCGTTCCTCGGCCTGGTTATCGGTGAGATGCTCGGTGGAGGGTATGTGCTCGTCGTGTAGCGAACGCTCAGGGCACGGTTGGCGGCCAATGATGGGATGATGGTTCCGGAATGGAGACTGCCCCCGGCGGCCGTTGGGGGGGCGGTCTTCACCGCGGGTATCTTCTGGTAAGTTAAATGCCTGAGACCGATATTCGTTTGTGTCAGAGCGTAAGGACGTGGAGCTGACTGCGATAATTTCATTCCCTAGGTTCGGTTGGACCGCGTTCACCCCGTCCATCCACTGGATGGCACCCGTGGCAGCGGGCGTGCTGATCGGGTTCGGCATCATCTCGATTTTCCTGCAGTTCATCAACTACCTGGTGGATTACTATATAAGTCGGTACGTGTTCTCTTTTCCGTGTTGGTCCGCGACGGCCGCTGATTTCTCTTTCTTCTTCGCTGCCTAGGGCTGCCTCGGTACTGGCCGCCAACACGATCATGCGCTCCGCGGTAGCGAGCTGTTTCCCCCTATTTTCGCGACAAATGTTCGACAATCTCGGGGTGCAGTGGGCAGGAACGCTGCTAGGAGGGGTTGCCCTACTCATGGTGCCCATACCGTTAGTA
Source organism: Aspergillus ochraceus (assembly GCA_004849945.1). Classification (NCBI taxonomy): domain Eukaryota; kingdom Fungi; phylum Ascomycota; class Eurotiomycetes; order Eurotiales; family Aspergillaceae; genus Aspergillus; species Aspergillus ochraceus. Next base: position 889,307 of record SSOS01000001.1, on the reverse strand, counting down.
TTCGTCAGATACGGATCGCATCTCCGTGGAAAGACGGGGAAAGACACTGATGTTTAAGGTCGGCTGCATGGGTCAGTCCGAAAAGACATCCCCTGGTTCAGAGTGACTAAAACTTGCGGTGACGGGGACAGATGTGGTATGATTTGAAAGATCAGGACTAGGAATATATGTCACTATAAATTGGACCCTAGTAGAGTGCTTTGTTATATCTTAGATTCGATTGTATTCGGCACCATTAGCAGCATAGACGGGGCGCTATATTCTCTACCAACCACGAAAAACCTTCTCCCGCCATCCTATCCAGCCCGCTCTAATACGATCGCATTGCCATGTTAGTGGAGCTGTGCAGAACAATAGACCGGGCATTGTCCTGACAAACCCAGTTCTATCCCACCACGCTCCTGGAGTGCTTCTCGCTTTCTTTCTCCGCTCTCGAAGGTTCGGAGGCAGCAAATCAACGGAAGAAAATGGCGGGATATGTCGTGACTGATCATGCCTCTTTCTTTAAAACAGGGCGCTACCAAAGGCAACTCGGTTCAGGGCGTCTTCCACCGGTGAGCAGTGATAAGTCCGCAAACTGCCACTACAACGTACATGGCTAATCAATCCCGGCCTATCAACCCGTGGCTTGACAAGGTGAATGAATTCACTCGCCAAAGACAGGCCCGAGGTCAACATCCGGGCGAAACCAATTACCGGCCGAATCTGTCAAGATGGTGGTAAACAGGTCCTGGTCCAGGCGAAAGGGGGAGGTTGGCAGAGGAATTTCCGCACCCATCTCCGACCCAAAGTCGCCCGGGAAGACCGAGGTGAAGTTGTCAGTCTCCTGCGCTGGCCGAGTGGTGTTACATATGGAGGCTGTCGCGCGCGATCCGGTGAGACTCTGACGACGCCTCTGTTGTCGCTGCAGCAGGAGGAGGATGTTGGCAGTCTGCGAGTCGTCTGATTCGGTCGTTTCTATCCCAGCGAGACGCTGCACATTCTCTTCTAGCGTCGAGTGTAGGTCACTCTGCGCATACGCCTGGTGCATCGTACCCGTGACAGTTTGGTTGTACAGTTGTTTGAATGTCAACAGGGTGGTATACCAGCCACAGGCTACACGCCAAACTTTACAGGCACGACTGAGCCATTCAATGGCCCAGGAGAGCAGGGATGAGTGCTGCGCGTCGAGATCTTGGGCCACCGGGTGAGCCGCGCAGAGTAGCCAGGTTGCGGCACTAAACACACAGAAGGAGGTAAACGGGGTCTGGAAGTAGATGCTGCGCTGGTCCAGCTCCTGCATGATCAAAATAATGTTCGATGAGGCATCTAACATATTTTGATAGCCCTGGTTCTGCCATCCGATCGGTACTCCCTCGAGTGGGGGTGCGACGTTTATATCCCCTGCGGAGCGGTCGATGATCTGTGGAGCAAAAGGAAGATATTCACGATACAGAAAGATGACGCTCAGGTAGTATACCAAGTTGATCATGGCAAAATGCTCGCCCTCGCCACGAGTAATATGAACACGAAAGTTCATATTCGACGGGGAATACGATAACTGCGGGTGCTGTAAGGCACGCCAATCCTTCAACGCTGCCATACTGCGCGCGAAGAACGATGAGTCGTCCCATGGAGGCACCTTCGATGCGAACGACTCACGCTTCCGGCCTCCCGCGGCCACCCACGCTGAAATCGTATGCCAGATGCTAAAGCCTTGGATAATGAGCGCCAGTGACCGATCACATCCCATGATACAAAGAAGCACTAAGGGGGTTGGTCGATAATTGTCACTTTCGGGGTCAGGCAATTCCAAGAAGGATTCATTGGAGATTGGGCTGTTCCCAAATGCAAAATCATCTTTCCCTTGGGGTAAAGAAACCCCTCGAACGCTCATCGAATGGTCAGAGGCATGGCATTTCCCACATCCGATCATCGCATCGACTAAAAAGCACGCCCATACGGTTCGGCGCGCTTCCTCCAACTGGAAATTATGACCAGTCGAGGGATTCTTTTCTGCAAGTCTCCTAGCTCGTGCATGAACCCCATGTGCAATTCGAGCGGCCATCCCGTTATATATCCACGCACGGGAGCCATCGCCCTCCCCCCAGTCATAGAGGCATAGCATGACCAGGGCTTGGCATGCGTAGATGTCCATGGTTGTGGTAGTATAGTTCATAATGTTCCGGCGCACGTAGGTCGCAAAACACCTCTCAGCCTTAGACGAATGACCATACGGAGCGGATATTTCGGGGACAAAACGGGCGGTCAAGGCTAGAATCGCACACCATAGTAAGATGGGAATACTTTGCTGGTCAAGAGCCCCCAGGAATGTGGGCTGGTGAAAAAAATTGAATTCAGGAAACTGGCGAATGAACATATTAAATGCCTCTTCAAGAAGCCGTTTACTGATACTCGCCACGGGGTTCCGGCCATCGGCTGCTTCCTTGGACAGTAGGTTCGACTTGCCGGAGTCTCCAATATTCTGTCGAAATGGGGTGGGTGTTGCATTGATTTGGTCAGGTTGACGCTGAGAGGATGTGGAGAGGACCGGCAGGTCGCTGATCCTTAGATTCCGGGACATTCGCCTAGAGATAGCTTTCCCGATCTTGGAAGAGCCATGCGTCCGTTTGGAGATATGCTTTGGGATGCTGAGGACACAATCACGCCCTGGATGCAAAGCGCATGCTCGACAGGGTGTGGTGCCGTTGTGATGGCATTTGACCTTGGCGGCGCTATATAGATCTGAGGTTATGTGACCGGTCGTGCAGGGGCTGCTAGATGGAGATACTCACCGACACCATTGGCAAGCCAGCGTGGATCTCATGGCGGAAGTATGTTGTTGCTGGGTTGGGAGAGTGCCTCCGGTGGGTATGGAGTGTAGAGGAATTACCATGGTCACATGACCCGTAAGCGTGCCCATTTCCTATAGGCTACCAGTTATTCTTGTGGCGTTCATCGGTGGTCATACAAGGTTTTCGCATTTCGGCACTGAAGTCTATCGCCTCATCGCCCGGGTCTCCGTGCCAATCTTTCCCGAGCGCTTTGTCCTTGGTAATGCCGATCACCAAAGCCTTGCCAATCCGCCGACGGCGGCTCCACTGGCTCTGTAAGCAACAAGGCCGATTGCTTGACCGAACCCAGTTTCTGCCCGTGTGCCGGGGTGGGATGAAAAAGGACTCGCAGATAGCCTCGTGCTTGCCAATGCAAATCGTTCAACCTTGGTCGATAGGTTCCTCCTCGGTGTCTAAAGCTAACTAGCGACTAGGCACTACAACTGTCTTAAATCACCCGCAGGCCTCTCTCCAATAGTTCTTCTAAATTCTAAGGCCAGGACCTATGGCATTCTCATTCATCACAGTGGCTTAGTTCCGTAAGAAGACACATGGAACTTTCATGGCATCATAGAACATCCGATTACTATCCAATGCAGGATGACTACAACTGGACAAACGATTGTTTTTAGGAACCATCGTCTCAGCATATAATCGAGTACTATGTTACTTCTTTCCTAGAGCAACTAAGTACATACGACCCCAGGATGTGGAGAACAGGGCTTCCCGTCCGCTCAGCCATACTTATGCCAGATGCCGGCAGGTCAGTAGTTGGGTGAGTGACCGCTAGCGAATCCCTGTAGTTGTTAGAGATCACCCAATGTCACACGCTTAGCGTACTTACGAGGATAGTCCTCGAACCTAGGATGAGAAATTCAGGGAATTCCTGGGAGAAAAGTTACCAAATAATTTTGCTGCTGCTGAGGATGTGGAGGCCCTGGCATCATTACTTTCACTTATGTTACAAATAGATTCTCGCCAACGACTGCCGGCAAGGGATCTACTTCAAGCAGAATTTATGTCAGATGGAATCCAGCATTGAAACATTCGCCGGTTGCCTAGGCTTGCCGAGAGTGACCCTACTCCACAAATCGATGTCAAAGGGTACCGGTATATCAGTGACAGATCCTCGCGAGAGGATACAATATATACCTTATATAGAATGATTCTACCATACATCATATATAAACTAGTCGGAGGTATCTTCAACATCGTCATCCATCGCCCTCTTCCTTTTGCGCTATTTGAGCCACTTGTTGGTATCGCCAACAAACCTATACGCGACCCCAATTTTCACGCCTTCCTTTACTAGAAAGTCTATACCGATTTTAGGACTTTGAAGTCGGTTAAGATTAGGATAGTTTTCCAGTACTATATTCCGTGCTCCCTGTATGTTCCCTTTGAAGTACTTTATGTTTACCTATTTTAGGTGTTAGTTGGTATTTTCTTTTACGGTTTCCTCGATTGGCCCGGGGACTTCTAGATTATTTTGATCTAATGTGTTTGTTTCTGTATAATAATTAGCGTTTTCTGGTGACTAAGGAGACTGGGTGGACTAATATTAATGTTAATTGAGGCTATATCAATTTAGTGGGAGGTTTGATAGGTTTCTGTTGTTTATCTATTCGATAAAGGATTTTTATATATAGTTGGTTTCGAATTGTATTAGGAATATCGCTATAAGTTTCTAGGATATTCCTATTCTTAATATAATGGATTAAAGCCTTCAGGTGATAGATTCGTATTTTGTAATGCTTTTTGTTAACCGGATCTAACTAGTAGTACTGCTTTTTATGATGGTAAGGGCAAAGCGGTCTAGAATAGCGCATTTTCCTGTGTATATTACGCCAAACTGGGATCTGTCCCGACAAGTCCTTGGTAGTTAACTAGAGATAAAGGTTACGAAGCATATCTTTAGTTCTAGATGTGTTGTCTCTCTTGTTGGTTCCTAAAGAAGATGAGGCATTATCCTCTATATAGTTGATAAAGACTAGAAGCCTAAAGCTTTTGCTCTGATAAAGATTTCCTTACTGTCTATATTAGTCCAATCAATATCGATTCCTTCGAAATATTTAGTAAAGCTATATTGTAAATATTGATCTATAGTAAAAGTCACGATCGTATTATCTAACTGAATGTCGAGCGGTTTACCTACAGGTCTGCCATGAAGGAACAGCCTGCAACCCGTCCAGGGCACAGCCGCCGTATCCAGTCGTCATCTCGACGCCGAGTGCTGCAGGGATAAGACAGAGATACAGAAACCTCAAGTTTGGCTTCTTATACCATAGTATTTTGTCAGCCTCTAGGAGGCGAATGATGTCAGAATGCCCTGCGAGCTGCTTTGCGTCGGTTCGAACATTCATGGTTGCTGGCTAGATCCAAAGCCATGGTATGATACTATGGGGATCCATGACACCTAAGTATCACGGCATGGCAGAGGGTCGATTGGGCCTCGAGCCTGGAGTCCGGGGGAAATAGATGATCCTCACGTGTTTCTGATGGGTCCGGGGTAAGCAGGGATCTCGCCCTTCGACCAAAAAGCTCCGAAAACCTCCGAGGCGGAAGAAACACCAACTTCCTCCTTCGCCTCCCAGGCCAGTCTGCATCGAGCGTGTGATCACTGTCGGCTGAAGAAAGCCCGAGTGAGTGAAGCTGTCAGATTCCCTAGCGGCAACACTACTCATGCAGCTGACTCCATAGACTACTCGTGCACGGCATGTCGTGCAGCTGGCCAGGCTTGCACTTTCGACATCGCCCCTGGTAAGCGAGGACCTAAGGGAAAACCCAGGCTTCGCAGTGATCAATCTCGAGAGGAGACGTCCTATATCTCCCCCATTGTTCATACCGCCGAACCTTCTCCAGCTTCGACAGCGCTCGATCGATATCGGGCTCTGGTAAACGCCGTCGATCATGCAACCACATTCTCAAACTCGCTTGAAATCGTAGTCCGAAAGTGTGCTGACCTGTTCTTCGAGTACATTGTTCCCTTCAACATGTCAGTGCACGAACCTAGTTTCCGCTATTTGGTGAACCACACTCTGGAAACCTCGCCACCTGCGATCTCGCTCTCTCCGTCTGGCTTTTCTATCATCACTGCAGTATGCGCCAAGGTTTGTTTATTCATACCTTCAGTTGACTGCGAAGTCTGATCCGGAGAGCTGGCAGAAGGAGGTCTGCTCGGCCTGATCCCACATGCCTACTTCCTCAGACATGATGAAGGGTTTATCTTTGGATCCTCCAAAATTGACAGAGAAGTCAAATCGAGAGGGTTAGAAGCATGGCATAGGCCTTTTTAGATCCGCAAGCAAACCCCCACTGCTATGACGTTCATTTTCGATGCCCTCCGAGTCAAGCCCCCTCATACCAATATAAACCTCCGCGGAAGTTTTAGACGCCCCTCTGGAATTTGTCACTAAAGTATTCTAGTAGCCCAATAATCAATGAACCGGTTGACTTGGCGCCAAGGGTTGACTGGTGATGCAAGATGAAACAGGTGCGAGATACGAGACCGATACGAGACGTCGATGTGCGGCATCATGCTCTGTCCCTCTCTGATGCGAGTGAGAAGATCAATATCCGCTAGTGCTTCATATCGTAGGTTTCTTTATATAACAATGGCAACTCCTGCTAATCCACCCCTAGACACCACTTCAAGCGATCATAGACAAAGAAGCTTATCGCCACCGTCGGCACGTCTTTGATATACCCGATTGTCAACCCTATGTAGAATCCTCGTATTCCCCTCTCCGTGAAAATTGTTCGCGCTGTATCCGGAATTTTTCCCTGGCTGCTGACCTGAATACGCCGCCGGATAACCTCAAGAGGATAGCAGAAAGTCTGCGCCGCCAGGCCCGCCAGAGCGCCGGACAAAAGCTCTGCAGAGGCAGTCAGTCGAACCTGTTTGGTTGAGCCAGGCGGACTTTGCTCAGGCGGCGCAAGAGCCATATACGACGCTATCTCAGGAGACCGGAACCAATCTCCGATCAAGTCATGAGCAAAGAACGACATTCCGGCATAGGGCAGGATCCCTAAAAGCGCGGGGACATATCCGCGGTAGAAATTCGTGACCGCAGGATATGAGCGCGATCCACCGGTTTGGTAGATTTGGTTGCAGATAGCAGCCAGCGACGTGCGCTGACTCTGAATTGCCAAATTCACTCGCACCAGTTCGAACGGGTACGTGCAGGAAGTTGAGATCGCCCCCGCCAGACTGCCCGAGATGAAACGATGGAAGGGGGTGTCTTGACCGGAGCCTGAGCTCAGGGCGTTTCGGAATTGGTCGTATACGAGAAAGTTGATGGCAGCGTAGGGAAATATGCGAAGTAACATGAGCGAATGGCCTTGGAAAAGGGCCTGTGTCCCGTAGGACTTGCGGATGATTTGGATGGCTTCAAGCACGCCCAACCGGCGAGCTGTGTGATGCGCGAAGCCAGGCTGGGAGGTTTGGAAGAGAACTTTTACTCGCTCTAGCGGTGCTACTACTGTTTTTGCCTTATTGGTCGCCAGGTGTCTGTCAGCTGTGGTGAACGTGGTTCATCCCTTGTTTGTCCTCGGAGAAGAGATCCGGGCTTACCGTGCATCCGGCCAATCCTCCTGCCAATCCTTGTCGCCACAGTTGGCTGGCCGGTAGATCTTCTTGGAGCATGCTGTCAGCAATTCTCTCCGTTGGGGCGGGACTCCAGGCTGGTTCAGAAACTGCTGGGTGTCAAATAGCCAGCACTGGCTTGATGTCCGGAAACGGCATCCCTGGGTTTGTTCACATTCCAGAGGTCCCACATTGTCAGGATTCATCAGCACACATGGACACAAAGAAAGAAAGAGATGATCAGGGTGTCGTATATAGTTGTATTTGGGAAAGGTGTTGCGTTTGCGCTTCGATGCGAGAGGCTCTCCTATGTCAAACAGTAGGGGTCTAATATACTATTAATCGAATATAACTTTGTTAGTAGCCTTTTAAGACCGTTTAAGCAGACAAGAACCCTCCGAATCTCCTACTGTATAATCATTACTCAATTAATCTAGTTATTGACAACTTGAAGGTAATTTCCTTAATTCCAATCTTATCATAGTATCAAGTCGGAAATGATCGCCACGCTTAAGCAATGCACTCATCAACCTCAGGTATCTCATAGCTAGGGGTTTCCCAAAAGAAGCATAGAAATACTCGACTATAAATGGGTGTGGAGAAAAGCTGCAAGCTCCTCAGCTGTGCCCCATCCATAAACCAGGGGACCGCAACACTAACTGCTGCCAGGGCGCCGGATCACATCTTGACCAAGAACCCCTTCATTATGGAGAAATGCACTCATTTAACTCTTCAACTTCACGATTCACAGCCGCATCAAGCACCGGGCGCAGCACGGACTGAAATTCTCCAGCAATCTACGGTATCGCCTTGTGCGCGTTATTCCATTCTAGATAACCTTCAATTGTCCTCGTCGGGTCTAAAATCCACATTGACTGCTCGAACTTTTGGCCGACTCGGTGGGTGCGTCCGCCGGCTTGCCAGACTGTGTTTAAGTTACGAGCCCGACTCCATCACCACCACTCTCGCACTTAATAACTTGAGGTGAAATGTGCGACCAAAATGGCGAGAGACAGAATGCGATCAAGAGAGCTCAAGAAAGCTCAAGAAGAACAAGTCTGGAAGAAATGATGATTGTGAGTTGATGACGGCCTCAACGAAAAGACAAGATGACTGAAGCCATGAAATGATATGTGGGTCAAAGATAGGAAGTAGGCAAAGGAAGTTTTCTTGCGGATATGAATCCGTCTTTTCTCCAGCATACGATCCAGAGACGTAACTAAGTTGAGCAAACGTGATGTGCCACCTTCTGTAAACTGGTGTATGTTTGTACGTTCCACATCGCAACGTTGGTTGGGTATGATAGATGTCGAAACATAGGTAGGAAGAAAAGCCATAGAGTGCCCCCAGACCAGATCAATGACCAGATCAGTCAAACGAGAGCTCTGTATCTTTGTTTCATAAATCAGGATCGCTCAACAGCATCATGACAAAGATTAGCCACATTTGTCTTCTCTGAGTATAGAGAACCAGACTCTAACGGCATAGCAGAAAGTAGGAAGTAATAGCCTTGCCCTGGTAATACCCCAGCACTCACGGATCTCCCCTCCTACTCCTCCTTCTCCTCGTCTCCCGAGTCCTTACCTTGCTCGTCCCGCATTGCCCAGTCGGCAGCACACGCGGCGTCGAAAAGGCGATCGTTGCCAAACGCTCAATTCAAGCGAACTAGTCATCACATACCACGACGGACCTCGCGATACGGGGGCATGATGGGGAATGGGCGCCTAAAACGCCCAAAGCCTGCTTGTTTCATTCCTCAATAACCACGGGGTTAGCGTTTGTGCAAGATGGCATGAGGGACTCCTCCTGACACCATGGCCACTGAAATTGGTCACGACAGTAAGTATGTACCTGGACGAAGCAGGACCCTCGTCGAACTGGCTGGCCGCGGCGGATGTCTGGTCGATCCTGCGGATGAAAACGCTGAAACCATTCGGCACCGCATCGACGGCTGCAGACTCGGCCAGGATCGCATCGTCCTTCTTCTTTTGCCAGCCCTCCCTAAACGTGGTGCCTCCACTGACCCTTTCGGAGCTGATGCTTTTCGCTGGCTCATCATGTGCTGGAAGAAATTCCCACGACCTTGATAAATGATAATTCATTAAGGAGAGTCCGAGGCGCGGTCGATCCTTCAGGGTCAAGGATTCGAATAAGGTTGTTAGTTTTTAGGAAGGCCATAGCACTTCTTCAGTACGTCAACATGATCTGCCGTAGCCCGGTAGTCAAGCATATGTTTGAACCCGCGGTAAAAGCTTCATCCTCAATGAGGAGGTTCGACTCTAGAGCATTTCGACATCCGAAAACCTGAGGCATGCCTCTGCAGCTGATGTAATACAATTTCGCCAACGATCTTTTGCCAATTATTTCGTCAATTCCTGGCGTTTCCGTACTTGAGCTCGTCTGCTGGGCCCTCGGTAGCAGCCATAGCTAAGGGATATAGATCCTGAGAAATCGCAATATCACGAGCCACTTAATACCTGCTCCATGCTAGGTAGGTAGGCTCCTGGCCTTGTCCGTACTTGCACCCATGCATCCACGAGCTTCTCAGTCAACATGGAAGCCTTCCAGCGCGAAATCAACAAGAGTCTTGCTTTTTATTTTACCCCGGTTGAGTCAGTCATGATGGGCGCCCTAGGATAAATAGGCATACGTGATATCTGAACTGCATCGTATGCACAGCACCGTATGTTCATCAGATCTTGTTTGCTAACATCTAGAGGAGCCCTAGTGTCCATCTTGAATGCCAAACCACCGCCTCGTACCAGAGAAAGTAGTCTGCGAATGGTAGAATAGGTGGGTTTATCGGATCCGGGTTTCTTTGGTAGTGCAATGAACAATAAACTCAAGGCGCGCGTAGGTTCGACTCTTGATCGTCAAGGGCAATAGAAGGATTTTCTGAGAGTTCTTTGGCTTCGGTTGCTCCCGTGGGTATCATAAAGGATTCTTTGAGCTAGTGTCTAAGAGGACAACTCTCACTAAAAGTCGACTGGCGGCTCTCTCGGATATCATAACAAGGGCCATTTTGAGGGATTGCAAGGATCTTTGAGGGAGGGTTATACCTTCAAACAAAAAACCCCTCATCGTCTAGTTGCTCTTCTGTGGCATCCGCGGTGCCGCATAATGCAGCAACCCAACGTGAATATCCATTGCATTTCTAACAGTTCGAACAATGGTAGTTGCATGACCACTAGACCACATGTTCTAGCCAGAATATAGTCGTAATCGATTACAATTTTCTTATGATTCGTGTTGAAAATAACCCATCAACAAGCATCTTAACGTCTTCTTCTGGAGCGATTATTCGCCATAAGACCACAGGATAAAGAGCAGTCGGCTGTGCTATATCAAGAATCTGTCGAGCGATCTGTTCTCTGTGGTGCTCGACTCAACTTGTGCAGAGGCATGTCTGTACCCCGTGTAGTCATTTAATCTGGGTAGGTGGAATGTTATATCAGAAACCACCTACCCAGATAAGGTAGGGATCTTTGTGCACGAACCGCAATCGACAGTCTCCGAAGGGGAGGTTCCTAGATCTTCTGATATTGCAAGTATTTTGATCTTGCTTTTCGATCTGCAAACATCATTAGATAATTCACATCTTACTTAGAGACACCAAACCCAAGTAAAAAAGAACCAACAAACCTAACTAAATACCCAGTCGCCTCAAACGGACAAACGGACCCCTCCATTCCCTCTACCACCTCTACCACGGCACATCTAAAAGCAGATCCCCGCTCTGCTTAGGACTTGGAAAGCTGCATTTGGAGAGCTGGAGAACCTTCGCTGATCCGTGGTCTTTAGCATGTGGGACTGCCGTGACCTGCAATGTCTCGTTGTGGTTTCTCAACATCTGAACGGTTCTTAGTCCATCTTGAAGACATTCTCATGAAGCGGACGTATGCATGCTCTATCGTTTGCGCATCAATACTTGGGATTGGCTTGTATCGGGGATTAAGTATCAAGGGTGTTTTGGAGTCGGTTCTTGAGGAACGGGATTTGACGTGGTAGGATGATGGGTGTGGATAGTAGGTAGAGAGTAGAGAGTAATATGGACTAAAGATGATAACATTTAGTGGGAAAGAACAGTTCTACAAGGCCATCGGTGAAGACGAGACATTCACCCATTCCAGCTATCTCCTTAAATGTACTCTGTAGATATTCACAGATCATCGAGTGAATTGCTACATACCTACGGTATTAGACCCCACAGCAAAATTAGCTAGACAGACGGACGTAAGAAACAATCTTCTCAAACCAGATATATACAGTCGTAAATCGTTCGAACATTTCTCATCGATAAGCAGTGACAGATGTAGACATATGCATACAGATGCAAGCTTCGCCAAAGGAAATCCAATGAGATCCAACAAACAAAAACAAAAACACATGGTATCGTACTGAAGAACACTAGAAGACGAAAAAGTCTTGCGTGAGTGGCAGGGTTTCTGCCGGTAGGGCGTCGCAGAGCATGCCGTCCGCTTCGACGACGTAGCTTTCCGGGTCTACATGCATCTTCGGCATGGCGTCGTTGTGCTTCATATCGGATTTGCCGACGTTTCGGCAGTTCTTGACTGCTTCGATGCGTTTCTTGATGCCGTATGACTGCACCGTACCAGAGTCGATGGAGGCCTGCGATACCCACATGACGGAGAGGCTGGGAACGTTGGCCTGGGCAAGTCAGATATTGCTCGATAAGATGATGCAAACATGTACTTACTCCGAATTGAGGTCGCATGATAACCGGTTCGATGGTGGGAATGGACCCATTAGGATCACCCTGTTGAGGTTAGACAATTCTTGACATGAGATTAGGTGGACTCACCATCTGCGACGCTACAATCATTCCACTCTTCATGATCATGGAAGGCTTAGTGCCGAACGAGTTAGGATGCCACAATACCAAATCGGCCAGCTTGCCAACTTCAACACTTCCGGTCAAGTGTGACATGCCCTGAGCAATGGCAGGGTTGATGGTATATTTGCTGACGTATCTCTTGACACGGAAGTTGTCTGCACCAGTACCCTCATCTTCCTTCAGCGGACCCCGCTGCTCCTTATTCTTGTGGGCGGTGTTCCACGTCCGCAAGATAACCTCGCCACAGCGGCCCATGGCCTGAGAATCGGAAGACATCATACTGATCGCTCCAATGTCGTGAAGAACGTCCTCGGCAGCGATGGTTTCGGCGCGGATACGGCTCTCAGCGAAGGCCACATCCTCGGCAATGTTTTTGGACAGATGGTGACACACCATCAACATATCCAAATGTTCATCCAGCGTGTTCATCGTGAAGGGCCGGGTAGGGTTGGTACTACTGGGAAGCACGTTGGGATGTTCGACCACGGAAATGATATCAGGGGCGTGGCCACCACCGGCTCCCTCGGTGTGATACGTGTGGATGGTGCGGTTCTTGAAAGCAGCGATCGTCTGCTCCACAAATCCAGACTCGTTCAGCGTGTCGGTGTGAATCATGCACTGCACATCATACTGATCGCACATGTCCAGGCAGGTGTCGATGGCGGCAGGCGTGGAACCCCAATCCTCGTGCAACTTCAGACCGGCAGCGCCGGCTTTGATCTGCTCCACAATGCTTTGTCCGCCGCAATCGTTTCCTTTTCCGGTGATACCAATGTTGAGGGGAATGCTGTCGCACGCTTGGATCATCTGTCGCATGTGAGTAGGTCCCGGGGTGCAGGTAGTCGCGTTGGTACCGGTCGAGGGTCCAGTGCCACCACCCAGGAAGGTGGTGATTCCCGAAGCAAGCGCTTCATCCGCCTGTTGGGGGCAGATGAAGTGGATGTGAGTGTCAAAACCACCCGAGGTCACGATCTTGTTTTCACCGGCCACCACATCCGTGGAGGAGCCCACAATCATGTCGGGATGAACCCCATCCATCATATCAGGGTTGCCAGCTTTGCCAATTCCAGTGATGATGCCGTTCTTAATGCCAATGTCCGCCTTGTAGATGCCAGACCAATCGATAATCAGCGCGTTCGTGATGACGGTGTCCAAGCAGTGTTCGGAGGACTTTTCGGAGGACTGCCCCATACCCTCACGAAGACTCTTGCCACCGCCGAAACTACACTCATCACCATACGACGCATAGTCCTTTTCGACCCTGATCCAGAGGTTTGTCAATCCCAGTCGGACCAAATCGCCCGTAGTAGGCCCGAACATTCGCGCATAGGCTTCCCGGTCCATCGTGTAGGGGCTAACGAGCGCAGTATCGACCGTCGGGTCGGGGATATGAGCGAAGCCCCCGGCCTGCAGTCGAAGCATGATATCCTCCGCTCGGCTGAAATCGACCTTTCCCGAGGCCAGGAAATTGCCTCCCTTGATAATCTGGTTACCAGCGATCTGCACGAGGGTGACGGTTTTGGTGTCGCCGGGTTCGAATCGTACCGACGTTCCGGCGGGGATATCAAGACGGTAGCCGTAGGCGCGCAGACGGTCGAAATGAAGTTGCGGGTTCGTTTCGATGAAATGGTAATGCGATCCCACCTACAATCACAGATATTCCAGTCAGTCAAAAGCCCGGTTTGCGCCCGTAGAAACCCAAGGACAAACACCCACCTGAATGGGTCGATCACCCCTACTCATGACCTTCAGCTTGATGCGAGTCCGTCCCTCGTTCAAAATAATGCGCTCATCCTTCACGGGTATAATCGCACCGGGCATCTTTTCGGGTTCGAAATCGTCAGGGTTGATCTCCGGGAACGCATCGGTCGGCGGAATGGGAAGAAAGCTGCCATACAGCGCCTTCTCCAGGTCACCCTCATCGCTACTGATGGGATGGTGAACCGTCACCAGATAGGTTCCGGTCGGGAAGGTTCCTTCGATCTGCAATTCCACGAGAGTCGAGGGGACGGAAGGGAGGACATGTCGGCGACCGAGCATGGTTTTGCCGATGGACATGAGATCGGCCACGGAATAGAGGCCATCTCGGATCAGCTAACATGCATCGTAGGCGGGTCAGCGACAGATCGATCAGAAGCGGAGAACTCAAACAAGAACTCAGCCGGGGGGGGGGGGGAGGGCAATTTCAATGCGTACCTCGTGCAGATTCGACGAGATGAGGGCGACAGCTTCGGCATGGTTCAGTCGCACACCACGTGCCAGACGACGTTGGGCGAGGAAGCCCAACTGCGAGATGGTGAGCTTGTCAAGCTGCAGCAAGCAAATGAGCGATCAGCACTGTTTCACACGTCTCCAGGTCAATCCTTGTTCGTTACGTACCTCCTTAGGGATGAGGTGCATCGTTGACGACGGTCAACAGGCGCTGCCCCAATTATTTTTCTCTTGGCCTGCGAATCAGGGATGCGGGACTTGAGCCGATCGGAAAGCCAAGAGAATCAAAATTGAGGAGGGTAGGCTGTGTGGCGAAAATTATACTCCGAGGGGAGCTCTAGAAGCCGAGATGGAAACGAAGGGCCGGATAGACAGGCAAAAAGATCGAGGAAACGATCAAGAAGAGGCATGGGGGACTGACGAGGGGGATTTAAAAAAAAATAAGCCACGAGAGGAAGCGTAGGCGAAGGTCGGATGCTGCGGTGGGGAAGAAGGACGAGAGTTGGCCGACGTGATAAACAGGCGGGCGTTGATAAGGGCCGCGCGGCCTATCGCAGTTGGCCGCCATTCATCGCCCTGACTAACAGCTTCTCCGGAGGTCTTCGTCGGCAATGGAGCGCCTTCTTCAGCCCTGGAGATAACCATTTCTTGGTTCTAGGGTCGTTCTTGGCCGCCGATAAGGCACGGAGGTTCCCTTGCCCCGGATTCTTGCCAAGTCTGAGTTCTACACAGTCAATAATGGCATTAGAATCTAGTAAATTTTGAATCGTACACAGTAGAGTCGTATGCCACAATTGATGCAGGGGAACTCATTCGGGCTAGTCAAGGCTACATGATGCATATAACCAACACTAAGTAGTAACTTACTCCGGATTACTCCTGCCAACAGACATGTCAGACCGTTTATCCTCCCTTATGGTTGGCTACCTAATCTATTAGATACATGTAATTCACTACTCTGTAACTAGATGTAACTAGGTGTTACAAGAGCTACTCTGTACTTCAGATGATAAGGTCTCTTCGTTTTCAGTCACTACCCAACAGCAAAGGTCACTGCTACCTATCCGAAAAAAACAAGCGAAAACACCGTTATAGTCCGAAATTTTGACCCGAAAAATGAAAGACATACATTGTGCCTCCAGCAGAAATGATCCTCGGACATGATAGTAGAAAATGAAAGAAATGAAAGAAAAAAAAAGGAAATAAAAACTCCCTCAGTACGATTGCCCCTAAGATTTCCCCAAATATACAGAACCCGACAAGCTATACAGACACGCCTCCGCTGAAGCCACGGAAACCATTTTCAGAAATAAAAAGAAAAAACAACAACAACAACAAACGCACGGGGATCTCATTCATTCTCAATCAAGACTCTACTCGTCGGCAGGGGCCTCACTCTTGCGCTTCTTCTTGGTGCGCTTGTTATCGGCAGCCGGCTTGCGAGCGGAGGCGGGTGGTTCCTCGGCCGCCTTACGGGCAGAGGTGCGCTTC
This sequence comes from Aspergillus ochraceus, assembly GCA_004849945.1. Taxonomy (NCBI): domain Eukaryota; kingdom Fungi; phylum Ascomycota; class Eurotiomycetes; order Eurotiales; family Aspergillaceae; genus Aspergillus; species Aspergillus ochraceus. Next base: position 873,352 of record SSOS01000001.1, on the reverse strand, counting down.
TTCTTCTCGGGCGATTCCTTCTTCTCGACAACGGGGGTGGAGGTCTCCTTGGTCTTGCCCTCGCTGCGGCGACGCTTAGCAGTGCTGCGCGGAGGGGTAGGCTGCTTGACGGGCTCGGGCTCGGATTCTTCAATTTCTTCCTCCTCCTGCTCGGGCTCGGGCTCGGGTTCCTGGGCCTCTTCCTCTTCGTCTTCGTCGTCCGTCTCCTCCGCACCGGAGGCAGAAATGCCCTCAACGTCCTGCTGGAGTTGGTTGGCAGCCTTGGCGCTGTCGTCATCCCCGAAGGGGAGACCGGCCTTGTAGGCCTTCATCTTCTCCTTGTAGACGGCAAGGTTGTCGGCGTATAGCTTCTTCCAGACCTATTTTCGCAGATTGTTAGGAAAAGTTCAAGTCACATGATGAGCTCCAAGAGGATCCTTACCTCCTTCTGGGCCTCGGGCATTTCAGCCCAGCGGCGAGTTCCCTCGTCGGAAACCTCCTTAGGTTTGGCAGAGGTACCCAGCTCCTCCGCGATCTTCGCGCGGTTGTGCTGCATGTAGAGGAAGAACGGGGTCAAGGCACGCTTGGGGGCGTTGGGGTCAGGAGGAGCGCGCTTGCGCTTCTTCTTCTCGCCCACCTCGGACTTGGCGCCGGGGCTGGTAGGACGAGCGCCCAGCAGGCCACTTTCAAACAGGGTGCTGGTGATCCCGCTGGTGAGGCTTCCGAAGTCAATGTTGGAGGAGCCGGGGTTCAGGACCGTGTTGGTGTGGTTGATGTAGGCGCGCGACAGATCCGAGACGGCGGACTGCAGTTGCGCCAGGCTAATGATGACCTGGGTGTATGTCAGTTGGGCCTGGTCGCTAGGAAACGCGGCGACGGCGTGGACGCCCGAAGTGGCGCCATGAATGGAAGAAGTAGCACGAGCGATACTCGCGACGAGGTCAGGAGTAGGTTGGGCAGTACGCGACGAGTTGGAAGTGGACTGAGGGTGGGGGGTGCGGGCGCGTCGGGCCATGACGGGCAAGATCCAAGACACAGAAGAGAGAAAAGGAAGGAAAGTTGTTCCACCAAGCAGTGGTACAGTGAGGAATATTGAATATTGGGACGGGATATTGGGAAGAAAGAGGGAAAGGATTGACACAAAGAGCTTGTGATTTGGGGAAGGAAATAGGGGGGAAGGTAGTAGGCAAGTAGTGAAGAGCGTCGCGACCAGGGGGGAGGGCGGCAGCTTTGTTTACGGACGCGTGGGAAGTTGATGTGTAGAGAGGGGGGAGTTGACAGCGCAGCGCCCGACACCCAAATCGGGGGGGGCGCCGGACGGCGCCAACGGGCATTCACAAAGGGGGAGGGCAACTTACACTGTCACGGGTCTTAGTGTAATCCTCGACATTAACGCTAACCACGGCATCTTTGGCCTTGGAATCTTCCTTGCGCGACATGATGGATAAAAGTAGCACGCGATGAAGGATTCAAATTAATCTTCAGCACGATGGAAGAAAAGAGAGAGGGAGGGAGGGAAAGAGAAGGAAGAAAAAAATGAGAGCGATGGCAGAGAGAAAAGAATTTTCGCTAGCGGGGTCGCGTTAGGAGGGGGGGGGGGCCCTACTAAATAGCGCAGAGCGGGTGCTGGGGCGCTGCTGGGTCGCTGTTTTGGGCTTAGGATCCCGTTAGTGTGCTTCACCTCGCCGGACACTCGGGGAGTTCTGCCTTCGGGTGCACTGCAGGGGTGAAGGTCACCTGGGAGAAAGAGGGAGGTAACCCCCTCCCGTCCTACCGTTACCCGGGGGCGCTGAGGGCTGACGGACCTCCCACCCGGCGCCTGAAGAGTCTTTGCTGAACATTGCACGTCTTTCAAGTGTCTCGCTTTTTCTGATGCATTAATCCATTGTCTAATTCTTTTGCCTCGTATTGCCAGGATGTCATCGTTTGATCCACAAATCATTTTTGTTCAATCAACCAGATATAAATTGTAATAAAATATCAACGCTCCACCTTCGACCCTCTCTCTGTGCGGTGAAGGGCGACCAGCCCATTGTCCGGCCCTCGATTGTGTTGTTGTCGCCGGGACTGGCGCTTGACCCCTCCTTCACGGGCGCCCGCGCTTACAGGCAACCTTTGTCTCAGATCCCAACCCCAAGGCCGCCAGAAAAATTAGAAGTAACGGCTTCAACTTCTTGTAGAAGAAATATTAAAAATTATTATTATAAGTCAACTCATTACTCTCTACATCTTTCACCACTTTATTTACGTTTTCGCAGATTCAATCGGTCCTGGAAAAAAAAATAAGGAAAAAAAAAAGAAAGTAGAAAGTAGAAAGTAGAAATACAACAGCCGCCATGCAGAAAGGGTGGTGACTAAGGAAACTTGCAGCCAGCACCACCATCGCTGAAGAGGAGAGAAAAAAAAAAAAAGTTCCCAGACACCCAAACGTCAACGTGCAACTGACCCCGTCGTGTTTCTCTGGTTCAGGTTCAGCCGAATCCACAGAGCAGTGCCATGTGCCTTTTGCAGCCACTTCATGCAACTATGATCGCGTCTCCCCAGGTGACATCATTATATATATCCTAGTCTGGCCAAACCCGTCTGTTCAGACCTTTGGGCGGTTGGACCCTGAATGCCACGATAGCGACGATTCTCATCTTTATCATCGATTTCTTCCATTCTCGACCCGTCTCATTTTATTTAATTTAACGATATTTATTCATTTATTTATTCATTTATTTATTCTGTTAAAAGTCCCGTCCAGGAAGCACAGTGCTCTCTTGTTCTCTCTATCCGGCACACCACCCCGCCGTTGACTATCTATCTACATTTACTACGGAGTACTTAGTATCTAGTCGACTTTCAGGGTAGCTCCAGCTAGCCAGCTAGCCTAAGCCTCACCTACGGCTTAGCATCAATCATCACCCACCCCAACCAAATCTAGCAGTCTAGCTACTGCACTAGCACCCTAAACCCAGCACCCAACATCCAAAAAAACATGTCAACAAGAACATACATCCTCGTCTACGAGGGCTCCCCCCTCGACTACGCCGAATACCGCCACACGGCGCTCCACTTCGTCTTCCCGCGGGGTCTCACGACGACAATGCACGTGGTCGGCACGCAAGGCCTCTTTCAGTTCGAAGAGGACATCGACCAGGACCCCTGCGAGGGCGGAAACCTGGTCAAGACCATCACGGTCGGCCCGCTGACGGGGTCGATCAGCGCGGCGGCCCTGAAGAAGGCGGTCTCCGCGACGCCGGTCAAGAACGGGCGCAACGATCTGGAGTGGAATTGTCAGAATTGGGTGGGTGATGCGCTCGCCGGGCTGGTGGAGATCGGGTACTTGAGTGAGGTGCAGAGGACTGGGGCGATTGATCAGATGTTGGATGCTTGTTTGGAGGCGAAGGATGAGTGATTTTTTTCTTTTTCTTTTCCTTTCTTGCCTTTTTGCATGTTTAGTTCTGTCTATTTTTCTTGCGGTTACCATTTTGTTGGTCTGATGATGTTCTGGTGGTTGATATACCAAATCTTTCCGATTTCTCGTTTCTCTATCTTTTGTCATTGACTCCTCGAAGTACATACACACATAACTACAATTATATCAAACACGGCACCTCATTGCTGATTCTCGCTGTTAACCAAATAAACCCAGCAAGCCCCAGCTCTCCTGTTCTCACATGCCCCAGAACCGAAATGACCAAATATCCCATACCTATACCAAGGAACTGCTCTGTGATCATGATGACGATGATCCGACATTACATCCTTTTGCAGGCGTCCCGAAATCGTTCCCATGGATAAGATAGTTAGTATACGTATAGGTACACCTATATCCCTAGCACGAGTCTTCAATTCCTGTCTCCCAATGATATGCTGTAGGTAGGTATCATGAATCATATCTGATGTCATCTCGCGTCCGCCTTTGAAAAACCACTACTAGATATTAATAAATAAACTCAGCCTTACCGATGCCCCGTCCCACCCTAGCTATCGTCCGTCATACGGCGTACCGGAGTACCGGGGTTCCTTACTATGCTTTGCTCATCTATATGGCATCGACTGTACCTAGTTAACAAGGACGGGACAGACAGGACCGACCATGTCTCATTAGCATCTAGTAGTTGATTAATTCTAGCTAGCTTCTTATCACTAGGTCTAATTCTGCAGTTTAATCCAATTGCTCTCATCATATTCAATCTCATTTCATCATATCTATGTACTTGTTTTCTCTCTCTCCAGCTAGCAAGCACTAGCTACAAACAGAAATACCTACTAAATCACGGAACATTGCATCATAGCATCAACAGAACCCCATTAACCCAATTTCTCACCGATCCATCCCCGCCTAAGCTATTTCCTAGATTATCTGATATCATATCCCCGCCGTCCCCTCTCTCCCCCACACGTCTTGTCAAGGTTGAAGACAAAGTAAGTGCGTTTGAGGTGAGCAGGAGGTGCAGGTCGGGTTGGCTACTACTGTATGTATGTATGTATGTATGTATGTATGTATGTATGTATGTATGTATGTATGTATGTATGTATGTATGTATGTATGTACTCGGTACTTATTTACAGCGGAGGGGTGGGTTGTTGTCTTTTTGCCTGTTGCTTGCTTAAGGGGAGGCTACGCATATTCCTATGGATGTACCTATCCGGACTAGTAGTTTGAATTCTACGCTGAGGTCATTGGCTTTCTTGTGTTTTATGTATGTGGGTAGTATACTGTCTGTTTAGGTTTTAGTACATGCATAATCACAGGCATAGGCAGGCTGGACGATGGAAGAGCTTTTTCAGACCTTGGGCAATGTACGCATTATGTATGCTGTCTCTTGTATGTGGCACTGTGACGTGCTTTTGTATAGCAGGGTGATAAGAGCTCTACAGAACAAGTACTTAACTTGAGTAATTCTACCGACGATAATATAAGATATTGCTCGATATGTCACAAGTGATATCCAATTCGCTAATGGTATTCCCTAATATAACAGTCCCAGAATGAATACATCCAGAAAATCAACCTCTAGTTTTTCTTCACTCTTCCCATCTCTTTCTTATCTAAAAGATGTCTAGAACTTGAAAACCTGGTCCTTGTTGTATCCAAGCTCGGCCAGGATACCGGTCAACTCACCCTGGTCCTTAGGGCTGACCTTGTTTCCGCTAATAGCCTTGTACAGGCCGGGAGGACCGCAGACGAAGAGCTTGATGTTGTCCTCCTTGGGCTCGGGGAGGACCGTCTTCAGCAGCTCCTTGTTGATGAAGCCCTCGCCGCCGGTCCAGCCCTTAGGGGGCTTGTCGAGGACGTAGAAGGCCTTGAAGCGCTGGGGGTAGGTGTTCTCCAGATCCTGGAGCTCCTTCTTCAGCAGGATGTCGTCCTCGGTGACGTTACCGAACACCAGGGTGACCTTGGTCTTGTCCTCGGGGTTCTTGAAGATCTGGCGCGCCAGCTGGTACATGGGCGTGATACCCGTGCCACCGGCAATCAAGCAGATGTGGTTATGCTTGTTGGCCTCCCATGGGTACTTGGGGAGAGGTCCCTTGAGGGACAGGCGCTGATCAACGTTCATGCTGTGCAGGTGCTCGGACATGGCGCCGTTGGGGTAGACCTTGACGACGAGGTCGAGGAAACCGGGTTGCTCTGGATCAGGGATTAGCGACCGCTACCCGATGATACAGCTGTGGGGATAGCTTACCCTCATCGCTGGTAGGAGTGTAAGGACGGATAGTAGCCTTCTCGCCGGGCTTGTTGAACTTGGCCAGAAGAGCGGCTAGAGCCATTTGTTAGAAGTCTGCCAGTAACAAATACTTCTGAGGCCGAAAAAACTCACAAGCAACCTGAAGACCGGAGACAGCCTCCTTGTCCTCGAACTCGAAGCGCAGTCGCTTAGTGTTGTGGCTGAGAATCTCAACCTCCGACAGCTTCAGGTCCACCCATCCCTGGTCACCACCGGTGAAAACCTTGGGGCGATCGACGGGGGCCTCGGCGATGGCAGCGCTCGAGTTGTAGCGGTACAATCCAACACCGAGACCGGTGATGCCGACGGCGGCGTAGATGGGAGCCAGCGACGACTTGCCCTTGGGCGCCTCGGTAGAGTATTTACGGAAGCCCTGCAAACAGGCACGAAATTAGCAGCGTCCCCAAGGTTGAAGAACGAATAAACAGCATGAGGGAAAAGTCAATGGAAGGGAAAGCGTACCTGCTTCAGAGGCTGGGCGCAGCGGAAAGCTTGACGGGCGAACATCTTGTCAATTGAAGAACAAACGGTCAATGCTCAATGGATCGATAATGCGGGTAAAAAGAGAACAGGCTCGGAGGGAGTTGGCAGGGCGAGAGATTACACTAAGTAGCTGCGTCGCTTTCGGCGGTCCGCCCTCCGAGTCCGAGTTCCCACATGACGCAATGGCCCAGAGGACATTACTAAGAGTAAGGGCACCCGCGTAAGAAATCTCCCCGTCGGATTGATCTGGGGATTGCAGGTTTGCCTGCATGAACGATCGGGGTGTACTCAAGAGTACTGGGTCTATTAATTGAGTGACATGTATTGTGTACAGTTGGAACTAAGAGAAAAGTGACTCCTCACGTAGGTGCAGTTGAACCCGGTTTACACCGGATGATTATCCAGAGATATCAGTCTACTCCGTATCAAGAAGAATGGAACACAGCCACAGCCAATCCTCATGAATGGCTAATGGTAAGACTTTAATTATGGCCAGTTCTCGATCATAACGAGAGTGGTCGCCCCTGACATCCAGTCTAGACCCCTCAGACCCTCTAAGCAGGTGAATGCCATAATTTACCGGAACAGCACTCTACACATTATCTCTGGCAGACAGTTTGAACTCGAGAAAAAAAATTGAACCCCGTTTTTTTATAGATATAACTTGAAAGGGTCGCTTGCACAGGACTAAAGAGACATCAAAACCATCCATCCCATTGTCTGGGCCGTAGATACACGCCGTGTTCTCCGCGCGATCTTTGTCCTTCATGCAGGCTATGGCCATAACATAGTCATTCAATCGCACACTCCTTCCCCCAAACCCCCGAACCTCACATTTACGCGAAAGTAGAGGGCCGCGAGTAGGCGAAGACCTTCTTGCCGGCAGGCTTGGCGGCGCGGTGGGGCAGAGGGAACTTGAGGTCCTTCTGGAGGAGCTGCTTGATGTAGGGGCGGCGGATGCTGTCGGCGTTGGTGATCTCAACAACCTTCAGGATCTATAGGAGGGCTGCGTTAGAACGTTGATCGGAGTCTAGTCAAGAATCAAAAGCACGTACGTGGATGGAGCCGAAACGGGCACGGTGACGGGCAGCCATGTCCTGGTAGAGAGCCTCGACGGCGTCGGTGCGGCTCATCTCACGGAACTCCTTGTACATGTTGTGGGTACCGGAGCGCGAGTCGTAACGGATCCAGACGCCGAAGTTCTTGACCTTGAGGGGGCGCTTCTCGTTGATCTAGCGGAACAAAATATCAGCGGATTGTCCGGTATGGATCCATAGATTGCCATCAATTCGATGACCGAGAATTCTGTCGGAAACATACCACGTTGAGGCTGACGATCTCACCGTTGGCCTTCTTGACCTTACGGAGCTGGGTCAAGAAGTACCAGAACCGCGACTTAGCCACGACGGCATTGGGCGCAAAGATGCGCATGCGGTACAGCTTGGGCGTGGGGTTTGCCTCGGTGGGCAGATGACGCCCGATGACCTGGTACTCGGTGAGACGCCCTATTGATCAACCAGTCAGTTCAATGTTCCGCGTGGAAATTTTCGACGATGCCTCGATCTGATCGGTACGGTCGGCTGCGTTGATTCCCATGCGATAACGTTGTAGGGTCGATGTCAAGTTCGGTAATCTTGTGAATTTCGACTGAAGATCATTTGGTTGCGTATGTGCGATCGTAATTCCCCAACCCACTCATTCCTGCACCATACCCCGTCACGGGTGAACAATCCATTTCGGCCAGATTCTCCCTCCCACTCCAAAATTCCCATCACCCGAATGTCGTCAAAAATGTCGAGCTTTATATATGTCGTTTCAACGTTTCGCAAAGAGGCAGCGCAACCGATCGTCCAAAGGGAAAGGCTAGGGGAAAAATCAATCGAAAAAGGGGAATATCACTCACCCATCTGGAATTAACTGTTAGCTCAAAATTCTCCCGAGAAAATTAACGATTACATAGATTGAACAGGGTGGCACTCACTTTTGTCGACGGTGTTGTGGTTGAGTCTCGAGAAAGGTGTGCCGGGTTGGTCTTGTCGCAAAAATGGAGATTTGTGAACTTGTTGAGTTAGGGCTGCCGCCCTTCGCCTAAGCGACCGGTGGCTTGGCTCTACGCTAGTCCTGATATGGCAACTCAGCCACCGCTGGCTGATCGCGAGACTTTCGGGCAGGCGGTGGGGGCGCATTGGTTCCCCACCTCCGGACTTTGCTGTAATTGATTAATGAAGTCAATGTCCATCGCTTTCTTTGTTGCTCCCCTTGGCAACTCGCGGGATTCCTCCATGACCCTCCATTTGAGTCCCGTCTATCAACTGCAACCGAACCGATCATCCCATGACCACCCGTCCCTGAATACCACCATGTCCTCCATTTTCGACGACTTCAAAGAAGGCCAGAGAATTGGCTCTGGCCCTCGTCTAGCAGCTGCCCTTACCCCGGTCGCATCCTCCGCAAATCCCAACCGATTGCTGTCGTTCTACTACTTTTCCAATGCCGCCCGTGTATCCTCCGATCTTCGCTACTCCCTCTTCCAGTCCGGCGGCGTCAAACTTTCCCGACAAGAACAAACCGCGTGGATCGATATCTTTACGGCGTACTGGAAGGCTGCGGGGGAACTCGTCAAGTTCGATGAGAGCCCCTCGCAAGCTAGCTGGGTTCAGGTGTTCGAAGCGTGGAGGGAGGTGTCCCACACCCTGGTCCGAGGCTACTCGCATTCGGGCCTTCAGGCCTGGACCGTGCCATGTCTGTACGTGGTTGGAAAGTACCTGCGAACCTTTGCGATCCGAGCCGACGCCGAATTAGCGTCTCAAAACTCCGTTTCGTTTGGGGACCGCCTGCAGGAGGATATCGCGGCGGATTTTACCAAGAGCGCCAAGCTGGAATCGGCTGCATGGATGATGAACAGAATGTTTACTTTGTGCCTCAGTGATCGGTGGGTGCTTGCAGTCTTCTGATGGGCTTGTTCACGTTATGCTAAGTGCTATTCGCAGGTCATCTCTCGAGGAATCGCGGAAGTGGGGTATCTACAACATGACCAATCTGCTGTTCAAGACATATTTCAAAGTACGGGTGGACTTTCCGACTGTGTATATGGATGTTTGCTAACCTGCGCAGCTCAACTCCGTCGGACTTACCAAGAACTTACTTCGTGCGCTGAAGGCGTCGGCGGCAGATATCCCGGAGCTGGGCGCATTTCCCAAGTCGCACATAGTCACGTTCAAATACTATGTTGGGGTCATCAACTTCCTAGATGAGAATTACGAAGAGGTATATAGTCGCATGACGCAGCTGTCTCCGGAAGAACTAATTCTGATCCTTTTGAATAGGCCGAATCTTATTTGGCGGAGGCGTGGAGAATGTGCCATCGCGACTCTCTCAAGAACAGAGAGTGAGTGTCAGAGCATCCCTTCTATCTGTTCATACTGACCGCCATCCAGGTTGATTCTCACATACCTGGTCCCCTGCCATCTGGTCACGACGCATACACTGCCCAGCGAAAATCTTCTGTCATCATTCCCTCGACTCGAGAAACTATTCCGCCCGCTATGCGAATGCATCAGAAACGGGGATCTCCAAGGCTTCGACACCGCCATGTCAGCCGGCGAAGACCAGTTCGTGAAGAGACGAATTTATCTTCCTCTCGAGAGGGGCCGGGACATCGCCTTGCGAAATCTGTTCCGGAAGGTGTTCATCGCAGGGGGCTTCGAGGAGTCCAAGGATGGTCAGCCCCCAATCCGACGGACCCGTGTTCCAGTCGCGGAGTTTGCCGCTGCCATTCGCATCGGCACTCATGCAAGTGACCGAACGCGTGTCGACATTGACGAAGTGGAGTGTTTGCTGTCTAATCTCATTTACAAGGTATGTTGTCAGATAATGTATTCTCGTCCATCCAGTGTAGCAAGTATTGATCTCATTCAGGGTCTCATGAAAGGCTACATTGCTCGTGAACGCGGCATGGTTGTCCTGAGCAAAGGCGGTACCGCATTCCCAGGAACTGGTGTATAAACACACAAAAATCCAGACTGTCCGCCATTGACATTCTGGTCTTCTCACACACACACATGAAAGTTGGAACGAAAGTCTCGGGTACCAGAACAGACAGACACCAACTACCTAACAGTCCTCGAAATCTCGACCGACGTGCCCGTTTGGTCTGACCGTCTGAGACATCGGCCATCGAGCAAATCGTGCGCTGTCCGGTTAGTTGCGTCAACTAGTCAACTAGAAACAGGAGGGTTGGTCATCCGTATCAATCCAATCGGGTTACCTAAGTACCCAGCCATCACACCCAAGGATCTTGATCATTGATGGGATAACAATCATCCGTCCCTCGTCAAGAGTCTCAAATTGAGATGAGTGGCCATACCTCCCCAGTGAGCCAAATCGAGGATACAAGCAAAAAGCACCTTGATCACGCCTGCAGAGTGACCACATACATACCTAGACTAGATAGATCCTTTTCTTTCTGTTTCTGTTTCACGAATCATAAGATTGATTATTATCATTATCTTCCAAGTACCACCATCCTTCGTTCATAGTTGACATACTGTGACAAATTCTTAGACAAATGGAAAGACAAAAAAAAAAAAAGAAAACACCGGGTTTTGAATATAGTAGATTCCATCATTATGTGGATTTCGCCTTGCGTTTTTGTGCATTTTCCGCAACCAACCATGGAAAAAGGAAAAAGAAGATACCTAGAAAGTAAAAGAGCAAACCCCCCAACTGCGAAACATCCGAGAATGGAACCCCCTCTTGAACCCAAGCCAGCTAGTCAGTCAACCACGGGGGGGGAGACATCATGGAACCCCAAAAGGTTAAGATAGTGGGGAGGGAGGTAGACAACAAGTACCTTGGTCCCCTCCATCCCAGAGTCAGCGCTCAGAATGATCGGATGGATGGAAACATTGTGGGAAATAGAGTGCACTCGGAATCAGTCAGGTGGGGAGGTGGCAGGTTGCTTTGTGTCGACACACTTCACAATAACGTTGGACGTGTGTATTCTCCCCAGTTGTAGCCCGGAAACACTGAGCTGAGGGGTTCCACAGAGGGGACGACGAGGATAAGAGATTGGGAAGGGGGATATATGGTACAGTTCACGATACAAAACACGAGAGACGAGGATCCAGGGGAATTCGAAAGCAAAAACAAAGAAAGAAAGAGAGAAAAGAAAAGAAAATCCACGGCCATGAACACAAAACACCCCACGCTCCGTGATAACCTATCTGCGTAAATGAAACCAGGAACTCAATCTGAAATACTAGAGAAATAGACGGGGAAGGGGATAAAGGGGAAACGGAGATGGGAATATGTAAGGGGAGTAAGGGAAGAAAGGAAGAAGGCAACGAAATAAAATGCCAGAGAAGAAGAAAGCAAGAGGGGAGAAAGATAGTGAAAAGCAAGATGTATCATCCATCCACCTCTTTCGTATCTGCTTGCGGATACCTTAGCCCTCGAGGGTGTGGTATGAAGAACACTCCAAGCCAGTAGAGAGAATCTCATCGATCAGTCAGCCAGCAGTCAATCAATCAATAAATCAACCAACTGGTTAAACAGGCAATGCTAGCTTCGGATTCTGCGCCGCCACAGTATCGTCCTATCAGACTCAAACATCAGCATCAAGCCCACTGTAAACCATCATCCAACCATCCCTAGAAGCAACACCCAATACAAATATGCAAACAGAAAAAGAAAGAAAACTCACCATATAATTACACATCGCCACAAACAGATCAAAGAACAGCTTCCCGCCCTGTTCCATCTCCATCTGCATAGTGCCGCTGCGCTTGAAGGTGTCTCTACTACGGATGATCAGCGCCAGATAGTGCGCGCGCAGCTTGGATTCGTTGTCGGGGGTGTTGGCGTAGGCGAAACGCGCGCTGGTCAGGATCGTGTTGCATTGGATACCCGTGTGGAGGCCTTGTTTGCGCAGCGCAAGACGCTTGAGCATCTCGAGGCCGTATTTGTCAGCGGCGCAGCTGTGCGTTTAGATGTTAGTTGGTGTTCTTTGCGAGTATGCGGGTATGTATATAGCATAACATGGCAGCTGGAAATACATGCATGCATGTACATGCATATACATCTAAAGCAACAAGGGAAGGGACATACTAAACAGCCGTATCCCTCAATATCTCCGCTCCCACCTCGGGATGAAAGATCGTTGCGCCATGACTCTGTCCATGTCGATTCGTTCCCGCATCCTCGATCTCCCAGGAATCGCGACGCTTGTTGTGCATGAGACGAGGAAAGTAATCGCCACGGTAGAGGTACTCCAAGACGCAGGAGAAGACCTCGGGCTGCTCGTCCGGTAGCTCAAGCGGTTCGGCGAGCAAACCCGACGGCGTGAGCGGGACTCGCGAACAGGCCGTCGCAAAGAACGACGAGACGCAGAGGATTTCCTTGTGTGCGGCGAAGAGGCGTTTTTCGAGTCCCACGGCGATGGTGATCACGTCTGGTCCGGGGGTTCTGGAGTCATACATACATGTAAATATGTGTCGGTGGGCTTAGACCGGGGGGAGGTATGCGACTTACTCCGGCGGGGTGACAGGGCTGGACCTAGAGCGTCTCTGCTGTCTCTCTTGTCTTTCCTCTGGTCGACGTGGAGGGGTTGGTGTCGCGAGGAGCTCTTTGGCCGATCTGCGGCCTCGCAAACGTGCCTTTCCGGCGCCGTATTTGGAGGACAGGTTATCGGCCGAGGCGGAGGTTTGGCGTTTAAAGCTCAACATTCGGTTAACTCGGGGGTGCTGTTGGGTCAGCATTTTGTGTGGAGTATGTAAAATCTATCGTCTTTGAAGGGAGCCTGTGGAATCTAGGGCGATGGATAGGGAGGTAGGTAAGTAGGCCAGGACATGAAGAGTTTGAGGGGAGTGTTTGAGATCCAGGGGAGAAGCAGGTTTGATTGAATTAAATTTTTTTTCCAAGAGATTGCACGGCCAAGGGCAACTTTGTATGGATGAATACAAGTACAGCGTATGGTTTGCCCCTGACAGGTATGAATGAACAGGGGTGAGTGTGTTAGATACAGGAGAACACTGAGTGAAGGAAAGAAACGGAAAAGAAAAGAAGGTAAATAATATCCAGGATTATGCCATTGTTTGCCAGGATGACCCAGTCTTCTATACTTTATGATGTATACTCCATACTCGCTGCTCTCGAGTCTAGAGCAATCCAACACCGGCCTGAGGCTGCCGACGATGCAGGACGCGTAACGGCAGGTAATGCACGCGTAAAGCCAATCGCCAAATGTGCGCGCAGTCACGGGATGGTCACGGGAGTGTCACGGGAAAAGGGGTGTGGGTCTTTGGAGTGCCACACCAACCAGTGATCAAGGATGAATGCGATGGACGGTGAATTGGATGCATCCTGGACCAGGGGGTTGAGTCACTGGCAAAGAGGGGAATGTGATCCATCAATTCAGTTCTCTGACACGTCTCTTTTTTCAGGGGTATCTTGTCAGTTTGCTGAGGGACCTACCATACTAGCCTGTAAGTATCTGTATTTCCGATTCGCATCGACGCCATCAAGCTGAATATTTCCGGCGGATCCACTCCCCCTTTCGTGGGATCCATAATGACCCTACCGTATGCGATGAGAGTTCTTGACTACTTCCGCTGTACGGAGTACTCCGTACTTGTACCTAGTACTTAGTGCTTGGTGATCGAGCCTGTAAGCTTTGAAGTGTACTTATATGCAATAGATATGTATAGTGGATAAAGGCCCTGAGTATAAATCCTGCCCGAAAACGCCGTATGCCCTCAAACTCCTCGTACCCTGACTCCCTGATTCCCGGATTCTTCCCCGTCATAGGTGGGGTTCGCTCCGTCTCTTGACGCCGTCAAATAATTCCAGTGATTGATGTGGTTGGGGTCCTACAAAAAGACCTTTCGTGCTTCCCGAGCATGACTCTCGTTAGGACAATAAGGACACTTGAAGCGACTGCCCTTGCACAACCGTTTCAACGACTCTTCGGCAATGACGTGCCCGCACGGCATCATCATCGGCGGGTTCTCATCCGTCGTCTGTTCTTTGGAAACGGGACAAACAAATATGGAATGGAAAAGGTACGACGGCGGAAGCGGGATCTCGACCTAGAAGGGAGACGATTAGCCAAAATCCTGGGGACATAAAGACAAGAGCACTCATAACCCACCGGAAGCTCGTTCTCCGTCGTCCATTCGGTGCGCTTCGCCCTCATGATCGTCTGCAGTTTCAGTAGAGTGGGCAAAGCAATGGCACCCGCCGTGGCGGCTACGTATAACGGGGAGTCCGCAGACAGCCCGAGTAAGGAACAGAACTCCCGAGTGAACGCTTGCGCCACATCGTTCCAGGCAGACGGATTGGCGAAGATGCCCCTATACGGTGAATTTTCGAGGTTCGGGCAGAACGCCATCGCGCCCATCAGCTGCTGCACCTCCCGCAGGTATCGCGGCATGAAGCCTTGGAATTCCCGCCTGGCGTACTCCAAAGCCGCTTGCCGACCCGCGGAAAGAGGCGCCTCGGGAGTGTGTCCGCCGTGGAAGAGCCATACAAACTGTAACTGGCACAGTTCAAATTCCAGGTTGCTGCCTCGGACTTCCAAGGCCTCTTGGTTGTCCCGCGCCCATTGAATCGCCGGGAGCAGGTTCTTGTTCTGCTCCAATTCATGGAGGATGTAGTACATCGTGGCAAACTGCTTCCGAACCTCACTTGACGGTACTTCTTCGAGATGGAGGAGCGAGGCGGCATTTTCCGTGACACTGGAGCTGGGATTTCCCTGCTCCTCGGGAGCTCTCGCGTCCGCCATTTCAGACAGGAAGGTAGAAGCGACGGAGAACTGTCCCTCCCGCAAAAGGTGCATTGCGATCGCCCGGTTGATCAGGTGTTCTTGCGATGTCAGGGCGTCATGTTCGGTACTCGGGAGAGGTCTGTCTTTGAAAAGCTATTGTTTGATTTCGAGTCAGCATGTGCTTGGAAAGCCGATCCGAGCAATCCCGCGGTAGAACCGACCTTATCAAGCGACTTGGAATATTTATTGAGACCGCTGTGGGTCTCTTTGAGGCTGTCATTTATCGCATCGAAGGAGGATTTCACAGGGTTTTGGAGTTTGGCGAGAGTGATCGGGGCTTTTTCGGGGTCTGGTGTTAATAGGTCCGGTTAGTTGGGTCGTTGCGCAACTCGAGAGACCGCAGCGCAGCGTTCCGGGCTTTGTACTAACCGGCCGCAATGGCATTCCGTGCTTCTTGAAGAAGATCTATGGTTGACTGAACATTCTTGATGCTCTGAGATGCCTTCAGCCTCTTTGACAGTCGCTCATGTTCCTTCTGGACTGCTTCCATGATGGCCGAGGAGCTCGAAGCGGAGTGAGACAGTTACCGCTTGTCGAAGGACGGTATGGCAATAGCCATAAGGGACCACCTGGATGGCCTCAGTGGGGTAAGCAGGGGTAAGTCGGATACAGAATCAAGTGAGGAAATAACAGCGGTGCTAATCACGTTCGGCTTGGAATGGTACGAGGACAAAGCAGTTCAACAGTTGACGGGGAGATTGCGGAGGCCGCACAGCATCGCTAGTATTACGACATGGCACATCACGTGGTGCTGCACTGGCTACCCCTCCTTTTTCCGGCCGTTGCGCTGTTTGTCGTGGATCATTTGCACTGCCTTGCAAGGGATGATTCCAGGACAATCGTCCGGAGATCTTAGGATTGTGACAGATACAATCTGTTTGAGGCTTGGCTAGTGTCTACCTGGTGTCCCCTCCCAATTGTGGTTCATACGGAGTAAGCTACTGGAGAGAGCAGTTCCACATCGTCTTACTCGGTTCGATGAACTCGGCAGTTATTCTGGATGACATTAAAAATATGAAACCGACTTGGACGATATATGTAGCCTCATGCCTACTCCGTAGATACTCCGTGCTCCATAGGTATTCTTCAGCCACCCAAGAATGGAATCCATCGGGGTCTTCCAGTTTGAATGCCTCAGGTACTCAGGCATCCGCCGCGAAGGTCAGGTGCCAGCTGAAGGCAGATCCACCAATCATCTCGCTTGAAGGGTCTCGCTTACGCTAGCGCTATTTCTCGGTCTTGGCGTGGGTATAAAAGCTCCTTCTCCCCTCCACCCTTTTACCCTTCTTTTCTTCTTTCTTTCTCCATCCTAGTGCAAGGGTTTTACACGTGTCAGTGAGGAATTATCCGAGACCGTGTTTTTGCTAGTTGAAAACTACTTTTTTGACTGCTCCAGTTGGTCTTCGGATCGGCTGGGAATTTTTGAAAAAAAAATGCCCTGACTTCAGATTTTCTGAATCAGCTTGAGAGCTTGTGAGCATGGTTCTCTACAGAACCTGTGTGCATCTCTCTCGGTTCATGGTCTTCTTTTCACTGCTGTTGCTTCCCATGTTGGAGGCCTGTGGAGAAGAGGTTTCCATCTACATGTTCTCTGTTTATCCTGTAGATTCCTTTCGGTGTATCTCGTAGTTATTGTATGCGACGTCTTGCCCACATGTATAGTCCTCCCTACATACATACACCGCAGGTGGCTGACCTGATACCCTCGGCCCCTGTGGCTATGAGGTGCTGATCCCGCAATAAGGTATTCTTTGGGTTGTGGCTGAATGCAACTAGGCAACTCCTTTTCCTGCAGATTTCCAGTCTTTGATGCTGACTGGCGTTCTGCACAGACACTGGGCGGGGGTCGTCTCAATCCTGTAATTCCGTTTCCATAGGTGGAAACACTTTGTTCTATTATTTCTTTTTTTTCTTCAGTATCTACCTAGCATCGGAGTACATAGCCGTCGTAGCCATACTGTAATTCCAATTCTCGTGCCAAGTCATACTGACTGTGGCTGTGGTCTGGCCCGCTCACCGCTTCCGACGGGGAAGAAAGGCTTGTGACGTCGATTGCGGTGGTTCAACATCTCCCGAGTCCCTATCAATTCGGCCCTCATTTTCCTCTTCTCCCCCTGCAACTCCCGCGGACGCCGACTTGTCTCCTCAAACCGTCATGGAAGACCCGCAGTCCCGACCTTCCTCTTTTTGCCTGTTTTTTTAGCCGTCCAGGTTTCATCCCCTCGTCCCCTCGGATATGTCACGATTGTTTCTTTGCTCTGCTGGACCGTACAAGAAGACCCCGGGAGGGTCACCAACGCTTTCCCGCCCCTTCATTCCGAGCTCGGTCTCTGAATACTGATTGATCTGTTATCATTTGTTGTTGTTTTATATTCTGTACTTCTACTGCTTCTCTTGGCCCTCACCGATCAGGATATGAGCAGTTCTTCGACTCTCTTATGGTAGGAACTCGCTCGTCGTTCCGCCATGCCTCCTCCTACAACGCAGAACAGCGCGCAGGCGGCGCCCCCTGCTACAACTCCCCACGAACCGACGCGGACCTCGATCGCTGCGAAAGAAAGCCTATCGACCCACCCGGAAGGGTCAGAAATCCATTCTTCGCGCCACGGCCACCAGAAATTCGTCTTCGCCGACCCTATCGCGCTCCGATACCTCGAAGAGGACCCCTCGACGATCGTACTCGCCCGGCGGACGGTCTTGCAAGGATACGAGATCTACATTGTTGAGCAATGGGCTTGTTCGAGGATCCACCCTACTTTTATAATCACCACATACACCGGAGACGCCTCGCACAAGGTCACGGTTGGGGTGCTGAGCGTTCCCACCGACGAATCGACCTGGTCCCCTCGTCTACGGCTGTACGTCAATGCCGTCACGCAGTGTCAGGCACGCAGGAAGGACACACACTTGGGGACTTTGATGGTGACCGATCTGAACGTTTTTCCGTCAGCGTTGACGGTGATCCCCGTGCCTGGCGGTGACGTGCTCAAGCATAAGGACGATTTTATTGTGAATGAGAATCTGAAGCGACTGAATTGCTCGGGTCGTGCTGGACTGAAGCTCCAGCCCCCTGCGGCGGCGACCGAAGCGAAATTCCACCAGCTGTATCGGACAAGCGAGAGAGTGCCCTTGTACAGTGCGGTCATTGAGCTCGTGACGCAATGCCAAATTGCGCTGCTGATGTACGGCAACCTCGCCCCGGAATATGTGGACGGACTGTTATGTGACGTGACGGAGGCGGCGATCAGTGACTGGTGGAACGACATAGGGATAGACCTGTATAACATCGAGCCCAGTGATGGAGCCTTGGGCCCAACCTCCGTCGCAGCCCTACTCGGGACTCTGATGGGGGCTCGAAACCGGCTCCATGCTTTCGGTGCGCCTGTTGGAAAGGATGCGTTCGACATACACAACCTCAAAAGGGGGATTAGCAGCTTCCAAAAGTCGCAAAAGCTGAAACGAACACGAAGACTAGACCGCCAAACCCTTGATCGACTGCACCGGGTCACTGCAAAGGCGGCCAACTCCGAAGGCTGGACGGACGCCGTCAAATCAACCATGGCCGAGCTGAGTGGACACGGCGGGGAAATGGTCATGGGCATGGTCCGGGGGCGCGAGAAAGCCGGTATCGCCGATATCGAAACGCTGGATGTGGACAACTTTGCGCAATTGGCGAAAGGAGCCCGAGCAAAGTGGCTGTGGAGAGGGAAACCGCGCAAGGGTGACGATAACTTCATGAGCGGGCCGCCGGCTGCTGATATGATGTTCACAACCGATGACCAAGGCGGCTATGTCTGGACAAGCCGCAAACGACGCTCTTACGAGGATATGGGCGGCGATCGCCCCCTACAGAGCCCGGATCTCCCGATGAAACAACCTGAGCTTGCAAGCGCGCTCGACGAGAAAGATCAGAACCTGGGCAAGATGGTTCGTCGCGGCGTCAGTGGGAAAGTATCCGACGCACGGATAGGGTTCGGCAGGTTCAAAGACGCGGTTGGATTTCGGTCACATCTGCCAAAGCAAACGAAAGATGGTGTGGACCTGATTAGTGATGCGGCCTATATCCCGGAAGAAAGTGATACGGAATTGCCTAAATCTGGTGCTGATGGCGGTCTTCATCAGATTGAGGCCGAAGGTGCCCAAGAAAGTGAAAACCGAGTGCATCATGACGATGCAACGAGGGAACCAGCATTGAACACCATATTACCAAGATCGTCAGAGTCCCGTACCCCTGCTATCACGATCGATCCGGCTGTCCCCAACGATGGTTCCGAATCGTCCAATAAAGTATCCCTTGCCCGACCAGACGACGAACTCCAGGATCTGGAACGCTGGCGGACAAGATCCACCGATGCATCGGCCGACCGAGACCAGACATTCGAGCTGGGTTTAATGTCGCTGCGTCGACCGCAGAGCTGCCCGGATCTCAATACCAAGGACGATTCCGACCAAAAGAATCGCCATTGCCCGCGCCATCTATCCTTCAGTATCGTCGAAAACGTTGTTTTGACTTGGAAAGAAATAGGAACCAACGAAGGCCTCCTCGACAAGTCAGATGCCACTTTCGAAGAAGCTGTCGCCCAGGAAGACATGCTCGCCAACGATGCGCGGATCTTCAGCACCCGCATCCAGGAGCTAGGCGAACGCACCGTGCCCTGGGTTGAGAAACAAGTCGATTCCGTCGATGACCTGAACCGGATCTTATATGAAAGCCACGAGAAGATCAATGCCGAATACATGGACCGGCTGAACCAGTATCAAGAAATCCGGGACCGCTCCAGCGATCTGCTGACGGAGGAGCATACATCGCTCACGGACCACATGAGACGGGTGGAGATGATAGGCGCAAAGCTAGACTACGAGCTCAATGTACTAGGCTCGAGAGTCGAGGATGTCGAGACGGGGCTCGGAGAGTTTGAACGACAGGTGAACGAGATGGAATTGAGGGTGCAAGAGTTGATCCAAGGCGATGAGGAAAAACAGAGCCACTCCTGGCTGAATTGGCTTGGCGGACTGATAGGCTTCTCAACCTGATACGTCCTGCTGACATCTGTACTATAAGACTATTTCCCTACATATATCCCTTCTAATGTACATAGCTTTGAAATAGATTTTCTACAGCTCACCATGGTGGAACAATATCCATCCAAACAAACCTAAGCACCGAAGATGCCAAAAAGCCACCTTAACAGTACCACTGGAATCAATTAAGCATCAATCAAGGCCCGTCCGAGTCAAGCCTCATAATCTTTGTTCATCACACAAAAAAGAAAATGTATTATACAGAATCAACAGTAATCATTTCTTCCCACGTCTTCCCCCTTTTACATGCCCATACCTCCCATGCCACCAGCCCGGCCGGCGGCCTCGCCCTGCATCTTCTCGCTGACCTTGACGTTGACGTCGAAGAACTTGGAAACGCAGCGGTCGAGGCAGACGGACTCGCCCTTGTTCAGGTCTCCTTCGCGGTAGTCGACGGGGATGCATTTCTTGGTGCAGGATTCGGTGAGACTAGAGGGTAGAGGATTTGTTAGTTTTTGGTCTGGCTGGTTGGTTGGGAGGCTATTGTTTGATGGGGATGGTTGTTGCGGGTTATGTTCCGGGGGCGCAAGGATTGGTAGAAGAGGTGTGAGGGAGGCTGGATTTCTGGTATAGAGGCTAGGCTCACCGGTTGAACATGTCGGAGATCATCTCGATCTCAGTCTCAGCGGCAGCAATCTTCTCTGCCGAGGACATCTTGGGGGGGCCGCCGAAGAGGAAAGACATTATGATGGTGTTTTATGGGGTACGAGGGATTTCAGACTGAAATGGGTTGAGCTTCCGTGTTAGCGACTTTTGTTCTGTTCCCAGATATTTGGATCAGTACTCACGTACAAGATAGAATGGTTGGTGTAAAGCAAGATGCGAGGATGAACTTGAAGCCGGACTTACGTACCGGGCAGAAGGTGAGGTCGGAAGCTTGGACCTCCTTCACCGCCCTGCCGAGTTTTCTTTCTCCGGGCTCGGCTTCTCTCTTCTCTTTCTCGCTTTCTATTTTTCCCGCACAGAAAGGTTATGTTCCTTGTCGACGTAGTTTTCTTCAATTTCTGTTGATTGTCTTTCCTCCCTCTCAATATGCTTTCTATTCGCCCCCGGTGGGCTTCGCAGTTGAGCGGGGGGAGTCTTTGGTCCAGGTAAGAAACCGTCTGCTTGCAATCCCTGCTCCCTCTTCCCCCAGACAATCATAGGACGAGACACATCCCTATATTTTCAGAACCGCTGCATTGATGCTTGCTCTGCAAGTCATGAGTAATACT
Organism: Aspergillus ochraceus; assembly: GCA_004849945.1. NCBI lineage: Eukaryota > Fungi > Ascomycota > Eurotiomycetes > Eurotiales > Aspergillaceae > Aspergillus > Aspergillus ochraceus. Next base: position 852,053 of record SSOS01000001.1, on the reverse strand, counting down.
CGGAATCTACTTCTGATTTGATTGGATTGAACTGTTTTGCGCATGAATTCCTCTCGCTTCGTTGAACGCATTGGCTAACAGTTCATGTTAAGATCAGGACCATCTGTCTCCCTCGGCATGCGGCAGGGTTTTCACTTGAATCACAAATTTAATCAACATAGAGCTCCGAAGTATTTATTGGTCGGCCCTACCAACACCAGGAAGAGTAGCACTGCTGCCTCCCCCGAGAGAGCCTACCAGGTTAGACTGCAGGAGGTCCGACAAGCCTGCCCCGAGCCATACCCTCGTCTGGCAGCGGACCAGCGCTCGTTGAGTTGTTCGGATTTCACCACCCGATACAGCCACCTAGCCAATAATGAAACAGTAGAAAACGACTCTGTCGTCGTTAATGGTAGGTCTTGGCCTGACCTGGCTCTTTCGTTTCCTTGTACTTAGATTAGTAGGTAGGATACGTACCTATAGACTTGCCGGAAACAAATTGATCTTCTTCGATATCGTCCAAAATGGTCATAAAGTCCAGATCATGTGCAATTATCGTCAATTAGAGGGAATCATCACTCCGGCGGAGTTCAAGAGGCTCTACCGGCTTCTTCGCCGTGGAGATGCTTTCTGTATGTTTCTTCTTTTTTTTTTCGTATCTTCCTATATCCACATAGACTGAACTATCTTCAGCTGTAACCGGTAAGCCTCACCGGACTGGGCGGGGCGAGCTTACGGTCGTGGCGACTCAGTTGCCGCAGCTTCTGTCTCCCTGTCTGCACGATGTGCCTTTGGACGCAAAGGAGCACGAGAACTCCCCGTATCCGCGCCATGTCCAGTTCTTGGCCGATCCAAGTACTGCGGATATCATCCGGGCGAGGTCGGCGATTGTCCAATATCTTCGCCAGTTCTTTGTCGATCGATCGTTCATGGAGGTGAACACTCCGATCGTTGGGTCTGTTGCCGGCGGAGCGATCGCTCGTCCTTTCTACACCTTTGCGTCGGAGTTCCCGGACCGTAAATTGTCTTTGCGGATTGCGCCGGAGCTGTGGTTGAAGCGGTTGGTGGTAGGCGGTTTTGACCGCGTGTTTGAGATTGGACCCTCCTTCCGCAATGAAGGTACGTCACCGCGGTCTGGATGAAGCCGTATGGGTGCAGTGCTGACCGAGCCATATAGGTATTGACAAGACTCACAACCCGGAGTTCACGACATGCGAGTTCTACCATGCATACGCCAACCTCGAAGACCTCATGACCACAACCGAGAATCTGCTCTCTGGCATGGCGCAGCATATCCGCCAATTCAACGAAAACGCCACTCTCACGCCTACCAATGCTGATTTCTCCACGCCATTCCGCCGCATCGACTTCATCACCGGCATCGAAGAGAAGATCGATCGCAAACTTCCGGACCTCACGGACCCCGATGCCTTCGAACAAGTAATGCAACTCTTCCACGACCTTTCCCTGCCTCTTCCGGACAAACCCACCCTCCCTCGACTCCTCGATGAGCTCTGCAGCACCTACGTCGAGCCCGCATGCATCAATCCGACTTTCATCATCAACCCTCCCGAATGTCTCTCCCCGCTCTCCAAATCCTTCATCCACCCCACCACTAACCAGCGCGTCGCCGCGCGCGGCGAGCTCTTCATCGAAGGACGAGAGGTGGTGAACACATACGAGGAGGAAAACTCGCCGTTTGAGCAGCGACGCAAGTTCGAAGACCAGGTCCGCTACAGTAAGGCGGCTAAGGAGAACGAGGAGGTTGACGAGAGTTACCTGGAGGCTTTGGAATGGGGTCTGCCGGCTACCGGCGGATGGGGATGCGGAATTGATCGTCTCACTATGCTCTTTACTGGCGCGAAAAGAATCGCGGACGTTTTGCCGTTTGGGACTTTGAGGGCTGTGAGTCGGAGGAATGAGTGAGTGTAATGATGTGGGAAGATGTCTGTATACTATTTTGTAATAATTTGGGTTCGATTTTCTTAGTGATACCAGGTTGAATAATTCTCTCTCTTCTTTACTTTTTTTTTTTCTTGTAATCAATCGAATATCGGGGATATTGATGTTGTTTGCTTCGTTTGAATGGTAGATATTTCATATCTTCGCGCCAAGACTCAGACCCTTCGACGGCCATCTCTCCTTCACTTCTCCCCTCAATATCTTCAATCCGAGGATGCGAGATTTAACATTCAAATCAATGACATCTACAATTCAATGCCACAGGGACTACATCCGCCCAGTCTGACACCTGTCAATCCACCAGCATCACCTTCCATTCCATCCTAGACCCTAGTCCCTAGATAACCAATGGTCTTATCGCTATCTAGTATCTGGGGCCATATCTGGGGTGTGAGGGGTATCCTAACACTAGGTATCGTTGGACCAGCTTCTCCAGACTACGGATCCTTTAAATCGAGATCAGGCAAGGCTTGCTAGGCCCTTGTCGGGCGTCGGGCAATTCCGAACAAAATCAGCAAACAGATACAGTCATGGAGGAAAAGACGAAGCAGTCGGTTCTGTCCCTGATGGTTCGTCAATTATGCATGGCAGCGAAATCAAATTGATGGTCAATGGTATGTTTGTTGATCAAGCGGTCCAGCGCCCTCGCCCTCGCCATCGTACCATTCATTTCTGGGCGATAAAAAAAAAACCGCCGATAACCGTTTGGCTTCAGCGTCGGAGCGGGCCGTCTTGTCGTTTTTTTTTAATGGCTCCGCGTGGGGGGAGAGAGGGGTAGATTTTTTTTTAATGTTTCTTTCTTCTCCGTGACATTCTTCGCTGCCTATCTTCCTTCTTTCTATTTTCCTGCTTGCGCACTTGTCTGAAGTGAAGATCAGACTCAACGCAATATGGGATTGCAAGGCGTGTCGCAGGCTCAGGCCGTCACGGTGAGTTTGAAAGAGTTGATTGACGGTGCGTATCTGGATCTATCTACCCATGTCCCTGTGCAGGCAGAGGCCGATGCTAATCATTCTCTCTCTTTCTTAGGGTCTGTCTCTTTTGAAACCCTCACCGAGGCCTTCGGACCGTCTTCGCTAGGCATCATCGTCGTGAAAGATCTCGACACCGAATTTCAGCGTCTGCGCGCGCAAGTCCTCTCCAACGCCTCATATCTCGCTGCGCTTTCCAACGATGAACTAGGTACATCCCCCCCCCCCCTTTGGACCCCCTCTTAACCCACGGATCAATCCCACTAACTCGCACAGAATCCCTCACCAGCCCCTCAGCCAACTACCTCGTCGGCTGGTCCTGCGGCAAAGAAACCCTGCGATCCGGCCACTTCGACACCCTCAAAGGCTCCTACTACGTCAACTGCGCCTTCTACCAGAACCCCGACCTCGAGGGCGCCCCGGCCGACGACTTCCCCGATCTGCCTGGCTACACAGCGCCCAACATCTGGCCGCCGGCGGACCGTCTGCCCACCTTCCGGAAAAGTCTCGAGGAGCTATGTATGCTGATTATTGATACCGCGGCGTTGGTTGCGCGCGCTTGCGATCGCTACGCTGGGGCTAATATCGAAGGGTATAAATCGGGGTATTTGGAGCATGTTGTCAGGAGTAGTCTTACTACTAAGGCGAGGTTGCTTCATTATTTCCCTTCTAACGATGCTACCTCCAACTCCAACCCCAACGGGGCCAGTGACGAGGCCAACGACGACTGGTGCGCCACACACATCGACCACGGCTGTCTCACCGGTCTGACCTCCGCCATGTTCATCGACGAAGCCGCCTCCTCCATCAACCCATCTGCTACTTCTCCCCTAACGGAACTCCCTACATCCCCAGACCCCCAAGCAGGCCTGTACATCCAGTCCCGCACCGGCGAGGTCGTGAAAGTCAACATCCCGAAAGACTGTCTTGCGTTCCAGACCGGCGAGGCGTTGCAGCTTATCACGAGGGGGAAGTTCCGTGCTGTGCCGCATTTCGTGAAGGGTGCGAGACCTTCGCAGGGGGCTGGGGCAGAGGCGCGGATTGCGCGCAATACGTTGGCGGTGTTCACGCAGCCGAATTTGAAGGAGGAGGTTGAGGAGGGGAAGTCGTTTGGGGAGTTTTCGAGGGAGGTGTTGAGGAAGACGTATTAAGCTTCCTCTTTTTTCTTTCTCTTTCTTCTCGGAAGTTGTCGCTGGGGCGGTCTGAGTGAGTGGGTGGGTGGGTGCGCTTCTTGTGTATCTATTCATCTGTCTATCTAGTTGTCTATATCTGTCTGTTCATGTGTCTTATTCAGATCCGTAGCTTTCAATTTGTACATACGAAGTATGCATAGTATACTATACAGACGTCAATCCATTACCTGCCTAGGTGCCTAGTATGCAAGAAGGTCTCTCTAGTCGACGAATGCAGGACAAGATAAACACACGGACCAGGCAGAAAGGGGAAAGAAATGGCATTCATTGGCTAGCTGATCAATACCAAATTTCCGGCCCGGTTGATGCATGAAAACATGAGAATGGAAGAAAGATACCAAATTCCGACCGCTTGGAAGACAACAAAAGAAGATAGGAAAGAAGGAAGACAATGTCCCTTAAGAAAACAAGTTCAAAAGAAGGAGAGAGAGATGAAGAAAGAAAAGGGTATCTGAAAATATTCTACAAACCACCTAGCGAGATAAGCTAACCCAGATATCTGTTTGCCCATCAGATCAAATCAAGCTAAGACCTGAAATCAATTCACATGCAAAATCAAAGTCCCGGTTTATAATCGCCTCCTTCTGACTCCTCAGTCCCCCCACGGAGTTGATCCATGCGGAGGGTAAAGTCCTCCAATTCCTCCGATTCTTCTTCCTCGTCATCAACATTTCCGCTCTCTATACCCCCCGACTCTAACGACTCCAACGGTTCCTCTTCCGCAGAGCTCACATTGTTACTCATATCCCCGGCTCCGAGACCCGTGCTGACCAGCATGCTTAGCTTGCCGACCTCGGCGAAGCTGGATCGCGATTTCGTGGCCGGTCGCCCAACGTCGCCCGGGATCTTGGCCTCTCGGAAATCAGCCGGCCCCGCGGTGCCGTCGACGATGCGCAGGTTGGCACGCCACATGGCCATGTCACGGATGTCGCTGTAGTAGCCGACGTCTTCACCGTTGAGGGAGTCGATGGCGAGCGTCTGAGTGCGGAAGTCGCCCCAGAACCAGTTGCGACCCGGCGCGATGCGTTGGTCGGATTGGCGCGAGTAGGCGCGACCGTTCAGCACGCCGTGAAGATCTAGGCCCAGGGTTAACCGGCCAAAGAGGAGCTGCATGGCATCGGGCTCGTAGCATCGGCCGAGGATCATGTCTTGGGAGACCTCCACGCTGGCGCCGGACCAGAGCCGGTACCACGACCCGTACCCGCCCATGCCGATGTAGTGGAAGGCGTCGGAGACTTCGTCCGGGGCCATGGATTTGGGATCTTGGAGAAGGAAAGGCCGCGCGTAGTATGCGCGTTTGGAGCTGTTGGAGTAAACTTTCCCGCGGATGCGCACTTCGATGCGCTCGGCCAGGTGCTCTGATTTCAGGCAGTCGTCGCATTGGATGAGGTTAAGGCAGATCTCGTCGATGACCATGACATCGGTGACGGTCGTCGGTTGCGATTGTTGTTGGTCAGCGTGGGCGGCCCCGGGTTTCAGTCGGACAACGTCTCCGACGACGAGCAGCTCGGCGCCTAGGAAGATCCCCCGGCAGTAAATCGAAGCGTCGGGCCAAGTGCCTTTGAAATAGTACTTGTCGAGCAGGCTGAATGAGGACATGATGGTCATGGCGTATTCAATGGAGGGGTGGAGAGCGTGGCGAGGGGTGCCTTGCAGGAACATCTCGTAGGAGTTAAACGGCTTGATGCACTTGAGAGGGACGTATTTGTAGTGAAGTGAGTAGCTTTTGTCGATGCTGTGCGGGTCGGGGAACGTTTCCACGCGGAACCCTGAGTAGTTCACCCCCGAATCCTTGTAGGTTGTGCTGTGCAGGTCTTGGAGTACCGTATCTTCCTCGGGCACTTGACCCACGACGCCGGCGCGCCATTGAGGGGTTCCCAGCCATCGGTTCTCGGTTGAAGAATAGGGTTCAATGTGCCTTGTTTCCGAGTTCCAGGCCAGCTCGCCCTCGAAATCAGGCATCCAGAGCACAACTTCACCGATTCGCGGCAGGTAGGCGGGCTGCATGCTAAAACCCTCGATCAATTCGGCCAATTTCGTTTGCTCGGCCCGCCAGTCCATACTCTCATTCTCGGTGATCGCTTTTTCTAGGCTTCCCCGTTTCCTGAGTTCCACGATTGCCGTCTTGAACACGTCCGTTGTCCCTTCGCTGTCAACGGCTATCGGACGTGGTGTCATCGATGAGAACATGGCAGAGGGCCTTCCTGGAGGTCTCCCAGGTGGTCTTCCTACCGGCGCCCCTGGCGTTCCCGGCCCCATCGATGGTCTTCCTGGGGGTCGGCCAGGCGGTCGGCCAGGTCTCCCGGGTGTTCGTGCAGCTTTAACGGCCGGTCCGATCGATCCATCCGGTCTCACCAAATGGCCGTCGATCACATGGCTTCCTACAGGCCGACCGGGCTTTTTTCGTCCTTCTGGAGATCTTCATCAGCATCTTGGACACAATAACTAGAGTCATGGGGAACTAACCTTTGGAAAGGCTTGTCATTTTCTCGCAGAGAGCACATTGACAGGGAGTCTTCCCCCCGGTCATAAGATAGTAGAAGTGAGGAAAGAAATGGACGGGCGAGAAGAAATATTGTCCGAGAGGGTGACCCCAGAGGAATTTATCGCGCTATTCAACGTTAGCTTTTGGTCAAGAGGTCTAGAGGGGGTTCTCACGATATTGGGTTTCGTCATACGCGGTCGATCAAGAAGCGCGTAGCCTTCCGGTAAAGTGTCCAGTATATAGTGTGTGCCTTGTTTTTTCCGTAGACGGTTAGCCAATTCAAGAGACTTGTGGAAGTCACGTATAACATGGACAAAACCGACAAGCAAAGGTTATCTATGAGCAATGACTTTCTCCAGGCGCCAAGTCTCTATAGGGCATACTGAAAATGGGTAGAGAAAAAGAGAAAAAGAGAGAAGATTGAGTGTAGACGCGTAATTCAAATAGAATAACCACATTTTCATGTCCATGCAGACTCAAAGTTGACATCTTGAATGCTTCCAACCAGGTGATGAAGCGGAAGTGAACAAAGAGAAAACCACCAAATGCCGAACAAAACAAAATAACACAAATAATCAAACGATCAATTCAACAAACGGCAAAAACCAACTGAGTCCACATCCAAAAGAAACCCCCCTCAACAAAAGAAAAGAAAATACATACCATTTTCATAAGCCCCAGTCTTCTGCAACCATAATTTGGCCAGCTTCTCCCGATAAACACTATCGTCCGGTCTCCCGTACTTAGGATCCTTAGGCCAAGTCGAGTCGCTGCCATCCGTAAACGATCGATTGATGGGGACTATGACGACCTGTTCAGCGACCCCGGGGGATTGCGCTAGCTGGGGAGTGGAGGACATGATGGGCGATCCACGATGTTAATCAATGAAACCAATCGAAAGGGGAAATAGCAGCTCCTAGCAGAGCGGTGGAATTGACATGCTCGCTGTCAGTTCTGGGTTCAGTTGAAAGGCAGTATAAACGAAGGACGAGGGATGAATGGAGTTGTTTCTAGTACTCCGTCGGGAGGAAGAAGGACTCGTAGATCGAATCATGTGACTGGCACCAGGGCCCGCTCTTTTTTTATAGTTTAATTTACCAGAAGTTACCAGTATTGACTCTACTTATGAATCCAGCATTCAGTATGATTTCACATTGATGAAATAGCGAAAATCAGTCATTGTTTCTAACCTCACTCTAAATTCACCGGCATCCCTTTCACAATCAGACATCTCCCAGCCCTTCACTGACTCTCTACCACCTCCGGCTCGGCCACATACGGAGGTGGAGCCAACTCGCCTTCCTGAGCCCAGACCTTATTCAGTTCCCCTTCAATCTCTTCGCGGCGCTGCTTCCACTCGTCCACCTTGTCAAGACGCTTGCGCAACTCCTGCAGCTCCTTCTCAACGCCCAGCTTCTCCTTCGCTGTGCCGATCCTCTCGAATTCCCAGTGCTCTCCTTCGGTTCCGAGTCCAATAGTCAGGTTATAGGTGTGGTACTTCTTGAGGGACGCACGCGTAGATATTGTAATCAGAGTGATTCCCCGATCCTTGGCCCGTTCATACAACAGGCCCTCGACGTCCGAGGAGACGGCAGAGGTCCCCTCATCCAGGAACGCGTAGCGGGGCTCGTGGTAGAATAATCGTGCCAGGGCCATTCGCTGCTTTTCGCCACCACTCAGAACGTCCTTCCACTCTTTCCGAGAATCCCATCCTCCCTCGCGGGCGGGGAGGTAGCCCAAGAAGGCGTCGTCCAGGATCTTCTGGAGGTTGGCGTCAGATTCGCCGGCCTCGTGCATCTCCATCTCGGTGTGGGGATAGATTACTTGGTCGCGCAGAGTTCCCACGCTGAGATAGGGTCGCTGTGGTAGGAACATGGCCCCGTCAAGACCGAATCCTCTCGGTCGGCTGACCAGCCCACGATACACGGGCCACAGGCCTGCGACGATGCGGGCAATGGCAGACTTTCCGACGCCATTAGGCCCGGAGATGAGAAGGTGATCACCAGAGTGTACAATGAACGACAGGGACTCGATGAGGTCGTCGCCACCCATCGGGTAAAGAGAGGGCGCAACGACGGGGACTTGCTCGAGACGAACACCATCGAATCCGTTGTGGATGGTACCCTGGACGTCCGCTAGGGAATAGAGCTCGGCGTGAGAGCCTCGTGGTGGGTAGTAAGCGTTCGCATGCACTCGGTGCAGCGTCGAAATGAGGGTATACACTCGCGATGTGTAGCCAGCCAACTCAGAGATGTCTTTGATGCTGTACATCATGCGGCCGCCAGCATCAGCCAGGGACAGCATTAGGCGTTTGTTGGTAATAAAGTCCTTCATGCGGCCCCGTTCACGGCCAATCGCCTCGGGAGTATCGACCAATTCTGAGGCACCACCCGTGCCGCCCCAGGCTGGTAGGAAGACGGGCAAGGAAGTGATCAGGTAGCCAAATGCGGACCACGAGTATTTCAGAATGACATCCTCGAGCATGTTGTAGCGAATCTTGAGACTGTAGATGCCTTCCATCCAGCGCTGGAGATCTTTAAAGCTTTTCGTCAGGAACACCCGTTCGATGTCGGCGCCGCCATAGAACGAAATCTCCTCAGCATTGGCCAGCAATCGGGAATGGAGGCCACGGAAGTCACCCTCCTTCTTGCCCTCGACAGCCTTGAGCTTTCCAAAAGGCGGGGACAGCTTTCGCAGGACAATCGCCGTACTGAAGTAACCCGTAAGGATACCACCGAGAGCGAGAGGTCCCAGGGAGCGGTACAGCTGGTAGTTGAACACAAACAGATCCACCAGCGGCTTTCCCATTGAAGAGTAGAGTGCTGCGGCCGCCGAGCAAAACAGGGTGAGATCTTGCGTGATGAACTGGTCGGCTCCTTGCCCGATGCCGCCATCAAGATTCATCAGTTTGTAATAATTGTTGTCACCGGTAAGATATAGATCGTGTATATATCGAGTAAGCCGGGTTCGGAAGGCTATGGACACCTTCGATTGCAGGAATTTAATCATTGCGTTCGTGTAGGAGGCGAGAGTTCCGATACCACACCATTTGATGATCCCCCAGGTAAAGGCACGACCCTTGCCGGCCACAAGATCTCGAACAATCTCACCGTCCAGCCGGGCAATGAGCAGCGACAGGTATGTCCGGAGCAGCAAGAAAACACCATGACCCATCAGCAGACCAGTCTCTTTACTTCCCCATCGGGGAACCATGATGCTTCCCAGGCTGAGGAACTGGTGAAGGAAGGCCAAGTTCAGCCCCGGCTTCGTCGTCGGCGGAGGGATCTGGGTTGCTGATTCGCCATCATTCGCGCGCGCCGAGGCCGGCGGGTTCAGGAAGAGCCTCCGATGCGCGTCGAAAGTGGTCATTTTCGTAGGGTAGATCTTGACCTTGGAGGTCATGGAGTCCCTATATGGCACGTATATAGTCCGGGACCCATCCTTGCCCTTGATGCCGGAATTCCGGCGCAACAATCGTCTTCCTCGAGCATTTTCCTTTGCCCTTTCCCGGAACACTTTATAGCCACCATATCCCGAGCCCACGATAGACAGGAGGAGCGCGACGGTGGCGATGAGTTTGGTGGTTTTGGACGAATGCTTGAAGCGGGAGCGGACCCAGTCGGCGTAGTATTTGTACAGCGTCACGAGAGGATCCTCCCGGCGTCTCAGGGTAGACTGGGCAGCCATTGTTGATTTCAATTCGAAGGGTATTAGACAGGTTCAGGGGGGGGAGGGCAACTTCTCGACTTGCGGATGCCCTTGCGGCACATTACATCCGGGCGTCGAGGGCCATGAGCGAAGAAATGAAGCGTCCGCAAGACGCGTTGGAGATTTGAGATTTGCGACACGGAGTGTAGATAGGCGTTAGCTAGCAGTAGGGTGCGGTGTGGTGATGAGAGAGGAGGTTTGACAAGGAGAGTTGGCGATGAACCAAGTCACATTCTGGGCGATGCTGACGTTCCCATTCTGGAGTTGCATGTGAAGACCTCGGGCCAGATTGCGGAGTGGCTCACGTGCGGAGTCCCCAGACTGAACCCACGATGACGTTGTGTTTACTTGGTGAGAGTACGGGGTCTATTCATGCTACTGTGTGGTGTGGTGATGATACAACAAAATGGCGCACGACACCAATAGATTTCCTAAAACAAAAAGCAATACGAAGACATCCAGGGATTCGACTGGAGTCTCCGCATTACAGAACAAGTTGGGGTGCCTTATGTATGTACTGTACCCACTTTCCCACAAGGGAATGACTAATAGGGATATCTTTTTGGGCATTAGGGTGTGGATGTAGTCCGAAGATGGTTAGATAGAACAAAAAAACCTGCACATGAAGGGATTCGAACCCTCGATCTCCGCATATCTTTCTCATACGAGTGCGGCGCCTTACCACTTGGCCACACGTGCCAGTTGATATCTAAGGGGTCGAATCTATAGATTATGTTTACTGCGTGCTTATCGAAAATGCAGTGTTCAATCTCATCCGAGCATAAGAATGATCTACACTGTAGAACAGACCTGGATGTTATTGCCCTCGCAACGGATTTTATCGGTCTTCGCTTGCTTAACGAAACGATGTCCAAGACTACTGCTTCTTTTACGTAGTCTATTACAACGAAAACAGAGTCGGCGGAAGCCTAGGGTATCTTCTGTCTCACTATTTTGCTGTATATATATTCCCGGTTTCTGCTCACGTATTCGAACGCTCTCTGATGATTTCTTCTGTCAATCACTCCTAGTCGCGCCGAAATCACTATCCCCCCCCAAAAAAACAAAAAACAAAAAATAAAACTACAAAAAACAAGCAGCTGCTAATACCCTGTGCTCTACCAAGTTCACAGGTGTTCCTCCGCCGCCTTCTCTCCACTGGTGACCCGGGACTACAGTGGAACATTCAAATGCCTTTCGAGGAGACTAGGACACAGATAGCAGAAGAGAGTATGCATATCACGCGAGACATTGCGTCACATTATTGGGATAAACCACAGGCCATCTAGTGCCACCACTGCCTACACGGTACTACGTATTTGTACATCGGAACGACGATATGCAAAAGATATTAAACTACCGTTACATCATTGGCCTGCCAAAGTATATAAACGGCATCGAAGCATCGAACAGAAGTAAGCTCAATGCTGCGGAACAGAAGAATTTCTTTCTACCTACGGAGTACTCCGTACAAGGAACACAAGGGCAACCTGCGACACAGCTAATCCGATTTCGAGTCGCACATATAACAGAGGTTATTATTACTCCGTAAGTCCCCAAATGCCAAGTTCTCGACTTCTCGCCATTTCCCCGAATTAAGCGCCTGACATTCATGGCCCGGATGGAATGTTCCACCTCTGCATTCTTGCCCTGTCACCTCCAATGAACCCCACAGATCCTGGGAGTCGAGTCAAGTTCATCGCCACAATGGTTTACCTGCTGGGACGATGAGCAGTAACACCATAAGTGTATGTAGTGTTTGACACAGAGCAGTTATGTATTGATTATCGTCTTGTTTGTGACAGAACAAGCCCGAGTGATACAGAAGAAGATAGTCCTCCCACTAGTAGCGATGAGTCCCCAAATCCTTTGCAAAGAGCAAACCCTTGCACGGACCGACTGGAGTCGTCGACAGAAAAACGGGGGAATGAGGATATGATTTGTTGCCCTGGAGGGCATCTCCACCCGGCGCATATAATTTCGCAGAGACCGATGGACTATTGTGGGCCCGGGCATAACTAGCGGTTCTTGGGAGCATGGATGCCACTCCCGAACTGGGTTGTCCGGCGGTTGGAGTCGTCCAGTGACTGGTGGAGGAGCTCCTATTAGTGAATACGGAGTATGAGGAGGTGGTTGTGGGTGTAGTGTACTTATTGTACTCCGTAAGGTAGTTGCTGGATTTCCTTGGAGATCCCCTGAGCTCGCAGGAGGGGATTAAATTGCGAGGTTAAGAATGAATACGAATGACGGATCGGGGCGGTCCAATTGCAGATGACAGATCGTTATCACAGTTGAAGAGAGTCAGAAAAGTGAAGACTCGTCCGTGGGTTACTGGACTGGGAAAGGGAGGCCAGTCTACCTTAGCGGGGGGACGGTCCAGGATGTCTGGAAATGGCTACTGTAAGTTGCTAACCAGGTAGGTGATTAGTAGCAACTAATTAACCGGCTAAGAGAGATGAGATCCCGTATCACCAAGTCAGTAGGGATCTCCGGGAGCTGAGCTGCGTAACTTGCCAAGTGAGAAAAGTGAGAAGAGGGTGTTTACTGTACTGTTTGCTGTTTGCCTTGAATCTAGAGTGACTATCCAGACTCTAGCCCGTAGTATATTATTATCTACACCCCTGGGGTGCCAAGTCAACCCTCATTATGCAGGTCAATAATATCCAAGTAGTTAGATTGATTTATTTCTTATTCAGAAAAACCCACCCGGCAGGAACGCGAGGTTAATTCCCGGCCTTCTCCCGGCCAGAGTCCCTGAGGAGGAAGAGGAAGGACGATACATCGACAGCTGCAGGCACAGATGCCTCTAATATAAGAATAGAATTATGTCCATGAAAGGAAGCAAAGGAGGTTCTGCATCTCCCCAAATGATAATCCTAATACGGTCCAGACCCCCGTCGGTATGTGATTCTTCCCCTCCTTTCTCCTTCTTCCTCCTGCCCCTTGTCAAGTTGAACAGCCACGGCAGCCCTTGGACTCAGGGAACACAACCAGCCACTTGCTTCTCCCTACAGAAATCCCCCCATAATTTATCATCTACAAATTTACCAAATAAACCAAAATACCGCCAGACTCCGTACCGTCCCGTACGACTCCTCCCGACACGTGACGGCCCCAAGGCTCTCTCAGTCTTTGCGCCCTCCACGATCTTCGCCTTCAACCTGCCATCCTCTTTGCCTCTCCCTCTCCCTCTCTCTCTCCCTCTCGCTCGCGGTCGCATTCGCTGTCCTTGGACTTCCTCGTCGCTTCGGTCATCCACTTTCCGGGACGCTGCCTCCACCAAGTCATTTCTGACTTCTGACCTCTTCCTCGCTCTGTCTGCGACCAAGTCCTAGTGCTGAGCACTAGTCTTAATTAAGGACGGTGGTCCGGGTCCGCGAGCTAAGCACAAGCACCTGTTGGAACCTCCCGTACCTTTCTGTCGCCTTGCCTGCGACCCTATTTCCTGTTTCTCCAGTCCCGTATCCAGGAGGCGTGACTTTCGCACACCCTTCGAGCCCGCCTCCCCCCCCCCCCTCCCCTCTCTCTCTCTCTCTCTCTCGGCGGCAACCCTGGCGGTGATCACATCCGTTTGCTGATCACATCCATTCCTTCGGTGCCTCTATCTCTTTTTTCGACCTTTTCGAAAGAAAGAAAGACATAACAAAAACTCGCCCTCGTTGCCGTGTCCCGTGAATCCTCGCCCTGCTACCCTCAATGCTCGGAGGGAGCTCGGAGCGAGATTCTTCACCCTCCAATTCCAAGGCCCCCACGGGAGAAGCGTCCATGTCTGTCGCAACGAGTCCACCCGACTCAAGTAAGTCTCCGCTGGACTGCGACTTGGTCGCCGTCACTTTTACCCCATATGTACAAGGACATCGTCACTTACTGAAAACCTCCTCACCTACTTTAGACCCAGAATCCTCCCCCCAGGGTCATGGCGCCCCCGGTACCGATGCGGCGCCCTCGTCAAACCGTGTAGAGCCCCCCGAGACGACTGCTCAACCCCCCGTCGCGTCCTCCCAGGCCCCCGACAACACCGCTCCGTCAAACGCAGCCGATGTCCCCAAGAAACATCATCTGCTGCTACCCATCTCGTCGCGGACCTCCCTCAAAGCGGACAAACAGTCGACCTCGGAAAACACTCAAGACGCCGCCAACGATGACTCGGAGAACACTCTCCGGGGTTCGAAGAGGAGTATTCTGAAGGGGCGAAGGGACCGGAGCAGGGGAAGTAGCTTGAGATCTCGGCGCCAGAATCAGGAGGCAGCGAGTATGGAGGAGAACAAGGCCGCGAACCCCGACTTGCGCGACGCGACAAAGGCAGACAAGAAGAACAACAAGGTCTCGTCGAAATTATTCGCCTTCTTGAGCTGCTGCTCCTCGTCCAACGTCGACCCCGAGGATGCCGCCGTGCCCCCGAAAAAGACCCCCCGACGCCCGTCGGTCCCGCAGACCCAGCCGACCCCGGAAAAGGCAGAGGTGACCGCAGGGGATTCGAGTACCGCCGAATCCAAGGAGCCAAGCAGCTTCCGCGGGGACGAGAAGCCCCATGCCACCGTGACGCCGGACCAGGCCCCGTCGCCCGTGGATGAGGAACAGACGCCGGTCAACAAGGCCCCGGAACAACGCTCGCAAGTGGACGGCGCCGTGCCCTCGACCGATCAAACCAAATCGGTTCCCCAGCCACCCGTGCAAAAGGAAGTCGAAGGCCCTGCGCCCGTTGAATCATCGAAGGAGGAACCTGCGACGGGCGTTTTGTCGGAGAAGACGGAGGATCTCGCCCAGCAACCCGAGGACAACCAGACCCCCGTTCCGCCGCCAACGCACGATGACCAGGCCGAGGAGATCTCCGGGGATAGCGATGCGGCCATGGCTCCGGCCACCGACGACGAAGTTGGCCCGAAGGATGAAAAGTATCCTGCTCACGAGGAAGATGCGATGAAACTGCCTGCCGTGCTGCCTCCTCCCCCGCCTCTTAATCAAACGGGCAAACAAGCACAAGTCGGACAAGATAGACAATTGCAGCAATGGTTGTTGCCACCGCCTCTACCTCACCTGCAAAATCGAAAATGCTTGGTTCTTGATCTCGACGAGACTCTCGTCCATAGTAGTTTCAAGGTACGTTGACGGGAAGAAACAATTCGCATGAACCTTCAATAACATGTTCACAGGTCCTTGAACGCGCCGACTTCACTATTCCCGTCGAGATCGAAGGTCAATATCACAATATCTACGTGATCAAGCGACCCGGCGTCGATCAGTTTATGAAACGGGTCGGGGAACTGTATGAAGTGGTAGTCTTCACGGCATCTGTTTCCAAGGTCCGTCGATCAGATCTCTTTCATTGGAATGTTTGCTAACCCATCGAAGTACGGTGATCCTTTATTGGACCAGCTGGACATTCACAACGTCGTCCACCACCGCCTATTCCGAGATAGTTGCTATAATCATCAAGGCAACTATGTCAAGGTAAATACGTCGACACTTGCAAGATAACCTAACCACTGACACACCCTAGGATCTGTCCCAAGTTGGTCGTGACCTTCAAGACACCATTATCATTGACAACTCTCCGACATCATATATATTCCATCCCCAACACGCGATACCCATCAGCAGCTGGTTCTCTGACGCCCACGATAACGAGCTTCTCGATTTAATACCCGTTCTCGAAGATCTGGCCGGTACACAAGTGAAGGACGTTAGCCTAGTTCTCGACATCGCTCTATAATGTCTGTAACTCTAGACCGTCTGGCATTTTCATTTACAGCGTGCCTGATTTGGTTTTTGTTTCCGCTTTCCTTTCGCCCCAGTGTCGACATCTGAAAGGGGCGAAAGTCACAAAAAAAAAGTAAAGATGAACTCTCGACCGATTTTCTTTTGTTTTATGCGCAACAGTTGCCCTGATACAGTTGAGGGCATGGGAGAAAAAGCAAGTCAACAGCGTTGAAGATACCCAGTTTTTGGGACTGACACTGCGTGTGTATGATTCTTCTACTCCCCCCTTTATTTTTCTTGCTCGCTTCTTTCATCTATCCTCTTGCAACACCCCCCTCCCCTGGTTATGTCTTTTTGTCCGCGCTCCAAGCGAGCAGATACCTTGTTCGTCCCTTGTGATTTTGATCGGTTCTTTTGAACCCGTCCCCTTGATTCCTTCTTCTCTTTTGCATCCCGCAGGCGTCAGTCTTGGCCATCATCAGCTGAAAAATTTGCTGATCTCATGTATACTCACTTGGTTGATTTACATTCTCTCTCTTTCCCATTCACTCTCATCTGTCCTGTCTTTTTCTTTCATTTTCTCTTGTTTATTCACCCCAACCGCCCTGAGAGGCCCGACACTGCCATTCTTATTTCCTTTCCTGTCTGTTCTGAACCCAGCTAGCGCATCTTGTCAGCCATGATTTGTTTTGGAGACCTCATTAGTAGGTGACACAACATATATGTCGCAGCGTGCACGTCACTGTTCTGGTCCTTTCATAGTTTCATCGATCCAAGATCTTGATAATGGTGACCTTGCAATGTATGTATCATTGGCGTATGTGCTGTACATAGCTTTCATGCAGTATTCCGTACCTGAGACAAGGATTGAAGAGTAGCAACGATAGTAAGTCCAGTAGAAGCACGGAGTAGGGCAAGTTGAGAGCGGAGAGCCAGAATGACGTTAGGCGACCGAGCGGGGCCGATCTCGACGTTGGAGGTCAATTCTTCGCATCCGCCCACCCACCTTCAACCGACAACTACTTCCTTAGACACCAGACCTTTTCTACTCGATTCACTTTCAAATCTGCTACGTCTGGAAACCACCTTTTATCTATCCATTCCACGACATCCACTCCCCGGGAGCATCACCCTCCGACCCACCGAGCTGGCAAAAAGCCCCCCGCACCGCATCGGAACTTCCCTCCCCCTCCGATCCAGAACATCCACACCCTCGATTCGAGTCAATCCATCGCCGCCACAATGAAAGACAGCAAAGGATGGGACGGAAAGCTGCGAGTCGAACCCAAGCCCACGGCTACCATCACTAATCCAGAGGCTCTCGAGGACCCTGATTATTCGGATTCTGACGCGCCGCCGGTGGAGGAGATTGATGCGGATGAAGGTAGGATTCTAGTTCGATAGGATGGAGGCGGGGCGGTGGGATGGGTGAGGGCTAATCTTGTTGGTAGATTTGCTTGAGGATGAGGATAAGGATGTTGAGGTATGTTTAATGATGTGGTGGTGGTGGTGATGATGATGCGCTTCGCGTTGATCCGTCGCGGCGAAAAATCTAGCAGGATAGATTCTCACAAACATGGCATGGATAGGATATCGATCTAGTGCATTGCCGCATATCGTCCATTCCGGCTCTTCGGCTTGAGCGGTTCGCTAAATTGCAGGTATGCGCTTCCCTACCCCAACGCCTACAGTCAGCCAGCCGGGCAGACAGACAGGCATTCAGACATCATGATAATTGACGCTATTAATCCACCCGAACAGAGACTATGTCTTCGCCAGAACCAAATATCGCGGATCGCGCTCCCTCCGAACGTCGCGACATCGTTACTCGAGCTCGACCTCTACGACAACTTGATTTCGCACGTCAAAGGCTTCGAGGACGCTCAGAACCTGACGAGCCTGGATCTCAGCTTCAATAAGATCAAGCATATCAAGAACATTGCGCATCTGGTCAAGCTGACGGATCTGTACTTTGTGCAGAACAAGATCTCCACGATTGAGGGCGTGGAGGGGTTGACGCTGTTGCGGAATTTGGAGCTGGGGGCGAATCGGATTCGGGTATTTCCTCTTTTGCTTCTGGTTGTCTTGTTTGGATAGAGAGCGCGGATGGTATTGACGGCGGTGATGCAGGAAATTGAAAACCTCGACACCCTGACCTCGCTAGAGGAACTCTGGCTAGGAAAGAACAAGATCACAGAACTCAAGGTACGCCCCCAACCCCCAGGACAAAGCCCATGGCTAAATGAACAGAACCTCGACGCCCTCCAAAACCTCCGCATCCTCTCCATCCAATCAAACCGCCTCACGCACATCAGCGGCCTCTCCAACCTCCCACACCTCGAAGAAATCTACCTCTCGCACAACGCCATCACGGACCTGCGCGGCCTCGAGAAGAACCCGTCCCTCCGTGTGGTCGACTTCTCGAACAACCAGGTCTCCAAGCTCGAGCATTTGTCGGAGCTCGTGAATTTGGAGGAGCTGTGGGGGTCGAATAACCAGCTCGCGAGCTTTGAGGAGGTCGAGCGCGAGCTGAAGGATAAGAAGGAGTTGAAGACGGTGTATTTTGAGGGGAATCCGTTGCAGATGAGGGCGCCGGCGTTGTATCGGAATAAGGTTCGGTTGGCGATCCCGCATATTATGCAGATTGATGCTAGTAAGTTGTTTGATTTCTTACTGTGTGTAAGGATGGTTGCTAATTGTTTGTAGCGTATGTGAGGGTTTAATGGACAGTGGCAGATGCAGATAGAGGGATGATTGATATGGATGGATGATATGATATTATATGATATATCTGAGACTATAAATGAAGTTCTCCGGAGTGTCTATACCTGTATATCCGTGCATTTTCCTAATCTCCTGCACGGAGCACGAACATTGGGACTGGTCAAGACGAAGACGAAGACCAAGATCAAAAACAATCAATATCTAGAACACGAGGGTATATGAACATGAACAAATGAAATAACAACAGAAAAAAAAAGAAGTCCATCCCAAATGCAATGCGAATCCCACACCACAATAAGCCTTGTCCTCAGACACTCAGCATAACCACTCACAATCAACCACTCTCACTCCCTATTCCCTCTATCCTCAACCCCATCCTCAACCTTAGTATTAAACAACGCCTGCAACGAAGTCCCACCCATTCTACACCTCTTCCTTTTACTCCACGCAAACACACCCACGCCTGTATCCGTCGCCCCGTCTCCTCCTGGCCCTTGCGCCGGTGTTTGCCCCTGTAATTGCTCTTGCTCTTGTCCTCGTCCCTGTCCCCGCGATAGCGATCGTACCCGTGACCGTGACTCCGCCTGCGAACTCCCCAGCTTCCACCTAACCGGCACATCGGCCAACTCCTTTACCGGAACCCCAGTGCGACGCAAATCCACCGCCTGGTGACTTTCCTTGTCGGGTTTGAAACTCCCGTAGCAGGGGTTTCGGTGCAGGGAGGAGAGGTGGTTGTGCCGGGATGGTTGGAGGTTGCAGAAGAGGGTTTTGGGTGGGTGAGTTCGTGAGTGTGGTGGTCGCGTTGATGGGTTGGGGGTGGTTGAGGTTGAGCTCGAGGAGGGAGATGAGGAAGATATGGAGGTTGTGGTGGACGATACGGAGGAAGATGCGGACAAGGAGGAGGAGGAGGTGTGGGAGGAAGGAAGTGCAATCCTCAACGGCGAACCCGCAATCGCCGCCTTCGCAGCATGAGGGGATTCAAACACAGCGATTGTGTTTCGGGGAGCGGTGGGGTTGGTGTTGGTTTTGTCGTACTAGATTCCATTTTCATCCATGTTAGTTTGGCTTGTTGCAATTCGCATTCGCGGAGAGTCGAGTCGATCGAGAATTGAGTTTATCAGGGAGGAAAGCGTTAAGTGTATCAGGGTAAAGGGAGACGGTGTCAAACCTTCAAATTCTTGAACGTCACCACTTCGCCGTATTTCTGCAATGCGGAGAGCACGAGTTTGCTTTCGGAAAGGGACCGCGGGGGCGGGTGGATTGTTAAGTGGACGGATTGTGAGGCGAGGTTGCGGGCGAGGGAGGTTGTCATTTTCTTTTTGGTTCTTCCCTCCCTGGAAAGGTTGGTGAGGTGGTGAGTGTTGATGAGGGTGTGTATGAGGAGGGAGGAGAAGGAGGGAAGAGAACTGGAGTTGGAGAAGAAATGCCTGGCTTGGCGGGCTTATCTTATCGATCGGATTGGATTGTTGGATCTACAGTCTACAGTCTACAGTCTACAGTCTACATACTACATACTACGGAGCACCTCCGCCTCCGTGTGTCCTTCCTAGGGGAGCGAAATCATGATAAGAGAATGTGATGAGTTGTGGTGATGCTATTTTCTTAACTGTTGTAGTTGTCTATGTAGGAATTCGAAGATGAAGAGAATGGTGGTGGTGGAGGAGGCCTAGAGGATTTACCAATATCTACAACAGGCCCGAGAGAGGGAGAGAGGCCAAGGGTAAACGGAATTGAAAGTGGCCGCTTGAACCTAGGAGCCTCGATAAACAGCTGAACTGAAAGAAACCCTTGTGAATTATTCATTAATTGAAATATTTTGTCCCTATTAAAACCGACAGCCAGTCCCGGAGTATCACCATCAAAGAACCCACCTAAACGCCAGTGCCAAAAGAAAAAAAAAAAAAAAGGGTAAAGAAGAGATAAGGTAAAAAGAAAAGAAAACCAGAAAGTAGAAGTATTGTCCAAACATGGATATTAAACTTTTCCTTCAAATCAACCAAAAGACCATGATTATCATTATGTAAAATCCCCGTCATACACGGAGGCCCCTATTGAACTGGTTCAACAGCACTGGTTTCCGCATACGCAGAACTGGCATGATCAGGTCCCGCTCCATTCATACCCGGATCGCCAGGGATATTCCCGACCAGCTTGTCAATGAGATCGTCATGTCCCATGAGTCCCTCGAAGGTGTTTGACTGATGTGGCTCGCGCGAGACAGGCACGTGGCTTTCCGACGACGGGAACTGCAGATGCGTCGTATAGTGCCCAGATCCGACGTCGCCAGGGATAGTGGTGGAAGGTGTTGACCACTCCGCCTGGCTGTGGCCCATCTCGTCCATGGAATGCGACCCGCTTCCGAAGATGTTGTTTAGCACGTTGCTGTTGTCGTGGTAGTGGCCGTCGTGCCCCATGTTGTACCCGCCTAGGTTAGGGTGCGAGAGGATATCGGGCACGTTGAGCATCACGGATCCTCCGCTGCCGCTGGAGCCGCTGAGGTGTGCCGCGGGTTGGCTGGTGCCTTGGGGCGGGAGGGGCGGGAAGGGGTCTAGGACCGAGGTGACGGCCGTCTTGTCGCTCAGGCCGTCCTCGGGCTTGGTGATCGAGTGCAGGAAGTCAAAGTGGCCCGTCGAGTACATGTTCTCCTGCGGTGGGGGATACATGGGCCACGGGGGCTGCGACGTGCCGTTGTGCTGGAGCAGATCATGGGGTTGAGGAGGAGGATGGTGATGAGAATGAGGAGCAACAGGAGGAGCGGGCGGAGGGGGTGGTAGGGCATGGTAGGCATGAGGGGTAGGTTTGTTCAGCAGGATGGAATCAAGGGATAGAGGATGGACGTCGTTGGCGGCGGCGGCTGGCCGCGGACTGTTGGTTGTGATGCGGTCTGGCGGAGGGATGAGTCTCTGCCAGGTGGTGGTGCCAACCTCGCCTGGTCGTGTCTGGCGGAACTTCCAGAGCAAGATGGCCATGGGCACGCTGTCCTCCTCCGGTTGGGCAGCGTACGGGTTGATGGAGTGTCGTCGGGAAGGCGGCGTGGCCCGAATCTCCTGCACCACCGACATGGTGCGCAGGAAATGTCTGGATCGCTCGTCGGCAGCTTCAGGATGTCCCGGATTCTCCTCCGCCATCTGCCTTCTTTCCTGCGTGAGTTGGGTAAAAAGCCGGGCCCACCACTTGGGTTCGAACAGTCGCGTCACCTTGGTCGACGATGGCGTGCCAAGTTCTTTGCCCAAAGCTGCCTCCATTTCCTGGCCATTGTCGTATATCAGCGTATTGCAGACCCAGTTGTCCATCTGATTCACCATGGGAGCATCGTTCGTGGCAGGACGGGCAAAGTCCAGTTCCATGTGGATTCCCAGGCTGGAGCGGGAAGGAGGGAAGTCGTCCATCAGATTGAGGCTGGCCTCCAGGTAGATGATCTCGCAGTTGAGAGGACGGTTAAGGTCCGCCATCAGCGAGTTCAGATGAGGAAAGCTAGTTCGCCAGCCCGCCAGGTTCTCCAAGGGCGTCGGTGGCGCCACGGGAAGACGCTGGTCCCCCTGAAGACGGGTGTATTCATGATAGGCGTTCTCAATCATATCCTGTCGGTGGGGCGCGTTCACCCACATTCCGAAACTGAGCCCGTGGATGGTGTGGACCGAAGGATCACGCATCGTTGGGTTGAGAACGAAGTGAGGAGGGGGTAGCTCCCCCGGGTAGGGCTGCACCAGCCGCAAATGATCAGTGTACGGATTGTGCAAATGGTGGCCATAGTGGCTTGACAAGGGAAGCTCAACAGGGCTTCTCCACTTGGGGCCGATGGAGTGAGTCTGGCTGCTAGAGCGGTCCGAAGCTTGCTCTCGCACGAGTCGCTCCCCTGCGGTATGGAGAATTAGTCTTGATATATGATGCGGAGAGTCAAGCTAGGAAGGCATACAATCAGGATCTCCTTTGAGGAACGAATCCAAAACCTGGAGGTGACTCGAAACCTGCTTCCTGCTTCTCTTCTTTCCCGTTGCCTTGAAGATGAACTCGGCAATCAGCTCGTTGCGTCCGTACGACTTGCCACGTTCAGACCACTTTCTTCTGCCCATGGGAGGATTTGCCTCAAGGGCTGAACCGGTATTAGCTTCTTGAAGCACCGCTTGAAGGTTCTGTCCTAGACTTACCCTGTTGAAAAGCGTCCTCCAGCTCATCCGACCAAACTGGCTCTCCATCCTTTCCCGTGTCGCGTCGAGGTCGTGCCCGGTACTCCAGATACTTCTGGGACTTCAGATAACTCCTTCCCCTACGTGGTCCAGCCACACTGGGACCAAAAGATTGCAGCCGTCGAAGCTTCTTGGTTTGGAACCGGTTGGCTAGCACCTGAGGATGATGGTAGCTGGAAGCACTAGGCAACGGGTGGGCAGGGACCGGAGGATGGTGAGAGTATTTGACGGCATATTGGGAAGGATGATCATCCCGCACGGTGGCACCGCTGTAGGCTAAGCTATCTGAATAGGACTGGACATTCCCAGATGTATTCTGAAGAGCCCGGTCCGAATGGGCAGATAGACTCTCCAGAGCCGGGGGAATCTGAGGGACCATACAGCCGGGTTGCCAGTCAGTAGCCATGAAAGCGAGGAACCACCTTGAGGGCGGGGAACAGACGGATTCCCGTGAGCACGAAAGAATGACAAATTCCACAGGGAAAGAAAAGACAGGAAAGATCTTGAAGCCCGCAAAATGTTTCCTACCAGACAGAGGGCCGCTGGAGGGTTTTGCAAAGCAGCGATCAAGAACGCAAAATGCTGGGAGAGAATGTAAGAACCTGGGAAAGAGAATGTGAGAGCGAAGAGCATGGTGTTTATAGGAAGCTCATACCCTCCTTCCCCTAGAGAGGAGTAACTACATTGCTGGATCACGCTGCTTGTTTGGAAGAAGGTAGTATCCCTCCCCCTCGAGGGCAACGACGACTCGGTTCCAAGGTGGGGGGAGGAGAGCGACAGAGTGAGCAAGACCCTTGGGTCTGTGCTTTCACGCGTCTGGAGACTGATGTGGGAGGGAAATTCCCCTAGTGGCCCGCCTTGTTGCAACAAATCAGGAGGAAAGGAAGAGCATGAATGGAACCCGACGGAGAGTTGATGCAAGGGGGATGGGGGGGCATTTTCGTCGACCTGCACCTGCTCGGGGATTTCTTTCGGATGCACCCAAAAGACGAACCCTGATCATCTTAGTCGCAGCAGGTGCAGAAGAGAAATGATGAACGGGAGTTGTGGCGAAGACCGCCATCAGGAATGTTCAGTCGCCAGCAACACCCATTACTCTGGTGGAGGAATGCGAAGTTGTTTACAAAACAGTACGGAAGAATGTAGGTCGTAAGAAGCCAAGCTTCTAACCCTGATCTGGTTGATATCTAGGGTCGTTCTTAGCATGTTGTAGAGACGTGAAAGAGGGAGAGAAAGGAACGCTAGATTTTGACAAGGATATGAATAACCCCAGATTGGGGATAAGACCATTAAAGACAGAACAATCCATCCCAGGCGGATGCACGAGCGAGGAGTGACAAGAGGCTCTTTGCAGGACGCGTTATGCACGTACTGACAGCAGCAGGAACGTGTCGGGCTTGCGAACTGCTGCCGGTCAACCTCGACCAAGCAAGGGATGGCCTTCACGAAAACCGAACCATTGCCAGTCCGTCTTGTTCCCCTATGCGCGAAGGGAGAAAGGGACGGCTCTTTTTCTTGCTTCGTCGTGCTTAGTCTTCTCCCTCGTCCTGGGCCCCTACAGTAAATTTCTTGCGACCTCCTCCTGTGAGCCTCTGTAGTTTGACCCTGTCCAGCTGTTCCCCTACTTTCTTTTCGATCTGCTCGATCTCTTGCTCGGCATCGACCGCCTCCGCGTTGGCAAATTCCAACACCAGTTTTCTACCTAACAAGTGGGTGTTCTTCAGCGCGTCCATGGCATTTTCCGCTTCGCGAGCGCTTACGAAGTCAGCAAAACCGAACCCACGAGCAGACCGGTCAAATTTCTGAGGAACCCGAACAGACCGAAGCTGGCCGTAGGCACCAAAGAGGGATCTGACATCTTTCTTGGTCGCTTGGAAGGGCAAGTTCTTGATGATGATTTTCGTTCTTCTTGCTGCGATCTTCTTCGCCGTGTCTTCCCGACGTCGCTCCTCGGCGGCATCCATGCCCTTATGAGACGCCCTGATTACCAATTCATGTTGA
This sequence comes from Aspergillus ochraceus, assembly GCA_004849945.1. Classification (NCBI taxonomy): domain Eukaryota; kingdom Fungi; phylum Ascomycota; class Eurotiomycetes; order Eurotiales; family Aspergillaceae; genus Aspergillus; species Aspergillus ochraceus. The sequence goes on along the minus strand of SSOS01000001.1, from coordinate 827,143 downwards.
TCCAGACTGTAGCCTTTCATTGCGGCAAGAGCAGCCTGAGCTTGTTCCTTGGTCCGGAAATCGACGAAACCAAAGCCCATACTAAGCGTTTGGCCGGGCTTCTTTGGATCAGGTTTGGTCTTGACCCTGGCAGACACAAAGCCCTCCAGTGGCCGGAAGGTTTCCACGAACTTTTGATTCGTGGTGGAGAAATTAAGGTTCTTTACGAATAGGGTCGAGGTGGCTGTGGTGGCCTCGGGTTCATCGGCCGCGAACGTGTCCGCTGTCGAGAAGCCTTGCGAGACAGCCTTGGGCTCGACGACCTTCTGCGGCACCACCGACGGGTCGAACAGGTTCTTAGGGGCCTTCTCCAGGAAGAGAATCGAATCTCCAATCTTTCGATAGGCGAGGCCCTTGAAGGCCTTTTGCGCCTCGTCCGGTCTTCCAAACTCAGCGATGGCTATCGTGCCACTGGGAGGCATTAGTAGTCTGGTGAGTTGGCCGTACGGCTCGAACAATTTCCTAAGGTCGTCAGCTTTGACGCCGAACGAAAAGTTCTTTACTAGGATGGCGGTGTTTCCACGCTCCCGCTGCTTGAACGCGTCGAGGTTGACACCGTTCGCGGTGAAGTAAGCTTTCGTTTCTTGAATAACGTGCGTCTCAGCATGTGCTTGCTTCACCGCAGCGTCTGCTGAGGTGGGATCCAAAAGATCAGATTTGGAGACTCCCAACCGTTCAGCCACGGAGGACATGACAGCATCAGTCTATGAATTATTAGCGGTGTCGTATGGTCGGATGATTAACACGAGAACTCACGTTCATGTAGAGGGAGTTCCAGCTAAAATTGGAGGAAGAAGCGTCCATTTTTCGCCGGATTTCCTTTTGTTTCTTGATAGGCAATTTCTGCAACTCATGCTCGTCGATCTTGTAAGTCTTCTTGGCAGAAGCCGGCAAGATGTGCAGCAAGCGGCCTTGGAAGTGCTTTCCGTCCAGACTCTTGTAAGCCTCTACGGCTGAATCTGAGTCAACGTATTGGACGTATGCAAATCCTTTGCTGGTGTTTGACCTGGTATCGAAAGCGATATGAATCTGAGATCATTAGCGATCGTTCATTGCAGATGAATGAAACAAATAATGATATCATGTGCAAGTTGCCGTTCAGATATAAAGAGGCATCTACTAAAATTCTCTTTCCTGTTCGCATCATGTGCTTTTGCATCTGATGTCCCTATCAGGATGATCATCATATGGGCAACCCCGGAGGGGACCTTGCAATGGTGTATGAAAAAGGGGAGATAAAAGAAAAAGAAAATTCAAACTAACCTCTTCAATCCTTCCAAACGGTGTGAATAGTGGTTCCAGATCCGACTCCCTGATATCGTACGCCAAGTTTCTTACGAAGAGACGCGCAGACAGGCGGATGTTCTCGATATTCGTATCCACCGGCGGCGGCGGTGCTTCCGCTGTTTTACTAGCATCCGCACCATCTGGCGACTCACCGTCATCAGAATCTGTAGAAAATTTCGCAACGGGTTTCGGCTCCTCCGGAGCAGGAGCACCTGGTTGAGCATTGAACTCTGCCTGTTCCTCGTCGTCCAGAAGACCCAGAAGACGACTCGTCTTTGACCGCAGCCAATCGGAGTCAGATACGGCAGGTTGCTCCTCGGGTTGAGGGTCCTGCTCTTCCGTAGTCTCCTCTTCCCCAGCTCCGTCCACGACCATGGGCTCAGGTTCTTGAGTAGCGACTGGAGCTTCGCTCTCCTCTCCCTGGCCCTCTGCGATCCTGACTCGTTTCCTCTGGGCATAGGTGAGGTCCTGGGGTGTGTCATCTGCCTCGGCAGCTTGGTCTTGCTTCTGAGTGTCCTCCGCAGCCGGGATGAACGCATCGTCGTTGGCCCATGTCTTAGTGTGGGACGAGTGTTGCATCAGGGACATGTACTCTTGCACTTTAGGATCTTGTGGAGGTTTCTCCCCATCCCGCTTACGCTTGAGCGTACTCTCCGAGGAGTCATCGGGTTTATGAGCTTTACGGGTAGGCTCAGCATCAATCTAGATAATACGGGTCAGTCTCAAGACCACCTTTACCGGTCAGCGTGCACAACAGAAAAGAAAGAAAAGAGAAGAAAAAAAAAAAAAAAAGAAGAAAGAGGAAAAGACCAAGGCTCAAGTCCAGTGTGCACATACCGGTTTAGCAATTTCTACTGAGATCTTCGACATCTTCATATATGTCTTATTGAAGTACTGCGCAGCCTCCTTGGCTACATCGGAACTCTTGAAGCCCACGAAGCCAATTCGGCGTTTGGGCAAAACATGAGCATCCGTAACCTGGAAGCGAGTAGCAAAGTGCTTCCTTAATTGGTCATTGGAAAAGGTTGGCGGGAGACCAGAGACGAAAACTCTTGTGCTCTCCTCCATGATTGTGAAGAGTTGTGTCCGGTGGCTAAAGATTCCTCAAAGCCACGGAAGAAAGTGTTGAAGAAGAAGGAAGAAGAAAGAGTAGAGAAATTTTTTTTTCTTTTTACGTGATGCCGATCTTATAGTGCCGAAGGCGGTGAGGCGAGACGAGAGACGGGGGGAAACATGGTCCGTGCGGGTCTCTCGCGGAGATTCGCTGGTCGAGTGTCGCGCGCAAAACATTCCTGGAACTTGCCATACTTTTCGAAGAGCTCCTGTACTTACACCCTCTTCGTCTGTCAATAGTTTCTCTTTCCTCTAAAAATCTCTCTTCTCCGTCGAATATCTCGTCGAATCCAAACCCGTCGTCAAAATGGCCACCGAAAAGAAAGACAAGCTTGAGCGTAAGTGATGCATTTGGGCAGCACGGTCCGACCAAAGCTAACGTGACCCTCTAGCGCAAATCAAGTCGGTTGATATGGTGAGGTTCTCAGGGCAATGATACCGGTGGAGATTGGCGCTGACCCTACGACAGACCGAGGACATGCAGCAGGAGGCTGTCGAAGTTGGTGCGAACGACCTGGACCCGAACAGCGTGACGTGAGCTAATTTCTTAGCGATTGAGGCCATGGACAAATACCACATTGAGAAGGTTCGTCATGGATCGTGCCATACTACACGAGCAATGCATATGCTAATTGTCTCTAGGACATTGCCCAGTACATCAAGCGAGAAGTCCGCTACCCCGCCTCCCCTGACCCGTAACCCCCTCGTCGCTCGTACCTAACCAGACCATAGTTCGACTCGCGCAAGGGCGCAACATGGCACTGTGTGGTTGGAAGGAACTTTGGTAGTTTCGTGACGCACGGTACGGGCCTGTTCGTTGAGACAATCTCGAGCGTTCGCTAATTGTCCTTCAGAGACGAAACATTTCATCTACTTCTACCTGGGCCACTGCGCTATCCTCCTGTTCAAGACCCAATAAACGCTCTTTTCGAATCTCCTCCCGCTAGGACTCACGCCGCGTGCTGGCTGATTCTTCACATGTCGACCGCCGTTGTGTCTTGGGGCAAAAATAACAGGTGGTGGAACAATACCACGGAATGGGACGCAGCAGGGTGAAGAACGGCGAAACAGCAGGGCCAATAACAAAATCAAAGCCATGAGGTTTCTTCGCTCAGGCTTAGGATCGTTGTCAAGGCTTCTCTGTCGGAGGTGGTGTGGCGGTCAACTAGATTCGTTTCTACTTTCTTCAGCGAATTCTTCTTATTGTTAATATCTCTGGGTTTATCCTTTTCATTTCAATGTCATTTGATATCGATATCGGTAGATGAGTGGTTTGAACCGAGTAAATATTTAATCGAATAACTAGTTTGATTTGTGCACATTGTGTGTAGCAAGAGCATTTTGTCCGGTGGGACTATATGTATCCAGAGTATATCCTTTCAACCAAACCAACAAGTTAACATTCTGACAGTCTCTTGCCAAATTCCCAAAGTAAAAGGACATAAATACCCTTCAAGCAATCCTATTCATATATGCAGCTAGTACAACATAAAATCTGTACTCCCAAACATGAGCATCACAACCGCCAAGTGCCAAGCCACAACGCCACACGTCAGCCCCTACCAAACGAATTGCCGCTGCCTGCCCCTTCACGATCCCTCAAGTTGTCAACGACTTCACCTTCAAAGCCAGACCCAGAGCCTAGTTAGATCGCAGACTATATTCAACTTGTTATTCTGTCTAGCAAAACATCGTCACGTCCCTGGGATCTGAAATCCACCCATCATGGCCATTTGCATCACGTTCGGATCACATGGTACGTCACTGGACCCTGGACGAGGGCCCTTCTCCGCCTCTGTTCCTTCCGAGGCACCGCCTTATAGCACATCTCGACTTTCTACGTCTGGAAGTAAAGTAGTCAGTGAGAACATGAGCTAATGGAATTTAGAATTCACTTCCATGCTGGAAGGATACGAGAATGTCCGTGCTTACTGCTATAACTGTGAGTGGCTGCTCTACTCTGCTCTGTCTGGTCGGTCGTCTGGACCTGATCTGACTAAGGCTTTTGTATGAATCAGGTCAACATTGGAACGGGCATTGCGTGACAAGATGGTATGTTCTCATTTAACCTGTGTTACTGTTCTTTATTTTTGACAGAGTTGTATATCTAGGCCGTGGTTTACTATCTGCTTCATTGTATGTCAAGTTTCAAGCCAAGCCTCAAGGCTCATGTCTCGGCCCATCTACCATCTACCACCTACCTTCTACCATCTACCTACCCATATGGACATGAGCTTGCCAGTCACAGTACTAATCAATCCCCGACTATAGCCCGCAATCCCACTAGCATTTCACAAATACAAGGTATGTACAATGAATACTCCCCCTTCCCAACCAACTCACCACCTCATCCAACCCGTCCTTATCACTAAGTTCTAACAACCCAACAGGAGGTAACATGCTACACATGCCGCTTCACCCAAGATCTACGGTACGCCATCCTCCAACAAACCACCACCAAACAACCCAACTGCCCTAACCATAGTACCTGTTGTCCCCCACCACTAATCCATTGTCTCAGTGACCGCCCCGACATAACACCCGACACGCGTCCCCCGCCTGGCGCCCTCTCAGGCCCGGCGCCGCCTCCGCAGGCTTATTATCCGCCGCAGGGCACTCAGCCGCCGCAGGGGTATGGGTATAAGTGAGTACTCTGTATGAGGAAGGAGGGGTTAGTGCGTTAGTATGGGCGCTTGTTTTTCTGTGGGTTTGTTTGAACTGTTTTATTGCCTTGCCTGTGTCGTTTTTGTGGTTGTTATTGATTGATTGGTGATACCTACTTATTTTACTCTACCTACCCTGGACTGTGTTTTAGGGTTTCAAGGGAGGGGTTATGTTGTTTAATGGATTGCATTGAATTGAATTAATAATTTGTTTTATTGCCTATAATCGTTATCGAAGTAGGAATAGGGAGGCGAGGAGTGTTATTAATGTCCAAACAAACGGGGGTATAAACTATATAAGAACTAAAAAGCAGCAGCGGGATGCCTCCAACACAAATATCCGAACCAGCACATAAACCAAGCGTAAAAAGTCCCATCCCATCATAAAAGAGAGCATCCACACATACATACAACGACATATGTTCATGAAATTCAAACCCCCTCCTCCTTCCCACCCACCTTCTCCGTCGGCGTCACCACCCCACTCGACATCTCCCCTCCCTTCCCCTTCTCCCCCTCCAAGACGGTAACCACCCCCCTCGGCCTCTTCCCCATAGCATCCAACACCATCGATCGTGCCGTCCGCACAATACTTTCTCTCCCCTCATACAGCGGAAAAACGACCACCCCGAACGTCGTCACAAACAACCACAATATCCCCACGACGACCCATCCCGTGAAGAACTTCTTGCTGAACACGTACCCCGACGCGTACATCGGGATCGGCCAGAGGAGGAGGAAGCAGATGACCATGGCTATGGTGAGGGTGCGGGAGTAGAGGGCTGCGCGGTTGAGTTTGCGTTGTTCGTCTTCTTCTTCCATGGTGGGGGAGGGGGTTTGCGGGGAGGAAGGGGATGGAGACTCGCCCGGGATGAGCTCGATATCGATGTTTGCGGCGGAGGCGACGTCCGTGTCGTCGACTTTGCGGATGGCGCGCATCGACTCGTAGTCGTAATTTTGGGGGCCGAAGAGGTAGGTCAGGACTGGGGAGAAGATGATGGGACTGAGGAGGGCGGCGACGTTGCCGGCGAGCATGGGGTAGCTGGTGGTGGTTAAATATGAGGGAGGAGAAGGATTTTGTTTTGAAAAAGGGAAAAGGAGGGAAGACGTACTTGGCTCCGGTGGTCGCGACGGTGAAGACGCCGTATTCTTTCTTGGTGGTGACGAGCCACGCGATTAGGGACATGGCGAGACCCAGAATAGGCGAGCAAGCGGCCGCGATCCAGTTCTGACCCTTCCAGACCAGGGTCATGGCGCCGGGGAATACGGCGGAGGAAATGATGACGCCCATCAGCAGGTAGAGATAGCCCATGCCGATGCCGGCGTAGTAGAGACCTGTGGCGAACGCGGCCATGACAATGGCGAACAGGATGCAAGACATGTGGGAGATCCAGACCAGCCGCTTGCCCTTAGCCGAGGGGTTGATGTAGGCTTGGTAGATGTCGTAGGTGAGGATCGACGAGACGGCGATCAGCTGGGCGGAGAAGGCGGACGTGACGGCCATAAAGATCATGAGCGTGGTGCATACGGCTCCGCTGTAGCCGAGCAACTCGACGGCAGCGAACGGTAACACGAGACCGGCGGTAACATCGTCCGAGCTCATGCGCTGAGATCCTTCCAGGGCGAGGGCGGAGATACCCATGGTGCTGGCACAGAGCCAGGGGATGGCAAACCAGCAGAGACCGCCGATAACGTATCCAGGGAATGCATGTACGGGGTGTGCGGCGATGGCTGAAATGTCAGTATTGCCAGCTTAGATCACATGGGTAACCAAAGCCTACCTTTGTTGTAGTATCCATTGTCCAGGAAGACGGTGCTGTTACAGATGTTAGCGACATCGATTTTCATGAACGAGGTCCACATACCCGAAGTTACCTGCAATGAACTCGTTAGCACAGTCCTATTCCAAGAAAGAAAGTTAGGCAAGGCTACATACCAACAAGGTTAATCACCCAGAATATTCCTCCCTCTTTCGAGTTCATAGTCAAATAACTGCCTTGAGCATTGCCCTCAACAGGATGAAGCTCCGACGCCGCAACCAGCGCATCATACACCTTCCCCGGGGACCCGAGATTCTCATTCGTGGCGTAGGCAGAAAACGCAAAGATGAAGATGACAACGATGATGACCACCGTGTGCATGTAATCCGTGATGAACGTTGCCTTGATGCCTCCGAACAGAGTGTAGAGAACCACACCGATGGGGAGCAGGAAACAGGCAGCAGCTGTGTGAACCCCAGTCAGAGAAGTCATGACGGCCGAACCACCGGTGAGCAACATGGCGGTTACTAGAACGTTGGTCATCAGGCAGAAGACGATAAAGACGAGATGCACGGCCGTGCCGTAGCGAGCGCGGATGGCTTCTAGGAAAGTGTGTGCATTGGGGGCCCGTCTTTTGAGTTCGATCGCGAGGGTTGCAAATAAAATGATCTGGACACAGGCGCCTGTGGTAATTGACTTGTCAGATATGGAACCAATGGAATCGCCCTGCTCGACTCACCCGAAGCGTAGAAAAAAGGACCCGAAACGCCATATTGATAGGCGACAGCGGACGACTGAAGAAGGGTCGCAGCCCATGTCCAGCTGCTGACGACTGCGGCCGCAACAAGACCAGACTTCACGGACCTTCCAGCGGTCGAGAACATCTCGGACGTTTGAACTTCATGTTGATACCTAGATAGCGAAGGTATTAGACCCAGTCTCATGCAGCTCGGCGGCTGGCAATGCATGTGCCTCACTAGAGACATACCTTTTCAAAGCCCATGTAATAAATATCATCACCAGGGCAAAGGCGAACCCTAGCCCTATGATGATACCATAGCCGAACCCTTGTGAAAGGGGGGCAACAAACTTGACCTCTTCCGAGGCCATGCTGGAGAGACAAAAAACAACCAAGCACTACCAATCGAGATGCACTAGGTAGACGCTAATGTTGCAGTGGATCACAAGCTAGACAGGACTGTGAATGCAGTATTATGGAGTCAAGATCCAATGCAAAGGGCGTAAGACAGCACTATAGCAATCGATGTGTCGGGAAACAGTCAACGAAACCCACGAAACGACACGACAGGGCGCCCCGGCTTCATATACAGCCATAGAAGGCCATACCAAGCGCCTGAGCTCCTCCGACCTCGCAGGCCTCATCCCGATCAACACGGTTGGAACCGATGATTCAGAGTAGAGACTACAGCGTAGATAGTCGAATACGAATGAAAAGCCGACGAGACTGACGGCCGACGATAAGGGATTCATTTTCGTAATCGCACGTGGGTGACAGCCAGGTAATTAGACTGCACGGAAACAATCTGCAATCCATTGCCCATTGCAAATCAAATCATAAAGAATTCCCCAGGGACTGACTATCATGGATAGCCGCTCCATCATTGGTGCTTTTCTCCTTATCAGCGGAGGCCAGACTCGATTCCGGGACTGCACGACGATTGGCGGCGGGTGGGTGATAAGGATGGGCAATCCTTTTCAACTGATATCCACCGTCAGAAAAGGGCAGAATTCAATATTGTTGGTGTGCAGGGGTGAGGGAGATAATGATAACGCTTTTCTTTACCTGAAGTCTCCGACTAATGACTTGGTGCAATTCCCCCCACTGCTCCCCAGGGAAAACTGAACCTGGGAAGCCAACAGGATGAAGGGTCCCCGTTCCTTTTGGGAATAAGCTAAGACGAGTCAAATCCAAGCCTGAGCACTGGTGGTGCGGAGCTGGCCGATGCCAAGTGCTGTCTACAGTGCTTCGTGTCTTGACTGTTGGGTAGTGTCAACTCATAGACAGGACACCGTACACAAGAGAGGACCGGGGTTGGCCGCTTTGTCATCATGAATGGATTCAACTTGAGCAACCAAAACTGATACTGTACAATGACAATGGTGTCTTTCCCAATTTCTTATATTATTCCGCGTTCTCCATTAACGATCACCGACGCTCCAGATGCATCGATCAATAACGTAAACAACAAGATAGAAAGATAAGCTAGCAACCAATCCGTTGTCCAACCTATGCTGCAGACAGGTCTTTCAACATTACACTTTACAAGCATTGAAACAAGAGTTTAGAGACGTCCCCGTGCGATGTCTCCAACCACATACGCACAGGAAAGAAGCAGGAAGAAGGGACGCCAAGGGGTATATGATTTTGAAGGGGACGTGTGAGGGGGAAATGGGTCGATCGGGACGCCTCGCCAGGACCGGAGATTCCATGCAAGACAACCAATTCGGTTCATTCGACGTGTCATCGTGGCAACAAATTCCGCTAGATTTTCGCATACGTGCCCATCGTTAGAGCCGGACTGAACGACGTCAAAGGCGAAGAGCGAGAAGTAGACGATGTGATCGCGTCGAGCGGTAGGGGTTCGCTTATGAGGAGAACTTGCGGGTGATCTTGGCAATGACTGACGGAGAGAGGGTTGATTAGTTTCCCGAAACTACTACCCTGGCACAATTCTACAGGTGGGTACATACCGTGCAGACCAACGACCGAGAAGATGAATCCCAGACTCAGAACCAAGACAACGACGGGGTCGACGCGCAGACCGGGGCTCTCGTCGGTGTAGAGCTTGAGCATAGTGCCCGAGGAACCGCCGGCACCGGCAGAGCGAGTCGAGCTAGGACGGACATTGCGCAGAGACTCCTTGTGGTCGGCGGCAGCGCGACGACGCAAAGCAGCGCGAGGACCACCGGGGGGAGTGGGCGACGAAGGACGATTGATGGCGGACGCAGATCCGGCGGCGGCACCAGCGCCGGCAGACTTGGAGTCAGGGCCGGATTCAGCACCGGAGGTCAAGGGAGAAGCAGCACGGGGGGAGGCCTGACGAGAGGTTCAGTCAGTATAATTGATCCGGGAGAATTGGCTAAGTGACGGGTTCAAGCTATCTCGTGTGGATGTGTCCCTTTTCGAAAAGGACGATCAATTAGAGCAGGAGTCTCACCATTTTGAAGAAATTTGAAAATAGAAACCAACGAAACACAAAGATTAAAGAGCGTTATAGAAAATCGGAGAGGACTGATAGAGGAGAAGGGAATTGACCAGACGGACAAGGAGAGAGATGAAAGTCGAGCGGAGGTGGAAGGAACATGCAGTCGTGAGCCGGAGGAGTTGAGGTTGGCGAGTTGCCAGAAAGAGGCCACGCTCACGCTTTCGAGTATTGTCACCGTATCGTCATTCACACTGGTCCCCGGTCTTGATTACCGTTTCGGTTACACTTCCCCATCCTGCGGTAATTTTGCCAAGAACCTTGACTAGTCTTATAGACAGAAGAGAGCATAAGCATTACATTGGCAGTTCTCATTGAAGTCAACATCATTTAAATCCGTATAAACACTGTGATTGTTTTTATGTAATTAAGAGATAGCTACAGTACATGACAAAGGAGATGCACAGTCGTTAAAAATGACATAAAGTATCCGGAGGTCGAGACTCGGATGATCAATCAAACGCTATCAGCGGCAGAAAGGGGGCGGCAAGATGAAGGAGAGAGAAAAAAGACAATCCAAGTTCGTGAATAAATCGCCAACGCAAAAGGTATCATATCGCAGTTCCCGGAAAACACCTGAAAAATTTCGTACCTAAATGGTTCCTCTATAGGTGTGGCCCCATAGCGGACGTATAGAATGGATATTGCCGAACGGTCCCTTCAGCATCTGATTGATATGTATCGGCCATTGATTTGATTTTGTGTGGGGGTTTTTTTTTCTTGTTTTTCTTTGATCGTAAAGAGCACGGGCTCAAGCATGCTCAATCAATCATCATTCGGTTGGGGACCTGGCCGGTGATATTGGAGGACAATTCGGTCGTCGACTTCTCCGCTTCCTTGCGGTCCTTCTTCTTGTTGATATGCGGCTTGAGACCCCTGTGGAAGTTGTGCATGCACATGCTGGCGTTGGTGATAGTCAGGACAATCAGAACAAGCGTGATCACGGCGAAGAAGGTGAGTGACCGTCGAGCGGGCAGATACACCAGATATGTCCCCGGAGCGTACATGCGAACGAGCTTGAACAGGAAGTACGCCATGGCGGCGAAATATAGAAGCTGCAATTAAGGTTAGCATTACGTCTGCTGGGAGTCAGAGAGGCGGAAAACATACAATGATGACAATCATGCCGAAAGTGCTTTCGCGGCGCACGAAGATGGCGGCACACACCAAGATCAAGATGGTCACGGGGACAGCGGCCAGAGTGAGTCCAAACTCGATATCGGCTCGTTCGGTAACGATCACGACGAACTGCACGGTAAATCCAAGGAAGAAGAAGAAATCGAATTTGAGGAGGGCGATGTAGATCTATCCACGCGTCATTAGCTTTCTGCACGGTGGCTCGCGACGTTGTCGGGCGGAGCGGCGAACCTGGTACGTGAGATATCGACGCTTCATCTGCAAATCAGCGCTGATATGCTTGTAGATGGACCACGCAAATTCATCGTAAAGTTTCCAGGCGATAATCGTCATTAGGAGGGTGCCCATCGCCACCACGCAGGGGATGATGATCAGGAACGGTTCCGATTCACCCCAGATATCATCGTTGATGGCGTTGTTGTCGGTCAAGACTCCCACTGCTTCTTTGATCTGCTGCACTTGCACGGCTCCGTAGATCAACAGTCCAACATTGCACATACACAGGCCGATAACCTGAATCGTGTTTTTCATTCGCAAAGCATCATACACCAACACCAGCTCGTAGATGAAACCAAAACTGTACAGGGCGAGGAAGGTTGGGATGGTTTTCGACGCGGTCACCTGGTCGGCTTTCGCACGGAGTTGAATCTGGAAGTTGGCGAAGACATAGCTGGAAAAGCGACCGGTCGCGTTAGCAACAGGATGAACACAGAGGGGAAAGGATGAGATCTCAAGACCGGACATACCATTCTAACGCCAGGGTGATGATAGTTTGAATGAGGGTGACGATGGCAAAGGACCACGTCCAGAGCGAATTTGGGATATACATTCTGCGTTTTTGCGTGTGCGGAGGCACATTCGTATAACCTTCTCGCGCACGAAAACCCCCGGGACCACGACGAAAGGAGGGATCGAAAGAACTCCCCAGGAGGGAAGCCCGCGAGTTGTGGGAATAAATCTTGCCGAAATGCTCCGTTACGGAGCTCGAGTCCGCCGGAGGTTCAGGCTCGGGATACAATATGACGGTTTCACCACCAGGCGGGCGGTGGGCGTTAATGGAGGGTCGGCGAGGGGAATGTCTGGCCGGCGATTGCTAAAAGGGCCGGGGACTGACAGTAGTTTCTTGGGAGGCCAAAGGGTCTTTGAACTTTCAGGAGGTGCGGTCTCGACGGTGATGGGCTCCAGGAAAAATGACGGACACAACCCTTACTCAGTGCAGAGACACGTACAAAAGCCTCCACTTGAGCAGTTTCTGGACCCAGGGAAAAGGGTTAAAAAAAAAAAAAAAGAAAAGAAAAAGGTAAAAAAAAAAAGAAAATCAAATAAAATCAAACAAAGAATGGGAGGGAGAAATGACCCGCACCGAAAGTGGGCGAGAGAGCGAGTGAATGGGAGGGCGAGAGGAAAAAGGGAAACAGAAGGGAAGATCGGCTTTTGGGGATTTTCCCCCAGAGACTTTGCCAAGGCGCGAGTGAAACGTCGCGTTGTTGGGTCGGCGGGGGGGCAGAGGCTCTCCCTCCGATCGAACGCTCAGGTCGGTAAGGCTGAGAAGGTGCACATGTAGGGATCACGCGAGGACGCTGTCGGACGCAGGGATGGAGATTGGTAGAGGATGTATCAGGCGGATCGAAACGAGAGGACTGGAATGGCGAGAGGAGCGAGGGACGAGGGGTGGGCAAGCTAGCACTCAGCGGAGGATGAGTACTGCGTAAGCTAGGCAGGAAGAAGAAGAAGAAGAAGAGGAGGAAGACGCAGAGACAGGAGGAAGAAGATTAATGAACGGAGAAATGAGCGACTGGTGGTGGCGCAGGAATCTCATATGTAAGACTTAAGAGGAATGACGGGCTGGGGCTGGGGAAGTTTACTCCGTCAGGACTGCTCATCGCCTCAATTCCCGTGTTCTTCTTGACAGCTAACGGGCAGCGACTAGTTATTAATTCTCTTATTCTACTACGGAGTATGTACTCTGTCTCTGCTATCGTCTATCGGCATCGGCATATCCCGTGTTTAATTAAACCCCTCTCTCTAATAATAAAACCCTCAACCCTCAATCGGCAATATGGTCAATATTTACAGTCGCCAAGAAGGCACTCGCTCTGCTGCTGAGAAATGGGAAAACAGAACCCACCGTGCCTGACTAGATGCAAAAGGGAAAAATCCTTAGTTTCTCCTGAACCGAACAAGTCATCTTCGACGGTGGATCCCGACCCAGTTTTCCGCGTACTTTCAAGCCTGTTGAGAGGATTGACGGGGGGCCAGAACCCTCCGCCCTGCTGGCTTCCATCCGTCGTTCCCGACGCAATTACGAATGCCATCGTTCAGTTTAATTTACTTTATTTCTTTTCTAACTCTCAGTGCTTTCGTTTGGTACGGTCTCGGGAAAGTGTATGCAGTACGAAGTAACTACAGTACCTACTGAATCCCCGTGCTAGATAACTATGTAGAAGGTCTGCGGACAGTCTCAAGCTTTGATATCTCATCGTCATATCGTGAAGATCCGTCTATTTATAGGCCTCTCGTCCTGGAAAGCATTCGTTCCGAATCCCGACGGAACGGTGGTTTCCTCAACCTGGCGTCAACAGCCTTACTGATTACATCAAGCTGCATCGTCTGAGACTAACTTGTATGCACATGTAGTCTCCGTAAACAACACAGTACATACTCCTACAGTAGTCCTGCGTAGCGAGCCTTTCGCCCATCGTTGAGCCACAGACACTAAAATCCCTTTCTTAATCTCACGCGATTTCCGATCCACTCAGCCCAAACATTAGGTACTCCGTACACAAAATTGCCCCAAGATCCTGCCATTGCCAGGTCAACCAGCCCACGCTGAGCCCTTCACGGTCAGTCCACCGCGACGCTGGCTGTGGCAGTGTCGCCTCCCATCCCCGACTTCAGGTAAGCCACTCCCAGCCGCCCCTGACCGTGGCTCAAACCAAGCCAATGACAGCGGACACTAGTGATTTAGAATCATCGTCATCTTCTGTCCTCTGGGATCTTCCTTCCTTTGCACCTTGGGCCATGGAGCCCCCCGGTTTCATGTACAGTAAGCTCAAGTCCGTAACGCACCGAGTGATGGACGAGATTGCTGATTGACAGATTACTATAGATAGATATCGGTTGATTATCGACGGGGCCAAGAGCCTTACTGTGTAATTCCCGCTGATCATTGGGGATCCATGTAATCCGGCGTCCATAGTGTCCGAAGCACAGATCACAACAAGATGGCTTCTGATACGAACACAACCAAATGGAAGAATGATTATGATTAAGTCAGGGACTATTGATGGTTCCTGAACGATGTTACAATTTACGATAGTCTCTCTTCGGCATTTTCCCTTTCGAACCTACGCTAGTCCCGATGGGGGTAGAGGTCACGGACACAGGCGACGCCTTTCCAGATAGGGACTAGCGGTATTGCAGCACGAAGTACGGTTACGGAGTAGCTTCACTCCTTTCTTTCTTTCTTCTTCCTATCGACGCAACTCTCTTTCCTTTGACGATGACGTCCACCCGTGGTTATATGCCTCCTTTTTCTTAGTCCATCCCCGAATTTAGTGGCTGCATCCACCCGCGATCTATCAACGGTAAGAACTCTAATGAATCGGTCTTGGGATGGATCTCGTTTAGGTCAGATTTAATCTAGTTATGCAGTCATGCATTGGTCACTGGTAGGCGATGCCTGGCACGCTTGACTTAGGTCCCGTATTACTTCCCCAGACCCAGCTCTTTTCTGGTCCAAGCTGACGTGATGGCCATTTCAGGCCTCCCAGGTCCTATAAATATCCTGTTTGTTGGCATGACATTTGAAGTCGAGGATATTGGCTCTGATAAACGGGGCTGGTTAAGGTTCACGACAACCGCCCAGGCTGAATGAACACCGCCCCTGATGGGAACTGAAATACGAGCCTACATAGCGTTACGAGGACTGCAGCTGGCCGCGTCCGTTGAGCAGGAATTATGAGGCATTATAACCAATACTGCGACTAACTTGGTTACCAATTGTGTATTGTTTATCAACCAGCTACACGGTTCATGGTGACAGACTGAGTATCATTCCGAGAAACCCCTCTACATCATCAGACAACCCATAGAATGGGAGCAGAATATGGTACATTCATCGCATTCTAGTCACTAAAAAGCACCCTTTCCAGGTGTAGTGTCCCCGTCTAGGGCGGCGCAGCCTTCTTGGAAGTCGGAGGGATTGAGGAACTCAGCCTTCACGTTGCTCTTGTGTGCAAGACCAACCAGTGTGTTCTCTGCATACGGATTAGAACCAACGGTTACCGGGACGTGAAGGAAAGACACTTACTCTTGGCATCATACTGGGGCCATCCGAACTTGGTCAATCCCTTCTGAGGATCACGGGCAAACGCTACCCACGCTGAGGCCATGTACTTGGAGAACTGTTGCTCCCCTTTGGAGGCAGACACCGTACTGATATCGGCAGAGTTGCCAAACACCATAGGTAGATCGACTCCGTGGTAAGCGCCGCTGGTGGGATACAGGCGCATGTTGTCCCAGTCACCGAAATAGCGCGAGTGCCAAACGGGGACTCCGTTGGAAGCACGACCTCTGGCGGCTTGATCACTGGGGCAGGTGAAGGCGGCCAAGTTGAACTGGTTCCAGTCCTCGTCCGTAAGAGTCAGACTGGCAGCGAAGGCATTGACGCGGTAGTAACCAGCTTCGTTGTCGTTATTGTTGACCAGGTATGGCTGCGTGTATTAGCTGACACCCTCCATCTTAGACGGCAAAATACCAAGGATCTGAGAACTCACCAGTTTGACAAATTTCCCAGCTGCGGACCTCTCTGCATAGTCACTGAACACAGTGACGTTATCAACGGTCGGATGGAAGACAGGCTGTGGAAGCGCTGGTGACGAAGCGGCAGGGACCTTGGCAACGGCCTTCAGGATATCTCCGTATGACTGTTGACGGAGACATTTCACGACTTCCTCGACATCGTCGCTGCTATCACCGCAGTTCAGGGTCTTGGAGACGTGATAAAAGTAGCTGGCCGACTCCTCGGCTGTGTTTGGCTTCAAGCTAAGCGCAGTTCCCGAGTGAGAGATGAGACCGCTGACAAGCGGCTTCTCGGTCCAGATGTACGAATAGTAGTCAACAGACGCACCGCCAGCGGACTGCCCAAAAATGGTGATGTGTTCCGGATCTCCACCAAACGCAGCGATGTTTTCATGGACCCATTCCACGGCCAACCGTTGATCGAGGAGCGCAACGTTCTGAGTCAGTCCTGGAGCGCCCGAGAATCCGAAGATATTCAATCGGTAGCTATATCCGTCAGATTGGGGATCTCTCAAAGGCATTGGTCCGGATTGTCACTAACTTGAAGGTCACGACAACCACATCTTCACTCGCAGCCAGGTGTTGTCCATCGTAGAACGGACTGTTCGCACCGCCGACAGCGAACCCTAGAAAATGTCAACCCCCAGTACGAGAAAGGACAAGCGAGCGACGTACGACCACCGTGAATAAAAACCAAAACGGGCTTCGGGGTCGAGGTCTTGGGCTGCGTCCACACGTTCAAATACAGACAGTCCTCGCTCTGAGAGGTCCCCAGCTGTTGAGCGAAAGACTTGATGATCTTCACAGCCTGCGAAGTGAAACCAGGGAAATCAAGGGGCGTCGTGCCGATAGTAGCGGGGCAATCCCTGCGAAAGTATTGGTCATGATGCTATCCAAGTCTAATTGGGCCAAGATAAGTGTGCTCTTACGGGCTCTGTCAGGGAGGGGAAAAAAGTCAGTTGCTGCCGTTTCGGATTTCAATTCCGACAAATGGACACCGTTACACAGTACGGAATACACACATAGGCTTTTGCTTGAATCGTGGCTTTGGATTCATACGCCACTGGGGAAGCAAAACGCAGATCATTCGTGGGGGCCTGCGCATACGGAATACCCAGATACTCGGAAACGCTGGATTCCCCAGGGGCGGCATGGCCCTCTATCAATCCACTGCTGGTTGAGACACGCGCACCGACGGATTGGACAGCAGCGCCCTGGACCCATGTCGGGAGACCGGTCGCCAACAGGGAGACCGACGCGAAGGATTTCCAAAAACCCGCCATGACTGGGCAGAGAAGCTTTTCTTGCGACAAACCAGAAAGAAAAAAAGGAGCAAGAAAAGATGGATGGAGAGTTCAGATATAAACGGGGACTCGGACCTTGGGCAATTCGCAGTGGGCAAAGCCACGAGTCAGAAACTTGGAGAAATGGTTTGATTAGGACCCATTTGTTTCAACCGTCAACGATTGGCAAATGGCCTGCCCAGCCAGTGCTATTCCGGAGAAGTCCCTGCTTCGTCGGACGTTCTTCGGTAGGGAGAAGGCCGGGCTACTTTGGCCTATGAGTCTAGCACGTCTAGCACGTCTAGCACGTCTAGCACTGAGGTTAGTGTCCTTCTGGTACGGAGTGGGCTCCCCCTTGTCTCCGATTTGCCGTAAGGGGCTTAGCCAAGCGGGAACCCATACTGACCCCCTGTCGTGGCTGTCAAGTTGCAGAAATGCAGCTCTAATTGATTCATGCTTATTTTCGTGATACCTTGTTTGAACGCTGAACATACGGAGTATGGCCCTACACCCCTTCAAAATGCCATTCAGCAGGGCTTGGGATCGAGTTTCACACAAACAAGTGGCATGAGCGGTGGTCGGACATTTTACCCATCTGGCATCTTCGCGTGGTTGATCCACCGGACCACCTATCATTCGGCTATGGCCGCTAAAGGGCAGTTGGCAGTTAACAGCCCGTGTTTTTGATTTGAATTCCTGCCCCCAGTCACACTACGAGAGCCATCCACCACAATGGGCTTATAAATTTGAGTCAGTGTCCACTTAAGCCTCTCCAACAAGGAGGGTCCGGATCTGATCGAACAAATCAACCCTCGTGGAGAAGTACCGACTCCAATCCTTCATAAACCTAAATGTCTACGGCATTGTGCCATTGCCACCAACTCCTTTAGCCAAGGATCGTTCGTGCCCTACGCGCCTGCTGGACATTTTTCATTATGTGCTAGGACTTGTGTGAGACCTAGGGTAATATATATCAACAATGCCTGGCCAATGTCCTTTCTTTCTGTCCTGGTCGGCAACCTCGCCTTCTCAGCATCATGTCCTGGGAAATTGGGCTGAGCACGCCAACGGTGCCAAACCGAGGCTTCACATTATGGATCTGGAGTGTGATAATGATTATACTGGCGGGGCTTTTTGTCGTGACCAGATTGGCAATTCGGTTCCATAATCGCCGACTAGGGACCGATGATTGGACTATCTTTGCGTCGATGGTAAGGGATCGTCAGTTTCACAAGCTTCACATTCTGACCGATGTTTGTACGGAGTAGCTTAGTTCCGTTATTCTGACTGTGACTGAATGCTCTGGTAAGTCTTCTATTGCCTTGATCGGTCAATGTTTTGAAATTGACGAACTCGCGACACAACTAGCGGTCCACTATGGATATGGAAAGCATTCTTCGTATCTCACCCAGCATAACCGGGTTATCGCGCTGAAGGTGAGATTCTCGACACGTTTCACAGAAAGTCCTACTGATCCGTATAGTGGTTCTTCGCCGCCCAGGTCATGTACAAAGTCGTCATCGGCATGACCAAGGTTTCGTTTTTCTGCCTTTACCTGCGCATTTTCATCCAGCCTATTTTCCGTCGTATATGTTACGGGGGGATTGCATTTATAGTGGCATGGAGTATGGCATATATCCTCGTCACCATCTTCCAGTGCAAGCCAATCGCATCTTTCTGGGATAAAACTATCCAGCATCCGCACTGCGTGGACAGCAAGTCGCAATGGTTGTCATATGCCGTCATCAACATTCTCAGCGACGTCGCGATTCTCGCCCTACCGCTATACCCTGTCTCGCAGCTGAAACTGGCACGCGCGAAGAAACTTGCGCTGGCGTTAATCTTCGGTCTTGGCCTGTTGTGAGTTTTTTTCTGATGGCCTTTCAAATTCCCACCCGACTCATAAGCTTGCTAGTGTCTGCGTGACGAGTGTTGTTCGAACCACCACCCTCGCCAAATCCGCCGAGGACAAGGACCCAACAAGTAAGACCACATCCATCCTCAACCCAGGGCTTCAAATGCTAACTAACCAAAACAGGCGGTCCCATCCCTGCCACAATTTGGAGCGTCATCGAAGCCAACGCCGGCATCATCTGCGCCTGTCTCCCCGTATACAAACAACCACTCCAATACCTCCTCCCCCGCCTCTTCGGCTCAACACACCACAGCACCGGACCGACCAGTCGCAGCAAATCGCGCCGCAAGGGCCAAGGCTACGCGTCGAACGGCGACCTCCAAGATCCGCAGGATAGTGCGTGGCGACAGCTCCACGGCAGCGGGGGGAGTTACTCGAATACTGTCTCGACTCGCGGGTTCGAGATGTTTACGCTTCGCGATCATAAACATAAACATGAGATCACCCAGGTGGTGGATGTTAAGGTTGAGTATCAGGATGATCGGCGCCGGTCGGATGCGTCGTCGAGGCCGATTAGAGATCGGGAGAGTTTATAGCATGTGCATATATAGAATTTGGGGGATGGGTGTATGATAATCTAATTTGTATATACTTGGGACGTTCATAAGCTGAATACTAATAAGCCCCTCCTCATGATACCCAGTGCATCGGCATGGACGACAGCTCTGAACCGTTCAGCGCGGTTCGCGTTTATTGATGTCTATAGCGCAATCTCTTCATCGCAATAATTACACAAATAAAATAAAAGGCCTCTACACTCAAGGGCGCAGCCCAGCTTGTGTTAAGAGACCGATGCTGCATAGGTAAATATGTTGACAGATGAAGGTAACCCAAGCGGAAATACCTTTGTCCGTCTTGCCAATGAGATTAAGAAATGGATATTGTACATGTACATAAGATAAGGGATCTGGTATAGTATAGCATATTTAAAAGGGCCATAGAGTGGAGATCCTAGGAAAGTAATATATCTATGATCTAAATTTCTTTTGATAGGAACACTGTGGAGCGAATAAGTTGCGGATAACGAGATACTATGCTAAGACCAAGGCGCTGATATCCCTACTATTGCGAAAGCGACTATGGATCATACGAAACTGCTATAAATTCCAAGTTTACTTCACTCCCTATTTGCGCTTTTCATATGGATGCCAAACATTCATATGACAGGGCTCTAGTTAAATCAATATCAAGTATTAGTGGTATCTCGCTCTTCTAGCCACTCAGAGCAAAGAAAGCACTCGGCAACGTCTCCAGAGGGTACTGCGCCATGAAACCTTCCCAACTAACGGGCTTGACCTCCTCATATCGCTCATTATCCAGTTCTGTGCCAAGTAGGGTTTGGCCATTGATCCAGTAGTAATAAAAGAACCTAGAAGACCGGATAAATTAGTATTTCCATGAGAAGAGGGTCAAGGGAATGCATCAATAACGTACAGTGACATGTAGCTGTAGATATCCATTGGATTCTTCTCGCGCTTCTCGTGCATGCTTTTATACAGGTCTTCGAGAGATCCGCGGCTTTCCAAGCTAGGTTTGATACCGTAGACTTTTTCGAAGGATGCTGCGATCTCTTTGATGGTGGCTCGGCCGCCCAGGACTGTGAAGTGTCTTGTGTTAGCAGGGAGAAGGAAAGATTCTAAATAACAGCTTCAAGATATAAACTCACACTTCAAGACACCAACCGCCTTCTCATCCACAGTCACCGCAGCGGTAAATTCCGCAGCATTGTCATACGTCGCCCCCTCCATAACCTCCTCGCCGGATCCCCAGAACCGGAAAGTCTGCGACTGGGGATCATAGATATTGAAGAAGGGGCTGAAGATAGGCTCCATAAACCCTCCAATCAAGATATGCACGCCCTGCACCTTTTTGGTCTCCAGATACGCCTTGACATGAATCATCGGGTCCTTGGGGAACAGCTCGCCCAGCTTCAACTTGGTATAATCGAGTGCCCAATCGCTCGCAACGTACCGAGGCACGTCGCACTCGTCGCACGCATCAATTAGCATCTTCTGTCCCTCAACCATCAGCTTATCGTCGCCGAGGTAGCAGCACACGATCACGTCGCATGATTTGGCAAACGTGGTGATCGCGTCTTTGTTGAAGGCATCGCCCTGGATTAGGGTGACTTGGGGCGAAGAGGAAATAGTTTCCGGGACCTTGCTGGGGTCGCGACAGTATCCTCTAATCGCGACATCGGGTCTCTTGAGGAGGTGGGATACAAGTCGTTTGGCGAACTTGCCGGTGATTCCGGCGATTCCGACGGTGATGGTCATGGTTGGATATCAAATGAGACGGGGAACTGATGAAAGGGATTGAGGATGCTTGATTTCTTGAAGAGAACTACACTGAGTTATATACGCTATTAACATATCGGTCTCGCATTGTACCGGCATGCTGATATGAATAATGTAGAGGTGGAGCCGGCCCTGATTGATCATCTCGGGAGGTATAATAAGCCCGAGGCCAATCAAGGAACGGTGGCGACGCGGATCTCTGTAGACCCCGGATTACATGGCTCTCTCTCTAGTCACCAAGCCGGCCACAGAATCCTTCCCGAGAATGACCAGTTTACAAAACATAGGTATTACTCAGAACGACGCTTGAAAACTTTGGAAATTGGCAGAACTGCCGATAAAAGAATTTCTAGGTTTGTCCGTAGCTTGTGGTTTAGTCCTGAGCCCAGAACTGATCATCTTCGACGAAACCGAGAAAGAGACAGAAATGGCTAGAATGGGACAACTACTTCCTAAAGACTTTGCCATTCCTCAAGGTTCATGGATTGTTGTCACCGGCGTGAATGGCTATATCGCCTCTAATATTGCCGATCAGCTTCTTCATCACGGATACAATGTCCGCGGAACTGTTCGCGCTCTATCGAAAGGCGAATGGATGAAAGCATTATTCGAAACGAAGTATAAGGACTGCATATTTGAATTGGCTCAAGTTGAGGACGTGACTCGTCCCGGGGCATTTGAGCAGGCCCTTCAAGGTTACATTTCCCCCTGCAGTGGCCGTCTATCTGACGCATACTAACCGATCTGCTTCACACACCAGGTGCTTCAGGTGTAGTCCATGTGGCGACTGTTTTCGGCGGAGAGGCAGATATGATTCAGCGCGTCATTGATATGAACAAGAACCTCCTTGTCACTGCATCCCAGGAACCGAAGATGAAGCGATTTGTATGCACTTCCTCTTCCGAGGCTGCCGTCTACTCCTCGTTTCTCGAACAAGACGCGAGCCAGCCCATACGAGTCACTGCGAACACTTGGAATGAGAAGGGAGTGGAAAGAGTCAGCCGGGAACCGTCCTTTCCAACACCCAAGGCAGGGTTTGACCTCTACGCCGCGAGTAAGACGCTAGGGGAGCAAGCAATCTGGCAGTGGGTGAAAGAGCACCAGCCCGGGTTTGTGGTTAATACAGGTATTTTCAAAGCCATTGTGTTCCGTTCCTCACGATAAGACTAACTTGTTTCAACGCAAAAGTCCTACCGTCCGTTTGTTTCGGGCGCTCGGTCGATCCTAAAAGTCAAGGCCATGCATCTTCATCCGCTTGGCCTGCGGCGATCTTTCAGAATAAGTTCGATAATTTCTGGCCTTTTCTGAAACATGTTATACCTGCAGGTGAGAAAAGAAAACCCTTTCTGGTATCCCTATTCACCACTGTTTCCTAATCCCAACAGGGGCCTACTTCGTTGACGTAGATGATCTTTCTATACTGCATATGGCGGGTCTTCTACATCCTGACGTTCAGAACGAACGTCTTTTTGCATTTGGGAACCCTTTTACATGGTCTCAGGTCATATCGCTTCTTCAAAAGCTATTCCCGGATCGAGAATTTCCGGATGAGCCGCCGACGCAGACAAACAAGACGGGGAACTTAGATGTTGAACCGTCCGATCGTGCAGAGGAGTTGCTACGATCATTTGGGAAGCCAGGTTGGTCGGGTCTGGAGGCGACTTTGAGGGCAAATATAGAGGATTTGATCTAGAAATGTTAGAGAAGTGTGCATGGATTCAGCATCGTACAATGTGACATTTGCTTTGGAAACTTATCTTAAGCTTGAGATCTCCATTTAGAGGATTCTATCACAAATCAACTATGAAGTGTCTTGCTAGAGAAGAATAGAATCGCTAAACAGCTAAGCTAACCATGCCGAACTATGGGAATAGAAGCGAGAGCAGTAGTCTTACAAAGCGAATAATTATTAATTAAATTATCTAACTAACACAATCGTAGACTTACATCTGATATCATTTTGAGAACCCACTTTCCTTCTCAAGCCATGTCTCAAAGTTCTTCATCGAAGGATTGATTTCGCGCAGTTTCCGAATATCGGCTCCATAGCCCTCATCGTGAAACCATTTGAACATATATC
The DNA here is from genome assembly GCA_004849945.1 of Aspergillus ochraceus. Lineage (NCBI taxonomy): Eukaryota > Fungi > Ascomycota > Eurotiomycetes > Eurotiales > Aspergillaceae > Aspergillus > Aspergillus ochraceus. The sequence goes on along the minus strand of SSOS01000001.1, from coordinate 803,542 downwards.
CCATGTCCTTCATGAGGGCCATAAAGATAGAGCAAACAAGTTTGTTAGCCATTGGCAGACTATTCCCCGTCCTCTTCACAAAGACCTGCTCCATTTGATCAAAGGTCAATTCATCACCCGCCAGGGAGATTCCCTTGCCCTTATACTGTTCCGGATTGAGGAAAGCGTCAGCCCCGAAATAGCCAATATCACTCGTAGCGACCAGCTGTAGGGCTTTCCCTTTCAGAGCCATCTTGAAACAAGTCGCGAAGACCCTGCCGAAGAAGTCCGGGGTAAGGTTCTCGTAGAACGCGGTCGGTCTCAATATCGTCCACTCCATCTCACTTCTTTTGGCGTTGTTGACGAGGTGGTGCTCGATGTTATGCTTTTTGATGAAATGCGGGATCTTGGTTGGGTTGGTGTATGAGCGTTCCTCGCCGCCGCGGTCAACGGAACTAAATACGAAGAACTTGACATTTTGTCGGATGGCCTCGTCGACCAGGGCTTTGCCTTGGACTTCTTCTTTGGCGCCGTTGCCAATGGCTGCCTGTGTTGTTTGGTTAGTGTTGTACATAGCTTGATCTGGAAAGCTTTTGATTTATGTACCTGTACACTGTAGACTCCCCAGATAGGGACCGATGTCAGGCTTTGCGCTTTCTGAAAGATGCCGGTCGGGTTGTCTAGGTCGCCTTCGACAAGCTTGATGTTGGATGATAGGGCCTTGAGCTTTTGAGCGGACGCAGATGCCGGGTTTCGCGTGACAGCTAGGATCTCGAAAGGGGCGTTGCGCGAGACGAGGCTTCTGATGAGCGAGCCTCCCTGCTTTCCTGTCGCCCCTGAGATTAAGACGGCAGTCATGTTTGGTAGGAGGACGTGAATATGGTTATTGTTTCGAAGTATAGACGCAGGGTTTCCCCGTGACAGAAGTGCACTAGGATTTATAGTGTCTGGAGGGTCGTTTGAGAGAATTGATCAAATGAAGTCGCCATTCGGCCTTCGGACTAGTTCAGAGGCCCGTACTAGAATAATCAACTAACTAATTTCAATTGAAGGAGTGACAAATCCTAGAGTAGATGGGTTCAACCTTAACTTTAACGTGCCTGACTAAACATCGCCGCTTCGGGCCTTATTTTAATGCCGCCGATGACAAATTCCATCCATCTTTAGTCATGACGTTTAGCTCTCTCCACCACCAAATCCATGTGTTAGAATTCGGTGAATTCTTTGACTATCATGCCCGAGGCTGCAGATTCTGACAAAACGGCCCCGCTATCTCTTCGTAGCTGCCACCGATGCAACCAAAAGAAAATCCGATGTAACAAGGCCCAACCATGCGAAGGTTGCGTGAAAACCAGCTCGGAGTGCGTCTATCCAGGGCCTGGTCGTGCTCCACGGCGCAAAAAGCGAGCTCTGAAAGCTGAGCTCGTGTCTCGCGTGAAGAATCTGGAGCAGGAGCTTCGACTCCTGGTCAAGGGAGACGCGACGACTTCTTCCGAAGATGCGCCTCCGCCATGCGCCTCGGGTCATGAAGCGCAGGGCACAGAAGACGGTCGAGATGAAGGACCCAAGCATGGAAGGTTATTTGTGAAAGGGAGTTCAACGCAGTATTTCACCCATGAAGTTCTCGTTAATCTTGTAAGCCAGGTATGTCCCTTTCCCGATCGGTTCTTTCGTCTTCATATCGAGCTGTAAAAGCGACATGGCTAATCCCAGGGCACATGCGGAAAGGTCGAGGAGCTGAAAGATCTCATGGATTTCTCAGGAAACGATGTGCCAAATTCTAAAGAGAGATTGTATAGCGATAATGACTATTCAAAAAAGGGAATCGAGTTTCTGTTCGGTTTCTCCTGCATGGCAGCCTCCCTCGAGGCCTTCCACCCCAGCATGACACACAGTCAGATCCTATGGAAAGCGTATCAAGAAAATGTCGCTCCAGTGACGATGATATTTCACCAGCCCACCCTCCACAAGATCATGTACAAAGCCGCTGCAAACAATAGCTATGTCGACCATGCCTCGGAGGCCGTGGTATTCGCTGTCTACTTCGCTGCCGTGACCAGTATGGACACAGCAGAGTGTACAGAGAAGTTGGCTCAGGATCAATTGTCCCTCCGCGAGTATTACAAATTTGCAACGCAGCAAGCGCTGGCTCGCGCTGGCTTTCTTCAATCGCGCAGCTTGGCCGTACTTCAGGCAGCCGTTCTATTCCTCACTTGTCTTCGCGGTCCGGGAGACGCATATTTTGTATGGACCATGACCGGTGCTATACATCGAATGGCTCAGGGGTTAGGTCTACATCGCGACGGAACTTCTTTTGGGCTGAGCCCCTTTGACACCGAGATGCGTCGACGACTATGGTGGTCTATCTACCTGTTAGACTCTCGATCATCTGAGTTCCACGCTACCGACACGCAAATCACCGAGGATCACTACGATGCAAAGCTACCTCTGAATATCAACGATTTGGATATATCGCCAGAGTCAAATCAGGCTCCAGAGTCCCGCGTCGGCTTCGCGGAAATGACCTTTTGCTTGACTCGAATCGAAATGACCATCCGGTATCGGCGCTCTGTTCTAAATTCTCAGGGAGATGGCAACAGCAGCAGTAGCGACAAATTGCGACTCCTAGACGAACGTCTTCATGGTTTAGAACAAATTCACGGTTATCTACGGGAACGTTACCTCAAGTTCTGCGACGTAACAATCCCTCTACAGTGGGCGACAGCAACCATCATACGACTAGCACTCGCTCGATCCTGGTTAACAGCCCATATCTCCCAGCAGGCAGGGGCAGAGAAGATACCGTCTCTTGAGATCAAGCCAGACGATCCGAAACGGGATCAGCTCTTTCTGACCGCTATTGAAGTAGTTGAATTTGCCCATCTGTTGGAGACAGATTCGCGGACGAGCAAATGGTCTTGGTTGTTTGAGGGCTATCCGCAATGGCAAGCTGCTGCTGTGGTGCTCATGGAACTTTGTGTTCGACCGCAGACCGTAGAGACTCAGCAGGCTTGGGCCGTGGTCGAAAGAGCTGTCACTAGCTGGGTCAGCAGAGACTTCCAAGACGGCAGCATCACCATGAAAACGGTTTCATGTCTGATGGAACGGGCGGCTACAGTACATGGTCATACTTGGAACATACCATATAATAATGCTGCTTAACGAGGCCTGGTTAGACGGATTGCTCTCTTCATAGTGAGGTTGATATTCTGAGGTTGATATTCTGTCCCTAACTTCTGCACACTGCTGCTATAGCATCGGCCATATAGAAATGTACCATGTATACACGGAGGGCCTAATAGGATGGCATTTAGTACATCTAAAGCATCCTTCCAAATTGAGTAAATAGATTACTTGTAAACAATCATGTCCATCCCCCCTTTGAACGGCAAAGTAACTCTCTTATAGGGACTTCCCTCCTGATCCACATATTCAAACAACTCCTTATATCCGTCCTTAGCTGCTACCGTATTATCTGCGATGATAACAGCCCCAGGTTTCAGCTTATCTTGAACAGCCTTGAGAGCCGGGAGGGCCATGGGTGTCCAGACTGCGAAACCAAACATGTCAGCACAGTAAACACCAAAGATAAAAGAAGTAAAGGAAAAGAAGAGACCAAAAAACTCACTATCGAGCAACAAAAATCCCACCTCCTCCTGCGTCCACAGCAGCGTCTCTCTCAAATCTCCTTCCCTCAAATCAATCACCCCAGCGACCTCACTCCCCGCCTGCGCCCAATACTGTCTCGCCAGCGCAGCCTTAGCCGGTTCTTTCTCGGTGGCAATAACCTTCCCAGCTTTTGGTTTCCCTTCAGGCTGCCCCTCCCCACCAGCCCGAGCTTTCACATTCTCCAAAACCCCCAGCGCCAGGTAGATCGTGCTCACGCCGAAACTGGTCCCCGCTTCGACAACGGTGGTAGCCCCGCTGGCGCGCAGGGCCTGGTACACGAACTCGCATTTGTCTTGGTCCAGTGCGATGAATTTATCGGCCATCAGTGCGTCGAAAGAGGGTTTGGTTTGGTGGCTCGTGAGGAAGGTGTCGGGCGGTAGGGCGGCTTCTTGGGCGAGGGATCTGGCGTGGAGGGTTCTTAGGAGGGAGTGGATCGATTCGGGCAGGGAGAGGGGGTTGGAGGGGGGCATTTTGGGGTTTGGATTGAGGGGGACTGGTTGAGGTTGATCAAGTTTGGAAGTTGGATATGTGGAGGGGAGGAAGTTACTCTGTAGGCGGATAAGTTCAGCTTTAATATATAGAATTGATCAAGAGCATGGAAGGGCGTGAAATGAGTCAAGAGCACGGAAGGCCGTGGATTGAGTCATGAGTCACAGAGAGAGGAGAGAGTGTGGGGGAAATCTGTTCTATAATTGTATAGGGGAACATTAGGTGGGGAATACGAGGATTCCCCGCTCCGGGGATCTTATCTGATGATCTAATCTTATGCTGATTCTTCTAAATGTTGTTATCTGAACCTACAACACTCGCCTTTTGATATACCTGCTTAAATATCTGTTGATCCCTGCTCTTTCCCAGTGCTATCTCCTGAGTGAAAATAACAGACTTAATAATAAGCTTATTTTTAAGAGGCTTTGAGAATAGGGAAGGTTATAGGCATCTAGACTGAGACATCTAGCTTGTTGACGCAGTGCAATGTTCTAAGTTACATGCCTTTAATGCAGTGCGAATGGTTGTTGGAACCCAAAACTGACATGTAAACCAAGCCAATCTTTAGCCTTACAAGTTCCGTTTGGATGTCTAGCTATTTTCAGAGTGAGTCTAGAAATTAGGCTAAGCTCTTGTCTATCGCCTGCTCATCTATCTGGTACATACGAGGTCTCGTTCTGGGCATCCTATCTGACGATCTCTGTTGTATCTTAGCCTTTTCTTGAATAAATTCAGGCTTACAACTGACTTGGCCCTCGAGATGAGCCATCCTGCACCGAAATCAAATCCAACAACTGACCCAAGACCTCTTCCCGGCCACTCTTCCTCGCCGGCTCGACTTCCTGTCCCCGGATCACTTCCAGCAACTGACTCTTCGTCAGCACCATCTCGTAGTCCGCCGGATTCTGCCTGGCCTCCTGTACTTGTATCTCCGAGTCCAATAACCGCCTCGTTAGAACTCCGTTGCTCACGATCAACCTCCACCGCTGCTTGACATCCGTAATCTCCCAGTCAATCGTGAAGTGCTTATCTGCCCCCCTCTCTCCATCCAACTGCACCGCCATAATTTCGAGCCACTGGTCGATACTCAATCGCTCCCCCAACGGTGTCCGACCCCCCGCCACCATGCCCGCTTTCTTCCCACTCCGCAGTTCCTGCGCGCCAGTGAGGTAGAAATTCCTCCATGTGGCGTTCTCCGCGCCGAAGCCCAACTGCTCGTACACCGAGGCCAGGAGCAGCCTTGCCCGGGGCTCTGTCGAGTCCGGATCCGCCGCCACTGCGTGGGCCAGCAGCGTCGCGGCAAATCGATAGTCGTGCTTCTCGATGAAGGTCTCTGCCTTGTCGCAGAGACCATCAACGCCGTTGAAACATTCCACGTAGCGCTGGCCTTCCTCGGTGGGCGGATATTGCCAGAGATGCTCGGGGCGGCCGTCAAAACAGGTCATGTACTTTTGATAGATGCCCTACCGATCATTAGTAGCCTGTCATAGACATCAAAATTGAAATAGCATACCTTGACGTTATGGCTCAAACTCCCATAGAACCCACGACAATGCCACGCGCGCTCAATCCTCCCAGGCAGCCTCATGCGCTCTGCAATTTCCACTCCCGTTAACCCCAGATTCATCATCCTAACCGTCTGATCATGCATATAACCATACAGGTCCCTCTGCTCCGCCAGTCTCGCAATGAGCTCATCTCGTCCCCAGGTCGGCCAATGATGACTCCCAAATAGTACGTCCGAGTCTCTTCCGAACAACACGATCGCCTCGTCCAGATATCCCGACCAAGCCTTCGCATCGCGCACCTGCGCTCCCCTCAGCGTCACAACATTATGCATACAGTTTGTCGCCGTCTCAGGGACGCAGAGGGCTCGGAAATCAGGGAAATGGAAATTGATCTCCGCGGGGGCCTCGCTGCCCGGGACCATCTGAAACACGATCCGCACGCCGTCCATCACATGTTCTTCGCCGGTCTCCTGGATCAAGAGTGTCGGCGGGATCAAACTCGTCGTGCCCACGCTCGATCCTAGCCCTAGACCGGTGCCGATCTGCCCCGTCGGACTGCGCGGAAGGGCATTTCCGTACATGAACGCGCCGCGTTTCCGCATCGCCGGACCAGCAAGGATGCTTTCGCTCATGATCGCCTCCATGAATCTCTCTGGGGCGATGATTGGGATCCCGGGCTCTTCTCCTTCGTCTAGATCCAATACACCCGCGGCACCCATGTAATGATCCCCGTGCGAATGTGAGTACACCATCCCTGTGACTTTGCGCGGTCCGCGATGCTCGCGATACAGTTTCAGCCCGGCGGCTGCGCACTCGCATGAGATGAGGGGATCGATGATGATGATTCCATCCTTTCCTTCGACGATGGTCATGTTGGAGAGATCGTAGCCGCGGATGTGGTAGATTCCGGGACAGATCTCGTACAGGCCGTGTTTTGCGGTCAATTGGCCCTGGCGCCAGAGGTTGGGGTGCGCCAGAGGTTGGGGTGCGCCGTTTCGGGACATTCATCCTGCAGGAAAGAGTAGGCGTCGATGTCCCAGACTGTTTTGCCCGAGGCGGATTTGATGACGGGTGGGGTGAGGGCTGCGATGAAGCCGCGTGAGGTGGCGGCGAAGTCGGTGGTGTCAGAGAACGAGGGATTGTTGTTTGAGGACATATTGGGAGTGATTATGAGCTGGGGGAAGCAATTGGTTATCAAACTCAGTTGCTGTTTATTTCAAGTTTTGGTTGGCGATTTTATAGTCATATGTTTAGTAGAGGATAGAGCATGAACCAACAAGCCCTAAGTCTACTACTACCCATCCGGAGTGCTGTATTCGACGCTGACGACTGCCGATAGCCGGTTCCTGCAACTGTTTGCAGGATAATTATGGAGTTCTTGTCGGACGTTTCAGAGCTCATTCACCTCTTTTCGTCGTATGACTGATAGAAGGTGGTCTGTCATGGAATTCTCATTGGGTTGAATTGACTAGTGCTTGACGACATGTGGCTCCCGTCGCACGCAATTTGGCCGGCATCGGCTTTTTAGGTGGTCGAAATCATCCCTCTTTTAGAATAGTTGTGCATAATGAGTCTCCGGAATATAAGCTGCTACTACAGGAACAATATCCTGAGTATCTTCGTCTCTCGTACGACAGAAAGAATTTCCGACGGGGTATTTAGTTTGGAAGATGTCACCACAGTGGTCAAATGATTGAATTTGATGCTTCAAGTGTATGCATCCAGACGTTTGAATAATTATTTTGTCCATACAGTTGTGGGCTGCATAAGAAAAAAGAAGTCTTGTACATCAGGCGTCAGAAACACCCACAATTTTTAAATTGACAGTTTGCATCATCATATGAACTCTCAATCTCCCTGCTTGATGGCGGTAAACCCCCCCCCCATTCTTTGCGACACTCTAAAAAACCTTTTTATTAGGCTGAATACCTTTATGCGATAGCTGAATTTCGAAATTCCCAAGAGAATGGTGTGTTATTAGATTATCATTTGGTCTACAGGTTCGATACCTAACCATATCTCGCCCCCTCCGGCTCGTCATCAAACCACACCGGCGGCACTCCGTAGTTCATCACTGTACTCTTCACCTTCGTATAACTTTCGTAAGCCTCTATCCCATTCTCCTTCCCCACGCCACTCTCCTTGAACCCACCCCACGGCGACGAGGGATCGTTTAAGTGATGCCCATTGATCCAGACAATGCCCGCCTCGATCTGCGCTGCTACGCGATGCGCCTGTGCGAAATCATTGGACCAGACCGACGCCCCCAGCGCAAAGGAGGTACCATTCGCCACGCGAACAATATCCTCCTCCGAATCGCACTTAAGCAGCGCAATCACCGGTCCGAATACCTCATTGCAGGCGAGATCCGAATCTGCGCGCGTCTCGATGATTGTCGGCTCGAAGAAAAAACCTTTCCCATCCACTTGCATTGCCTTGCCACCGCATAATACTCTCCCTCCCTCTTTCACCGCGCGCTCCACAAACGCCGCACACCGACCTACCGCCTCTTGCGATATCACGGCTCCGATCTGCGTGCGTCCATCGAACGGATCGCCCACCCGTAACGCCCTGACCCTCTTCTCCAACAGCGCCGCGAAAGCCTCGTAGATATCCGCATGCACCAGCAACCGACTCCCTGTAACGCACGTCTGCCCACTCGCTATAAACCCCGCAAACAGCGCCGCCTTGACCGCTATCTCCACTTCCACACTCTGGAACAAACACACCGGCGCTTTTCCACCCAGCTCCGCCGTGATGGGTATCAGATGCTTTGCCGCAGCGCCCGCCACGGCACGATACGTGCCCATCCCACCCGTCAGATCGATCTTCGCCAGCCGGAGATCTTCACACAGATACTTCCCCGTCTCGAACCCGTATCCGTTCACGATCTGCAACACGCCATCAGGCAGCCCGGCTTCTTGGAACAGCGCGCCCAGCTTTAGAACCGACAGCGGCGCCCGCTCCGACGGCTTCACGATCACCACGTTCCCGGCCGCCAGGGCGGCAGCGATCTTCTTCGTCGCGATCAGCAATGGATGATTGTATGGTGTGATCTGCACCACGACGCCCAGCGGAAGCCGAGTGAGTGTGTTCACGACGGGACCCTTGAACGGCGTCACGCGGCCTTCGTGCACCCGGGCAATGGAGCCAAAGTATTCGAGCCATTCGGGGACGCGGGCCAGCTGGGCACGCATTTCGCGGATGGGTCGTCCGGTCTGTTGGGTCTCGAGTGTGACGAATTCTGGGATGCGTTCGCGCAGGAGCCGGGCGGCGGTGGAGAGCACGGTGAAGCGGTCAGCCGAGGAGGAGGGCTGGCACCACGGGCTGGCAGTGAAGGTTTGTAGAGAGGTGGTTACGAGCTCTGTGCATGTGGAAAGAGGGGTCGCGTCGATGGTCGCTAGGGGAGCTTCCGTGGCGGGGTTAACGACGGGGATGCGTGGGTGAGATGCATTGGTGGTGTGAGCGCCGTCGATCCAGTTGGAGATATGGGTGGACATTTTGACGGTGTTTTGTGGGAGGTATGGGTGTGTAGACAGGGAAGAGAGAGGGAGAGGAAGAGGGAGTAGGAGAAGAGGAGAGGAAACGAAGGATGAGGGGTACGAATAGATATATCACTTCACGATTAGTAACCCCGCATGCAAAACACACTTTATCTGCAGGACCAAAGCCAATCACCTCCTGGGGTAACCTTTGCCTCATATTGAACTAAGGATTGAGAGTCTTGGATGGCCCTGGAGACAGCAAGTGGTCTATCTTGATCTGAGATAACTGGGATGGGTTATCTAATCTTATCTTATCTAGGGGATCAGCCTATCTTGATGTGGTCACTATAAGATGACTGATTTGTTTTAAGGTGAGATGCCAAGCTCATATCTTGTTCTTGACTACTTAGCTCTAGCCTATCGTGATTCTTTTCTACAGAAGAGAATACTTGGTTGTTCGTAGATAGGATGCACTCGTTAATCAACAGTAGCTGCAATAAACTAACGACAGACCCAGCAAAAATGATTGATTTCAATTCCAAACCGGTCAAGCAGCACAAGCCATAGAGATATGTAAGTTGAATTACCATCTTCAGATCATAACGTATCAATGCTCTCTGTTGAATAGAGACTGATCAATCCAACCATCGTAGTATTCAGACCATCCCAAACCAATGTAGTTACATCAACTGCTCAGGCAATTAATCCCTCCTAGGATACCAGAACACCTTCCTTCTCTCCTCATGAAACGCCAAGGTCGGCAAGTCCTCCAGCTCAGGGGGGATTTGAGGCGTGAATCCATCCCAAATGACGTCGAAAATGGTGTACTGAGGATTTCCCGCACCTGGCTTTTGAACGGTGTAGCGGTGGACGTCGTATGCCCTTTTCCCCGGACGTATCGAATAGTTAGTCACATACTCACACTTGAGCCCAACAGCGAAGAGAGAGACAGAGGGAGAGGGGTTGACAAACGAAGGTCTACAGATTCTCACTAAAGACAGATCGATCGCTTCCTGCAATGCCTTGTACGCCACATCCTCCGTGACTTCGGCTGTCTCAAACGTCCTCGGCACATATTTGTACAGAATGTCGGCTCTCCAGTTGACGGCTCGGCAGGCATGGTCATATTTGTAGATGCGCTTGATGATCTCGCGGAGCTGGCTTGCGTCGAGATGGATGCTTTCTTGGAGGCGCTCGAGACGCTGGCGTCGATCCTGATAGCCTTCGTTGCCGGTGCGGTCGGTGGAGAGATAGAGGCCGGGATTTTCGAGAGAGGGCTGTCGCGGGGCAGAGGGTGTTTGGACTGAGATTTTGTTTTCGGGGGTGGATGGCTCAGGGGAAGACATTTTGGCCCTTGACTGGGTTGGGCTTGATCTTGAGGTTTGGGGACTTGAACGTAGATAGGCCTTGGGGATGTTGGGGTATAAGTTTGGATATGGTTGAATGAGGATGTAGCATGAGCGGCTCAGATAAATTTATATGGACTACTTCGAGGTAGGTATTCACTCTTAGCATGAAAAATTTCTATAGAAGTCTTCTTAGGCAGACGCTGGCGCCTATATCTTGCAACATATCTTGGAATGCAAGCAGAAGTGTAAACTATTCACCCTCGTCTCAAGGCATCATGTGTACATCCTCCCTAGACAGCTTCGATACAACAATCATTCATCCCTTCCATACCATCAACCATACATCCAGTCACTATGACATGTCACTTTAGGCCTCAGGCTAGGCGGCCTCAAATTGCTTTTTTGGTTCGCTAGGAACAGGGCTGGCATGGGGTAAAGCATAGGAAGAGGCTATTCGCCCAGCCACCTCATTTCGGAAATGTGATACCTATTACTTGGGATCCACATTGCGGGATGGTGGGATAAGGCTATGATTTATGCCTGTTTCCGAGGCACCTCTGAGGCGTGGAAACGGGATTTGCAGCCTTGTAGTGTCGTTGCCTTGATGGCTGTCCTTCGTTGGGTGAGTGAAGAATGTGCGGATGTTGTATCCGGCGCAGCCTAGCTCTCATTGATAATTATGAAGTCAGCCGGGGAGGCTCTTTTTCTTGGGAACGAGAACCCCCTGACTATTTGTGGGCCGAATACGCAAGAATAGAATCTATTATCAGTTTGAGAACTCTAGATGGATGGAAGCACCGCGATGTATAGTAAGACCATCGGCCGCACTTCTTCGATACTTCTTCTAATACAAGTCTACCACAATTCTTATAGACAACATGAGGAACCTAACGAAGAAACTGAACAGAACAAGACAATATTCGAAAGAAAAAAATACAAAATCATTCTAAAACTCCAACACCAACCCACAAAACAAACCCATCCACCTCAACCATCACAACAGAATCAACAAGAAATCAAACAGCCCCTTAAGGACCAGGTTACTCCTTCTTCGACTGCTTTTCCAACTCCTTCTTCAGCCACTTGGCCACCCCATCTTTCTGATTCAACTCCTTCTGAACGACTCCATCAACATGTTCATACGCCGACTGCTTTACCGCACCCTTCCAGCCTGTCTTCGGAATATTAGCCCAGATCTTAACATGCAGGAGGATACCCTTGTCGTCGGGCTTCAGAGTAGGTTCTTCCTCGTGGAGATCGAAGAATCCCCAGACGATTTCGTCGCGTGCGGTGATGTATCGGCGCGCTCGCGACCCATGGGCGTTTTTGCAGGGCATGTAGGCCCATAGATCGATGGTTTCAGCGGAGGTGTCAGCAGAAGAGGTGTTAGTAGAAGAGGACATCTTGATGGCTGTCACAGAGCTGAGTTTGCTTGGCTGGTAGATAGGCGATGAAGCTCTGCAGATAGGTAGGTGTATGTTGGGTAAGACTTATTCAATTTGAGGGCCTCAGGACGGGATTTTATATTTGAGGGCTGAGGAAATAACTGGATATATCCGTGGACAGGGTCCTAATTTACAGGAATGTCGATGTTAACTTCAAACCATGGTGTTGTTTTCTAGTACAATGGCATACCAAGCATCAAAGGCTTGGACTGTTTGAAAGAGAGCATAGACAAGCGAATTCGGGCAGTATCTGTAATGAGTTGATAACATAATGGTGGTCTTGATGCCTGGATGCAATTCCATTTCCAAGTAGGATGTCCATGACAGCTTCCATACTCACAAAGAAAGGGCCGGGGCTTGTGTTATGTGCTCTACAATGCATTGTTCATGAGCCTCATCTAGTAAGTTTTACAAAGGGGGTCAAGTGATTTTCTGGGGTTGCGCTTAGTGCAATCTCGAAAATCTACTCAATAAATCTGTCAAGGATTCTGGTTTCTCTTGGTAATGACTAGTATATCAGGGGTCGCTCAAAAAGAACATAAATAGCAGGATAGTCATGAACAGGAATATTGCTTAAAGACAAATCAATTTAAGGTATCCTAGGATAGCACATACATCGCTAATTGAAGGGGGAAAAAAATAAAAGAGCATCATACAGTGTTCAGATGATCTCAACCTGTCGTACTGGAGTTACTAACATCTCTTGTTACAAATTAGACCTGCTCTCAACTAACTGCATGAACAAAGGCAGTTGCACCTAAAAAAGTAAAGACGGGTGTCGTTCAACCATCCAAACGATCAGAATCTGCTAAATACATAACCTAAAAAGGTTCCATAGGAATACCTTCAATACAAAAAACAAAGCAGATTAGGTCGAATCTTGTCATTCTCATTCACAGTCATCTCAAGCACCAGCCACGGCAGAAGCTGCCAGGGAATTGTAGATAACATTACTCAGTCTTAGTTATCTCTGCTACTGCCATGGTTTCACATTTAAGTCAAGCTAAAACGAGATCCTTGTTTGCGAAGACCTCGTCCATTCTATCGATAATAATGACTGTATTGCTTTAGACTTCAGCCTCGTGTTCACTCATTTCCGTGGTAGGCTGACCACCAACAATGTCATCAGTATCAAGCTCAGACTCGGATTCCAGATCCGATCGACGCAAAAAATGATTCCCTCCCTTCAGAGGGGGCTGACTCTTAGACTCAACGTCAGAGTCATCATCAGCATCACTCTCGTCCCCAGTGTCATAACCAGTGCTACTAGCCATAACAGTGGTAGCTTCAGAACCGTAGTCCTCCTCGTCCAAAACTGGCGTCGACAACTTCGGTCTCAGCTGCGCCTGGGGATGGGACTCCTCTTCAGACTCCTCCTCGCTCTCCTCCCCCTCTTCTTCATCTTCACTTTCCTCATCCTCATCATCATCAGACGACGGATCGGCTCCTTGCGCGCCACGCTGCGCTTCCAACATCTCCAGGATCCCTTCGATATCGTCATACAGCTGATTTTCTATCTCATCAGATCGGTTCTCCAGGTCGAAGTGGTACGCGATCTTAAGCTTCATGACCAGCTCGCGCTTTTTATTGTCGAGCTTCTCTGGGTTCTCGTAGTACACGGTATATTTGCCGGCTAGCAACCGCTCACGAGCCTCCCAGTACCTCTCTTCGAGGTCTTTGATTTTGCGAATGTGAATCCAAACCCAGGCATCGACGATGTCGGGGCAAGATTCGGAGTCACTGTCGGAGCACATGGTATCTTGTCTGGTTTTTTGGGTTGTAGGGGATCGTTGACGGTGAGTGTGCGGGTCAGAGCTCTTGTTTCGTTCGCATCCAGGAATGAGAGTGGTGAATCTGAAAGAGGGAACACGACTAAGTATATACTGCATCTCTTTCTTTGTATGATGACTGGTCGGGCCCTCTGGTACTATTCTTCTGCGAGATTGTTGCTAGTAAGCCGGACTTTGTCGGGGAGTTACGTGGTATAGTTGATTTTTACGAAAAGAAATGACATTATCCATTTAGAGCTGGCAAATATGTTTGCTATGGAGGGCTTACCAGCTTGTGCTGTCCTGCAAAGCAAATCAGTCCGTGGTTATGGTTTGTAGGGCCCGGAAGATTACCATAACTGGGCAATATGGCTGCCTGCGTACTGTTCTAGAGGAAATATTGTCACTAAATTCAAGGCAGCGGTTGGTATTCCATGAGGCGCTCGGATTCCGTGAATGATTGAAGAAGGTCAATGGCTTGGGAACGGCCAGCATAGAAACCAAACAAGGAGCTGTGATATCTCTGATAACCTCATGTGAGATAAGAGAAAAACTTTCTACGCGCGAAAGGATTTACTAGAGGATTTACTAGAACTTGAAAAGCTTTATTCAGAGCATGAGCATAAATCAGTCAACTGAACGACTTTTTAATACCGAGGAATTTAGGTCAGATAGAGTTATCATTCTATTCTCTCTGCTTTTATATTTCTATTTCGAAGCTTCTTCTTTTTCCTCACGTAGAGCAAATACCTCTAGGAAGGCTAAGCAAAGGGGCAAATGACTACGAAAAAGAAACTAACGACCGAGAAGAGAGAAATAAAGACAAGGAATGTCACAACAAACCACTCAATTAGCGTTATCAATACATCCTCAATATCCGGGGACCCGCCAGGACACCCAATCCAAGGGATATCAGGAAACACTGACCAACCCTGGAGGGTAGGAAGATACCTCTGCACCCGCCCGACGACACTGGTATCATCATCCAATTCGTCCCCTGGTGCTTTGTCCGTAGAGTCAATCACACATCCGTTGTGCTCGTGGTGTATCTCCCTCCATGAGGAGCGCGGTCTCCCGGTTACGGATGATCCTTCCCCGGACGATATCGATTACCACTTTGTGTTGCTTGTCCTCGGAGACATCCGCGTCAACGTGAATGCGGAACCAGCCCGGGCGCTGTTGATATTCCTCGTTGCCCTGGAAGGAGTCCTTCCAGACGGTGTAGCAACTGTTCTCCAATAGGTCGAGGAGACGGCTGTGGTAGTCGCTGTCGTAGCCATTCAGGGCAGGGCAGAAGTCGATCAGGCAGTAGTAGGCGATACTTGCCTGTTCCGCCTCTGTGATTGTGATTGGAGGGGAGCTAGATAGATTGCGGTCAGCCATTTTGGTTAGTTGGATGCTGATCAATGGGTGGTGATAATGAGGTTGAGGTGTTTTAGGTGTGTGTTAGCGACATTCAGTGTTAACGAATCTATTTATATCATGTTTATGGGTTTTGGGACCGGGGAAAACCATTATAATCAGTTCTATTGAGCCCGAAGCTTAGACATGGGCAATTGATGGATTTTTACGAAAAGAAATTGGAAGAACAGGGCTGCCATGCTGGTGAGCACATTGCACTTTGCAGTATATCTGTATCTGATATCTTAACGCTTCTCCCAGAATTGTAGATGATGCTCTAGTTGTGTCAATGATGTTGTAAAACAAAGTAACTACTATCTATCTATTTAATCCAACAAATCATTCCCCTCTCGCTTTGTTGCTCAATAGTCATAGCCTGGTAGTATGCCGAAATAAGTTCTGGAAGATAATAGTATAGTTGAATCCAGAATGTCTCCAACCAATGCAACGATACGGCTGTTTGGATACAGCTAGCTCTTCATACATAAGCTTTGCTTATACCCAAAAATTTTGCAACAACAACATGAACCTGATATGTCTCCCCCATGACTTCAATTACCTAGAGCTTCTCTCGTAAGGCGACAGGTGGCAATGTCCCAGAATTTTCTAGCAGGCCACAGATAATTTGCTCTTCACTGCACTTCATGTAGAATTTATGCCCGGGATATATCATATGCCTACTTCATGTTCTGGGGCTTACAATAACTGAAACAAAGATCAGCGAGAGAGAGAGAGAGAGAGAGAGAGAGAGAGAGTACTAGTGGGAATAGACACCTCAGGCAACAAAAGAAGCTATCCAAGCTCCCCACATGCCCAATCAAAAACAAGCAGGCGGTGAGTCACACCCGGCACCGCACAACATCGCCCATTATATTTCCCCTTCTCTTTCCTTTCTCTTTCCTTTTCTTTCTTTTTTTCTCTCTAAGCACCATCCCAACCAATGCTGCGTTTCTTTGCTACACACGACAAGTCCGACAGCTCCGCGCTGTCCTTGTCCCTCTCGAACCGTCTGGACTGATGAAAATCAGCCCCGTCACGTTCGAGAGGATCCCTTGCAAATGAGAAATTCGGAGGAATCTTCACTATCTTGGACCCGCCTGATCATCATAGTCATATGGCTATGACAGTCAGGCCGGTACTGCCCGCAAGGGCCTGGTGCGAAGACTTTATTGTCATGCATCTGCAATTGGCATCAGAAACATCGGGGCGTTAAAACCTCATGGGAGAGTCGTTGCGAAGATTGTGTGCAGCTCAAGGCGCGCTTCTGGCTGCGCGAGTGTGACACTTTAGTGCAATACGCGGCATACCTGTATTCCCCTCTTCTTTTTTTTTTTTTTAAAAAAAAAAGGGGAGGGGGTGGTATCATTCGATTCCGATTATTCTGGTTGGGGTGGTGCTTCCCTCTTTTTTTTCTAAGGTCAGTCGTGTCTTTCTGTTTTGAGCTGAGAAGGGTTCGTTTTTGTGTCCCTGGCTAATTTTAGTGAGGGGCTTGGTGTGCTCGATGAGCGCTCGGGTCTTGGTTCTAGGGTTGGTTGGGTGTATTATGGTGCTTGTGGTCTATCGATTGGATGATATAGATCTCAATATAATTATCAATTTTGTACAGATGATTGCCCTCAAATTAATGCCAGTAATACTTGATCTTACTACTCAAATCCATCCTAAACCAATGGTTGTAAAGTTGATCGCTTGATATCTAACTTGGATATTATATGTAGGCTTTGGACATCGTATGGTGTGCAACATTCAAGGGATATTTTGAACAAAAATGTGAAAAGAAAAATGAAAAAAAGAAATCGTGGCCTCCTTATGCTCCCCACCTTCATCATCGTAATTTATTTGGTTTTTTGGTTTTATATTTGGATTCAATCCACTTACTCCTCGTCACCGATCTGTAGCAAATATTAGCATCAATGAAATTTCATAGTCTGAAAGAATGAGGGGGGAAAGAAAGGACGCACCTTAGGAGCAAGGTAGAATCGCAAGTGACCGCTTCCGAGACCGTACTCCACAAGCAAAGGCACCTCCTGAGACAGGCAAAGGGACACCTTGCCAGACAGGTTGGTGGCCTTGCAGAAGTTGACAAGGTACTTGAGGGAGAAAGTAAGGGCAACGGGTTCACTGAGGGCGATGGAGACGTTCTGGTCGGGCTTGTCGACGTTGGTATGCTGACGGATGGTAACGGAGCCACTGCCAATGTCACCCTGGCAAGAGAACTTGACGCCCTCCTTGGTGGCCTCGATGACGACTAGAAAGGAAAGGTTTTAGCGCATGCTCCGGCAAGAATCACAAGAATCAGGGGGAGAAAAAAGCATACCCGACTCAGACAGAGCATTCAAATCTCTGCAAATCCGCTGGAACTCCGCCGAGGGCATCTCAACCGTAGCGGCGTACTCCGTCTCGGGAATGGCCAGGTGCTCCTGGTCAATGTCCATCAACTTGATATCATACTCGCTTAGGCGGTCGGTTTCGGCACTCTCGAACATGAGGTTAACGGCATCGGGCGAGTCGTCGGCCTTCAGGGTCAGGATATCCTCGTTCTGGGCGGCCCGCAGAACCTTGGTCAAGGAAACCAGGTTGATACCGAGGGCGATGTTGCGGTCGCATCGGTAGGGAGAGAAACCCTCAGCCTTCAGGAGCATAGAAACCAGGGCAACGTGGGAGTTGTCCATGGCCTGGAGAGCGATTCCAGAGTCATTGCAGTCGAAGTTGCAGTCCTGCACAAGGTCCTTGATAGCATCGACGACCTGGAGCAATCGAGATAAAAGATTAGTTTTGAGTGCATGTGAAGGAGTGATAGGGGATTGGCGTTCTCATACCTTCTTCAGGAGAGATGCTTGTTCTAGGCGAGCTTCCAACACTGATACAACTGTCAAAATGCAATCCTATGGCGTCCATGATTCTCGAGATACTCACTCTTGATGCGCTAGGTTGTGGTGCGGTGAAGGAGGGAAAGAAAGGTGCGGAACTGGAATTTGAAAGATACTAGGACGGTGACAATTAGACGATATGTCCTGTTGGGTAGTCAAGAGGTCTTAAGAGACTTACAGGTCGAGAGGAGGTTGGAATTGGGAGTAGTGAAAGAAGAATGGTTATGACGGGGTTGAAGGAAGAGAAATGAAATCGCGTACGAGGGTTCGCCTGAGGCGTAGTGGAGAAACGCGCGCGCGGGTTCGCGTCTGGCCTTAGGCTGATATGACCATTTGGGGTTAGATCCGTGACCTCAGGCAGCCGCACCAGCAGCCGCGCCGAACACGTGACTGCCGTCGCGCGTACCCCTGTGTACAGATCCAAGGACAGATGGTAGATCCAAGATCGATTTCAATTTCATGGCTAGATACATGGTTGTTTCCAATGGTGCATCAGACTCGATAGCGGTACTTTGCATATTAACAACAAAGCCCTCAATGATACAGGAAACTGAAAAGAAAAGAATACAGAAGAGAAGTAGAAGGCAACGAAGGGATGTGATACGACAAAAGAGAACAAAATGTACACACTGCATGCTGTACTGCAGGAACGAAAGAATACATGAAACTAAAGATATCCAAGACTCGGCAGGAATCAAGTTAGCCAAAAGACAAGAGAAAAAACGCCGCTGACACCAGGCCAATCTATGCACATCGGGTATCAACCCTGCATACGTGTAGGTAACACGGATGCAGTTCTGTTCAATATAGACAAGAATACTGGAAATATGAACAAGCGTGCCCCGGAAGAGGGACACAAGGAAGGTAAGAAGGAGCGGAAGGCAATATAAAATGCCAAAATAACTTAAATGCTCGTCACTCGTTTTGAAGCGATCGAGGTCTTAGGTCGCTGTTTGATGACCATCTCGAGCTCCTTCAACATATGGGTATTCGCGTCAACGCGGTCTCTAGCGGCAGCTTGTTTTGCTCGGTCTTCTTTAACACGGGCGATGCGCTCTTCTCTCGTCATGGACATCCGTTTGTTGGCACGGGCAGGAAGAGCCACGGCCTCGAAGATCTCCTCGTCATCGGTGTTTTGGATGAGACTGGATTCCGGTCGCTCGCCATTCAAGGCCTTGAGTGCGTCTGTCGGGCTACCTTCCACGGCCGTCGCACCGCCGAGGCTGGGCGTCGGAGACATAGGCATGGGAGACAGTCCGCTCGGTGGTCGCGAAAGACGATCCACGCTCGACTGTCTGGCCATACTGTTGGCAAGAGCCGATTTTCCAGCCTCCCATTCCTGAAGGATGCTTTTGATGTCCGCTCCGATCGACTCGTATTGTGACAGAAGGGTCGGTTCGAATTCGCTAGCGTCCGCTCGTTCAAGACTAGCGCTAGAGAGTTCACGGATGATGTGCATTTTGGCATGAAGCGCACGGATTCCTTGTGATAGAGAGTTGAGTTTCCGATATTGGGCACGGAGGCCTTCTTTGCTCGGAGAAGCCGTAGGTAGAGGGGAAGGAGGGATAGCTTCGCCTGCAGAAAGAAGTTAGATGTAAGGTCTTGCAACGGTGAAGTGAATAGATACTCACGGTCGTCCTCGTTCAAGATGTTGCTCATTTTGCGCACATTATGCCCGGTGATTTCGGACAAGTCGCGCATTTGTTCAACGGCAGTGCTCCATCTTGCGATATCCGATCCGCCGCCGTCGGCACCAAGAGCCAGCAGGCAGCAAAATATGCTCTTTCTAACAATGTACAGTCTCCCGAACAGCGTGCGGAGAAAGCGCAGAGAATACTGATCGTCGGTCGCACGCTCATTGAGCGTTGATTCAGCCTCAATGAGCTCTTCCTCGGTGATGTCGTAGATGTCGTAGTATTTGGCCAGATTGGCGTCGTCTGTGAGCGGTTGCAGAATGCGCTGTGCCTGAATGTACCGACCCAGCATGGAATAAAAGCTCTCGGAGACGGTCCGACGCAACCGCAGACACCGTCGCGTTTGTGCCTGGTCTTCGAGGCGACTAATAGGAGGCATGGGCGTACTTCTGCATCGACGTTAGCATTCATGACATCTCCCTGGAGCACTGGTTTGAGCCGGGTGAACCCACATTCGGTAGCCTCTTGAGACCAGCTCAACCTCCTGAATGAAGACAACCGATGCAGATGCGGCGGAATCAAAGCCCTGGGCATTGCTGATGAAAGACGCGACCGCTTCCACGGCTTGGTGTCGCAGGTATTTGAGCCACTGTCGCTTTGCGAAGGCGTAGAAAAAGACCCCAATCACCGGTACGAGTATTAGAAGTACGCCGACTTTGCGAGGATTGATGCCGGTTCCAGTTCGAGATCGACTCCAATGTAATAACCAAGCGATCGAGAACGAAGTCGAGGCAGTTACAACCGCCCCTTGTAATCCAAACGTTGTGGAAAGCGAGGGAAGATCTGCGGGCTGCGAAGTCGACAGCACGTCGGATGCTGACGTATAGGAAGGGGCGCTGTGTTCGTTCAACAACTGGGACGCAACGATAACGTAGCCGAATTGTTCCAGGAACCTCTCGTTGTCGCTCCGTGCGATGCGCGCGTTCAAAGCGGACTGCAGGCGGAAAAGGGGAGTCGTCAGCCAGCTGCTGATAGCAGTCACCAAATACCAGCGAGGCCATACCGTGCAAGTGTCATAAATCCTCCCCAGGGCCGCTCTCTGGTGTGAGACCTTCAAGTCTAGGGGTTTAGGGAGTTTGTTACGAATCCGACTCTGGAACTTCGACGTTCCCCGGGGGGCAAAATCTGCTGCTGTCGAGTCGGAGACATCGTCGGAGCTCTCGGGTTCCTGGACAGGCCAGTTTGGGTCATGTTCGCCTTCCCCTGAACGCACGACAGCATGGTCAGTCTTCGTTATTCCGTAGCGATCGGAGCTACCCGCAACTCACCTTGGAGATACTCTGCCAACGGCGAATCTTCATAGACGAGAGATTCCATGACCAGTGGACATTCCGTAACGCTCGTACATACAATAGGGAGGGGTCAGAAGGGAGCGATAGCGTCAACCAGGACAAGAGAGGTCGATCGACGGGTCGCCACGGGTTCAGGTGGTTTGTGAAATGGGTCAATGGGAGCAGGGTGGCGGAGATCAATTAACGAGAACCATCTCCGCAGGATCCAACAAGATGGAAAGGAAGATCGGAATTTGGCGCTGGCTAGTCAGCGCGGTTATTCGGAGCAATCAGCACGAAATAGAAGGGCTGAAACGAGGTTGCATGAGATGGTAGGTGAGGATATGATTAATCATTGAATTTTAGGGAGAGGAAAGGGTTTCACCCCCTGGCAGATAGATGGAAATTGCGCCGGACAAAAATAGCAGAGAAAAGAGAGGGAGGGCCACGTTGAAGATCCGTTCATTCAAGTTGTCTGGGGAAAGGAGTTTCTCTTTACGCCGCGAGACCGAAGGGGAGGGCAAATCACGAGGATCCCAAGCCTTCCAGGCAGCACTAAGGCAGGCCCACTTCTTCTTTAGTTTCGAACTACGGCGTTAGTGACAAAGCCGCTTGGTCGGTGCCTTTTTTCTCCTGTCATTTCCAGGAACTGTGTGGAATCTCGAAATAAATAATGGGCAGAGAAAGGGTCAGATTCTCCCCTTCGGCCAGATTGCATAATTAATCTATCTCGTTGCCTAGATCTTGTGTCTCCATGCGCGAACGAGTACGATGATGAAGTACTGTCCTCCAGAACACCTCCTAGCGGGGCAGACCGAGGGATCCAAAAACGCTAAATTATCCAAAAACTTGCCCCGATTAATAATATTCCTCCTTTCCCCTTCGGTCATTTGCTCCGGAGGCACCTGGCCGTTTCACGTTGACGCAGAGGAACTGACAGGCATAAACCGGCGATGATTCTACCGTCCTCCGATTGGAGTCTTCGGACGCAGCTATAGCCGGTCGAGTGTCTCACGGAGGGAGAATATGGAAGTGTGCCATTGCAATTTATCGCCGGTCATGATCCGAGCGCCAAATTGGCTCTTGCTCTGGCCCTCGTTCGACGGACGATGCACGGAGGACGGATGGCAACATGCACGAAATGCACAACGCAATTTGCTTATGTGGCCTATCCTTGATTCTGAAATTGCTGATGTCATGCATGCAGTGATCATATGAGCAAATTAAGTAATATCTATTCTTTGATGACAATTTCAAGCTGTGAAAATTGAGGCGTTATGATCTACAGATGCTTTATCTTCCTTCGTCTGCACTCACGGTGTACTTTAGCTGACACATGACTAACAGAGCTAGCTGGGACTTCTTTTCCAGGCACGGAATACTCTCGGCCTCGAATATTCGAGTTCCAAAGGGGTCATCCTTGTTATTTGATTGTCGGCAGTACACGCCTCATTGGTACATCCGCAATATAAGCCTGATCTCTAGATCTCCATTAACGGATCGACCTATTCGATATGCAGGGCATAGGGCCATACGCGCCGTGAAAAACGATGGCTGCAGGTCGGCCAGAGCATTGGGTCGCATGCATCTTGACGTGGTCTGGCAGGGAACTGACTAGCGGCCTGAAGCCTCAGTGAGGAGGTGTATATAAGCGGGGCTGGTGAAGATCGCAGCTTTAGACTCCCCATCGCGTCGCACGAAAGCCGGTTTCTGCCCCCAAAAGCCAATTCCAAAAATTCTCCCCGCGAAAATATCTGGAAAATCCTGGTCTTCCAGTCTGTGCGGAATTTAAGAGATCCAATGAATTTGGTTACGATCATCTCTCTGGCAGGTGCCTTGCTGTTGGGTCTGCATCTATGTGGATGGCTGTCTCCACGCAGATCGAGATTACCGCTGCCACCGGGCCCCAGTCTTCTGTCCGGCCCGATGCCCGTCAATGACATCGCGAGGACATTTCAAAATTGGTCGCGCAAATTTGGACCGGTCGTGCATTTCAAACTGGGGGGCCAGAACTTTATCGTCCTAGGCACTCGTCGAGCAGCGCAAGACCTCCTCGAGAAGAGAGCTAGCATATACAGCTCGCGTCCGCCGTCCAAGTTCTTGGATAACTACCTACATAAGGGACTAGCGTCCGCATTCATGCCCTACGGTCCCCAATGGAAGCTTCACCGGCGGCTGTCATCAAACCTACTCAGCGCGAAAGCATCAAATGCCTACCAGTACCTGCAAGATATCAAAAGCAAGCAGCTGCTTCATGGGTTTTTATCATCTGATGATTTTTCGGAGGCCTTCCTTCGCTACACCTCGGATGTCATGTTTACCCTCATCTACGGGAAGGGGAGAGGAAGTGATGATGGTGATCACAAACGGCTCCATCAGATCAATGAGATGGCCGTGTTTGTTCTTCAGAAAGCTTCGTATGGAATGCTGCTGCTCGATCTTTTCCCCTTTCTCGATTGGCTGCCGAAGTTCCTTCTGACATGGCGCGAGAAAGCCCATGAATTACACGAGAAGACCAAAGAAGTGTATACAGAATGCTCTAATATTGCTCTTCAAGGCGACAGCTGGAACTGGAGCCACGAGGCTCTACAGAGGAGCGAAGCCAAGGAGCTCCCCTGGAACGATGTGTGCTACTCACTCGGCGAGCTCTACGTAGCCGGCATCCACACCACTAAGATGGTCTTGGAAATCATGATCATGATCTGTATTCTCAAGCCGGAAGTCATGAAGAAGGCCCAGGAGGAACTTGACTTGGTCGTCGGCGCAGACAGAATACCGTCATTCAGCGACCTTGAGAGTCTGCCGTACATTCGCGCGCTGGTCTCAGAGCTTCTCCGCTGGCGCCCCATATCTCCCATTGGAGTTCCTCACGCGGTGATTCAGGACGACGAGTACATGGGCTACTCCATTCCCGCTGGATCCACGATCATTGCCAATCAGTTGGGGATGAACGAGGACGAAACGGTCTTTGACAAGCCCCAGGATTTCAATCCGGATCGATATCTCGAGAACCCGGATCTTCCTGTTTATGCATTTGGGTTTGGGCGACGTCTTTGTCCAGGGCATCATTTGGCGCGGAATAGTTTGCATCTTGTCACTGCACGCTTGCTCTGGGCATATGATATCTCCCCCGTCGACGGCAAGTTGGGCGACCAGCTGAATCCAGCCTCTTTCAAGGCCAGCTTCCACGTTCGAGCTCCTGGAAAGAAATATGTCATCGAAAGCGAGAGCGCGGTAGCTGACCAGGATGAAAAGGCGATCATGGAGAAGATTAAAGACAAATTCCGGGGAGTATAGAGTTAGGGTGTTTATGGGTGTATGTCTCTGGAAACAGACGATCGTGACAGGCAAACGGAGAAGATAGATAATGTGGATACCGAGCAAGGGTGAAGGGTGCAATTTTTACAAGATGACTTCCGATTTTCTAAGCATGTATTCAAGGTGTACTCCGACAGGGAGTCTTCCACCAGCGACGGAGGCAGCGATAGTGATGCGGAAGCTGCCTGAGGGTGGGGCGCGTTGCGCGGGCAACCAAACGTCAACATCGCGTCTCCATACCTCCCCGGCTCGACTCTTCCCCCTAAACCACTTGTATTTTAGCAGCATCCGGCATTCTTCCTCGTCATCGAAGATCAACAAATTTAAAATTACGACTCAGCATTCCGACACCATACGCTTTATCTACTGCGCCATTATCCCGTTCATCACCGCTTCTTGTCCCCCGCGTTGTCCCTGGCTCTTGGCTGCCTATCCCTCGATTCATCCTTTGATCGAGAGCCCCAGTTCTCTTGCCTGGATGACCACAACACGCTGGATATGCTCATATAAGGGACTCACATCCTGAGACTGCTAACTCTGAAATCATACTGCACGGTTCTATTGAGCTTCATTCTCCGCCACCATGTCCGGCCTTCTTGAGGATGTACCCACCCCATGCCCCTCCAGACTGGGGACCTTCCGAGTCAATCGCAGCAGCGAGGGAAGCGACTCGATCTATAGCATGTGGGAAGACAGTCTAGATTCCTGCGAAGACACCGCGAATATCGAATTCACCACCGAAATCCGAGCCCCTGTCCTAACCGGCGCCAAACCCCGACGACGAACCAAGACAAGCTCCTCGTCAGCGTCATCCTTTGCCATTCACGACGAGGGCGAAGACAAGCCCGCTGCCTCGATCACTAAGCGGAGAAAAGAGAGTAAAATAATTGCTGCGCCTTCAAATCGAAAGTCCTCGCTCCTAGCTCAGCCGGCTCAACGATTCCGACCTAAAGTTAGTCTCGCTGCCAATTCGCCCGCGAAGCCGACACGATCACAGGGAGAGATGGTTGGGAGAACTCAGCGTCACAAGGTCGATGTGGATAAAAATAAGGAGCTCTTGATGCGGATCAATGGGGTTTCTCAGCAGGCACGTGTCAGCGAGGCGAAGGATGTCCATCGCGATGCGGTGTATATGCCTCCGAACGAACCAACAGGAGCTAGTTCTTTCATGGACATGTTCAGTCCGCTCAAAGCTGAATACCTCCCGCATCAGTCTGAGAATACGAACGAAGCACGGGTTGAAAGAAAACGACAGACGAAGCCGTCACTCGCCGCCTCCCCGCATCGAGCTCCGTTACAGCCCAGCACAAAAATCAGCCAGGAGTCTCGCATTCATGTAGACGTCATCGGGAAGAATGGTGGAAAGGAGAATATTCCTCCGGGCACACTTCTGGTTGACGGCAAGGAAAAGAAGTTTCCTTTGGCAAAGTCGGGAGACATCTTTGACGAACTGTCGAAACCACACAAACCAGCAGCGAACAAACAAACGCGTCCTCCCACGAAGCAAGCAGTCAAGCCATTGGCTTCTAAGTCGGTCAACGGGTCTCTCCAGAGAGCGATGAACAATGTCAAAAGATCTTCGGTCAAGGCCGGCTTGAAAGATAACGTGAAGCCAAAGATGAAAACGACGAAACGGCCATTGTCGGCGTCCACAGGATCAACCCTGTCCAGCTCCTTGAAGCGATCGAAAGGCCCTGTTACTACTTCCAGAGCTACGGCTGCCCGAACTAACATCAAGAAATTGGATCGCGAATATCCGCTGATCAAGGAGGAAAACAAGAATCCAGCACTGTACGAGGACAATTGGCTCTCGCATCAGGAAATCGTAATCACGCAGCTGGTCAACGGACTTTTCGAATCAACGGAGAATTCAACGATCAGTGATCCTGTCGCTCAGCGACATACCTTCTTGGCGCTATACCAACATCCCTCGTTTGCGCACCTTTACAAGCGAGTCCAGGCATCCTTGTTGTACGGTGCCTTGAGTATCCCGAAAGATGTTCTTGCCCGGACCACCCGGCTCAAGCAAGACCTTGGAATGAAAAAGAAATATCTTGACTTTTGGGTAAACACGTATGAGCTTGGAGTACTGAGAGTGGGCTTGGAAACAATTACCGGCAGAAGAGTATTCCGCTCGAAGGAGACGGAGAAAATCACAGCTGCTGAAGATTCTAGCCTGAAGCGGAAGATAGAAAAATTCTTGGACATTTTTCTGCTCCAGAACCAGGACATGGACCGAGACACGAAGGAATCAGATGCTAAACTGCTCGGCAAAGCATACCACCGGACGGTTTTCCGCAGTATCATGTTGATCATTCTTTTGGATAAAGCGGCGACAGAGTCCGAGGCGAAGCCTCCCCGTCTTTTTCTCTTGTCATCGCCGTATAAGTCTTCCGCTGCTGTTTCCCGAGGGTTGGCTCGCTTTCTGCTGCCCTCTTCTGGGGATGTTGTCAAGGCATTGAATCATCTGGGCTGCCATCTGTCCTACGAACAACGTCCGATCCAGGAGTACGAGTACAGAATAAACAACCTTGCCGTTGACCTGAGGGATGGCGTTAGGTTGACGAGGATTGTGGAATTGCTCTTTCCGCGCTCGAGCAATGCTCATACCCAGTGTCCATGGCCCCTTTCTCAAAACTTGAAGTTCCCTTGCTTAAGCCGCGCGGTCAAGGGGTTCAATGTTGAAGTTGCCTTGAATGCTTTAGCTTCGATGGAAGGCTCGAGAGGGCTACTGGGCAATGTACGAGCAGAAGACATTGTGAGCGGCCATCGTGAGAAGACTATTTCGCTTCTTTGGGGATTGGTCAGCAAATGGGGTCTCGATGAGCTCGTCAATTGGGATGACTTGGCCAAAGAGATTCAGCGGCTGAAGCTGAAAGCCAGCCAGCAGTTTGGATACGAGCAGGTTATAAATCAAGATTGGTTCCGAGGAGACAATTTGGACATGTTGGATGAGAGCGATGCCCCTGTTCTGCTGCTCAAGCAATGGGCGTCTATTCTCGCACATTTGAAAGGCCTACAGCTGGAAAATCTCAGCACCAGCTTCGGAGATGGCAAGATCTACCAAAGTATCGTGGATGAGTACGCGCAGTACATTCTTCACGAAGACCCAGACCCCTTGACTAGCGGACAGCCCTTGTCCTTGCAGTCCCGTCTTCAAGCATTGGGGTGCAGTGCACATTTCGGTGAGTTGGACTGAAAAAGCAAAGTATTGCCATTACGAAACTGTCACTGACTTGCTTCATAGCGAACTTGCTCCATCCCAGCACGTCCAAAACCCACATCCTAGACAATGACTTCACAATCGGCGCTCTTTCCTTCCTCTGCTCTCGCCTTCTCTCGGCCAGCAAACGCACCGGCGCCGCGACAGTGCTCCAGCAGGCATGGCGACGTAATCTTGCACGTCGCGATTTACATCGACGGATCGTCGCTCGCGATGTTGCCAGGCAGTGCGCCGCGGTGGTACAGACCAGGGAGCGAGTCATTTGGGCCACTTCAGTTATTCTACACTGGTGGGGAAACGTGAAGGCGAAACAGCAGCTTCGAAACAGATAGACGGCCGGGATGGACGGATGATCGGAGCATCTTCTTTGCCTAGTCTACGTGGCCAGCAGCATCGGCGGTGATCATCAGTCCGGATGGGATTGGGTGCTTACGAGGCGACGAATTGTTTTACAGATTTCGGAGTTTGAGGGTTATTGACGTTATTGGGCATTAGGCAATGAATTGGATTGGACTGGATTGGATTCGGCGTTTCTTTTTTCTACCCACCTCTTATTCCTTTATTTCGTTTCTTTGTCTATTTTCTACTCTTCATAATACCAACCAACATCGTACCAGAACTGAGCGGCCCGAGTCCGAGGACGAGTGGAACCGGGCGGTTAGCTACTTGTCTGTTTCAAACATGAAACATCTCTTTAGGCGTGCTCTCTTCTGCCGTGCATCAATCACTTTAGGTTCCCTGCTTTGTTCTGTATCGCTGCACCAACCACCGCCTACGGAGTGCAGGTAGCTGAGTTGTCAAGCTGTAAGTCAGTACAGAATGTCCGTACCTACATACCTAATCTCTCTAAGGTACGGTGTACGCAGACAGGTATGTGTCTTCTATCCCGGCGCCAAAAACCCGGGGGGGGGGGGAAAGCAAAGAAGAACATACAGTACGGAGTACATAATTCATCAAGAATCTCTTATTCTGCTTCATTTTGCACAAGCTTTGGATTGATCGTAGTCTTACTTGCCTACCTACTGTGTTAGGCAGGTAGGTACCTTACCTTACCTGGCTCTCTTACCGGGTTGTATTCTCCGGAGTTTTAGTTTTGGGTAGAGGGAATGTACACCGTACTGTATATTGGCATGGCGGACCAAGCATACACCGTACACAGTAGATAGATAGGTGGCTGAGGGTTGATTGATGTCTACGCAATCTGTTCCACGGCGCCGTGCGAGATAGTGAGCCCGAGGCCGAGATGAGGCCGAGGATGAGAGGGAGGTGAAAGGAAAGAAGCAAATGTGAGCGAGGGCAGGGACCGGGGAGGATTCCTTCTGAAGTCTAACTGTTGTCGCTTTCTATTTTGGTTTATTCTTTCTGCCTAGTGTTTGGCGGTATGCACTCACTGTCCATGGTGAGTATATTTAGATATTGTAGATACCTAACTGCTGTGTACTCCGTATGTAGTTATTCTAGGCATACGTCTAATTACTACGATGTGCTAATAGCCAAGTCGAACATAGCCACAGTTCCTTAGGTAGTAGTCATAGTTATTGTCATACATATAAACATCTAGTAATAAACCCAACTAACTAGGTACGGTGTAGTTACAATATGAACATGAATGACACATCCACCTACCTACCAAGAAACCTCAACCCGTCATATCATAGTCAGTCATTTTACACCGTGGTTAGTCACAGCCAAGCTCAGGATAGAATATACCCAGTCCCCAATTCTCATTTTAGTCATACCTAAAATCGCGGGACAAAAAAAACCCTCAGCCCTGTCCCCAGCCACCCAATCCAGTTCTAGAGAAACGAAGAAAAAGCCGAAGGATCCAAATCAGAGAATAAACCGGCCCGTCTCCGTACACCGTATGAAGTAAGAGAGTACTGTGTAAGGTAGAGAATGAGAATAGAAAGATCATCGCCACGCTCTCCCGGGCGGAGGAGGGCGAGGCTCAGGCGGCTAGGTGACGTCATTCTATTACACGGGGTGTTATTGACTGGGTTGTTGGTGTTGTTTGCGCTGTTTGAGTTACTCAATCCTGTGTAGGCGGTTAGGTAAAGTGTTCTATCTATAGCGATTGATATCATTAATAAAAGGAACAATAACAGGAATAATAATAGAGGCTGGTAAATATCCAATGTCATGGAGAGGCGGATTGTCATGGCAATTTATGACATCAACCCGACCCCATTCGTACAACACACCAAATAAATTACCTAATTGAGATACCTAGGTACCTACCTCGCACCACTTACGGAGTAGGTAGTTAATTATGGAGTACTCTGTATACGTACACATAACTCTAACGACGGAGTATACAATCATATTCTCCTCATCAGATAGTCACTTGTTCATTCTATCTGTGATATGACGTTAAACTCATCTCCCGTGCACATCTTTTTAGCACAGTGGGATGACTACAACCAGGTAATGGAAGATAGTCAACCGACTCGGCGCTCAGATTGGACGGAAGAAAGAAACGAGTAACCTAGAAAAAGCAAACAAAAGACGCGGGGCAGATCACTCCATTTACCAGAACGTGTATTCTGTAAAGAACATCGACCGGAATACACCGTACAGAAGAAGGAGGGTATATGTGCCTCCAACTATAGGCTACAGACGCCGGGTTCGGTCATCGGGTCGGTTCGATGCTTAGGAGGGTAGGATAGGGTGTCTTCTGTGTGGGATGTGATATGCTGATATTCATGGTCTCCATACAAATACCTACACCAGGTTAGTTATCTGGATTGTTCATGTGCGAGATGAGATAACCGCATCTGTATATCATTAGTCCGTTATCATGAGTGCGGGGAAATAGTCAACATCAACAGGACAGAAAAAGCGCAATCTAATGCATGATTACAGTATTGATCACTCTTGGCCTGTTCATGTGTACCCGTTGCCTCAGGGTGCATATGGTATCGGTTAGTGAGTCTTGATGTGTGGGCGTTGAGGCATCTTGTTTGTAGAATGTGGACTCTTCCGAAAGTATAAACTTGGGGAGGTTAGATAATGTCTCTCTCCTGTGTACGATGTAAGTAAGTAGGTAACTATATGCATGTGCATACATACAATACATTAAGAAATTAAGGTAAACCTACCTACCTTGGTAGAAAGCTGGTCATGGGGTTCTGCATCTGGGGAGGTAGCGTTGAGGTACCGTGACCAGGACTTGGGTTACCTTTCTCGGGATCCCAGATTAGGAAGGGCCAGCGAGGGTGGATTTTAGGCAAATAGTTAGTTGGTTAACTTCCTAGATGATTGATTTGATAATTTACCGTCGAATGGAATAAATCATGTAGCCTGACAGGTTGAATAATGAACACTCAGTAATTCCTAGTTAACTCACTATTGGGTTGAGTCAGACATGCTTACCTTATGGAGTAGTAAATTCGGAAATGGGATGATTTCTATAGGACGAAGAAGTCCGGGATATATTCTAGCTTATGTTCCATTTTCTTAGCCGTTGCCTTCGCCTCTAACAGTACGGTGTAATCTCGTACGAAGGCGACACGGCCGGACGAAAGGCGACCGTGATTCATGTAAACATTACTGTTGCTTGTTTGTAGAATTGAGTTTTCTATACGGAGTTCACCGTACAAGTATCTACTACCTACCGTACTCAATAATAATATCCACTACTATCTAGTCTGCAGAGTAGGTGGTAGACTCCCACAGAACAATTCCCATCAGAAATCAATCTTACCTCATCGATTCACAACCCTCTTTCTTATCTCTATGCAGCCTACTCGCCGCTGCCACGCTGTAGGACCCGAAATACCTGTTCTTCGCTGCGCTGCGTCTGTCTACCTGTCTCCGCCTCCCCCCATTCAACTCACCAGGCAGTGTCAAGCTCAGTTCCTCCTGGGTTGCTCGATCGCCAAGATCAGTATATGCACTCATCTAGCATATGATCGACGATGATCTACCACCACGACAATGGCTATCAGGGAAATAGACGCATCACATCATTCTAGTTCGGAGCCAAATGCCCATTTTTGGTTTCGTTTTCGGGTCCCGCTCGTAAGGAAGGGGGGAGGACCACTGTATAGTACTGTACACAGTTGGTAGGCTAGGCGGGCTGGGCTGGGCTCGGCCCGGGTGGAATAGGGAGGGAAAGGAAAACGAAGGGGGGGGCAAAAAGTGTAAGGAGGAAGAGACAGGAATTTCACAGCGATCTTGGCGGACTTGGCATGAGCAAATAACTGGGTGAACTCAACTCAACTTGGGCCATGGGACCCGTTCTTAAAGCGTAGTATTTGTGAAAGTAAACGCCGCAAGGGGAAGTCAGAAAAGAGAGGGAGGAAGAGGGCGGAAGGAAGCATGAATCGGGAACCGGGCAATCTCGTTTCCCCGACAGTTCTTGAGCGTCACCACTTTTCACAGACCCAGACTTGGCAGGACTCAATAGACTCACGGTGATTTTTCTGCGCGCCTGGGGAATGGGGGGTTTTTCTTGGCGGTATTCCCCGTTGTACGGGAGGGAGTAGAGTGACTCTGGTAACTCCCTACCGTCCACATAGTCAATAGTCATAGGGGACGTTGCCAAGCGCTGTTTGTGGAATGGACCAGCCGTGCTCCTCCTGAGTGTTGAGAGGAAGCAAGGGGGGAGGAAGATGAAAAAAGGGCGATTATTGTTCCCCCCCCCATTCTCCTCAGATCGATCGATGCATGGACTATGGAGGAGGCGTCCTCCGTACAGCATACATATTGGACGGGCCTTGGCGAATCTTGGCGGAGATTCTTGGCTGTCTTTATTAGCTCAAGGGGGAATAGAGGAGGAACAGGAGGGTCTGGCCGGTGTTAAAAATAATCAGGAGAATCTGCCGTGTTTCCCCAGGGGGTCTTGGACGATGACGATCATGCGGTCCATGATGTGCAACCGAAGATGAAGATGAATAATGATGGTCATGGTTCAGAAGAGGATGCCGATGATGCTATTCACGACTACCCCTCCATTATTGGCCCTTCGCTTGGCATAGCTCAGACATGCTACCCTCGGTTTTTGACTTGACACTGACAGGTATGGTAGGAGTGAAGGTGCACAAAATCGGGCCGAATCAAGGGACACAACAATGTTCTGGAAAATGGAAATATGTTGCTCCCCTCTTCCGTTTTCACGAGTTCTGGCCCACGCAAGGGAGAGGCTCCATGTGCGAATTTCCCAGGTTACACGACGGCCGACTGGAATGGATGATAACGAACGAGTCTCGATCTTTCGTTCGGGTCCTGTCTTTCCATACTTACCCTTACCTGCAGTACAGGATGTTGTATTTCTCGAACATGCTGGGTGTAACGCAGATGATACCGACCGTTGCAGTATCCGTGGTGTTTTATATCGTGCATCTTATACTGACCACGATTCAGTACTTTGTGCTCCCGTGGACGACAGGGGGGGGGTGGTAATTTAATAATTGGAGATGCTCGTTACATCAGGTTATTGAGAAGGTCGAACGCCATACCTAAAGTCACCGCCGAAAGGCACGGTGCAGCTGTCAGGACGGAACTTCGCATTTAACCGCAGTCAGCCTAGTGGGTGGTTTAGAAGGAACTAAGAGTAGCTCGTCTGTGAATCCTTTCCAGGTAGCGGCGATTTGGCAATTACGACGAAAAGGTTCCAACACCCAAGACTTCGGAATGCAGCTGTCAAGCGGCAGAGAAACGAGGGCCGAATGCCTCAGGCTTACCGCATTAGGGCCGACGTGCAGCGGGTTTAGCTGTTTAGCATCAAAAGTTGACTCTCCACGAGTGTGTCCCCGTGCTGTTGCGTGTGCCATTAAATCCCTCATACTGAGAGACGGCGAAACGCCCTTGGCCGACCTCGGTCTTAATTGTGACTGGCGTCAGATTCATCCGAGCCCTGCTTATAAAGCATGGGAGTCGATTTGACTTTACTCCGTCAGTCTTAGTGCCTTCATTAATTATGCCTGCTTCTGTTTTTATCCCAGCTCCTCTATTCACTAATAATTACTCACGACACTGGCGAAACAGCAATCATCTTCTGACTCTTCCTTACACCCCCGCAGGCTTTTAGTTACCCGGTTGCTCCGCATCGTGACAATTCACACAACATCTCTCCACCGGTGGATTGCTGGATTGCTGGATTGCTGGATGGCTTGATGCAGAAAGGAAACGGCTGGGGGGGGGGGGGGGAGGTGGGAAGTTGTTCCCCAAGGTGTTGGCAACTTCCTGTCCGCCGAATACGTCCTTTTCTCCATCGGGTCGCCCGGTGACTGGTGGGATGACCACGATGCTGCAAGCCCTGGCGAGCTGCGACGGAGGATAAGCGGTGCCGGCAATGTCCACGAGTTCTTTGGCCCCATGTCTGTTTTTGTTGATGCCATACCGTAAACCCTGTAACTATCCAGTATCCATGACTGTGTAGCCATGGCCCATATAGCAGGCAGGATTCAATAATAGACCGAGCAATTAAACTCATGGGTCGGATGATTTTTCCAAACGCCAAACAATCCGCTTATGTGGTGCTTGTATAGTTAGGGCATGGGGGAGGGGAGGGGAGGGGGGTAAGAAGGATCGGAGCCTAAAGCGAACAACTGGGGGTCAATCCGTAAATCCTTCCTGCTCCATTGTTGGTCCGTGTGAGAAAGACGAGAGAGATCAGTCTGTGTCAATCTGTCAATCTGAATCTGTCGGTCTGTTTCTGCTTGTCTTGTCTGCCGGTCATGCCGTTGTCACGTTGCGGAGGCCGAACAGTGCTCCGTCCATAGGGAAGGGAAGAGAATCCTTCGACGACCGAGTTAATCTCGAAAGAGAAATCGGAGACGTTCGTATCATGTTCTCTACACGTACTCTGTAGTCAACCCAGGACTAGCGGTCTTTCTCGCAGGATCGGATCATGACTGGCGAACGTCCAAATCGATCCTGATTGCTGGGAAAGGAACGACAAAAGACCCACGATGACAATCCAATAGAAATAAAAGCAGACAGTGGGGGCATCCCTGAGTCGCAGGAAGCTTGACCAAGAGACCAAGACGCCGCAGTCTTTGGTTCATCCAACCGCCGGTCCCCGCTCGCTTTTCTGCTCGCCTGTCACCGATTCTTTCGCTCGCTGACCGCTTCTCTGCCGTTGGGCATGACCCTTCAATTTCCCTTATGTTATGCCATTGGGATGAGTGAAGTCAGAATGGAGGAGATCGTCCCTCCGGCTGTGTTGAACACTTGAATTACGAATGTCACCGTTGGCCGCGAATCGACAAGCTTAGTGATGTTATCTTTATCTCTGGGAGTACAGCGCAAAGGCACCAGAGCTTGGCGCAGTTTCCCCGTCTGTATGGCGCATGTACGATTGAATTTCGATTTTCGATGCCGAACGGACGACTTGGAGGTGATCTTCAAGATTTCTCCAACACTGCCTCATCTGACCAGTCTCTCTTCTGCGCTTCGCCTTTCTTGTCATGAATGCCTAAATCTAAAAATTTGACATCTTTAACCTTGTGTCCCTCCATGTGAACTTGTCAACGCAGGGACTCGAGAATGCCCCCAAGTCCAACTCATCACCGGGCGATCGCTGGTGGAGAACGCGCGCCCTTCGCCCTTCTCACCGCGTAAATCAAGTAATGTACCTACCGAACCAACATGACGATGTGGTTTCGGACTGGCGCCGCAATCTTGCCTGAAGAGCGAACGATGACAGAATTTGCACAATCACCGTGGAACTGGAACCCCAATTCCAATCGGCACTTTTCAGATCAGACCCGCCCGGGTTCATATCCATGTTGTACAGCCAAGATCAGACTATGTTGCCGAGTCTGTAGTTTGCAATAGTATCAGCAATTGCGATGGCATTATTCCCGACCACCTCCCTCAACGGTGATTTGGGATCGATCGACTGCCCAGACCGCGACCGAGCAAACGATATGGAATCGACACGCCAGATCATCGAATCTTGGTATTGAGGCGCGGCAGTTCATCAAACCATGACTCCATAGTCATAGTGCTGGGGGTAATGCGATAGCGTCATGGCAATGCGCGATCGGCGTCCATCCGTGGATGGTTTAATTGGGTTGGCAGGGTCGTCGTCGTCGTCGTCGTCGTAGCAGCAACCCTGAACCAAGTGTTATCGTCCAGTTCATCGCAACGCAAGGGGTTCCCGGTCCGAGAACTTCGGTGCGTTCGTTGCGGATTCGATTGCAGGCTTCCATTCTCTCCCTTTTGCGAATCTTGACGTCGTTGCCGTATCGACATTTGGCATACCTACCTACCTTACCAACCTCCCGTACGTCGATTACCGCGACGGTATCGACGGCGATCACAGCCTCAGAGTGTGGCCTTACGTCAGGAGAGCCAAGCATTGGATTTGCATGCTATTCATTAACACTTCTATTGTTAGTACTTACTATTAAGTAGTATATCTCTTTCCACTGTACTCCGTAGAACGACGAGAAAAGGGGCAATTGGCAGCGAAGGTTCCCCCTAAACTCAGTTCTAGTTCGCAAATCCAAAACCCAAATCATGAAGATGAAGCGCGCACAGCGCCGGTCGTGACGGCTTGAATCATTTTTTGGTTCTAGCTGCTAGTAAGTTAGCGTAGTTTGTCTCCATCGCGAGGCTCGTTAGTCGTTCCTGGTTGAGTGGTCTACGCTTTCAGACGCTTTTGCACTAGTGACGGAGTGAATTGGAGAAGGTTGGCTTGGCTTAGCCTTTAGTTAGGTAGTTACGACTTACTTTACCAGTTACAGGAGTAGTTATAAGTTAGTCCCGGAGTAGTCCTCTGTATAACCCCCTTAAAAAGCCCAAACCAACTAAAGAAACTAAAGTATGTAATCATGGGATGGTGCTGCTATTACGGGGCAGAATGGAGTAGTTTGATGGTTCTACAATCTACACTCTACAAGGGGGTCGAGTATTCATGGAACTGCAACACACACATACAATACGACGGGAGATAATACACGAAACGAGGCTTCGGCATGGTTTGCCGTCCGTCGAGGTCACGTGGTGACGCACCGATTACCACACCGGGCTGGCCGCTGGCCGCTGGCCGCTTCATGCCGCCCGGCCTCGTGGGGGTCGCTTTCTCTCCGTTCACTGTTAGTGTTGGTGTTCAATGCTTCGGTCTCTCCCCGGCCTGACGTTTGGGCCGGTGGCACAACGTCTGCCTCTCATTATCGTGGTGAGAGTAGGTAGTACGGGACTGTAGAATTGACCGGAGGATATTACATGTCAGTGTCTATCGTACTACTGGATTAAATCAATTCAACAATGGCTGAATACTGACAGTAAGTTACTCCGGTGTACTTGATTCATGAGGTTAGTAATAGCCAGCTCTAACGGGCTGAACAGTTGGTTCAGTTGGTTACATCCACCATTACTCATCTCAGGGCTACCGCTCGAATTTACCGCCGTCGGGGGTGCTGCTACAAAATGCCTCATAGTGATCTCGACACTCTCGGTACCAACTTTACCGAGTGAAACAGTCTGTTATCCTTGTCATTATTCTTACTGTGTAGATACCTTGGGTTACAGTCGATTCGTTTCGTCAGAGTTAATTCTTCTCCGGTCAACCCGCCGCAGCATGTCATGAATTTCTTTGTTATCCTGTCTGCCTCCTTGTTTCTATTTTGAACTGGCAGGAGTCAAGGCTTCCCTGCTGTCCCGACTACAAGAGTATAATACGGTAATTCGAGGTCACGTATGGTAGCCGCAGGAACCGAAGCCTGCATCGGTTTGGCGAGAAAAAACGATGCGGTGGGTCGGGGCTTGGCGGGGTTGGTTGGACCGAGCGTCTCCTAGTCCGGCTGCAGAAGAAAAGAAGCCCAAGAGAAGATCAGATTTTTTATTTTTTATTTTTTTTATTTTCGATTTTATTTTCCATTTCAATTTTTTACTGCCCTTGTCGTTGACAGTGTGGCAACCACTCCTGAACAAGTGACCACTGACCACACCGGTGGTCAACCTCCCCCCCCAACCAGCCCAAACCTGGCGCTGCTCTCCCGCGCCCCATCTCACTTGAATTTACCCTGCATTGATTTTTTTCTTTTCTTTTTCCCTTTCCCTCCCACCTTCTTTCTCGTACCGCGTACTTACTATACCGACGCTAAACCACCCCCATTTAATCATCTTTTTTCTTTTCCTTTTTTTTTTTTTCTTTTTTTTTAATTTACCTTTTTTTACTCCCCTCCCCTTCTTATTTCTTTTTTTTTTTTTTCTTTCTTTTTTTATTCTCCGATACTTACTTTGGGAACATTTCTTCTTCTCTTTCCCTCTCTCTCTCTCTCTCGCTCTCTCTCTCGATCTGAATCCCACCCAGCATTGCCAACGCATTGCCTTCTGGAGCCTCTCTCGACGCGTCTTCTTCTGGCGCTCTTTGAGCTGCCATTCTTTGAAGAAGGCGTAAACCCCAAGTCTTGGCGGCATACTTGACGCTCTTGTCCTCCCCCTACTTTTCTTTTTACCCTCCTCACATACCTCCCGCTATGTGTTGTATATCATGACAATCTTCGTCCTTCACGGGACACCCTCTTCTTCCGCCCCGCTGGGTCGATCTGGTTCTACTTGATCGATGTTGAGAGACTGCATCTTCTTGTCTGATATTTGATCGATGAGATTCTATCCTTCGTGTTGTATAATTCCTAATTCCTCACCAACCGCCACTTGACATCGCTCGAGTCATCCTACCTCGACCTTTTCTCTTCACTTTACCTATAACTTTGGACCTACCTCTTCTTTACTTCTTTCTTCTTGTTTCCTCAATTCCCCCTTATCCGAATCCTCACTAGTTATTAATCGTGAAGGAATGGCTCACTTGCGTGGTGGTGACCGACCATTTGCCTCCATACACAACCTTTTGAAGATGCTACTCTCGCCCCACCAGTCCAACAAGCCGGTCCAGCAGGACGCCGACGTGGCTGAGGACGTCGATGAACCCCCCGATCACCGGTTCCTGCACTCCGCCCCGATCAACGTTGACGAGGACGTCGTCCGCGTCAAGTCCCCCATGACGGAACAGAAGGAATCGCTCCTCACCCGTGCCCTCAAAAGCAGCCCTGTCCTGAGCCCCTCGGAACAAGAACCGTCCGAACACACCTTCTACCGTTCTTACCACTACTCCAACATCAGTGGCATCTCGACGGCCGAATTGACGAGCGACGGAGGCCTCACCAGCCCGTCTTTGTCCAACACCTCGAGTCCCCCCATGCCGTCCCAGCTGAACGACAGGCCCGCCCCCATGACCGACAACAAGGAGAAGAAGACCGGCGGACAAGGTGAATCGGCGGTTGAGGCCAACTTGGGCCGCAAGAGATGTATCAGCTTCGCCTGCGGACGTAAAGCCGAGGAGCAGAAGGCCCAGCCTACCACCCCGCAGCGTCCCGCCGCGAAGAACACGGAAAACACCTCTACCACTCCCTCGACCGAGCCCGTCAAGCGGAAGACGGTCCTCACCTTCGTCTGCCCGGCTCGGGCCCCAGAGACTCGCCGGGAACGTTCTCCTGCTCGTGCGGCAGCCGTCAAGCCCCGCCCTCGTGGATCCCCCGCTCCTGTCGCCCGCAAGGCTTCTCCTGAAAACAAGACGCCGTTGAAGATCGTCATCCCTCAGCAGCAAGAGACGAATCCCTCGCCCGACCGCAGAGGTGTCCCAACCAGCGGACTCGGCAAGTTCGAGGAGTCCGAGGCTACTCGCTTCCACGAATTTGCTAGTTCCGTTGAGGAGGATGACGAATGGGTCACCAAGTCTGCCGACTACAAAGAGAAGATCACTCTGAACGACTGCATGAAGAAGGAGATTGCCATCCGGAAGCTGGGAGAGGAAGCCGAGGCGGAAGCCCTGGACGACGAGGATGAAGACGAGGACGATGACGACGATGAGGATGACGATGAGGATGACGATGGCGATTCCACCATCCACGATCTTTCGTCCGATGACGGAAACGAGTCTGACAACGAAGCTGGTTTCGCCGACTCGGATGAAAGTGATGGATCGGAGTACGAATTCTGGGCTCCCGCCACGACGACTGCCGCCACCAGCCCTCAGACTTTGGATATCCCTCGTCCCGCCTTCACTCGTCGAGACTCGAACACGTCCTTCGACTCGTTGAACGACGACAACAAGCACCGGAGGTGGCCTCCCGCTCTC
Organism: Aspergillus ochraceus; assembly: GCA_004849945.1. Taxonomy (NCBI): domain Eukaryota; kingdom Fungi; phylum Ascomycota; class Eurotiomycetes; order Eurotiales; family Aspergillaceae; genus Aspergillus; species Aspergillus ochraceus. The sequence continues at coordinate 763,981 of SSOS01000001.1, read as the reverse complement.
TCCGTGCAGGGTGGCAGCCGTCCAACCAAGATCCCGAAGATGCGTCCCAGCACCCCTCACCTCCCCGACAGCACGGACTTCGTCTGCGGAACTTTCGATGAAGACCGTCCGCTGGAGGCTGCCTACAAGTCCTGCATGGAGCAGCGTCGTCTCTCCAAGCAGGTCCTCATCCCTCAAGACATCGACCCCAGCTTCCCGACCTCGGACCCGGAGGAGGAAGATGAGGAGGACGAGGAAGATGACCTCGCGGAGTCTATCATCGTCGACGAGGCACCGCGCGGGAGAGCCGGCCTGGAGCAAGCTCGCAAGCCTTCTCCTCGTGGCTCTCCGAAGCGGATGGTTTCGCCCCCGCCTCGCCGTACTGGTCGCCTTTCCCCCCGTCGTCTCCGGTCCCCGCCTCCCCCGATGAAATTGAAGTCTCCTACCAAGGGTGATCGGTCGCCGGCTGAGGGAGTCCCCAACCCCCGCCCTCAGGGTCTCAACATCAGCGAATTGGTGCAACGGCCACACATGACCCGTACCAAGTCTCTGCCTCGGACCCCCAACCCCTTCTTCACCAGCCTCGAAAAGTCTCACAAGTGGCCCGGTGTTGCCTCCCTTGGGGACTCGTCGGAGTGCGATTCCTCACGTACGCGTGAAATCCACACTCGTGGCCCCATCGACATTGTCGAGGGTCTTGAGAAAAAGCGCCAGAAACGCAAGGAGAAGTTCTGGCGCCAACACTGCCGCAAAGCTGCCAAAGAGCAGATGGAGCGGCGACGACCAATCCCCGGGAAAGGAGCCGAGCGGATGAAGGACCTTGGCCTCGCAGTTGCTGAGAGGTGCCGGGCTTACGGCGTTGGAGAAAACGCCCAGCTCGTCCTATCCGTTTAGGTTTCCTACTTTCTTTCCAATTGGAATGAAAAGGGGATCTGTGTCTTTCTTGTAAATATTGAATATTGGTTATCGGTCATTCGCTCCACTGGACAGACCTGGAGTCGAAAAATGGTGTACAGGCTTTTGGGTGATCATTCGCTATGCACCGGCCTTACATTCTTATTGTCTTTTTTATTTAACGTGTCCCATGGTCTTTTCTTTTCTTCTGTTCTTCTTGGAGGGCATCTGTCTGCATTTACGGGGCGATCGCTTTTCTCGTCTTTCTTTTTTCTTCTTCGTTATACATATTTGTTACGGAGCATTCTCTCAGTTCGGTGGTGAGGAGAAGTGACCGTCTTTGGAAGGTTTTGACCATTGCCTGGGTTGGGTTGTTTTTTTTTTTTTGCAGGGAGGGTGGTGGTTCAAATGGAGTATACCCCTTTGGTTGTTGAGATGTAGATAGGTTCCATGACAGGCCTTGGAGCCGTTAATGCAAAACATTCAATTAATTATGTGACTTGAAGTAGCTTCTAAAGCCAACGAGGTAAAATCCACTGTAGTCTGAAGTCGTAGTGATGATAGTATGGAACGTGACGATTTGCCGCCGAAGATCTCCGGCGGTTAGGAGTTGCGTGAGGTGGCTTTAGCGCTCGGCTAAGCGTGCAGACAAGCGAAAGTCCAACGTCAACCATGTCGGGCCACCGCAACACTTCTTTCTCCTCGCCGTCTTATCTCCCCTTCTTCCCACCGCGCTTCTTACTCTCTCTTGCACGTTTCTCAGCGTCCTGTCGAGCCCTTTTCATTTCCTGAGGTCTGAATTTCTTCGCTCTTCTCCACCATGTGGATCATCAACTGGTGTAAGTAGAGTAGTTCCCGTGGCGTTGGTTTGGTTTGGTTTCTTCCCCGATCGTCCTCGGTCGCTTTTTTTCGAGGAGATCGTCGGAGCTGTCCTTGTTGGACTTTCTTTCTCTGCTTTACTCCTTTTGCGTTTTCTTCGTTCTTTGTGTCGTTTGTTTCTGGTCGAATGGTACTGACATCGTCTTCTCTGTTTGATTGATTAGTCTATGACATGCTGGCCTCCCTTGGCCTGCTCAATAAGCATGCCAAGCTTCTCTTCCTCGGTCTGGACAACGCTGGAAAAACCACGCTCTTGCATATGTTGAAGGTGAGCTTTTTCTGCCCTCTATTGTCGTTTGCTTCGTTGTGGCGGTCTATGATTTGGGGGATTGGATGGGTTGTCGTTCGACCGCAATTGGACAGGGGCGGTCAGTCTGGACGGAGCTAGGGAGGGAGTTATAGGTGTCGTGGCTGCTGGATGCATATGAACAAGACGAGCGATCACTGAAATAGACACTCGAATGCTGACGAGATACTCCTAGAACGACCGCGTTGCGCTTCTCCAGCCTACCGCCCATCCGAGTACGTTTTACCAATACCTACCCTACCAACCGAGATCACAACTAGAATTGGCATGATATGGATGGATCGGATGGATGGAACATGCGCAGAAGGGATTATATGAACTAACGTATGAATTCACTAGCATCGGAAGAACTTGCGATTGGCAACAACCGATTCACGACCTTCGATCTGGGTGGTCACCAGCAGGGTAAGCAGACCTCGACCGACAATTCCCCTGACCCCGTTCTAACGCCGATATCTCCCAATTAGCCCGTCGTCTCTGGAAGGACTACTTCCCCGAAGTCAGCGGTATCGTTTTCCTCGTCGACGCCAAAGACCACGAGCGATTCCCTGAGTCCAAGGCCGAGCTCGACGCTCTGCTCGCCATGGAGGAGCTGGCTAAGGTGCCCTTCCTGGTCCTGGGTAACAAGATCGATCACCCCGATGCGGTCAGCGAGGACGAACTGAGACACCAGCTGGGTCTGTACCAGACTACGGGTAAGGGTAAGGTTCCTTTGGAGGGAATCCGACCTATCGAGGTGTTCATGTGCAGTGTTGTCATGAGACAGGGTGAGTTTCCTACTGCTTGAGGGTCGTTTGGGTCATATGCTAATGGATGAAACAGGATACGGCGAGGGTATCAGATGGTTGTCGCAATACGTTTAAATCGAGTATAAGGGCGTGGAGTCGAGTCCAGCTTTGCCCTGTCAACCAGGACTTGAGGATGGCTTAGTTGACTGATTCCTGTCTTATTTCGATACCGACCACAACATCCCCTCCCTCTTCTTCACATATTGTTCACACCTACCACACTACTACTTCTGGTCATCTCCACAATATCCTCTTTGTCTCATACCCAGCGCAATCCGTCATGTCCAGCTAGCTCCGTCATAGCCCATGCATGACTTTAATTGCTAGCTACCAATCTACAATCTACACGTTCCATCTACAACTACCTTGTCTTCCATCGCGGTAATGAAAGTCTGATCGTCTGTTTGTTTGTGTGCCTGTTTGTCCTGACGCATTCATTCACTGATTGAACTGATCGATTTATTATTCTTACCGACTGACTACTTGCTACCCTGTCCTATCATCCTATCTTATCTTGTTGTTTCGTACCTGTCTGTCTATCTATCTGTCTACCGTCCTATATTGTCCGTTTATCTCTCGATCTAGCTTATTTCAATCAACTTATTACTTGATACTTTTTGTGCTTCTCGTCTCATCCATCTAGAGAACTTCGGACTCGGAGATCGTGTGCTCTATATAGCCCTTGCTTGGAGGTATCTAATCCACCTATTTGTTTTATAGAATCGGACTTGTTAGATAAATGCCAGCCGCTCTTGTAATTATGACTTAAGGCTTGCATTTATCGTCGGTTATAGATGGAACCACAACTTGAATCGGAATTCCTTACACCTACTTAGACCATATACACCTACTTAGATAAATACATACATACAAGAGCTCGAATGGAATCACAACATCTATAAGGATCCCATTCCCATTCCATTCTAGTGCGTTCCACTCCCCTATTTGCTATATATACCCATCCCTCTTCCTTGAGACCCTCTTCACTTCATTTCACTCACTCATTCACTCATTCACTCACACACTTGTCAAGACAATGAGGTAGTGATAGATACTTAGTTTCCTCGGACTTCAGATCCAAATGAAAGTGCAAGTGCAATACAGGTGCAAACAAACAAACAAAAACACAACACAAAAACATAAGAGAAGGACTCGAAAAAAAAAAGTGTTTATAAAGAATACATACCCCCCCGATATTATCCAGGTAGATTGATTGACACGCATGTCCATCCGGGGTAGGCTAGATTCGGTTGGATTGACCCTGACAAGTGAAGGAACAGACGAACGGGTTCTGATGATTCGAACTCAATGGTTAATGTGACATGATGAGCACTTTGATGAATGACGTATGCCGTGGTTCGAAGATAGGGAAGCAAGGGATCGATCGAAATCAACATTCATCTCCAGATTCATCTCCAATCCATATCCAACCGAATCCACATTCAAATCAGATCGAATTATAGACCTCGACCCAATGTGCATGACCAAGTAGCTCAGCTCAAAAGACCAAAATCTACCGATTTATATGCGCGAATCGAGACCGATTCGCGAATAAAAACTGCAGGTGAAGGAGAGGAGTAGTTTCAAAAAGACATACACAATGTCGTTGCTTATTTGTTGGCATTACACTCACAGAAAGATCTCTCTCAAAAAGGAATCAGGAAAAAGAGAAAAAAAAGACAAACGGAGAAGTAAACACCAGATGCAGCCCGTCGCTTCCCCTTCCTCTGTCAAAAGATTTAGACAACACGCGGTTGGTTAATGAGGAAGTTTGACCATGGGGAGGGAGAAAGAAAAAGAAAAAAAAAAATAAAGGAAAATAAACAAGGCGAAAGTAGAAAAGACTATAAAAGGGGGGGAAAAGAAAAAAGAACACCAATTCCCTACTGACAGGCGAGAAAAAAAAATACCCTTCCGAAGAGAGATTGTTAGGAAAAAACACCTTTCAGCGCAAAAAACAAACACTATGACAGTCGAAAATCCTTTGGCTGAAAACAAAAATTGATTGGTATTCGGGGAGAGTAAATCAAAGATAGGACCGATTCTGCATTTCATGGCGTATAGGAAAATAGAAAAAGGTCGCGGGCGGTTTCTTCGAAAAAAGTCAAGATTTTTTCCTCATAATGTAATTGCGGTTGCCGATTCGTCTATCGCATAAAGCCATCGATGTCGTCGGGGAGGGTGGGAGGGCGCGTTTTTCGATCTCTCGTGTTATGGCGAAAGTTGGATTGGATTTATGACGTGTTTATCTCCGCCCGAACCTGCTGCACATGGAAAAGCTCGTATGATTCCTTACTTCTTCTTTTGCTTTCGCGGAGGAGTGATGGGTCTGCCTGAGCTCATGCCCCCGTAAACGTACTTTTGTTTCTTCTCTGCTGGTTTCAAAATCTGAAGGAGTCGCGTTAGCCAGGGTGACAATGAGATGTTAGATCCGTGCAACATACCTGGAACGAACACAATAGACTCTCATCTACGCTCATCATGGCGCCAGCGTTGTCGAATTCACCGCAGTAGTTGGGCGCACTGAAAAGCGTGACTAGTTGTCGCTTCGAGAAGAACTCGTAACCGTCCTCGACGACTTGGTGAGCGCGACATATTAAGTCCATATCGTGTTTCTGTAGGAATCGGGAGACGACATCGGGCCCGAATGTAAACGACACACCACGATCGTTCTCGCTCCACCCGGTGATATCTTTGTCGGGATCGGACCAGAGAAGGTCACAGAGGAGACCGCAGTCGGGGATCTAAATTGGCCAGCAAGTCAACACTCGAGCTGCTCGGAGCCCCGCGCGAAAACAAAGAACATTTCCCTCGCCGAAAATGATCTCGCCGCGACCAACGCAGCAGAGTCACTTGATCCCAAATCAAGGAGTGATAAAAGCGAATAAACGAGGAACTTACATCGGTAGGACGCATGACCCGACGGATCTGCTCCATCGAGTTCAAGTCGGGGCTAAGACCACCGTGCATGGTGAAAATCTTCTCGTCGATGATGGCGGCGATGGGTAGACAGTTGAAGCAGTCGGTGAAGGTCTTCCACAGCTTGATGTTGTACCTCCGCTTGCACTCGTCGTAGAAGCCGTAGATACGGTTGATAGACGCACACTCGTGGTTTCCACGCAGGACAAAGAAGTTCTCGGGGTATTTGATCTTGTAGGCTAGCAGAAGGCAGATGGTTTCGAGCGACTGCTTGCCACGGTCGACGTAATCTCCGAGGAAGAGGTAGTTAGCCTCCGGCGGGAAGCCACCGTATTCGAATAGGCGGAGTAGATCATAGTATTGGCCGTGAATATCACCGCAAATCTGTCCGTCAGAAAATGTTCCGGTTAGTTCGCGAAACAAAACACTGCCATTGCCTCCTCCCCGGGCATTGCCGGGATTTCCCCCTCAAGGAAAAGTGATTGCAGTATTTACCTTGATGGGCGCTTCCAGCTCCAATAGAATGGGCTGAGAGATAAAGATTTCACGGGCCTTCGTGCAGAGATAGCGAATCTCCGACTCTAACAGCTGGACCTGCTTTCCAGGACGACTGCCCCTCACCTCCAAAAGTCTATCGATGATCGAATCCAAATCCACTTCCTGATCAGCCATGATGTGTTGGCTCGAACGAAAAATCGAACCCGGAAAAAGGAAAAAGGAAAAGAAAAAGAGAAAAAGAAGTATTTAACACAGGCGTTAAGCGACGAAAGGAAAGAGGAACGGAGACGGGCAGCTGGTGAAGCGTTCGAAACTACTGATGACGCGGCGTCTATGGACTGTCATAACAAAAGACCTGGTTAGCAGAGGTCGAGTAAAAATTCGAAACAGTCCCAAGAGAGGATGTAAACGGAAGCCGCAGGCGCTTAACACGTGTGATGGATGCGCTCGGGGAGTTTGTTATTTTTTTTGAACCCCTTTCTCTTTTTTTTCTTTCTTTCTTGGGGGGGCAGCGAGGACAGGCGATAGGGAGAGAGGGAGAGAGGGGCGGTGCGCTTACCAAACGGAAAGTAAAAGAAAACCGAGATGGAAAGGCGAAGATAGGCCAAATGGCCTTTGAAGATGGAGGGATCTAGACGCTATGCCCGACGACGTGAAGATGAATGGCTTCTCCCTTGGATTGTGGAATACGCGCGTTGGGAAGGACGTGATGCGGCACCGGCGGACCCAAAAAAAAACCTCTCAAAGCGACGTTGATGGCGTTGCAGGCCGGGTCGGGTTGAGGAAAAAGAAGGGGGAAAAATAGAAAGGGAAGGGAAAAAAAAAATACACTAGGCGACAGGACAACCGCGACGGGATTGACGATAAGAAAAAAAAAAGTTGAGTCTAAAAAGATCACAGCTTGATGAGAACACAAGAACAGCGACAAGAAGTTTGGTGGCGTGAGGGGGGAGGGTGGAAGGAAGGGAGAGAGAAAAGCGAGCGAAGAAAGAGACTTTGCTTTGGTCGGCAATCAAGGGACTTGCGATCTCTTCCTCTCTTAGTGTTTTTTTTTTCCCGGTTATTTTTTGCGACTCACTTTTTGCGAACAACTGAACAGGAGCAAGGGAAAGAAAAATCGAAAGCGACTTCAATCCGAGGGGCAAACGGTGGGAACGAAAGCGATCGAACAGGTCTTGGACGGAAAAAAAAGCGATGGCGAGATAGACCAGGATGGAGCAATCAAAGGAGAGGAAGGGGAGAAGAAGAGAAAGAGAAGGGGAGAAGAGAGAGAGAGAGAGAGAGAGAGAGAGAGCAACAGAGCGCAGAGAAAGACTGAGAGTGACGGAGTCAGGCAGACTATTGCGGGCCTGAGGCAGCATTTTGTTTGGGGTGGCGTTGCCGCGTGCTGATTGCTCCATTTCGTTGGGATCGCGATCTATACTTAGTCTTCCTTCTGGAGTATATTTTGTAGATACTCACATCATCGTAATAGACAGGCCTATTTACTTTCAATTTCATGTCTTTTCAACTACAACATCGGTCTCGAATCTCAACTCTCTCCCCCCCCCTACGTGGTGACCCAATTCACGATCACCGCAAACCGACGATCTCGGGCGTCCGAGAGCAGCGCCACTGCCTATCACCGAGTCCATGACACAATGCCTTTACGACCGCTAATCGACCCATGGTTCAGTCAACATCGCTCTATTTTCATATCTGGTCTCATGCATTATGCTCCGAAAATAAAAAGATAAGATCATCATAATGAGATAAATAATAGAAAAATAAGATGAAAAAAATATACATCCGTCAAAATGAACAATCAAAGATTCGATCAATGGCTTGCTGACAATCATCATTAAAGGCATGACAAGTAAAGAAGAATAAGGAGAAGAAGAAGGAGAAAAAGGCGGCCGAAAAATACGGTTCAATGAACGCCGCCCGAAAGAAATCTCAGTCAAGTCATAAAAGTGGTGAGAGGTAATCGGAAAGAAAATCATGCAAAACGCCGCACAAACACCTAATGACCCCGTTCCCCAAATACAATACAAGCGGTCTAGAGCAAATCACTCTCTTCAAATAATGCCTCCCATGGTATGGTCCAGCCGGATGTCGGTTGGATGCAGACTGTATGATGTATATAGTGCGGGTCGTGCGATCGTATCACTCAAATGGGTTCATACATCCGGCCCGCCGTGTCGTAAACTTCATTCATATAACGCCCAGGACAATGCAATCGGTTCGGTCAGTCAAACTGGAAAACGCGGGGGTCGATGATGGGGGTGAGGTGAGGTCGTATATAAGAGGCTGAAAATTCACAGGACATGATGCAAGATTCGCCAATCACCGGAAAGTGGTGTGGACGGCCACGCAAAGCATCGGATTGCTCTCAACTTTTGGTTCCATAGGAATGCAAGATATGGTGTGTTGTAACGTGTCGTCTCTCTCTCTGTTTCTCTCTCTTTTTTTCCATTTATAATTTTTTTTTTTTTTTTCGATTGTTCTTGCTTGTTCGGGTTTACCGAAATCAAAGGTTCAAGACGACATGCCTAGCCCAGAGTGTGGCCTCCGGTTAGGATAGGTTGGGTGCTAGCCCGAGTCAGTGCGTCGGCAGGGATGATGGACGAATCACCGAGATCGGCACCCGTGCGAGGGACCGCGATATCTCGGTGCGGGGACTCCCAAGAGCGCTCTCTCAGCATGGACAACAGCCAACTATTGCCGACTTCTTGCTTCAACGCGTCCAACTGTCGCGTGCAGAGCTCCCCGTCCGCCTTCCAGTCCACTCCTTGCAAAGCGCGCTGCAGAGCCAGGGTTTCGTTCAGGCGTACCGCGGGATAGTCGTGAGCCAGGTCGACCTTGTCGGGACTGGCGGTGTCACGGGGCCTGTTCTGGGCTCCACCATCAGATTTCCATTGACGGTCGGTGGACGGCGAGACAAACGGATCAACGGGCAATTGAAAATGCTGAACGGAAAGGATAGAAGGCACGACTGCACCTGGGTCCTCATTACCATTGGTGAAAGGGTGTCCTCCAGGCTGATCGGCAATACGCCGACGATAACCCTTCTTGCGCCGATTAGTGGTCACCAACCCCTGCTCGGTGTTTTGGGTCGATGGCAACTGCTCCTCGACCTGCTCCTCGCCGGCCGCGACGACCGGGATGCTCTGCACGACGGTGTTGTTAGATGGCTTGCTGACGACGGCTGAGCGATCCGCTGCTGTGGACCGTATTACGGGTGCACCTTCGGGCTCGGCAGCGCGCTCGACCAGCTGCTTTCGCTCGGTATACCCCGGACCGGAACTATCGATGATGATATCTTCCGAGTAGCCAGGGGTGCGACGGAACAGGTTGAAGATCACAACACGGTAACCCGAGTGTGTCTTCACGAAGGGATTGCCGGCCACCCAGATCTCCCGTATCTCAGGGAGGCTGGTAAGTCGGGCAATCTCAGTGGGATCAGAGAGATTGTTGTCACGGAGGTCCAATCGTTCCAAGGAAAGCAGCCGCTCGATGCCTGCCAGCGAGCGAAGGCGGTTGCCGCGAAGGTTTAAAGCAGTAATGGCGGGAAGGGGGTTGCGGGATATGGAGTGGAGGGATTCGATCATGCAATGCGACAGGTTCAGCGCTCTCAGCGCAACAAGGGTTGCGAGACTGTCGGGGACCTCAGTGAAGAGGTTGGTCGACAGGTCAAGTGAATGGAGCGTGTTGGCAACGGGGGCCAACCCGGCGGCGGAGATCGAGGTCAAAGAGTTGTCCGGAAGACCCAGGTGACGAAGGAAGCGCCATTTCGAAGGTGGGAGGGCGCCAGAGGGGAGGTTGGAAGAGCTGCCGTTGCGGTAACCCGAGTTCTCACTGGAGTTGGAGCTACCGGAGCCGGTGCGCCTGATGCGCGAAGAAGTTCCTCGGGTATGGCGATAGACGGAGTGTTTGGAGCTGGTTGGGCGAGATGGGGAGATGCTTCCCGTTCGGGTGCGAACCTTGGCCCCTTCGGAACCCACTCGGATCATGGACGGGGCCTGGGGACTTGTGCTGGTGCCGAAGGCCGTATCGTTGACCGGCGATCCAGGGGCGGAAAGGGAGCTGGAGAGCTCGGGCCTGTTCAGTGGCTGGGGGTTGGCGTATCCGGTCCATCCGAGCACAGGGGAAGGCTGATTCTTGGAAGACCGATGCCGACGTTTATCGATGTCGTCCAACACAATTCGCGTGAGCAGATCGGCCGGGTCGTCGATGTTGGCCCTCTTGACAGTCAGGGTGAGGAGTTGCTCCGAGAGGCGGTCCCAGCCAAAGAACGAGCGATAGTCTATGTCGATGATCTCCAGGGCACTCAGGTTTTTAAAGGCGTGGAGGGGGACGGCCGTGTCGAAGGGGAACTCTTCATATCCGCGGATCAAGCGGGCACGACGGTCCGGGGCTAAACGGAGACAGGGGATCTTTGTGAAGGCAGAGTAGAGGTATTTAGTGTCCGCTTCTAGGGCGGCTTTGGCCTTATCTGATTTAGAGACAGTATCCTTGGGTCCAAGGCCGAAGGACGACCAGATGGCACTCATACCAGACATGACACTACGGACACTTGATACCGAGTGGATCGAGTCTCGATCACCCCGGGACCGCTGAGGCTTGTTCAAGAAAGAGACATAGGATTGGGACACGTCTGTGTGGATATTCTCCAGTCTTACACTCATGGGGCCCACGGATATGGAAAGGTCCTCGAAGCGGGAGAGGAGGTAGAAGAGGTGATGGGGGGTAAGGGTGAGTTTAGCAGGCTTGATGCTCTGCGACGCGAACTTCAATGCCCCGAAGGACAGGGCAGCCGCTAAGCCGGTGGATGTCGAGCTCGTGGCCGAGCTCGACGAGGAATGTGTAGATTGTGCATTTTTGGCGGGTTGCCGCTTCAGTTGAAGGGCATTTGCGAGGGCCTTTTCATGCGTTCGAACAAAACTAGCGAGATTCTATAATAGCGACCGGACGTTAGCACGAGATGCTCAGTTGGAGACGTCGGAGAGAGAGAAAAAAAAAAAAAAAAAAAAAAAAAAATAGAAGTCATCAAGGACCCCACATACCTTGACGAAGAGCTGTCCATCTTCAGTGTTCAGCTTCTCCATTACGGACAATGCTTCGCCCCACGCGACAGATGATGCGGTCGGGCGAACTCTGAAGAGGAACGCTCAACAACTACTGGAAGTGTTGGCGACAGGAGCCGACATCTTTGCTGGTTGACAACAGAGAGAAATCGAATCGCAGGAAGCCTGGTCGGTTAAGGCGGAGGACAACCCTCCAAACAATCAGTAACAATTCGGAAACGTTCAGGAGCTCTGGGCTTCGAAGTGCAACAAGGTGCAACACTACAGTATTCTATCGCAAAAGCATAACACAACTAAGGGCATGAGAAAAAACAAGGAGTAGAATTGATGGAAATATCTGAGGGGATAGAAAAAAGGGGGTAGGCGAGTGAACGTAGGATATGAACGGCAATGCTTGAGAACTTTGACGACGGCAATGCGAGTTCTTACCTATGGAGAGAGCTGAAGACCGAAAGGCTCTCTTTTAATGTATGTCGATGAGAATTGATGAGCTTGTCGCCTGGACACAGCTGAGGAGGATGGCGATGTGTTGAAGCAAGAATCACCCAAAGGGGGGAGAAAAAAAAAGACGGGATGAGATGGGATAGAAAAAGACAGGGCCCGGCAGAGCTAATATGCAAGCACCACAATCTAGTCTAGCCAAACTAGAGGTGGTACGTGATGGGGGGGGGAGAAGAGGAAGGGTGGATAAGGATGTGCACTGGATCAATCAGCTGAGAGGAGGGGCTTAGGGGGGGGGGGGCGTCAGCAGCAATGACAGGGCCCGGAGTAGAGAAAAAAAAAAAAAAAAAGAGACAAAAAAGGACAGGGGGAAAAAGCAAAAAAGAAAATCTATCAGAAAGTTTCTCTCTGCCTCGGAAATAAAAGTACCAGGCAACCGATGTAAAGTAAATTGAGATAAAATTGACAGAATAGGATTCAGAGAGATAAAGCGAGAAGGGGAAAAAGGGAGAAGCGGCGGCAGGCAATACTATTATACTAATAAGCTATGATTATTATTATCGTCTAATATAATCCAGCGGAATAGTATGGCTCCCTGTTATCGCGTTCTGTTGGTCGGAGAGCCGCTGCACCGGGCGTAGTCGAAGTACGTACATGCATAACGTACGGTACCATACCACGGCGGGTACCACGGTACATCTTTTTTTTTTATTTTTTTTATTTTGGCCTTTGTCTTTTGAAGGTGATTATTTTATTTTTGAATGCTGATATCGATTACGGAGACATTGAAATGATTGAATAATGAATGAAACCAATCAAAGAAAAAGAGAAACACGCCTTCCCCATACTCCGGACTGCCTCCAATACTCCGTACGGTGTACGTACGGACAGACAATGAACAAGTCCTATTGGAAAATGATGGTGGCAACCGCTTGGAAACGCTCGTTTAGATTTAGTTCGTCGACCGACTCATCCCTCCTGCCGTCCGTACGACGCTCTTATCGGCATGCACTGAACCATTGGAGAACAACTGATAAACCTCCTACTCTAGAAAACTCTAAGGGAAATTGACGAATATTTGAGCAATGAGAGATGGGTCATCCAGGTCATTCATCCCTCGTCGAACATACCTACAGTATCTGTCGGTTTCAGCTCCCCCAGCCGGATTGTCATATCAAAACAATGCTTTTGCCCAGAAGGTGGCATTCTTCGGCTCAAGACAGGTTAGAGAAAAAAAATAAAAATAAAAATGAAAAAAGAAAAGGTGGAGCCAAAGTTTCCGAGTCCCTCGAGAGCGGGTATCCCGATCGCCGACCCTTGACCTGACTTCAATCCTTGATGGCGCACTAACTCTCTAGGTATTATGCAATAATAATAATAGTAATAGTTTAAAAGCGAATGAACACCATCTCTCGCTCTCATACGAGAAAAATGGTCAGTAGGATACCTCCACCATGACGGCAGACGAGCTGATCACCAGCAACCAAAAATGTTTTAGTCGGGAGCCACACGATGCAGGTCGGGTGAAAAGATTGTCTATTATTTTTATTTTATTTTTGCCTGTTCAGTGTTCTTGGAGGGGGGGGGCCAGCAGCGCCGGTCGGTCGACTCATGTTTGGATGACCCGTGCTGGACTGGCGGGCTATCTTGCGCTGGCCCCGCCTTTTTTACGGCGCCGAGGCGGGTGCTGATTGGGAGGTGGTCGCTAGCGTGCAGCTGATAGCGCCCAGGCGGACATTCAAGTACATGCACCTCGATCCAATCACCACTCGGTCCTGGCCGCCTGCATGACGCTTTACTGTAGAGACTCTAGAAAGATGCGTGGTAAAATAAGAACTGGAGCAGAAAAAAGAAAAGAAAGTTACCGAAGCAGGTATCTTCTTGTTAGAGTGTTAGACAAAAAGACCATACATACAGTAGGCGCTTCGATTTAATTAGGGGAAACGATCCGTTTCTACATCGTGCCCTCCGTACACAGTAGTTATTCGGCGAAGGATCAGTGCGCTGATCGTGAAACTCGGAAGAAACCTCCAGCCGTCCTCTGTCCGATGCCGGGGTCGTACGAATCTACCACAAGGCCGTCGTGCAGCCATTATCAATCGCCCATTGACATTCGACATCGAACATGCTCTCTCGCACTGACCTTGGACAGTGTTTGGAGGCTCAAGTGGAGGCCCTAAATTCTTAGTTTCTCGTCGCCGTGGTATCAAATGACCTCAGCCTGCCTACGGAGTACGTGACGGTGTACACCGTACGGAGTAAGGTAGGTAGTGTGGTTGGAACGAAAAGGTGATCGTGTCATCAACGAACACCTTGACTCATGGACTAGTCAACCTGCGATATCATCTCCATCTCCCTCCTACCTCCGGGAAAAGCCTCACATCGTACCGGAGTAGGGAAAAATCCTGACTACCCGCCTTTGCCTCTCCCGCCATCAAGGTCCAAGGTCGAGTCACACCGCTTTCCTGCCCCATCGCGAGGAACACCATTTAATCAAATCACATCAAATCATCACACCACATTTGATTCCTTCCCCCCTCCTCCTCAGACATATTAACGTCATTCGACCCATGGTTCCAATCCACCCTTTTCCTTTCTCTTCTACTGTTTCTGTTTTCTCCGACCTCTGTTCCTCTCCATCCAGCGGCCCACGTTCTTGTGATCGCCCGGGCGCCCTCGATCTGGTTAACGGTATTGGCCCGTAGTGCGGGTGAATGACGTCCATGGGTCTGCGATTTGTGGTTTGGGACTCGGAGTAGTGAGTACAACTGATGAGGCGTGACCGAAGCCTCGTTGATAATTCACCAACCCGCAAGCCGTTGGTTCGTTCGCAAGGTTCACGTAGGCTGTAGGGCCAGTAGCATCGTTGTATTCGACGAGAGGGTTCAAAATACAATCGTGTACGGTGTATGGCCCTTGCCTCGTTTTTTATTCATTTTGTTTTGATCGTTTATTTTATTTTATTTTTTTTTTTTTTGTTCGTTCTACTTGGATTTTCGGAACATTGCCGCCACGGAACACTCACCTCTTCATTCAGTATCTCATTTTCCTTCTTCTTCCATCTCTTGCCCCTCATTCAACCGCTACCTACGTAGTAGAGGGGTTACCAGACCGACATCTAGGAAGTCTAGACAACACGGAATCGAAGCTCCATACCTTCACCGATAGCCCTACTTGAGTCATAACCTGGAACTCTCTCTGTACCGTAGATACCAACGGTCCGAATAACAAACAACCCCCGATCTCAAGCACGATGGAGATGCATGGTCTGGCTCTCGATCTCCACGCGCATTCCTCATGCCAGGAGTAGATGTACTGTACATAGATACCTAGATACCGACTCGAATCTTCTACCTTGGCAGAGAAGTTAACCACTCCACTTCGTGAACAATTTCCTTTCCTTTCACATCCATCGTAGATAGATTATCAGCGACGCAAGGGGAGCACACCTAAACCAAGAAAGCAGAAAACCAAACCCAAACCCCTCCTATCCAATTCCTATCTAGCTAAGGCAGTACACCGTATGCAAACCTTGGAGAACATTTCCCGTACGGACTAGGCCTATCTTCCCCCTTACTTCCTCCCGCGAGGTTCCTGTTTTTGTGCAATCTCGGCACTCGGTTGTCTCACGCCACGACGGCGGGGGGAAATAGACAAGAAAGGGAGGAAAGTAGGAGAGTTCTTGGCGAAAAGTCTGTTGGGAATCTAATTACCTAGTTACCTAGTGGGAGGTGAACCCAGTAAGCAATTGATGCTGATGGGAGGTACGTATGTGTATTGTGTATTATTATGTACATAAGATGTCCATACTGTGTAGGTAGGTAGTTAGATACGATAGACCCTCCCTTCGGAGAATGATCAATGATGGCATCTGTGATGCGCATGATAGTCCGTCTATGACATCTGATCTACGACTTAGTGTGGGTGTTCACGGTCTAACAGTAACTACTGTGTGTCAATTTCCAATACCTGACTACGGAGGAGCTAACATGGGGACTGGGGGCAATTTTCCGTTTCTAGGGCGGGTTGGCGAAGAGGCGAAGATTGCCATGGTCAAGGTAGGTAGATGATGTAAAATTGGTTGATTCTCCGTACACCGTAGTTTTGTTGCTACTTGCGACGGAGAGAAGCCGATGCGACTCGGCCAGGGAAAGCCGAGAAAAGTGGATCGGTGGAACTGGGGATCTGACGACTTTTTTTTTTTGTTTTTCCGTTTGCTAAACTTACGAGGCGAGAACTAAATGGGAAAAACGGGAAAAGCAAAAATGACTCCACTACGGTCAACTGCGGGACATATTGTGTACCTACTACCTACGTAGTATACTTACAGAGGATGCTGTAGTTACTGTGTCCATTGTCCACTGTCCACATACAGTAGGTCATTCCAGGTTAACTCTGTAGGGTAGTTTGTCCAGGAATTACGGAATACAGACGTAGATTGCTGATGGCAAAAATGACCTGCCAAGCCTCCGATAGCCCACGGACCAAGTCAATTCACCGATCGTCATGCAGCCGACAGAATGTGGAAGCAGTCAAGAAGTCAAGAATGGGCCGGCTGAGGTCAGAAGTTGGGGTAGGAATCGCCGTTTCAGCCAGTGATTCTCGCCGTGTTCGAGTGTTGGAGTGTTCGAGTCGATGATTCTCTCAAAGAGGATAACAAGTTCGCTAGCTCACATGTGTGGCTCTGGCTCGGGAACCCCTATCAGCTCAATCAACAACCATTTGAGGCACTTCAGTGGTAGATAACATTGATGAGCAAAGTCTGGTTGAACGTTAACGGGTCCCAAGGTTTCGGCCGCATGATGAAACGAGCGGCTATCGCGCAAACAAAAAGGCAAAATTCGCCTCCTGGCTCGTCATTTACATTTCCCCTTCCGTCGGCTTGGCTTGGTTATCAGTTACAGATTGGAGAGTTGAACCATCCAGGTCAGGGAACATGATGTTTTTCGACGAAGTATCCTCGGAAAAAGGCACATCTTCGATCGGTCGGACAGGTCAGTTGGTTTCTTTGTTGCGTTCTTTTCTTTTCTTTTTTCCCCCCCCCCTCCTAGTCGTGGCATGATGAGGTGCTTGACAGGATTCGGGCTAAATCCAATCCATAGTTCCAGGTAATACACTAGCGATGCAGGAGGTCTATTAGTCCTGGATGACCCCAAGAACGCCGATTGATGGGCGCAAAGACCAGCTGGCGACTATCGATTTCGGAGCTGCAAATCATCTTTCGCTTCTGTCTGTCTATTCCCAGCCCCCTCTACGAGTGAGTAGATACTCGCATTGGTGTGGATCCTGCCAATTTACCGAGTATCACCAGATACCACGAGGTATTCTAGAGTGATTCCAGCGCCCGACGGCGGAATTCTACCACTGCATGTACGCCGGCCAAACTATCTGAATCCTGGGCGTTGGAAAGGGATTTTGAATGTAACCCTTCTATCGGGGTGATTGTACGGATTATATGGCGACCTCCCTCTACCCCGCAATGCTTGATACTATAAGAGGCTTGGGCGCGGTCACGATCCTTCCAATCACCCTCCCCTGTTCGTCGGCTCAGCCTTTATCGTCTCCGTGCGAGGTCGTACAGACTACTGTATTAATCTCGGGAGAATTGAGATGTGGCCCGCTAATGTCGCCAGGTGCCTGCTGCGTGAGACGGCTCTCGTTCCGGGCGGTGGGCGGAAATCTCCCATGTCCCAGACTGGACTTGTGTTCTGAAGGATCAGCCCTGGTCTAAAGTACAGGACCCTGTACAAATGTGCTCCCTAGGTACATACGTACACACATACGGTGTACATACATGCGTCCGATGTGCAGGTCATCCTCTCAGAAATAGGCCGGTCATCGGATGCCGTGACTAGAACAGTAACGGTGAATGTTATGCTCATGCGTACGGAGAAATCCTGCTTACGGACCTGGATATATTAAGATACCACTCATCGACAGTCAACAGACATCCTGTACAGGGACTCCCGGCTGATTCCGTGTGTGCGTGCACAATACACATTCCCATGCTCCCCGGATTTTTAAGCGACGCGTATGTGACTACGGTAGGTACATCATCTGGCTCTTATGTAATGCCCTCCATCTCGTAACTGTGTCCGATGATCATGGGTCATCCGGGCAAGGATGTGCAAGCTTCTTCCTCTGCAATGTCGATCTATCAATCCCACGGACCATTCAGGTTATCTCTTGGGAGCAGATGGTATCACACCCGATCGGATTGACGGAGAGGCGAGGGAAAGTGTGTGGGTGGGTGAGTGGGTGGCACTGAAAGGGGGATTTGCTCAGATCGCAGGTGCAGATGAGAGACCGAAAGAAAACTCTGCAAGCATTAGCAATGTGATAGACCACAGCCGATATGCAAAAGTCATGCAGTATGGTCTGATTTGACCCGACCTGGCCACTCTGATGCAGGTGAGGAGGGGTGAGAGTGTGTGGGAATCTTTGTTAGGAGTCGAGACAGGAGATGGGAAAAGGGATGGAAGATGAAACAGTCAACGGTTTTACCCCCTTGAAAAAGAAATCCGAACACCTAAGAATAAAAAGTCCGGTCGAGGGAAGGGGAAGATGAAAGTCATGTCGGACAAGACCCATGGTTCTTTTATCTCGGACCGTTTCGGTGAAAGGCGGGGTTGCCTTCTGGTATTCCCCATCGGGGCTGGCGGCTTGGCAGTCTTGTGCGCCAAGGTTCTCCCAAGCCCTTGGGTGGCCTTGCCGCCTTAGTGGCGGTGCCCGGATTACCTCAGCCGTTCGAGCCGTCAAGCCACAGGGGGTCGGCTGAGATTCCGGTGGGAAAAGTGGCGGTCGTTGGGGCGGTGTGGCTTTTCTGACGTCGATGTCATTTCATCATTGCCTGGCAGCGGATCCCCTTCTCTTCCCTGTCGTCCAACCTCCGATTCCCCTAGACTTTCCTCTCATCATGAATGATTCCCAACAATGACATCGGCGGACCGGTCTGCAAAGGGTGACATCTATGATCCTAGCTCTCTGCCGGATTATGACCGTCAGTTCATCGACCCCGACGACCTGCGGCAATTCGAGAATGCGCTGAATGGCAACGAAGCCGACCCGCTCGTCGCGCTCAACGACTGGCGTCCCATCTACCAACGCGTGCGGAAGAGTAGAGGCCGCCGGGGCAAGCCCAGACGAAGCAAGGATGAGACGCGGGAAGGCGTGCTCTATACGGTGCTCAAGTGGCCATTCCTCTTCATCGTGTTTGGCTGGATCATCTTTCTAGGGTTCGGCTACACCTTGACCCGCTTGTACATCTTCCTGTACGAACAGTGGGTGTCCTGGAGGGGCAAGCGGGAATCGCTTCGCCGGCAGCTGTCGGCGCAGACAAACTACGGCGATTGGTTGAACGCTGCACAGGCCCTCGATGATCATCTCGGGAACCAAGCCTGGAAGGAAATAGACGAATATGCATACTACGACCATCTGACGATAAACAAACTGGTGACGCAACTGAAGAGCGTGAGGAGTCTGGTTGAACAAGAGCGCAAGCAGGACGGTTCTAGCTCGAACGAGACGGCCGCAGTGGAGGAGTTGTGCGCGCTGTTGGAGGCGTGCGTCAAGAACAACTTCGCCGGCGTCGAGAACCCACGACTATACAGCGAGTCCTACTCGGGGACCAAGGACCTGGTCCAGGAATACATCGACGAAGTGAAGACGTGCATTGATTTGGTTGCAGACAATAAGCGAATCAGCAGCGAAGACAAGTTTCATCATTTTAGACATTTGGATACCAATTTTGGACGGACGGCCCTCTGCCTGTCAGGAGGTGCCACTTTTGCATATTATCACTTTGGCGTTGTCAGAGCGCTTTTGGATAACGGTGTTTTGCCTCAGATCATCACCGGGACTTCGGGCGGAGCTCTCGTCGCCGCTCTAGTGGCCACTAGGACCGACGAGGAGCTGAAAGAGCTGCTTGTACCCGCCTTGGCTCATCGCATAAGGGCTTGTCATGAGGGGTTCACGACGTGGATGTGGCGTTGGTGGCGGACAGGTGCTCGATTCGATGCTGTCGACTGGGCTCGTGAGGGTAGCTGGTTTTGCAGAGGCTCGACCACGTTTCGCGAAGCCTACGAGCGTACGGGACGGATCCTGAACGTCTCGTGTGTGCCATCCGACCCTCATTCGCCTACAATTCTGGCAAACTATCTCACCTCCCCCGATTGTGTCATATGGAGCGCCATGCTTGCGTCTGCGGCAGTGCCCGGCATTCTGAACCCCGTCGTCCTCATGACGAAGAAGCGCGATGGTACACTCGCTCCCTACTCGTTTGGACACAAGTGGAAAGACGGTAGTTTGCGAACGGATATACCCATCAAGGCCTTGAACTTGCACTTCAATGTTAACTTTACCATCGTCTCGCAGGTAAGTCATGAACGGCAATTCTTCTCTACCACCGTTGCTAACGCGCCTATCAGGTCAACCCCCATATCAATCTTTTCTTCTTCAACTCTCGAGGAACGGTCGGTCGGCCCGTCACTCATCGCAAAGGTCGTGGCTGGCGCGGAGGATTCCTCGGATCAGCTATCGAGCAATACATCAAGCTAGACATGAACAAATGGCTTCGAGTCCTCCGCCACCTCGAACTTCTTCCTCGACCACTGGGCCAAGACTGGAGCGAGATCTGGCTCCAAAAGTTCAGCGGCACCGTCACGATTTGGCCCAAGACCATCCCGTCCGACTTCTATTACATCCTCTCGGACCCCAATCCGGATCGCCTAGCACGCATGCTCCGCGTCGGCCAACTCAGCGCCTTCCCAAAGATCCAGTTCGTCAAGAATCGTCTTAAGATCGAAACGGCCATCACCGCGGGCCTGAAGGAGTTCGCTCCCGCCGGCGCAGCAGGCCGCATCATGTCTCCTCTCCGCCGCCGCCGTCGTCCTATCGACAATATCAACTCGCGCCTCGATGGCTCTATCACCGAAGACCAGGAGGGAGATAACTCCGACTACTACAAAGACGACGTGCAACCGTTCGTCTTCGACGTCTCGGACCATGACCATTCGAGCGCTGATCCAGGATCGTCCGTCGCTTCTTCTCGCGACTCGTCCCGGCTCGACACCCATCGGCACACCTCCAGCAATATCTTCCAGGAGATGAGGCGCCAGTCGGCTGTCTTCTTCGATGACTCTGATATGTACGCGGAAGAAGACCCGCGGAAGATGCAGTGAGATTCATTCGGATTGTTTCTTCGCTACCATTCATGCCTACCTACGTAGATACTTGATACCTTATTTTTATCCGCCGTCGGGCCTGTCTGTCACTCTGGCGTGGGACTTGGGTCGGTCGCCGTAGTGTACACCTAAGCCTGTATGCTACGATATATACCTCGATGGGCTTATTCATATCGCTTTCCTAATCATCTTTATGTACATTAATAAACTGTCTGATATCGTTTCGTCCGTTTAGAAACCTAAATTTTAGATCTTTAAGATAAAAGAAACTCGCTATATATATATATTCTTGGAACCGACGTTGGGAATTCTCATTTGACGGACACAATCACTATTGATTTGAAGAGGCCGTACAATGTTTCCGAGAATCTAGATCATGGAATTTACGGAGTTGAACGAGAATGTGGCCAGCAGGACAAGTTTCTATCATCCTGTTGCATGCTACTGGTACCTGACACCCTTGCTGCCTGAGGCAACATAGACAGAAGTGGCAAACAGGCACGTGATCATGGCTTACACTGACGTTAAACGACACAATCACTACATCAAGACTAGGACCAACACTCTCAAGTCTTACATTAGACAGCGAAGATATTCAAACACATCAGACGACGAGAAGATCGACATAAAAAAACGTAATGTACTCCCTGGTCGGGATCATTCATCAATTAATCCATAATGTACTCAGCATTAACATCCATCCAGAAGACTTTCAATCCATCAATCCGTCGTCATAAACCGTTTTCCTTGACATCACAATCATTTGAGACACAACCGGGTCTCCCAAATCTGCAGATGGCCAAGACCAAGAGAAGAGAAAAGAACGTGTAAAATGGAAACAAAAAAAGGAGAACATGAAGAGACAGATGGAACTGGTCGAGCTTCCGGTGCAGTACACATCTGGAAGAAAAAGAGGGGGAAAAAATCAGACAGATACATACACAAAAAGTTGATAATGAAAACAAAGGGTCAGTTATTCATCCAAATGTAGTAGGTGGCCAAACCAAGTTTGCGAATCGATTAATAAATAAAACCTCTCCCGATAAATCCGTAAATAAGGACGTCTGGCTTTTGTTTTGATAGGAGAACAAATCGGATCCTGCCACTTTTGCCCAATCTCAATCTAGTCAAATTAATGCATAGACAGAAGTTATTTGTTTTTTTTGCTGCTGTAAGAAACGAAAACATGATAGAGGTTGAGTACCCCTATTATGCAATGTTGTCTAGCTTGCCATCAGTCTTGGCGTCTCTGACCTGCTCGAAGACCTGTGAAATACATAGTTAGCATGAGTCGGTCCGCCGGTTCTGTGTGTCCAAAGTCGTCACTTACCTTGAGCATCTTGTTCCTGGCACCAAGAGCGTTGACTCCACGCTCCTCCAGTGCCTTGTCATCCAACTCAATCAAATCGGTCCATTTCAGGTCCTTCAGGTTCTCCGTGTACTTGTGTAGACGGAGAGACCGCAGCCAGCTGGGAATATCCTTCAGTAGGCTGGGGTCCGTCGGGTCCTCTGGCGGCTTGGAGCTGCCACGGCGCCCACGCGGGGATCGACCCCGGGTGACCTCCGAGTGGTCCGAGAGATAGCCTTCGTGACCGCCAAGTCCAAACTGTCCCATTCCGAGGGTGCCTAGTCCGTTGCCCATCAAAGGGTTGTTGGGGTCATAGGCCGCCAAGAATCCGTTGTTCTGCGGAGACGTGAATCCCATCGGTCCCAGCGAGCCACCTTGCATGGCGATGCCGGGGGAGGTGGGACGGGAACGTCGGCCGGCCATCGCGGCCTGCTGCTGTGCCTGCAAAGCGGCCAGTTGCTGAGGGTTGAGAAGCTGGCCTGCAACGAGATGATTCGGGCCCGGAAGACCAGGGCTGGCAAGGCCGCCTTGGGACAGGTGGGGGTTGGCGTTGGAGTTTTTGCCCTGTCCATCGTTGGAGCGGGCACGGCGGTATTTGCGAGCATCGTCCAACGCAATGCGGTTGTTCACGGTCGACAACGCGGCCAGTTTCATTGCAGTGGCATTCGCCACCATGTCGGCCTGCGTGTTCGGTTGCTGAGACTGCTGCTGCGCCTGTTGTCCGAACGTGGCCGTCATCGGGGTGTTGGTCATGGAAGCCCAGCTGGCATTTCCAACGTTGTACGGGGACAGCAACGGCGCGTCGATGTCTGGAGCGGGGATGGTGGCGGTCTGCGGCAAGGGAGAACGCAGGCTGGAGGCCTGACTAAACTGTCCCATGGGCTGCTGACCGGAGGATGACTTGGGACGAGCAATCGGGGGCTGAGGTTCGGCACCTCGCTGGGCCCACGGAGACACGGGGGCCTGACCCAAGTTGTCCGTGTTGTTATCGGGAGCAGAGATGGTAGGGGCAACGAAAGAAGTCCGGTCGCCAAAAACGGCGCTGTTGCGGTTAGAAGGAGGGGCGTTGCCGGTCTGCTGAGTGAACTCGGCCTTCTTCTTGGCAATCGCGGCGGCCGCATCAGGGAACATGGCATTGATCGTGGAGGAGTCAAGTCCCGAATTACGCTTGGCACCGGGAGATGGAGGAGGACGTCCAAGCGAGTTGCGAGAACTGTCCACATTCAACTTGGCCATAGCATCATTCAGCCGATTGGACATGGCGTCTGTTTGACAACGTAGCGTTAGTGATGCTCCTTTTTTCCTCTTTCATTTACAAATCAAATGAAAACAAATGTGCCTCCGTGTGATGGTTTACGTACCCTTTTCGCCAAAGTTAGCCGGAGATAATAACCCCGACATCGGATGGCTCTTGGACATCTGCTGGAGGACTTGAATGAAGAATCGGATCTGCACCTGCGTGGTCTGCTGGAGCAGAGCATACAACGCAGCCGTTCTTTCCGCTTCGCTGAGCACGCGGAACCATTGTTCGATGGCGCTCAGTTCATCCTTGAAGTCCTGATCCAACGTGGCAGCGGCCATTTCCTCCAGTGTAGTTTCGTACTGATCGATATCGGCAAGCCACTGCTGGGCCGCACGATCCAAGGGATCCTCCGCGTTGTTGGGAGTCTGAGACTGCTGATGATTATAATACACTTCCGACGCCGGGCGGATGCTTCGGGAAGAGAGAGGGGACGGAAAGCCCGACATATCGGCGGAGGCTCGTAGTTGGTGCGATCCTAGGTTCCGAGACGAGGAAGGAGGACGAAGGCTCGATTTAGAGGCTTCCGGAGTGCTGTTGCGGTTTCCGATAATGTGGCTGGCCATGGGGAGCAAGGAGTGAAAATAGTTATTCGCACAGAGAGGGGGTCGAGAGAAGGCTTCGGATGATTGCTTTACACAAGGCTTCGATGTATAATAAATACAGAAAGAGAAATATTACTGCAAAGCACCTGCAGCACCGGCTGAGTTTGCGTATAAAACGAGGCGAGCCTTGATCCGAGAGAGGACACTCTTGTCGAAGACGAGACGAGACGGTTGAGGGGCCGTTCGAAATAGCAGATATCCAGGACGTTTGTTTCGAAAACCGGAATGGAAAAGTATGCCTCTCTAAGGACGGAGACAGAGATTTCCTCACTTGGTCGAGTTGGTTTTTTTTTTTCTTTCGGGGGGACTGCGTGGAGAATAGACCACTGCGCAACGGCTCTAGACAATTGACGATTGGGGCACAGACCAGTCCAGTGGCTGCACTACCGGGATCGAGAATCTGGAAAAGATTCGAACCGAAGGAGCATCAAAGGATTTTTCGTTGTCTAAGAGGTAGTGGATTCGAGTGGACAGAGCGGAGCGACAACGGATATATTAGGGAAAATGTGGGTTCTGGCCTCTTTTTTTTTTTTTTTTCGCTTTAACTTTCTCTAAACGAAAGGATGTCAAGGGTCAACTGCAATAGTGTGTCAAACACAGCAAGCAGAAGTCTTGAAGCATCAAAGAACAGAAAGAAAAGGAAAGTAAGAAAAAGGGGCGGAGAAGGAAGAGATGAGAGGAGGGGGGATGATGGCAAAGGAAGAGGAAGAAGGAAGAGAGAAGGAGAGAGGGAAGAGAGAGAGAGAGAGCGAAAGGCAGGGAAAAGGAAAGGTGGGAAGCGAAAGGGCGCTTTGCCGTTTGGGTGCTGCAGGTCACTGGACTGCCGCTTTTTCTCTGCCGTCGTTCGAACACTCCTCTCTTTCTCTTCTCTTCCGTCCTGCGTCTATCGTCTGTCTGGTTGACGCCAATTCCTTTGATCGGGGAATTGACTCTATTCGGCTGATTTCTACCGTTCAATCGGAATTTTACCTCTTTTTGACCCCTTCTAGTCCTGTGACTCGGTTCAAATCTGACAGCTGGAACATATCCTGTCGAGCTTCTCGCCCTGCAGCGGTCGCCTTAGCTTAGTGTCGGCTGGGCGCTTATTAAGAGGTTGCTATGAATAACTAAATGTACACTATTGCCTTTTTCTTTTTTGTTATTCTTATTTCCTTTTACATCTTCATGTTTATCTGTTGTTTTTAAATCACGTTCGCCAGTCTGTTGCTGCTGCGGCTTCGCTAAGATAATGGAATCAATCTCTAATTCAAATCCCTAGACATTGCATGACTCGAGAAATCACTGTCGAAGCGACTTGATTAGCTTGATTCTTCAACCTTAGGGTCGCACCAGTCATCTTGCGCCGTAATAGTTGCCGAGGCTGCTATCCAGTACTCCAACGCCTCGCCCTGTATCCGTGTTTGCTGGGACCGTGCGACAGGTGATAGGCAGCTTGTCTGGCCCGTGGTTGTTCTGGGCCCCCGAAGATCCCCGTTCGGTTTTCATGCATTGGTGGACACGGCAGAGATTGCGCAACAACATCGATACCGGCGGATAATTCGTCTCTCACCTACACAAGATGGAGTACCCTGACCCTGACCATGTGGATCCTCATCTTTCCTCTCAGGAGCCTGCTTACCCTGACATCAATGAGTCGATCCACTACCCATGGCAGGGAGGAGAGCGGCCCGCCCAAACCGATGAGTCCCTGCATTCGGTGATTGATCCACGTCTGTACAAGGATTTGTTCTCAGCGAGTGCTTCGCAACTGCCGGATCAATCACTCGAGGGCGACGACGACGAGGCTGAAAGATTTGCTGAAGAATTGTATCCCAGGATTGATGACTCAGCCGAAGACGAGAATTATGAATATCCTGGAGAAGAAAGCTCAGAGTATGTGTTCAACGGCTGCGACCTCGTTTTGAATCATGTTTGGCTGACCGTCAACGCAGGGGAGATGGGTTTGACGATATGCTAACGGATGAGGAAGACGGCGATGAGTCGGATTCTCGAAGACGACGCCGTCGTCGCCGAGGCACTGGGCCCTTTTCTGGTCGATATGGTGCCAGAGGTGGTAAAGGCATCAAGAGAGGACCTCGTAAACCGTTGGAACCCAGCCCTGAATTTAAGATACTTCATTCCGAGGCCACTTCTGCGTTCATTGACGGTGACTATGACCGGGCTGTTATATTAACCAAACAAGCGATTCAGACCAACCCGGAGATGTTTGCTGCCCATTCTTTGCTATCGGAGATCTTTCTCGCGCAGGGCCAAAGAGATAAAGCTTTGACGGCACTCTTTAGCGGAGCTCATACGCGTCCTAGGGATCCGACAGTCTGGGCGAAAGTTGCGAAAATGATCATGGATCGGGCCGGAGACGATCGATTTACAGCACTCAACGACGTCATTTACTGTTATAGCCGTGTTCTGGAAATTAATCCTAGGAACCACAATGCGCGGTTCCAACGAGCTGCGATCTATCGTGAGTTAGGTCATAATGGACGTGCCGCTACGGAATACGAAAGGATCCTCAAAGAGCTCCCTCATAGTATGAGGGCTCTTCGACATATCGCCGAAACCTATATCGATAGTAAAGAAGTCCAGAAAGCAGTGAATCATTGGTCCAAAAGTGTCAAGTACTTCACATCTCTAGATCCCTCAGCGGCTCCAGACTTTTCTTGGTCAGATGCAAACATCTTTGCCGAGCTTTATGGCTATCAAGGCGAGCATGCTACAGGACTAAGGTCCTTGAAGGCTCTCTGTAGATGGCTTCTGGGCCGTGGGGAGGATACGATATGGGAAGGATTTGACGAGGATGATCGTGAATGGGATGCCGATGATTCTCCTCGACGGATCAAAACCAATGGGTATATGCCAGGACAATGGTCGCGTGACTCGTACGGTCTAGGTCTTCCCCTCGAACTGCGCATCAAGCTCGGGCTCTTCCGGGTGAAGATGGGATACGAGCACAGAGAGGAAGCCTTGGTAAGTCCACTAGAAACAGGGGATAGTCGAGGGGTTGCTTCTTTGCTAAAACATTCGGACAGCATCATTTTGAATGGTTAAACCCAGAGGACAATTCCGAAGGGGCTCGACTCTTTGACTACGGAGACCTGTTTAGAGAGGTCGCCGACGCTTTGAAGGAGGTGGGATTGCTTGAGGATGCGCTCCGATTTTATATACCTCTCCAGCAAACCAACGAATACGCAGATATCAGCTATTTCCTTGCCATGGGAGATTGTTATGCGCAGCTAGAGCGGTTTGAAGAGGCGGAAAATTGCTTTCTCACCGTCGCGGATTATGACCTGACAAATATCGAGTCGCGTGTTCAACTAGCAAGGCTGTATGAGAACATCGATATGACCGATCGGGCTCTCAAATACGTCAACGAGGCGGTACTGCTTGGCAGACAGGAGAGCAGAAGCAATCGACGAAGAAAAGATACGAGGCTTGAGAATTTGGCGATGGAATTCAAAACGGCGGAACTGGGGCCCGAAGCGATGGCTTTCAGGACAATTGCGCCTCGACCTTCCGAGGAGGAGGAAGAGTCAGCAGCCCCAGCCCTGACAACGGCTCCGACGACCAAAGAACGTCCAGAAGTTGAGAGCAACAGGACAGAGAATGTCCAGTACCTTTACTCGAAATTACTGCAGCTACAACCCCATGTTAAAGATGGGCACGTCGAAGCGACGGAGGACTGGTTGGATATTGCAGACGCCCTGTTGCGCGAATTCCGGTCTAATCGTATCTTCTACCCAATGATTCGAGGTACCGCCTTCTTGGGTTATTCCAAAGAAGCACGAAGAAAGGCCAACAGATCGAAGAGTCGATCGTTCATTGATGAGATGCAGGAAATGGCAGGCCGTCTTCAGGAAACTCTAGGTAAATTGCCTTGATTTACAATGCACTCATTCAAAAAGAATGCTGACCCACAAATTTAGGGAATGATCCTGAGGAGGACACGCTGGGGCCAATCCCAACAGATTATCATGGGATATCGTTCGACGATTGGTTTGATCTTTTCCTTCAGTATGCTCTCGTTGTAGTCGGCCAGAATGAGGCCGACGAAGCATATGATACTCTTGCTGCGGCCGCGGAGGCCAGCATTTGGTACCACTCGAGAGAAAGCACCCGTCAGATCCACATTTGCTGGTTTACCTGTGCCTTACGAGCGCAAGACGAAGAAGCCCTAGCGAACGAGGCACGCTGGTTTATCAAAGAATATCAATTTGTCACCGACACATATCGCCTCTTCGGCATGCTCAGTCGCCTCAGTGGAGACCCTCATCGATCTTTATTCCACTCTTCCCCCAACATGAAATTCATGCTGCGTCAGATCAAGGCCATGGACTTTACCCTACCCAAGAAGGGAGGCAAAAACGTCCGTTCCATGAGGCCCGTTCGAGAGTCCATCTACCGGGAACGCGCCGCGCTTTCGACACGTGACGACGCCGGCGAGGCCATCCCAGCTGAGGAAATGGACGTCGCACTGCTCGTGCTATACGGCCACATTCTCTACTCGGGCAACAGCTTCGTTCCCGCCCTGAACTACTTTTTCCGCGCCTACGATCTCGACGACCAAAATCCAGCCGTGATCCTCTCTATCGGCCTCTGCTACATCCACCACTCGCTGAAGCGTCAGTCCGAAAACAGACACTACCTCATCATGCAGGGCCTGTCATTCATGCACGAATACCGCCGCCTCCGCGAGCAAAAGGGGACTCCGCTCGTGGAGCGCCAGGAAATGGAGTTCAATTTCGCTCGCGTGTGGCATATGCTCGGTCTCGCTCATTTGGCTATAGAAGGGTACGAGAAGGTCCTGGCTCTGTCCGAAGAGCGGAAGATGCAGACGCAGACAACGCAGAATGGTAGCGATGTCATCATGACAGATGCGGGGCTTTCGCAGGAGCGGGAGCAGGAGCATGAGCAGGAAAAAACTCCCTTCGAGGAGGACTTCGCGCCAGAAGCGG
Organism: Aspergillus ochraceus; assembly: GCA_004849945.1. Lineage (NCBI taxonomy): Eukaryota > Fungi > Ascomycota > Eurotiomycetes > Eurotiales > Aspergillaceae > Aspergillus > Aspergillus ochraceus. The sequence goes on along the minus strand of SSOS01000001.1, from coordinate 734,826 downwards.
CTGTAGCCTTGCAGAATATTTATGCGCTCAGTGGAGATTTGAAATCTGCGCAGGAGGTTACTGCTAAGTATCTGGTTATTTGAGAAGTAACAGTAGTTAAATATCCTATTGAGATAAATTCGAAACGTGCAAGATGAACCTGAGCATTGCAATATATAAACCGCTAACGCCTGGGAAGAAATATAGCAAGTATCTCGCGCTGTTTCTCTTCTCTCTTAGTTTCCTTCTTTTTTCCTCTTTTGCGTCTCCGATCTATCTATTCAACTATAACCAACTTGCAAGCAGAACACAACCTCAAAACCAAAAAAAAAAGAAAAAAAAATTATCTCACCCTGCAAACCGACTCCTCGCCCTCATGCGCGCCCCATACTTCCAAATCACAAACATCCCCACAACCCCAAGACACGAAATCGCCGCCAGAATGGTCACACCTTTGCTAATGCCTAGATTCTCATACATATACGGAGTCACCATAATGAAGACCGCAGCCGTCGCTGACCGGGCAAAGTCATTCCCAGCCAACAGCGACGCCACGTACTGCGGATACGACGGCGGCAGGTAGACCAGGATGCCCTGGAACGTGACGAACGTGCCGCCGGCGTACAGGGCGATGCCGAGGGTGGGGACTACCCAGTGAACGGATGCCCGGGCGGTCCAGGCAAACAGGAACAGGCCGATAGGCGTGAAGCAGACGGCGGGGAGGGCGGGGAAGAGACATGCTTCGAGGTTGTTGGTGTCGACAAGGCTTTGTTGCGAGGTGGGCCGGCGGAGGAGGTACAGGGCGTAGAGGGCGGCGGCGACGACGCAGCCGATGACGATGGAGACGAAGATCAGGCTGAAGGAGAAGAGGTCCATGTGGTATGTGTTCATGTAGACGAGGTCGAAGGCCTCGAAGAAGGAGTAGTAGATGGCGTAGATGAAGGAGGTGTAGAGGCAGGTGAAGCCGATGGCGGGGTCTTTGATGCAGATCTCGATGGGCCGGGAGAGAGTTTCGCGGAGGTGTGTGCTGAAGGGGATGGGTTTGAGTTCGCTGGGCGCGAGGATGGTGGGTTGGTGGGAGGAGGTGAGGTTTTGACGTCGGAGACGACGTGCTCGGTGGAGGAGGATGGTCTCGCCGTAGGTTTCGGGTAAGAGGCAGGCCATGAAGATGCAGATGGGGCCGGCCATCATGGCAATCTCCCAGAAGGGCCAGTGCCAGGATCGTGTTTCGACGATCTTGCTGGCGAAGAGAGGGCCCAGAGCTGGGCCGCAGTAGATGCAGCTTACCCAGGCGATGAAGGCGTAGGGGACTGCATTCCACGAGTAGATATCTTGGAGGGATGCGCCACCGGTGGCTAGGCAGGGGCTGCCGAAGAAGCCTTGGAAGAAGCGGAGCACGACGATGGCAGGGAAGTTATTGACTGTTGCCAGAACAATGGAGATGACGAGGAAGATGGCGAAGGAGATGATATAGGGTGGATTGCGGCCGACAGAAGCAACTTCGCTTATTGGCGAGAAGAGCAATGGGCCTGCGCCGTCTGTGTTTGTTGGGAACATGTTAGACAGGAATAATTGGTTATAGATGAGGATGATTGAACTCACATCCGATGACGTAAAGAGCTAGTATAAGAGAGACAACGTGATGCGATGTCCCGAACCGCATCACAACGCCCTCATAGCTGGGCACAACGATGGAGGAACCGCAGTATACCACGAAGGAATAGATTCTGAGAGACACATGGTCAGACTTCACTCCTCTGGATGTTTATGAGAGGGAATACTAACGAGATCAACGCTGTCACCCATGCCTTATAGAGAGTCGGCCAATTCTGGGGATTTTCTGGGTCATTAGGACCATCCCAATCTACCACGATAATGTCTTTGGAGCTTAAAAGGAAGTGAGCGAATGAAATATAACAAAGGCTTAATGCAGACAGCGTCAACACACCTTGATTCTTCTTTAGCGTACTCGATGCTAATATCATCTTTGGCTGTTGGCGGATCGGGACGAGACATGCAATACTGCACTACCTGTCCCACGACTGTGGTATGCAGCCAGGAAGAGAGCTTCATGTTGGCTCAGGAGGAAAGATAGGTAGTCGGCGTCGATTCGAGCTGAGGGGTGCTCAATGCCTTCCAAGACCGCGTATATATAGTAAAGAGGCATCTATAGACAAGGGTGACATACCAGGTCTTGACCCACGGAACGGCATATGTTTGGGTCTGCAAAGGCATGTTTAACCTGGCTGACTAGGGCACCGAACCGGGATTACACGTGCAGGGCAGGTTTGGTCCGCCATCCCGGAGTCGCAAAGTTAATCCGCGACATCATTGCATCGTGCGTGGGCCCGATCTCCCAATAAGCCCACTCGCAGAGATCTCCAAAACGTAGTTCCACCAGTATCCGCACAGGCAAGAATGCGGGAAATGAAGACGGAGAAGAGGATGCCGACAATCATGACAGCTGTCGGGGATTGGGGACCCGCCTGACGGGGTGACAGGAAAGCGACAGACATGGCCGAATGTTTGACGGAGTGAACCCACTTGAAGCCAAAGCTACGATTCCTCACCGAGCCCGATGACGGCGAGTCACATGTCCACCTGGTAACATTTCGGGCAACAGCACACGCTCACTTGCCTTCTCGCTTTCTGTTCTCGCGACGCAACCAGAGATGATAGCTATGCCGACGAGGAAAAGGTACGTGGGGAACCGTACGAAAACCCCGAGTTCGTCTAATATAGACGAATTGAGAAAGTCGGAAAGCAAGTCGCGGTCATTGTTACTTTGCCGAACACTGAAAAACGGAAAATAGGTTGGTTCTTGCAGATGAAGCTCTGTCCGATTAAACTCGCACTGGTAGTTGACACCTGTCAGGCCGTTTCTCTCGAAGGACGCGGAGTCGGAGCTAGGATCGATGAGCAGCATTTTAATGATATCATTCTCGAGATGATGATATCCCGGAGGCCTCGAGAGGAAAAACACCAGCAGCGACATCCATGAACGGGCCAAAGTTGGTATCTCTTTCCTTTTCGCCACTGGAGAAACATCTACGCGAAGAGCCGAAAGGACAGACGGAGAAGCATTGCAGGAATACTGACAAATCTGTGAGCTAAAAGTCTTCCCGGGCTCAATCGAGCTAAAACCTCCTTTCCTTAGGAATATCACGACGGCCGAAAAGAATGCAGATCATACTTGACCCACCGTGTCCTATGCTTGAAAGCCTTGAAAATTCCTTTCTCGTGCCCTGTGGCGAGCTCACGAAGATAGTGCAGATTAGGAACGCCCGGTGGAGTGAACTCAGTACGGTCAGCGATTACTATGATCTCATTGAATCTGGCTCTATTGGGAATAGAGATAATACTACGAGATCTACTCATTCTCAAAATGAAGACCCAAATCTGGAGAGCGATATCTCCTGTGAAATGGAGGGGGCTAGGGTTTGAGTCTAAGTGCTGCCATTTGGTTGCCTCAAAAGAAGTTGAGTGCTGATGATCACAATCTTGAGAGTAGAAAGGGATCGGCAACTGTTACTATAAGTATAATCGAAGGCAATATTTATTCGGGATGACATGTTCCCAATGTAATAATATGGGTCCTGTAATTGCAAAGAACCCAGTTGCACAAAGTCGAGTTGAATGCCATGGAAGACAGGATTAATGATTGCCTACTCGTAGAAAGCTGTACCGAAGCTTGTATTGAACAAATCACCAGGCTACTGCATTTCAGTTTGAACAGTAATTTCCCCCGGGCGAGAAATTCCAGCCTATTAGAAGTGTAGCAGGTTTTACTTCATAATGCCTAACTGTCAGAAGTGGCACAAAGAAAATTGTTCCTGTAGGGCGATACCAAGACTTCAGCAAAAATTACTAAGATGATATAAGAAGGTGCATTCACAGAATTAGGTAGCCAAGCCCGAGAGCCTGCTAGTCACAGAACCTACGCTACATTTTCCCAGCTAAGCTTAATTTTAGTGTTTCCTAATACTTGACTATCGGACCGATGACATATTTTCAGAGTCTAAGGGAGAAGCTAACATAAGCTGAGCCCCAGGAACAAACATACCTAAGAGGGCAGGAGTCTTAATGGTCCACAAAGTAGTACCAGAAGCCCTTGGGTGGTCTTCACCCCCAGAAATCAGACCCATGAAGGGGTCCACATTCATATCGAGTCGCGGTGAAAGACAATTCCCATGATGGTGTTGCTGTGGAATTGACAATTTTGCAAACAGTGTGGAAATTAGAAGGCCAGAGAAATACCGCCACCAAGTCGGACCCTGAACTTTCTTTGTTTCAACTTTGTTGGCGGCAGCTAAAACTTTGAGTTTCGAGGGGTTCTCGGATCGGTATGACGTTTTGGCTTTTATGACTTCTATCCCGTCAGTTACGCTCCCTTTTCACTTGGATTGAGTGAGATTATGTGCTATAGCGTTTTGGTGATGCGCATGTAAGAGTGGCAATGCTTTTGATTTAATTTGTAGCTGAAATGAATGGCCGAAATGAATAGAATAATATTTTTATATGTTTGTACAGTTTCATAGAATTAATCCAAATGAGATTCTGAGAAGCAGGGGCAAGGTTTTTCCAATGTTAATATTTCTGGCTAGTCTGTAGGCATATAAGTATTATGTAGTGCAGCCTAAATGAGCGTGAGTCACTTCAGGAAACACGTAATTCTAGATCAGAATTGAGTATACCGGTGAGAGATAGTCTGGAGATTCCAAATTAATAGATCACTTTTCCAGCCTATCTGGATGGATAAGATGGGGTAATCCCCAGACTTCAGGCCCATAAGAAAAAGCCGGCTCTCTGTCCCTCTTTTGCCTGGAGCGCTTTGTGTTGCCTATGCTACGGGGACAAAAGTGTTGCTGCACGTGCTTCCCCTAATCCTAATCCATACCTTGGCCTTTCTTTGATGGCAACACTAGAGAACAGGCGTGACAACGAGAATATATACTAATTGAACCAAAAAGAAAGGGCCATCTGATCGCCGGGCCACAGAACTGAAACCTAGCAGTCTGGATCTGTAAAATGAGATTCCTATTCAAGAATCTGCATCTTCTATTTGCAGCAAGCGGAATGTTGCTGGCTTATACGAAAGAGGATCTCAAAAGCTAGCATACTATACATAGTATTATGCCAGACAAGACCCTCGCCTGCGCACCTCTAAGCGTACGACCAACATATTTTCAGGTTTCAAGATCTAGGAGCGAATGAATCTTAATCTTCCTCAATAGCAGAACGGAGATGAGTCGAATCAAACCAGGGCTTCTAGCCTAGGTCTTTTGCCAAATCGGACATCGTTCTCGCACTATAGATCGTAATTATGTACTTGACAATCTCTAGGTTATAGTCTATAACTAGAAGCCAGAATAGCAACATTGAAAATTTCCAAGAATGACCTTTTCTTATGATCAACATATTTGAGATCTCCAGCTTTCTCCAACCACCTGTTTCAGTCTAATATGCAGACCAATGACCGATTATTGAGCGCCGAAACGTCACTTAATTAGAAAGAATTGCTATATCCGTGTACTATGGGCCTTTAATTTTGTCCATAAGTACTTGAAAAATTATAGACCTTGAATAACACCTCAAAAATCTAAAATTGAGGTCGGGAAGCTCTGAGATCACCCGTAATGGCTTGTAGCACGGCCAGCTTGATGTCCAACTGTCTAGAAGCCGGATATGAAATGTTAGAGGACCAACAGAAATGTAAAGGGTAATTGAGAACGTACAGCGATGAGCCGTCAATATGATCGGTGATATTTCTCTCCCCTCCGTAGTTCTGAAACGCGGGGTCCGAATTTTGGGTGGTAAATGCCGTCGGAAGCTGTAGTTTAATTCGTTTCCGCATAATTGGGTCTGGTCACCTACTGTTTCAAGGGACTACATTACTGAAGACACCATAGTAGAGGATGTTGATCGTACCTATTCAAGGGTATGATTTCTCAATATTTTGCTGCGCACTAAACAGATTAGGAAGTTAAAGTAAACATCACTGCCGGTCCATAGTTGGAAGGGTGCACTGTCCCCCCTCACTCCTCGCAGTACTTGGAAGTATTTAATATGAAGCCCCTCATCTCGTATCATTTTATAAGGTGACTTTTCTTCAAACGCTTGATCGTTCATTTGACCTCATTCATTTGATATAACCAACTCGTCCCATGAGACATCTTTTCACTAGTAGGTAAGCGTGCGCAAAACTATTCATACAATCGTTGATACTAATATGAACAGCTTCGGCTTCACTATGCGTTCCTATATTCTCTCTACTGTCCTGCTGGCGACTGCGGTTTTCGCCGTGCCTCACAGCCCCAACCAACAGCGCAGCGAAATAAACACCGACGACATTCCCGTGGTCAATCTTGTCACTGGCCTACTAAAAGCACTCAATATTGACGCCGACGTATCTGTCAACCCCGATCACTTATTGAAGAACCTCAGCAAGAGTCAAATGCATGGTCTAGCAGCATGTGTTAGGCAATATCTTCCTGAAGATGCTGCAGCTCCTCTCCCGGTGTATGGGGAACAGAGTTAGAAGATCGAATGGTTGAGCTCGATGTTTTCTGGCAAGATGCAATCGTTCCTGATTTTGGATTGGACTAGCTACCGTGCTTTTGGAAGGCGTTTTATCCACACATTCTTTTGTATAATGTTGTGACTTCACCCTGGCTCCGAGTACTAGATTTTCATAAAATTCACACAATGAACTCCATCCTACACTCCTCACCTAGGATATAGTTTGATGATGCTTCGCCAAGAAACCGTTCAATTGAGCTACACATTTTGCTACCATTTTGAAATATTGCTGAATTAAATAGTAATACCCAATCACATGAAGTGTTTCTGCAGGAGCCCTTGCTCTCGCTACGACACGAACCAAAAAGAAAAGCAAGGTAGGAGACAGAAAACTCGGCAACTGACCCTAGTGACCACTAGGGCCATAGGTCTGATCACCCTTTGTTAGTGTCTTTGAGTGGTGCAGTTTAGCCTCGAAGATGTTTGGCTCCGATGCCAGCCTTGTCTCACTCTACGGAGCAGGATCGGTTTTGATGTATAAAATTCCTTGTTTTTGCATTTCAATGTATCGGTAATTGATCTATTCTGGTATTCTCATGTGATCCACTAAGCCCAAAGAGGGTGGGCTAAGCTATCCCTAGCCAATGAAAGATGATAGAAGTATGGTAGCGAAGACTTGCCGAAAAGTTCGGATCGGAGCCTTTAAGAAAATTGCATGAAGCTTAAAAGCGATCGCTAGCGCATTTGGCTTGTTTTCTCTAAATTATGTGTGACTATCCCACCTTCTCAGAGTTTTCCTTAATGGCCTCTTTCAACCTCTCCCATGTACTTCATTTCGCATCAATACAATCATGTCTTCTCAAATCGAAGCCCTTCCCTATGAAATTCGTCAGTTCATCTTGGAATATCTAGATGCAACAAGCCCAGCCAGCCTCACTGCCTTGGGCTGCGCCAGCAAGCATCTTTTTGCCGCCGTGAAGCCTTTTCTGTTTCGCACAATCAGATTCTCAGTGAAGGATCTCAGGGATTACTATAGCCTGAAACAAGATCGTATATCCACCGCAGTACAAGAATACTCCAAGCTCCTCCAGCGCTATAATGGTACGGAACATGTTCAGAATCTCATCCTTGGCGGAGATATGTTACATTATGAATACCATCCGTGTGGTTCATCGACTCGGGGTGATCTTGGCCCTTACCATTGGAGACAATCAAAAATTTCCCACCATGATCGTGTAGCAATCGCATCAGCGGATGGTGAACCCTGCGACGAGCCAGATGCCTGCGGATATTCTTTTGCCAGTGGCTCCAATCCTGAGGACTGCCACATTGACGACCATGTCTGGAAGCCCCTGGAAGAATTCATAAAAACGCTTCCTGGGCTGAGACACCTGATTTACCAGTACTTTTCGCAGTTTCCACCGTGTTTACTTAAAGCGCTGCATGATCACCGTCCCGGATGCAAACTACACTTGTATAGTTTCAAGATGCGCAGTGCTCCCGATAACTTGGACACCTACGAGACCAAGCTACTCACGTCGCCATGCGTTCACAGTATAGTAACTGATTGTCAAGGTCTCATAGACCCAGGTCACGACAATACAATAGTACTAAGCCACCCGGGCGACTTTGCGATGCGTCATGCCGTCGTTACGGCGCCAGCCTTGAAGAGGGTCCAAGTTGCTATACTTCCTTTTAAGGGTGGCCCACGGAGATATAGTAAGAAACGGCCAAATGTTGTGACTGCACACGAGAATACCCAGGCTCCTCTGCATTCTCTTCGCCTTCATCGTCGTTATTCGGCAATGACTCGAGATATAATAGAACGTTGGACAGCACACGTTGATTTATCTCAGCTGAAAGTCCTAGGCATAATAGGGAATATTGTTACTGAAGCGTTGGAATATCTGGGATCGAACTGCCACTTCCCTTCCCTTCAGAGCTTGTTTCTAGATCTTAGTCTGGATTATGCTGACGATCTTTCGAAATTTGACAATGACGCCTACCAAGAAGACATGGTGCATTTCCTGTGCCGTCTGCCACCATTGTTGTCCTTATCTCTGTCGCACATGCCGCGCGGATTGGATGTTGAACGCGTTGCGCAACACCACGGTAGCAGAATCCGAAGGCTTACAATAACCAAATTTCCTCTGAAAGAGAACGACCTGAAATGCTTGGCCAAGTACTGTCTTCATCTCGAATATCTGAAATTATCCCTGGAGCGATCATTTGGGGATGCGAGTGAACTTGCCCTCTACAGTGCATTGGGGTCTATCCAACGGCTAGTAGAAATTGAACTAGATCTCTATACTCCCGATCGACACGCACGCAACGAGAATCACCCTGCCCTTTCGGAAGACCACTCATATGATGAGTTCCATGAGCAAGACTGCATTTTATGGAAATATGGCAAAGCCGAGTACATCAAAAACGGCTACCTCCGAGATACGTTTATGAATTGTGCTCTTGACAAAGACCTGGCTTGTTCTATTTTCCGAGCCATATCTGCGGGAAAACCCAAAAACATCAGTCGACCAATACGAAGACTGAGTATCAACATGACGGGTGGCAAAATTATAGGGCGCGGGGATAGATTCAATGACAATTGTATTACTCAGTTGGTGATAAAGGTCAGTGGACGGTGGAAAATCGAGCGGAATCCTCGTCACGATCAGCACAATGACCTGATCGCTACGAACCTGGACCCTGGAAGCGAAAAGAAAATGCAAAGTCATAATAATCCTTCAAGGAGCAACGTCGAGGAAGTTCTGAGGCGGCTGTGGCCAGGAATTCAAGACATGTCCAATTGGGAAAATCACTGGCATAGTGTTCCTCTAGCTGAAGTTGACAAGGAGGCCGAAAATTAATGCCCTCACACTCTCGCCACATATTGCTCCTCAAATCCCAATGTCCCTTCACCGATATCAGACTCGGCGTTATTCTATCCTAAAGAATCGAACTTTCACTGTCATATATTACCTGGTTCTAGCATCGAGAGATCAGTAAATATCAGGATAAAAGAGAAAAGTCAAAGTCAAACTTGCCAGCTACAAGTTCCCTGTCAGATGATGCATTCATGCATCAACAATTCAGTCCTTTTCTAAAACCAGTGTCCAGTCGTCATGATCGTCCGTCTTTGGTGGCGCAAACTCCCTAATTGTTGAGTTGCTCTCGCAGTGCGCATAATTTATCGAAGTATAGTCGCCAGAAAGTGGATCATACCATCTCGCCTTGACGTCGCAGCCCTTGATGTCCTTGGTGTCGATTGAGAATTGTTTCCCCGTTGGAGTGTAGACCATGATCCAGGACCCTTTTGAGTCTCGAAGAGCCTTGATCTTTTTGTCATTCAGACCTTGAGTTTATAATCAGCCAATCTAGATCTTTGCATTTTGTCCGAAAGAAAATCTCGACATACCTGCGTTGCCAACAATGATTTCGGGTGCCGGAACCCTATAAAAAAAGCTACTGTTTCCACGATCAAGAATGGCCTTCTTGATGAATCGGATCTGTTCCGAGCCCGGGAGCTTGATGGCTTCATACCAGGGCAATGCAGGCCCACCACCATTGGACTCGTAAAATGACGGGTTGTACATCTGCCAGACCATGTCCGCTCCGTATACAGCCCCTGCCGCGCCGGAAAAGATCTGCTGAAATATTAACACTCTAACCGAATCGTGTATTAGTGCAGCGAAGTAGAATGTACGGTCTGCCATGTGCCCACTCGCACATCACTTGCATTCCAGGACGGCAACCAGTCTCGCGCATTGTTATATCTTCCCTCGTAATGTGGTTCGTTGTCTAGAGCAGGCCGCTTTTTCCCAGGTCGTGTCTCCCCAACAGCATACATTAATTCGACGGTCTCGTAGCCACGTCTGCAATTCCACCAATGGATCGGTGGGTTGGGAGGATAGTCACTATGGCCGGACTGCGCGACATCGAAAGTCAGCCAGTCGCGATTACCGGCTTCCGAACTTGCCAGCGCTAAGGGCGCGCCGTCGAACCATTGGTTCTGGTTATGGAGACTGATCAAGGGTGTGTACTTCGCACTGGCGGTGCTATTTTGTACAGCAGCCCTTTCGCCTCGAATTACCCCTTCCGCTAGGGCATCGTATACAGGCAGCCAGTCGACCGTCTTATACTCCGATGGAACGCCACCGGCTGCGTATTCTTCCTTAACCTGTGTTTTGTTCTGCCATGTCGGATTGATATCCCCGAACAGAATCTTAGGGAGATACGGATATCTTTTCCCGATGAATTCGCCCAGAATGCCCGCATTGCTTGTGTTCAAAGACCCTGCGATGTTCTCGCTGTTGTGCACGTAGTTTCCCCACGCGGGAAATAGGGCTATCCGAATCCCGTGCCTCTTCCATGCCAATTCGACCACAGAGTCCACGTGATTCCAGTATGCCTCGTTAGGCTGGTGAACGTCCATGTTGATGAATGCTAAATCGCCCTGTCTGTTTGCGCCATCTAAACCAGCAAACGAGGGCCCGATTGCTTCTACGACATTGAAACCCTTGGATGCACGGTCTGCCAGGTATGCTTCGGTTTCGGTGTAGTTGAGTCGCGCCATGAGAGTCCATGCTGTATCGGCTTGCCAGAAGAATGGCGATCCATCAGAGAGCTGGAAGAAATGTCCATTATCTGAGGTGTAGAGTGCATAGTCGGGTGGTGGGGACCAGGATGCATGGCATATTCCAGAGAGGTAGAGAGCGGTTAAGCTGGTATTTTTTATTTTCATATTGCGAGAATGTTCGAGGACAAGCCGAAAAACAAGATTGGCATAAAACCTGGGGAGAGATTGGTCTGTCCAAATCTCTTACTTGCCCTTAAATAGCTTTTATAAACGAGATTCAGCATGAGGAACCTTGTGAGGGGAAGACGATCTATCGTAGCGATTGGAATGCGCTAGTACTACCATTGGTGGAATAAACACAATAAACTAGGGCCTACTACGTCAACAAGCCTTGAATTGTTGTTTGAGTGCCCGCAGAATTTCTCCGAATACTGCATTAACGCCTGAATAATTGCTAAGACCTATCTACTACATGGCCAGCGTCCCCACAAGGCTTCCATATATCGAGTTCTCAAATATTCATCAGCATGATATCGCTTAGAATGTCTCGGCAATGCGATAGTGGTGTCTCGACGCAAGTGTCCATGAGAGCAGTTCCCTCTCCTTAACGTAGATATTAGCTCTGCCTATGTAGTTGACACTCCATCGGAAAAATTGGATAGTCTAGGTGTATTCGACATGCAATCCCATCTCGAGAACCGCGATACACAATTTTGGTGTAGATATCAACGGAAGACCGGAGTCCGGTCCTGTCTCTTGCCCGTCAAGTTATTAAAAGTTGAAAGTAGGAATAGTTGCAAAGCGGAGATTAATTGAATTGACATGAAAGCCTAGCTAAACGCCATACACCGAATGTTGTACAGATATCCGAGGTCCAAAAGAGCAGTCACTTCGTGTCATCAACAGCCTCCTCGTCCGCGCTTCCTTTCCACCATCGCCATATCGCCCGACAATAGAAATATGTCTCCATGGTTCCGAAAATGCTCAAAAGAACCATGAGGAATATTTTCATATTCCTACTCAGGCCTAACGAGTCCAGGTTCAGGGCGGGAAATTCCGGAGCGCTTTCGACAGGTTCTTTTTGCGCTGCAACCTTAGACTGAGCTTGAGAGGATGATGCATGTTGTTTGTTTAGAAGAGCAGCTCGAGTCGAGAAACACTGCCGAGAGAGGATAGGAAACGTGGATTTCGCTCCACGCTGGGCTAAGAGAGGTCCATTCTTGCGGAGGAGGCCCCGGGTGTATAGCTGAAGAGGTCTAGACGCTAGCGACATGAACGTGGATATTCTTGGAGTTTGAGGATGATAAGTTGTTTTGCTGTGATTTTGAATGTGCTAAATTGATAGAAACCCAGATGAGTGAGAGAATGGCATCCAGCAGATACTTTCTGAGTCATTTGGAATAGGCTGAAGCGCGCGGTTTCTCCCGATGCAGCTGACCTTCTCGTGTTCCTCTTGTGCCGATCTTGGCCGAATATAGGTAAAACACTACGGTTGCAATATTTCAGCCATAGTGCCCCAAATAAAGCAAATAATGAGCTAGAAAATCATCATGATTAAAATGGCGACACCAGAAAGTCTTAAAGAGATGTGGTACAATGGTGTTCGCTCTGGAACTGGGAGGGGATTGTTAATAGTAGTGTGCACTTTATATGACGTCATCGGATCTAATAACACAAAAGCTCAAGCTCTACTCGGTTATAGGTGTTGCATCAATAATTGCCGTTATAGAAAAGTTTTTAGACATTACACAAAAATCATAATAAGCGTAAAACCTATCCGTTAACCACTACTCCGCCATTGGGATGCAAACTCTGCCCCGAAATATAGCTGCTGTCCTGGCTAGCCAAGAACACAAAACAAGTGGCGATCTCACTTGGCTGGGCGGGTCGACCAATGGGGACGCCATGGAATTGGTCCATGGCCTCTGAAGTCATCGTCGCAGGAATGAGGGGAGTCCATACTAGCAAAGGAATAATATTAGCATTGGAGTCTCAACCGTTCTGAAAGAGAGACCGATATACATACCTGGGCCTGGGCAGACAGCATTGACTCGAATGCCCTTGCCGATTACTTGGTTGGATAGCCCTCTTGTGAATGAGATGATAGCTCCCTTGGTGGAAGTGTAGTCTAGCAGATCGGGGCGACCGATATACGCGTTGATGGAAGCACAGTTGATGATGGCCGAGCCATTGTGCAGGTGGGGAAGGGCGTATTTGGATAGGTAGAAGTACGGATGAATGTTCACATCGAAGGTATGTTCCCATTGATCCCTAGAGTTGTATCTTGTTAACAAAAGTATCGAAGTTCAAAGCGGAGTGGACATACTCAGTCAAATCATGGATATCCGGGATCATGTTCTGGTAAGCCGCGTTGTTGACCAGAATGTCAATTCCCCCAAGGGTTTTCAGAGCGTGGTCAACCACTTTTTGACAGTTTTCCTTCTTTGTCAAGTCAGCTGCCAATAAGTGACATTGGCGACCCGCTTCTTCCACTCGCTTCTTGGTCTCCTGCGCATCCTTCTCCTCTTCGGGCAGGTACACTATTAAGCTTGAAGCTCCTTCAAGAGCGTACAAGATGGCGATAGCACGGCCAATTCCTGAATCACCGCCCGTGATAATCGCTCTTTTGCCTTCTAGCTTGTTCGCCGACTTGTATGTCTGGTATCCGTTGTCTTCAGTGGGAATTTGTGTCGAGGTCGGCTTAGGCCCAGCCATCTGAGACTGGAGCCCTGGCTTTTGCTGGTGCTGGATGGGGACCCTGTGACCTTGAGAAAAATCATTAGCATTATGTTGAATATAGTCAAGGCCAAGAAGTCTACTGGGAGACAATACCAGGCTGGAACTGGGACTGCGGTCCTTGGGCCGAGCGCTCAGTGTGTTCCTCCATTGTGATAATTGGCAATAAAAAGACGCAGATCAATGAGATTTAATAATTCAAAAATCGGTGAAAATCGTATCTGAAAATAGGTGGTCTGGACACTTTACTTATAAAAGCTGTATACTTCACTCGGGGTATGACGTTAGCATGATGGCATCTCTATCAGACCCGGAACATGGCATCATAACCACCATCTCACCCTGACCTCATTGTTCTATAATCGCAGCTTGCACAAGATAAGTCAAGTGAATCTTGCAGTACTTTATTTCTGTTTATCTCACATTGACAAATCTGGTTCGTGTCTGTGGTGTTTGTTCACTCCGCCCCACTAGGTCCGGCTTCGCGCATCATCTCGAAGAACCACAGCAAAATCGCGTCCAAAAAGAACTGCCTCACCATCTTTGCGACTCAGAATTTGCCCGAAACCATATACATGAAAACATATTATAATTTATTGCTGGAATGTGCCTGGGGCCTGATTATTGCCAGACGGCGGTGCTAAAGAGTAGCGTACATCTAGTGCTAGAGCAAAGAGCTGCTGAAAGAAAGCGGCCAATTCGCCCTACTATGCGATATCTTGTGAGAAGAATTTCTAGAAATGTTATTGGTCGCTTAATGTAAGATGTAAAAATTCTCTCATTTTAGAGATATTTTACCAGCATGCCGCTCCAGATTCTTAAATGAGCGAAACTGCCCGCTTGCACATAACTGCCGTGAAACTTGACGCGATTTACTACCAAGTGTAGCATCAATGTATCTAGGAAGTATGCGTACCACGCAAAGTAGACTTTTAGTTTATGTTAAGAATCTGAAGTATAAGGACTAAAGTTAACTTAAGGTTAAGCTAGAACATGAAATTCAAATTGGGTTAATCTCAACTGACAAGACTGCAATGTCCACCAATTTAAGCCGGGGGAACGAAGGAGCCAGCCAGCAAAAGCTTATCCAAAGGAGTTGGCTCACTCATGACGTAGGCGGACTAACCCGGTATTCACTCGAATTCGTCAACAATCAAAACAGCTGGTTTACTAACGATCTTGACGGGCCTGACATCTATCAGAATACATTGCTCCGAGACAAGATTTAAATACAGATAAACCCCGCGAACAATGGTGCTCAGAATCACCCATTAAGAAGACACCCCCGAATACCAGTAGAATGACCCAATCTCACGCCAGTCTAATCCGATCAATATACGACGAGCGGAGCAGCACATACGATGACTCATTCCACAGCACCTTGGCGGATGATTACATTCGTGTCGCTGAACCGAAAGAAGGCGAATGTGTCCTTGATCTAGCATGCGGCACAGGCCTAGTGGCTCTACAGGCCTCCCAACACATTGGTCAATCGGGTCATGTCATCGGTATCGATATCAGCGATGGTATGTTAGAAGTTGGCCGTCGAAAGGCCGAGCGTCAGGGTCTCGATGTTCCATTCATTCAGCACGATATCTCAGACCTGACTGGGCTGAAACTTCTCCCCGACGGCTCTCAGGGCTTCGACCTGATCACGTGTGCCGCGGCTTTGGTGCTTCTTCCTGATCCTCTGAAGGCCATCAAGCATTGGAGTACGTTGTTGAAACCAGGCGGACGGCTCGTCACCGATGTGGCGGCAAAGGATGTCAATGTTCCGAGCCGACTGTTTACGCAGATTGGACGAAAGCTTGGCAAGACGCTGCAGTGGGATCAAAGTTGGGTGCAATCAGAGGGATCTTTGGCAAAGCTGTTGCGCGATTCTGGGCTTCGCGTGGAGACTGTATTCTTGACACAATGTTACCAGACACGGGAATATACGATTCAGAAGGCGCCCGAGGCGTTTGAACAGGCAGTTGCGAGTCCGATGTATAGGAACCTTGGAGAGCCTTCTGTTCGAGAAGAAGCAAAGAGACTGTTTGTGGAGGCATTCAAACAGGAGTCGGGGGCTGAAGGGGTTTTGCTGGATGAGGCCAAGATGTATATGGCTGTCGGCTACAAGCTATGATATTCAAAGGCAGTGTACAAGAGGCCTTTATTGTGCCGTGATCACTTTGTGGTATCTCATGAACGTATTGAACCGAATAATGTTGTAACGGCTAAGGCGACCTTTCACTTGAATTTCATTCTCGAGCATACTAGGGTGCTATCCTCGTCTCTGTATACTCTTTAGAATGATTTTCCTGTGTATGTTTCCTTTCATTCTTTAGCTCAGAGTGTGCTAGCTATATACATCTGGCATAGCAACTTCCCAGAGGAACAGCAAATAATCTTGCTAATTTGACGCAATATCGAATGGTCTTCCTCCCACCTAAACTCAATTTTCTTTGTTCAATTATCAGTCCCGGCCCCGCCGATTGGTTGGATGCTACAAACTGGGGCCCTTTTAGCGCGGGGAATAGCGGCAACCAACAGCATGAGAGATGCAGTCTGGGCCGAAGACAGGAAGCTAATTATGCAACGCTCGAACGCTATCTCAGTAGAGGGTCTTGGAACTTGGCTAGTAGGTGATGCGGTATGTGGTATTCTCATGCCATATATCATTTGAACCATCCTTGATGGGTGGGTGGCTTAACCACTCTAGCAGCAAACCGGGTTAATTGCCTCTCGTCGTGGGAGAAGTAGTCTACTATGTATTCCTGCAGCCACAATCCTAGAAGCTGAAGAGCCCTACAAAGTGCATTCAATGATCGCCAATGTATTTCCTTTTGCAGATCAGCACAGCAGATTACCCACAATTTCTTGAGCCGAGGAGAAAGGGAGACCGCGTCAGCATCACGCACATAATATTTTAGGAAGGGAAATGTTCTGTTGGGTCACTCTATCGGGCATGCTGCTAGTAACAACGGCAGCCAAATAATAGCAAAAAAAAAAATTTCACGTAATACTAAAGTTAGCTGAATGGGGCTGAAGTTTGATATCTGACACTAAACAAGTGACAAGAGCTGCGTCTGGCTGCATCAGGTAGGGCTTTAACTGAAGCCCCTAGACTTGTTTCATGATGGCGTTACACTTACGCTAGCTCTGCCTATAGAACAGATCATATAATTTATCGTTAAGCTATCCCCCGGTCATAGTGCAACCCTTGGATAGGTGTCTAAGCTTAATCTAGTAATCACTAGAGCAGGGGTGCATTGCTTCCGATGCATTGCAACGTCGGCTCGAAGAGAGAGGATCCCTACGGAGTACGTTTACTCCAAGCAAGACAGATCGTATCTTCAATCGATTAGATGCTCATTGGAAAGACAAAAGTACACACTATGAAGGTCGAACATCCCTAACTCTCGCTGTCAACGGTCCAACCCGCCAATGACCGCAAAAAATAAATAATAATAGCATAAAGACCAGGCCCGTTGCTGTTTGCTTCTCCGGCCCGTGGATGAACAAGATATGCCAATCAGGTTTGCTACTCGCGTGCTCCACCCATCGGTCACTTTCCAGTCTCCCTCGGTGGCTACTGTTTCCAATATGTATCTATCACGCAGCAGACTCACACCAGAGAACCAGGCACTAAATCCTTTAAGTTATGTTGGAACCAATTGGAAAAATCGCGCAGAGCTTCTATTTAACGTACGATGTGGGATGGACGATTGCGAGTATTCTTATTCAAATACTCTATGCGCATATATATAGCAGATTGAGAGAAGAATGTTAATTGACAGAGCGCATATTCTTTCCTGGGCAGTATCAACTCACTCCGACAACAAAATGGTACCTGCGAAGAATCACTCCTTCAATACCACTTTCAAAACCATCACGACAAGAGGTTCCGTCTCTACCGACTACGAACGCCATGGAATGAGGCTCGAAGGCGAGACTATTTGCACCGATCTGGAGCACAAAACCTGGGCATCCCAAACCGAAGATCTCCCGCCTCGCTTGCCGCCATTACTGTATTCTAATCGAAACGCCCCTGAAGTTTCCACAGGCTGGCATTGTGTTACACGAAAATTGAGTCCCTCGTCCGGTTTAAAAGCCCAAGCCATTGGAGCGGGTAATGGAGTCTCCCACACTGCATTATATCTTACCGGGCTTAGCGTGATGATCTGCCGCATTTTGGAGATTGACGCTGAGTTCTGTATCGCGGTTGATGCTTCTAAGAAGGGACTGGTGCCGGTGAAGTTGCACCCAAAGCCCACTCAGAGTGTTCAATGTGCCCTGAAAGATACAGAAAAGTCGTTGCATAGAGCCTTGCATGATTGTGTCTGTGGCCAGTCTGGGGGAAATGAGGTCTCGTTCTCGACGATCACATTCCATCATGAAATTAGTGGTGCACATCCGGAGACTCTCGAGGCTGTGCCTTTCAAATGCGCAAATAAAGGGGGCGTTGAAATTGATGTGAGGATAACAGAGTGGCATGTGGATGGATCGGTCACAGTCATTTTCCATGCTGTCAAGTCACTTTATACTCAGCATGATGCTGAGCTGTTGACCGACTGCTTTGAACATATTGTTCAAGACATGGAAATGAATATCACAATGCCGTTAACTGAATGTGCTCTATACAACAGAACTGAAGCCAGGGAATACCTAGAAGTAGGTAGAGGTCAACCGGTCGACCATGCATGGCCACCGACGCTCATTCACAAGATCGACGAAATTGTTGCATCACAGCCTGATGCGACTGCAATTGAAGACGACGCAGGAAACGGATGGACCTACTCCCAGCTTTTCAACCGAGTTCACACATTAGCGCGGGCCCTTTTGGAAGATGGCGTTACGGCTGGCTCGACAGTCGCCGTTCTCTGTGAACCAGGCCTTGATACTATCAGCGCACTGTTAGCCATAACTCGCATCGCTGCTATCTATGTTCCGCTGGACTTGAACCACCCCATGGAACGGCTTTCTTTGATTGTGGATGACAGCAAGCCTCACACTATCATTACCCATGCATTAACCAACAAGAGGATCAATGAGCTTCAGCATTCTGCCAGAGTGATAGATCTCACCAATCTACTCAGTACATCAGAGTCAGTCCCAGTCTCATGTACGTCTTCGGGCGCCGCGTTCGTTCTCTACACAAGTGGTTCAACTGGTCGTCCAAAAGGGGTGCTCTTGAGTCATGGAAACTTCCTGGGCCAGATTGCCTCCGTCAAAATCAAATACGGTCTCAACAGGGAGCGTGTCCTGCAGCAGAGCTCCCTCGGATTTGACGTGTCTCTGCAGCAGACCTTTGTGGCCTTTACGACAGGAGGAACTTTGATTATAGCGACAAACGCGATTCGCCGTGAGCCAAACCAACTGGCGGAGCTTATGAGAGTGACAAGAGTCACTTTTACATTGGGCGTGCCTTCCGAGTATGCTATTCTTCTACGTTATGGAGAGTGTCACTTACAACAATGTCCGGATTGGCGATATGCTGTATGTGGAGGTGAGCGCATGACGGTCTCGCTTAAACGCGCCTTTCGGAAACTGGGGAAAACAGGGCCAACCCTCTTGAGTTGCTATGGTCCTACGGAAGTCTCACTGGCTTCATCATATGGTGTCCTCTCATATACGGACCCCGCGGCTGGATCAGAAGACGAGAATAGCCCTGTGGGGTTTACGCTGCCCAATTATGCCGTCTATATTCTGGACAAAGACCGGAACCCTGTTCCAACCGGGTTTCCAGGAGAGGTATACGTTTCCGGCATCGGCGTCGCGATGGGGTACTTGAACGACAAGGCCCGTACAGAGGAGCTATTTTTGCCGGATCCCTTTGATCGCGAGGGAAAGAGCCAAATGTACCGCACTGGGGATCGAGGACGTCTTCTACCCGATGGATCACTTGCTTTTCTGGGTCGAATGGAAGGCGACTTTCAGATAAAGCTCCGCGGAATACGGATTGAACTGGACGAGATTGCAAGTACCATCGTTGCTGCATCGAAGAGGTTTCTCCGTGAAGCGGCTGTCGTGCTTCGTGGCACGGAGAATAAGTACCTTCTTGCGTTTGTTGTATTCGCGGAGAGCTGGCGCGGGAATAGAGAGCACTATCTAACGGGACTTCTGGAAAGACTACCGTTTGCGCCTTCAATGAGACCCGCTAAGCTCATCCCGCTGGCTAGGCTTCCTACCAATGTCAATGGCAAGCTGGATCGGCAAGCGTTAGATGCCTTGGTAATCCCGGGACCTCAAGCAAACAGTAGCCGGTCCTTGAAACAGAGTCGCAATGATGTTGAACATAGGCTGAGCAGGGTGTGGAAGACAGTCCTGGCTGAGACCAACTGTACAGAAACTTTCGATATCAGACCGGACTCGGATTTCTTCCAGGTCGGTGGGAATTCGCTTCTGTTTGTGAGACTACAAGCTGCTATTGCCCAGAATTTTGATGTTACGATTCCCATCAGAGAGTTGTTTCAAATCAGTGTGCTGCGACACATGAGTGCGCGTCTTACTTTGACGCAGACCCAAGCGAAAGAGATGAATTGGAATCAAGAGGTCGAAATGCACCTGAAGTATTTAAATGACCCTCTTCCACGCATAGCCAATTACTCCCTTCCGGTGCAGAAAGGATCGCAAGTTCTCCTGACGGGCGCAACTGGGTTCCTGGGCAGATACATCCTCGGTAACTTGGTTGACGACCCCACAGTTCACGTTATCCATTGCATTGCAGTCCGTCAACACAACGTCTCATTAAAGGAGACCGTGTGCGGGATATCGTCCCCGAAGATTCGGATCTGGCCAGGTGACCTGTCCAAGCCCTACCTAGGCCTCATGGCTTCCACATTTGCACGTCTGGCGCAATCGATCGATTTAGTCATCCACAACGGAGCAGATGTATCTTTCCTCAAGACTTACAACAGTCTCCGTGCGCCAAATGTTCGATCAACCGCCGAATTAGGAAGAATGGCCCTGGTCAGAGGTGTCCCACTGCATTATGTCTCATCCGGCGGGGTCATGCGTCTTGCTTCTCCCAGCTCATGTTCTACTCCAGGATCTGAGGATAGCGATCGCTCTGGCTATTATTCCGGCTCAGAAAGCAGCATTGAAGGCTCTGCTGAGAGCTCAATCAACTATCCGCCGAGCAACGGCTCAGACGGCTATATTGCAAGTAAATGGGCCAGCGAGAAAATCTTGATGCGAGGGCGCTCACTAGGTCTGCGATCACATATCCACAGGCCCACAACGCTGGTTGGGAAGGGTGTGTCCAGTACTGACCTTCTGGATAACGTCCTGCATTTCTCTCGCCTTTTAAAAACCGTTCCGCAGTTCGATAGCTTTGACGGGGTTATCGACATGATTTCTGTCGAGGATGTCGCTATAAATATTGTATTATCCACAAAAAAGGAAGCGGCTACTGGAATGTCTCACTATTCTGGAACCCAAGTGCGTCTTTCCGACCTGGCTGAATACATCTCCGAGACTGCGGAGCCGTTGAAGTCGCTGGAAATGAGCGAATGGGTCCACCAAGCTACCGCTGTCGGTCTTGATTCTCAAGTCGCATCAATCCTGCTCACTGAGGAGGGTCGAAAGGGTCATGGGCTCATGATCCCGCAACCATAACACATTTTTGTAATCACACAATTGATCAATAAACATTACATCATACAATAAGATCCAATATATACAAGATCGCATTATACCCTAGTCCTATAGTATACAGCCAGCTCCTTCCCATACTTCAATTTTGAGAAATGACATCAAACCCCAATCCCTCCCTACCGATATTCATGTAACTCAATACTCTGCCTAACCCGAATCCCCTCGATCCCCGCCTCGCTCTCATGATCGTCGGATACCCTCGCTTGCACCGTCGTCTGGTTCAACGCTTTCATGGACCCTGCGTCATCGAGGCGTGCGAAGAGCTGTGGATCAACAGAATGCGTCGAGCCCTTGGGGTATCCTGAGGCCGATTTCGTCTTAGTCCGGGTTGCTGAGCTGAGAGAGAATTTTCGGGGGAGGAGATACGAGAGGACGGGGCGGAGAGTTGGTAGGCAGGCGCAGATCACTGCGACGGAGGGCTCGACCACGGTCCAGATTAGCGCGTCGAGGTAGACCCCTTGGTTTGGAGGATTAGTTGGAAGTTGAGAGTGGGAAGGGGAAGGGAGGGACAAACATGTTAGATCGGGGTCGTCGACGTGGAGAATTGAAACGAGGAGACGCATTAAGGCCGTTACGCAGGCGCTGTTTGGGGTGTTAGTATCATTTTGATTTTGTCGGTCAAAGCCCATGGAAGGGTATGTAGGAGCACATACAAAGACCCTAAAAGAAAGATAAACGTCAACGCAACCTTCTGCGTCCCCGTCAAGGTCAACCGCCAGATCATATGCACGGGCAACACGAGAATGAACACGTCGAGGACGATGTTCACCACCGCGTATCCGATATCATAATCCAGAAGACTCATGCATTTCCTGCCAGGTAGGTCCGTGAGCCAGTAGCCCTGGACCGGAACGCAGGTGAAAATGCCCGATATGGACATGCCAATCCACCAGGCGATGTTAATACAGACGAGCCAGAACACGACGCGACGGAAAAGTGAGGTGTCGAAGATGCGTCGGTAGAGAAGCAGAAGGGATATTTTGATCGTGGGCCCCGTCGCGATGTAGATCTGGTTGAATGCGTAGAGTGTCTTCCAGAATTTGACATAGGGGAAGGTGTCTTGAATGGGTTCGAGGTGTTTGCCTACGCCGTATTCAACGCCTGGTTTTGTATTGACTGCGTTAGCTGGAATGGTGATAGGATAGAGGAAACGGAAAAGCTGGCATACATAGGGTTGCGCAGACTGCACATCCCCAGGTGAGGATCTATTTGGTTCGTCACTATGAGTGCCCCTTTCCGGATTCTTCGACCGAGTCGCACTCACCAATCCCGCGATCACCATGAAGTCGTCCATCAGCCATGGCTGATGTTTGATACGCCGAGATATGAGCCTGCCCACGACAGCTAACGTAGCCACCGTCGCAACGGGGAAAACGCTGCTGATGAGGACAGGACCACGGTTGGCGTGCAGGTTCATGATTGCTGTCTTCACTCCGGAGCCACGCACATGGTAAATAAAAATAGAGGGTCAGACAAATTGCAACTGCAGGCTAAACAGGCTGGCATTTGCAGGGCTACAGACTTTACCTGAAATCCCCCGGTCGGAAATTACGTAGAATTGGCAGTGACATGACAAGGATGCTTCGTACTATGATAGTCAGTGAACCGGGGGGTCAGGCCAAAAGGTTCTACAGAACAAAGGGGAAACAGAAGGAGGACAAGACTTCGATATTACATGGAATCGACCAAAGGAACGAAAATCCTGCACAGGATTGCAATCCGGCAGGGAAGTTCATCCTCTCCAGTCTCTTTTCCTCCGTCGAATCGGCCGGAATCCATTCCTCACAGCAGGATGACACCCCGGTCGTGCTATCGGTCAGGATTCTAAGCACAGCTCCGAAGGAGGCAATGCGGACCACAGCCAAGAAAAGTGATGTTTCAGCGCCGATGGTGGCCACTGCTGTGCAAGGGTTAGGACCGGCTGTGGATGTGGTGGACCGTCGTCCTATAGAACTGCTGGATATGCGCCGATCACTTCTGGCATGCGCTGCCATAGCGCAAACCAAAGAATGTGATTGGTACGGCTCATAGGCAGTAACTGGGATTGCGGTCCTTTTCTCCTCACATTGCGGCCAAGATAAACCAGCGCTTAATGCAGTGGAGCAAGGCTGATCCTCCCGTGCTTCCGGCCGGGCAGGATCCTAGTGGATGGATCCACGTTGCACTGGCAGGTGTTAGTGTGGATATCCCAGGCAAGCCCAGCTGTACGTTTGTTTTTTACGTTCTCGAGGTTGCACAGAGAATCAACTAGTCTGAAATCTGGAGGGAGTAGGGTCCTGCGGGACTTTCCCCCTACCAGTGAGGCCATATTGAGGTATTTGCTGCTGCACGGGCTGAACTCTCTTCCTAATCCTCTTCTACTGTACTGTACATACAACTAGCCAGCTGGCTAAGTGAGCTAATTTTGGTCAATCGTACTTCTGGAACCCTTTTCATCGCAACTCACATCCCCAGGCACCACCACCTTCTCTTCCTGACCGTAGTTCGTTGGCCGCACGCAGAACCAAGTCACGAAGACCATGCACAGCAATCCCACCCCTTGCAGAGAAAACGTCCAAGCAACTACATAAATTTGATCCAACCCCGCAGCTTCGGTGCCAAATGTAGCGCAGAGTCCACCGGCCAGACAGCCTTTCGCAAACCCCGCAAAACGAGCAAGCGTTTCGGGGTCGTTACTCAGAGAGGCAACGATCCACTGCACAACCACTTGATACTGTTTCGTTCAACAAAAAATTAGCTTTTCTTATGTCTGTTGCTCGATCTGATCTTGGCACTTTTTTGTTGGGAAATAAGCCGTAAAGGCGAGCTGCAGAACACAGCGTGGGGCCCAGAGAACACTTACAGCAACCATATTGATCCCAAACAACAGCGTCAGGACGATGAATCCGCCGAATGGGCCGTCAGTCCAGTCCCACAGTGGAGGACTCGTTAGATCGATGGGATGTTGTGACAACCACACGCAGAGGCCGATCCACAGTCCGAGCGTGAAGAGGCCCATCACGGCGATCGAAAGGAGGCCTCGTGCGCGTCGAGTGCCGATCCTCCGACTATCCAACAAGGCCATCGACCCTACGGCCCCGACGGCCTGAAGGATGACGAATATCACCGAGTTAAGACTGCGCGTGCGGATGTTGAAATAGAGTGCTGCGAACTGTTAGTTTCACCTGGAGACTTGTTTGGAAGGGGCACGAAAGGGAAGGATAGGTACAGTTAATAGACGAAAATGCGATAATTGCCACCTCGGAGCCAAACATGGGCAGGAGAAGCGCTAACATGCGCCAGTCCATAATTATCTGGCGTTGGCCCTTGAGCTCTTCCCATACACCGCGATGAGGGTAATGTGCGATAGGAGAGCCATCGGCGCGACGCACGTCAGAAGGAGATATGATCCCAAACAAAGCGACCGGTAGCGATAGAGCCATCAGAATGATGAACACGATGTATACGGAGTCGGGACATTCGAGCTCCCCAGCGTTGAAATTGATGCCGAAGGCGACGAACGAAGCAATGGTGCCTGAAAATTAGCATCATTTGAATTTTCCTCTTAGGGGGTAATAAAGACTGGAGAAGACCAACTTCCGACGCTGAGAAGTCCCCATTGCATGGAGATATACGTTCCCTTCTTGTCTTCGGTCGCATAACTGAAGGCGATGAATCCTGCCGCCGTCCACAGATGAACGGCCGTGAGACCTAATATCGCACCCCCGAAGATTGGGAACCACATATTGCCCGTATTGCTGACTGTTGCATTTTATATCAGCATTTGCTCCGAAATTATCATCTAAACTGGCTTCTAAAACGATACGTACAGTACCACAAGGAACCGACGTAGATGGGATACCCCAAAGTGCCAAAGACCAGGGTGTACTTAGGGCCAACGGTCGTCACCACAGAGCCGCTGAAAAAGCCCACGACGAAGTAAATCCTGCCCAGAAGTTAGTTGACGGGGATCTGAGAATAAGGAAACACTTCTAGACGCACGCGTAAAGAACCGAATTCACGATGTTCTGCATCTGCGTGGCATTGGCGGGTCCGCCACCTGCCCCGAGGTTGGTGACAGCGACACTTGGGCGGTTAGAGACGTCGAACTATTGGTGACAATTACAATCACAGCGGCACTTACTAGAGCCCCGGTCCTAGTCCGACCACGATCGAGGCAAGGAGGTTCTGCACGAACGGACTAGAGGCGGTTAGCATGGCCTCTCGTGATCTCGAGTTTCAAAAGTCAAGCCTCACCTGTTCAGTCTGCCCAGCTGCATGATAAGAAGCGAAGGAGTAGCGAGCAGGAAAGAAGAGGATCTAGAAATGTGAAGGAAGACACAAGACGGCAAAGACAACAGTAGATATGATGATACAGGGTATCGGACTCGTGGCAAGTGGCATGAGCAGGGTTATCTCAACCGTGAGCCCTCATTGGACTTAGGCCTAATACTCCGGAATCCTTTCGTCGGAGCAATTTAAACAAATGGCTCATTCATTAATCATCACTAAATGTAACCCGCAGGGATTAAATCCTGCCGAGAGGCTACTTAAAGCTTTAGAGCATCCCTAAACACTTAGAACAATTAACCCGGATAGAGGAAGGAAGTGAAATAAAAAGAGAAAGGACACACATTTCGTATTCATCCTGCCCTAAGCCATTTCCCCTTATTCCCATACCGATTGTCTCCGTGTCCGTGTAAATGGCCGCATCCCACATTATCGGATACGCCGACCCTCTGACGGCCTCGCCTGGCCAGACCGTGGCCATCCACGTCTCCTGCCACCGTGAGAAATACACCAGTGAATTAGTCCGTTTGGGCCCCGGCCAACTCAGCCATCCTGACGCTCCGCCCGAGGATCGTCGTCGCGTAGACTCCCTTGCGTCCGTCTCCCACGCCGGACGCCCACAGTACTCCCGTCTTGGGTCGTTTGCGTCGGTGCCCTGGAAAGGAGAGCTTCTGGGTCAGAAGGATGCAGTGACCGTGTCCTTCTGGGCGCAGCCCACTCTCCCACGTGCTGGTCATGAACAGTATCTGTTTTCATCCCTTGAATCGGACGACCGCGCGGGATTAGCAGCGCTGATCGACAATGAGGGAACTCTCGTTTTGTGCTCCGGAAGCTCCGATGGCATACGGCGTGTTACATCGTCAATCTGCCTCGAGCGTGGGCGATGGTATCGTCTAGCCCTCACCTGGGATCCATCATCCAATGTTGTCGGCGCCGACGTGCAGGCCAAGGCCGGCGATGTCGGACAGGCTTCCACCTCACAGACCGAAACCCACTCCGTGAAGGGAATGCAGCTAGTGTCATCGCAGTCTTTGACAATTGCCAGTCACTCCAGTGCTGGCCGCGTGGCTCCCCACCCTCTGTCTTCTTCAAGTTTCAACGGCAAGATCGACGGGTTCCGCGTGGAGGTCGGGTCGGAGCGCATTCTAGACCTAGATTTCAGCAAAGACATCCCCACGGTCGCTCTGCGAGATCTTTCTCCTCGTGCTACCCATGGAGTGCTCGTGAATTCGCCAGCCCGCGCAGTGACCAGTCATGATTGGAATGCTCGCGACGTGGACTGGACTCGCGCATCGTACGGTTACGGTGCCATTCACTTCCACGATGATGACCTAGACGACGCGGCCTGGGAAAAGGACTTCGACCTAAAGCTGCCTGGAGATCTTCATTCGGGGTGCTACGGCGTCGTCATATCAGATGGCGAGACCGAAGATGTCGTTCCGATCTTTGTTCGACCTGATATATCCAAGTCGTCTAACCCCCCGGTTGCTCTGATCATGCCCACCTTCACCTATACTGCGTACGCAAACGACCGTATGTACGACACCTCTCGTGATGTGCACATCGACATTCCTGGATCCGACTCTGTGACAAAAAGCCGTCACATCCAGATCCTCGAGGCCCGACCCGATCTAGGGATCTCGCTGTATGACAGCCACAATGATGGCTCTGGCACCACGCATTCCTCGACCAAGCGAGTTGTTCTCAACATGAGACCCGAGTAAGTCTCTTCTATCCCCTTTTCCTAGATGCCTTCATATCTAACACATTCCTCTACAGCTATTTCCACTGGGGCTTCGGCGGACCTCGTGAATTCCCAGCAGACCTCTGGTTCGTCGGCTTCTTAGACAGAGAACTCGGTCGCGACAACTACGACATCATCACCGACCACGACCTCTCCATATACGGGCCCTCTCTCCTTCTCCGCTACTCCGTCGCTCTCTCCTGCAGCCACCCAGAATACCCAACCTTCGCCATGCTCGACACATACGACGCCTTCCTCGCTCAAGGCGGCTTCTTCCTTTACCTCGGCGGCAACGGCTACTACTGGGTGACTGGTCATCAACCCACACAACCCCATCGCATCGAAGTCCGTCGCGCCGACCAAGGCTGCCGCACCTTCAACCTACCCCCAGGACACTGGCACCTCGCCAGTACCGGCGAACTGGGCGGACTATGGCGCTCACGAGGCCGCACCCCGAACCGACTAATGGGTCTGGGCTCTGACGCCTGCGGAATGGGCCAAGGGGCTCCGTACGGGATTGTGCCCGAGGCGCGCGACAACCCAGCCCTGGCCTTCCTCTTTGATAGTCCGCGTCTGCGAGACCCGTCAGTCACTATCATCGGGGACTTTGGGCTCGTTCAGGGCGCCGCGTCGGGTGATGAGATTGATCGGTTGGATTACTCGCTCGGGACGCCGCGGAATGCGATCATGGTGGCGACGACGAAGTTGGCTGGTGGTCATTCAGATAATTATGGCTTGTTCAATGAGGAGATCCTGTTCCCGATGGTCAATACAACGGGGACGACGAGTGATAAGGTCCGCAGCGATTTGGTATATTATGAGACTGCGGCTGGAGGAGCGGTCTTTTCGGTCGGATCGATCAATTGGGTGGGTGCGTTGGCGTGGAAGAATTATGAGAATAACGTCGCGGAGATTACGGCGAATGCGGTCCATGAGTTTGTGAAGAGAGTTAGGGCAAGAGGGGGGTAGTTTACCTTGGTGTTTATTGGGAGTGGTATGTCAGGTAAAGAATTGAGGGTTTCAAATTGCTAGCGTTCAAGGAGATGGTGAAATAAATGGAAGAGCAGTTCGTTTTGGGAACCCTAGTTCTGACTGAATACCTTCACAAATATATCAAGTATTATAGTAATAAATCGATATGCTTAAAAGGTCGTGTGGTTTTAGTATCGTCGATCGATTGGCTCCTGTTGGGTTCAAATAAGAATTAAATTATGACCGCAGATGGGATACCGCAGCTGAGACACATAAGGAAAAGAAAGAGGAAAGGGATAAGCAAGGAAAAGAAGAGAAACATCAAGAGACATGGGTATTCAAGCATACCCGTAGTATTAATGTAGTGAGGTATTGAGGTATACCTGATCAATTTACTCAGACACCCTCCTCAAAATCCTTCTTCACTCCCCCCAAAATCCTCTGTATCAGATCGATGCCGAATCCAGTAAACAAGGTCAGAG
Organism: Aspergillus ochraceus; assembly: GCA_004849945.1. Lineage (NCBI taxonomy): Eukaryota > Fungi > Ascomycota > Eurotiomycetes > Eurotiales > Aspergillaceae > Aspergillus > Aspergillus ochraceus. The sequence goes on along the minus strand of SSOS01000001.1, from coordinate 705,911 downwards.
CAACAACAAACGCAAGTCCACTAGACCACCCATGTGTCTCCTTGAACTCAGGAGCTTGTCCACTAGGAAACTGTAACTGCTGGAAGGGAATAACAACCGCATACCCGAAGCTAACCATGAAGCCCAGCGTGAATGCCCGGAGTTGCTGATCCCCACCACAGACAGAGTTGACCCAACCCGCGAGCAAAGGGGTATAGCAGCCATAGGAGCCCGTCAGGATAAATACCGCCATTTTGAGCTTATGCGGGACATCCCAGATAGTGAGGATGATGTAACAGAATGTGAGCACACATCCGACACCGAAGCAGACGATGTTCCGACGCCCTAGCTTATCGGACAAATAACCCGTCGAAATCATGAAGACGAAATTTACGGCTCCGATGCAGGTCGGGATGTTATTAATTTGTGGCACAGAGTATTGCCCCGTTGATTTGAGCCACAGGCTGAAATATTGCATCACGTACGATCCGCACGTCAATGTCCAGAGGGCGTACGCGGCGGAAAACGTGTATAGTTGCCAGGAGATGAGGACGCGTTTGAAGATCGTGCGATCGAGACGCGCGTTGGATGCCCGACCATCTTCTTGCATTCGTTCGAGCGCGCGATGCCTTTCCCACTCGGTGAGGTAGAATGCGGTCGTATTTTCAGGCGTGTCGGGATAGAAGAAGAAACCGTAGATAGCGACGGGAATGGCGAGCAGGAAGTCGAAGATGAAGAGCCAACGCCAGGCGGGCATCCCGTGTTTCCCTTCCATGCCAGTGTATAAGGCCGCTTGGAGATAGCCCGAAAACATTTGACCGAGAACACCAGACATTACAAACAGGCCGCTACGCCGAGCGATTTCGGATTTTTTGTACCAACATCCGAGCACGTATTGAATGCCTGGCCAGGCCGCGGATTCGAATAGTCCGATGCAGAAGCGCAGGGCGTAGAATTCACTGGCGGTGTTACACTTGAAGAGGAACAGCACAAAAAGAGACCATGATATCAGACAGAACGGAAGCCAGTATCGCGGTCGGATGAGGGTCAGGATCAGGTTGGAAAATGGGCCACCGATGATCTGTCCGGCATTGAAGAATGTGTTCATCCAGCTGAGTTCGTCACCGGCGCCGAAGCCCAGATCCTCCTTCATACCAGAGACGTAGGCATTGGATATGTTGTTTTGATCGAGTTGCTTGATGAAGAAGCAGAGGCAGCTGTAGCTCAAGAGGAACCAGTCCAGCTTGAAGATTAGGACCTTTTCCTCTCTAGACGTGCCAGAATCGTGCCAGTGAAATACATCCCAGCGTCGGCGTTGTGAGTTTTCATCGCTATGAAGGGATTCGTTCGTCGTAGTTTCAACAGTCACGTCTTTCACCTCTAAGTTCCTGGCGCTCATGTTCTTGGTACCTTGTTGTGGCGGATAGAACCTTGAAGAAGTCATATTCCCCAGCCGATAATTTGGTTATGACCAGTGGGACGGTATGTATTCACAGGGACATTATTGAGAAAACACCAAGTGCTAGCATCTTATAAAAGGCATTAACCACCATCAACGAAAGCAAGATGGACAGCCCGATGGCGCAATCAACACGCCGAGTCAAGACCTTGGCAGCGCGCAAATCGCCGGCCTATCTCAACCTGCCCTGTCGGGAAGTTAAGAGCGGAGTGGGGCCGGCGCGGGTTCTGCTTCTCAGTTCTAGCCGATGCAATGGCTGACCAGCATCCCACTGGAACCTATCAAGTCATTGTGACATTGTCGCATGGACGGTGAATGATGAGCTAGGGGGACAGGCCTGCCGGGCCCACTTGCATGAGCATTGCAATTGCCACCGGTCATTGCGTCAGGGGTCTTGAAGCAGTGCTGGTAACGCTTGTCATTTGGTGTTATGTTTTCGTGTTACAATGATTCAGAGAAAAGAGAAATGGTATCCGCGATGGGGTGAGAATGAGGATGAAGGCGACACAACCGCTGGTGACTCGGGTCCGGCGCATGTATAATGGTTGGGTTCCGGTGTCGGTGCGCCCCAGTCATCCAGAATGTTCAGATAGCAGGTTGTCTTGCCCGTAATTTTTCCCAGAAGAGCGGAAAGCTCTTTCACTAACGAGTGAAGCCAATCTTGGTGTGCTGGATCTATCACGCATGGTCGAAGGGAGCCAGACTGGTTTATTAAACTAGCCTCGTAGGCAGATATTAGATTACTCAAGTCGACCATCACTTGAATGAGACCGCCCGCTGATGTCCAATTATCGGAGAATGCTCTCAAGATGTCAATGCATGTTCTTATATCTTCCTTACCAGGAAAGGAGATGTAGCATTCCCAAGAGAAACAATGTATCAATATCAGGCAAATAGGAACAAGACGGCATAATGTGACGCGATTCAAGGGTAACTGCCGATTGACCAGGAGGACCTGGTTATACTGCATGAACTTTCTGACGAGTGCCAATAAACTTGGTTCTTGGGGAGTTTTCGCCCGAAAATTGAATTGACAAGGGTAGTGAAGCAAGAGCATGAGATGATAATATCGTGCATTTAGCCATGCCATTGTGTCGTGGACTCGGACATTGTCGGGCTCCGGCCGAGTGATTAAGCAGCCATGGCTGTACCAGTTCTCGACATCGGCTCGAAACCGACTGGTGATCGCATTGCGATCCGAGAGCGAGAGGTTGCTAATACTGGTACGACTCTGTAGGTGGATCGTGGATAGTATCCTGCTCTCTAGCTGACGCAGCTCAATTACATGTCGACTCACTTGGAGCATAGTAGCTAGATCTGTGCGGTCGGGCGAAGCAAATTCCTCCACGGTAATTGCCGGGTAAGGAACATCCATTTCGTCAGAAACCAGGCCCGGCGACTGCCCGACGGAGACTGCCATCATTCTATCTAACACGAAGATGCTCCAAGCAAGCCGTCGGCGAAACTCGGTGGCTTTGGAGTTGTTGTGGGTTTGGTTCGTAGAGCGAGTGAGACCTTGGGTCATGGCCTGTCGGGTAATGATCCCAACGATGGACCAAGTAGAGGGGCCAGAAGGATCAAATAGCGAGTATAGAGCGAGGAGGACTAGAATTTGGATGGAGTCAATATCTTCGTGGAGAATACATCGTTGGAGTATATCTGAGTAAGATATGTCGAAAGCCGGAGACCTGTCATACGTTGCTTTCCCCGAGCGTTGCAGGCTAGTATGACCAATCGCCATGATAATATGAAGTATCTGCGGCAGTTAATTTATGAGCCCTGGGACTGAATATCTCGTTCACGCACTATTGAATCTGCATTCTGTATGTTTGGTTCCAAGCCCAAAGAGGAAAGATGAAGGATGCGTGCCTTATCGATAAAGGGATAGGCTCGATAGACATGATGGAAGAAGGCATCCACCAACGCAGTCCGGCCGGGGATATTCAGACGAGAGTCGACAGATGCTTGAGGAGGTGAAGAGGCTGGAGGTACGCCAGGGAGTTGAAGGTTTGCCTCTCCAGCGGGAGTAGCAGTTGCACGTGCGTCCTCACTGTCACGTTTCTCGTTGGGGGCCTCGCGTTCTCCCGACTCCAAATCCCCTGAGTCCGGTTTGTGAGTTTTATCGACCATCGCGATCTCTCGCTCAACGTCATCCACATTTCGATCCATCACGTCCGCGATGTATCGACTCAATGCATCGACCCTTGCCTGCAGAAAGCGATAAGCGCTCGTCGAAGGCCCTAGCCCGCCAGAATAAGAGCATCTCTGACCCGCATGGACACAATGGCCACATTCGGGCAAATTCCGGCTACATCGTTTTTTCAATCGCCGACAACGATCGCAAGCAGGAGTCGACACCCTCGCGCTATTCCCCGAGCCTTCCAATCCAGAAGAAAACTCCGCCGACAGCCTGGTTCCAGAATCCGGGGTTGAGCGACGCAAGCGAAATCGTTGGGTTGTGAATCGGTGAGACGGCTCGGCATTCTCCCTGCGTCGCTGCGGCGGCATGGCCGTCGGAATTTTCCAGGAGGGGAAGTTGATGTGGGGGGAGGTGATAATGCGCGATGGATGGGTTTATCTTGAGCGGCAGTTGATGCGTGATCCTGGCGCTGATGGTGTGATTTGCGGACCTTTGCCGATGTGGATTTCCTCTCTAGGCGATGGCTTCGTTTAGCTACCTCAGCTTAAATACTGCAAGAGTATTGGGATGCTCGTCTTTGGGTTTCACTGGTTGTGTTTGTTTATATCTGGTCGCCTTGACTTTTGGCATGGTGACACGAAGAAGCCTCCATCATGAGCAACCCAGACGAGATCAATATCTCCATCGGTACGACCAATACGCACCCTCTTACCGACTTGAACTAACAATCAAGATCGCGGTGGCACATTCTGCGATGTTTTCGTCCAAGTCACCGGGCAACCCGACCGTGTGTTTAAACTCTTATCGGAAGATCCTGGCAATTACCGCGATGCCCCGACCGAAGCCATCCGGAGAGCACTTGAAGTTATTGAGGATCGGCATATTGCAAAGACCGAAAAGCTTGGTGGCTCCCGGATTTCCTCCTGTCGCATAGGCACAACGCTGGCTACCAATGCTTTACTGGAAGGAAAAGGAGAAAGGTTCGCGTTCATCACTACGAAGGGGTTCAAGGATGTGTGTGTTATCGGTGACCAAACGCGACCGAAGCTCTTTGATCTGAACGTTCGCAAAGCCTCTGCGTTGCATGACAAGGTCATGGAGATTGATGAGAGAGTCACTGTCGAGGATTATGACTTGAATCCGTTTCCGCTTGACAAGAGCAGTGAGCTGAAAGATCCATCTCTTGTTCGCACCATGAGCGGCGAAATCATACGAGTAATCAAGCCCTTGGACGCCTCCGAAGTGATGGCTGCCCTTCAAGAAATCAAGACCGACGGGTACGATTCGGTCGCTATCAGCTTCATGCACTCATACTTGTTTCCCGATCATGAAACTCAGGCGGCATCTCTTGCGCGGCAAATGGGCTTCAAGTACGTGACTACGTCGTCCGAAATAAGCCCAACAATAAAGTTTCTGCGTCGCAGTAACTCTGTATCCTCCGAAGCCTACCTCTACCCCATCATCAAGCAATACATCACAGATTTCGAAAAGGGATTCGCCACCTTGCCGAAGAGGGTTGAATTTATGTGCTCTGATGGGGGATTGCGATCGTCTCAAAAATTTCGAGGCAACGAGGCTCTTCTTAGCGGTCCAGCTGGTGGCGTGGTGGGAATCGCAAAGACCTGTTTTGATCCAATAGAGCGCACCCCGGTCATAGGATTCGACATGGGAGGTACTAGCACTGACGTGTCTAGATACGACGGCAATTATGATTTCTTGGGGGAGACGACAATTGCTGGCCGCATTATTACCGTCCCCATGCTGAATATCGCGACCGTGGCTGCAGGTGGAGGCTCTATCCTGTTTGCCCGTAACGGACTGTTTGCTGTCGGCCCTGATAGCGCCGGTGCACATCCAGGTCCTGCTTGCTACAGAAAAGGGGGACCGCTGACTGTCACGGATGCGAACCTCTTCCTAGGCAGGTTGGTTTTGTCGGCCTTTCCACCTATTTTTGGAAAAGATGCAGACGAGCCACTCGATTATCAGGTGACTGCTCGGAAGTTTGAGGACATTACGAAGGAGATCAATATTCAAACAGGCCAGAATCTCTCAGCAGAGGAAGTCGCGTCGGGGTTTTTGAACGTGGCCAACGAAACAATGAGCCGCCCAATTCGCAATGCGACCGAAGCCCGGGGATTCCATCCTGAGCATCATAATTTGGTTAGCTTCGGTGGTGCTGGCGGGCAGCATGCCTGTTCTATTGCCACTAGGCTTGGAATTCGACGTGTTTTAATTCACAAACATTCATCCATCCTATCTGCCGTTGGTATTTCTCAAGCTGATCTGCAGTATGAAACAGTCGAGCCATACGTTGGTACCTTCAACCTAGGCGCCCTGCCTGGGATTCGTGCTCGATTCGGTGCCCTCAAAGATAAGGTGAAAGAGGAATTGGTCGGTCAGGGTGCTTCTGTGGAGACAATCAAATTTGACGAGTCACTTAGTTTAAGATACAAGGGCACTGACACAAATCTGGTTATCTCGAAACCGGCCGACGAGAACTATGGCGCTGCCTTCAGATCGGCGCATCTCCGAGAGTTCGCCTTCGTCTTAGAACGGGATATCATTGTCGATTCTGTCCATGTTCGTGGAACTGGAGATAGCAGTAGTGGTGTTCGGTCGGCTTCCCCATTCGAAGGGTTGGAGCAAATTTTGAACGATCAAAATCAAGCTTTAGCAAAAGCTTCACAAAAAGTCTTTCTTGGGGGAGCATGGGAAGATGTACCGGTCCACAAACTTGAGTCCCTCTCTAACCATGCTATTGTGAGCGGTCCAGCCTTGATCATCGATTCAACCCAGACCATCCTGGTCGAGCCACAATGGCAAGGCTATATACTGCTGGAACATGTCATTCTTGAACGAGTATCTGATGCCACTCCACTCTCTCTTGAGATCTTGTCGGAAACTATCAACCCCATCCAATTGTCCATTTTCTCGCACCGCTTCATGTCCATCGCCGAACAAATGGGCAATACGCTGCAGCGGACCTCAATCTCTACCAGCATTAAGGAACGCTTAGATTTCTCTTGTGCAATTTTCTCTCCGGATGGAAAGCTTGTGGCTAATGCTCCACACATTCCAATCCATCTTGGTAGTATGCAATACGCCATCCAGTATCAGCATCACCTATGGAAGGAAAAGCTCCGCCCTGGCGATGTACTCATGACCAACCACCCGGAGTGTGGTGGGACGCATCTGCCAGATGTTACAGTTGTGACACCCGTCTTTGCAAAAGACACTGCAACCCTTATGTTCTATGTGGCAGCGCGAGGACATCATACCGATATTGGTGGGAAAGGAATTACTTCTATGATGCCTGATTCGAAGGAGCTATGGGAAGAGGGCTTGAATGTTAAATCCCTCAAAATTGTCAGCCACGGAGAGTTTCTCGAGAATGCGGTCAGGGATGCCTTCGTTCATGCAGGGACGTTTCCTGGCTGCAGTCCCACCCGTCGACTGGACGACAACATCTCTGATATCAAAGCCCAGATATCATCTAACCAGCGAGGTATCGTGCTTTTACAGAAGTTGTGTGACGAGTTTACTCTTCCGCTCGTTCACCGGCAGATGTACGCCATCCAAGCCAACGCGGAAGTTGCAGTGCGACAATTCTTCAAAGACATCAGCAAGGTGCACCCAGAACCACTCACAGCAGTAGATTACTTTGATGACGGGACTCCATTAAAAGTAACGATTACGATCGATAAAGACACGGGAAGTGCAGTTTACGACTTCAGCGGGACAGGTCCGCAAATGTGGGGGAATTACAATTGCCCCATCTCTATCTCTCATTCTGCTGTTATATATACAACTCGATGCCTCATTGATGTGGACATCCCTCTGAACGACGGATGCCTTGCCCCCATTGACATTCGTATCCCGAAAGGGTCAGTGTTACGGCCAAGCGCATCGGTCGCTATTTGCGGTAGTACACTTGCGAGTCAACGCGTGATCGATACAATTCTAAGGGCATTCGGTCAATGCGCCGCTTTCTCTGGCTGTGCGAACAGCTTTGGCTGGGGAATTGGTGGTAAGAACCTGATTACAGGGGAAACTGAGCCCGGGTGGAATTACGGAGAAACTGTGGGCGGTGGGTGCGGTGCTGGTCCTTCATGGCATGGAGAGCATGCAATCCAGGCGCACTCGACCAACACGAAGATTACCGATGCGGAAGTCGTCGAGAAGCGAACGCCGGTGATTGTTCGCCAGCACAGCATCAACTACGGAACTGGGGGACGGGGTCGGTTTAACGGCGGAGACGGAGCCACAAGGCTCATTGAAGCCCGGGTGCCGCTCAAATTTAGTATCTTGAGCGACCGACGAGTATTTGCACCATATGGCATGCATGGGGGGAAAGAAGGGGCTGTGGGAAAGAACTTCCTTTATCGCTGGAACGATGATAGGAGCGGGTTTGAGAAATTATCCTTGGGTGGGAAGGCAGCTCTGAGCCTGGAAGCAGGAGAGATGATGGAAGTGAACAGTCCTGGGGGTGGTGGATGGGGAAATGCCGCGCAGACTCCGGCAAGTTAGTGCAAATGTTAATGATTTAGAAATACATACCTCTGGGCGAAAATAAGTCTGTCTGAGTACGTGCTCAGGGCGCCAGTCAATTCCACTCGACCGATTGATCTTGCAAAGGGACTGTCACAATCCGATCTTCTGCGATTCCTTGCATAGTGATTCGGCATTCCCCCGATGGTTGATCATATGTGGAAATTTCGATCGGAGGCGATCCGCCGTGTCGCAGGCCAGAAACAAGCTATATATCTGCCTTCATCCCTTAGTCGATCTTCGCTCATTTTGCCAACCTTGAGCACGATGGTGGATTTCATTTCGATCAATGGCGCTCAGCTGGCGTATCGTCTGACTGGACCACAGGACGCACCGTTAATCATCACACTCCACGGAGGACGGGGATTCGGTAGTTCTTCGCACCCAGACCTCGTTTCTCCAACACTAATGGGATGTTAGGAGACCATAAGTCCGACTTTGCGGCATTTTCACCTCTTTCAGACCGATACAGAGTGCTCTCGTTTGACTATCGGGGTCATGGACAAAGCTCGCGCACCAAGCCATATTCGTTCCAACAAATCGTCGATGATATCGAGGCACTCCGGGTTCAACATGTCGGGCCAGAACGGCAGTGCATCATTTGCGGCGGCAGCTTCGGAGGCTTCTTAGCGCAGCAGTACGCGATTCAGTACGCGGACAAAGTATCCCATTTGATATTGCGCGGAACTGCGCCTTCACATCATCGTGAGGGTTCCCTGTTTGGTGCCAAGGCTTCGCTTTGGTATGCTGACGTTCCATTCGCAGACGAGGATAAAGCGGTCCAGATGCTCGAAACTCGTCTTCATCGATCCCCGGGACTATCCGTATCCATGCTGAAGGAGAAGATATTCGGGCGGTTTCAGAACGATGACGAGTTCCGGCTCGTGATGCTCTGCGCGGCGCCTTTGTATGCTGAAAGGTTCGACCCGGACGGGGCGCTGCGGAAGAATCTGGAGACGGTGTTTGATGCTGAGTCACATAGTAAGCAAACGAGCGCTCGATTTCCAGGAAGGGCTTATGTGTGGTAAACAAAAACTTATGTTCTCTAGATGATCTTTACTCCATATCGGAAAAGAATTTCGATTATAGAGATGATCTGCGTCTCATCACCGCTCGAACGCTTGTTATGGTCGGTGAATTCGACTGGATCTGTCCACCGGATCAATCGGAGATTATGGCCGTAGGTATTCCTAACGCAAGACTTGAGATCGTAGGCGACGCAAATCATGCCGTTCATATAGAGAAGAACGAATACGTGGTGCAGGTGATGCGAGAGTTCCTGGACTGAGCAGTTTGTTCGAAACGACGTGAGAAAGACCGCCAGATGAGCGCGTGAGTGTCGCTCGTATCATCCCACGTGGCATACACGTGGCGCGCCTTTAGACATTCCCCTAAGCGAAACAGATGGAATATTTGTTCGGATCCTTCTCAAAATGCTGGCGCCCCACGGACAAGAAGTGGTCGGCTCGTGTTTAACTGACGAGCGGGACATTCATATTTAGCGTGGATTGATATCGTTCTTGACATGCCATAGTATTTAAGTTGAGGCCATGACGCACGCCGCTGTTTCACGGATGAGAGATGAGAGAAGTGACTGTCAGTTGATGCAATGCCGAAATCCGAGACCATCAGTCGCTTATTCCGTACCAAGCGTCAAACCCTCTCAGTAAATCCCCAAGAGCAATGTGCACTACTCAGTCGCCTACCGCGTGAGATCCGGGACTTGATTTGGGAAGAGGTACTTGGTGGAATGACCATCCATCTAGTCCGGACGAAGTCAAAGGTCAAAGCTATCCTGTGTGGGTTAGGCGATGATCACCAACGTATCATTTGCAAGCATCCATGCTGGGGAAATAGCGAGGAGGAGATCAAGATCAACCCGATTTATTATCGATCGAAAGTCGGGGGATTGTATACAGGCCCACTGGAGGACTTCCCTGTGACTTACCCCAACTTACTCGGGTTGGTTTGTACGTGTCGACAAATGTGAGAATGCGCTTGCTATTTCATCAACGAGCGTTATGTATTTGAACAAGGACTAACATATGTGACAGATATGCAGAAACCATTTCCACCCTCTACACCCACAACTCTTTCCAAATCAACCACTTAGCTACCTTGATTCAGCTCTCTGCCACTCCAGCCCTGTCCCACATCCGTACGCTGAATCTTTATCATTTCTTCCCAGTGGATTTCGATCCAACCCGCACTCCCAAATGGATGAAAGTCTGCGGACCGATTGCACCGTATGATCTAGCAACCTGGCAGGAGGGGTGTCGCGCGCTCGCCCGGATGAGTAGACTGCGTGATTTGAACATCCACATTGGTGGCTATTCGCTTTGTTTTTTTGAGATGTTTTCAGCTGCTGTAGAGCCATTGAGAGATGTTCAACCCTCACGCCAATTTGAAGTTCTTCTGCCATGGGCCAATGAGGTGGAGGGATATGTGATCTATGGGATGCCATTCGTATTGCGGGGGGTATTGGATAAGGACTGTTGTTGATCATTTTGTCTTTCAGACTTTTGCGGGATTTATATGGCGAGGCTGTACGGGAGAGTGTCGTCATCTAGCTCAGGATGCGTATAACTACCTCTTTTCCACATCAATACGATCAGCACTGATGTCTTCGGATTCGTAGACTGTCATAGATGGATTTTCTTGCTGGTACTGCAGTTGTCGAAATTTAACTTTGTCAAAACTTTCGTTTGGTGGACAAGGAATTCGTCCGCCATACCTTACATCTACGGAGCGTCGCCGGTTCATCCGTTGCTATTATCAGACGTGGGGAATCCTAGTGCTGGCGAATGAGGACCAGGAGCCTCGTGCACAGTCGCTGCCGCTGAAGGATCTGCTCATTATGGAGGACATATCTAAGTTACGGGACTACAGTGCTCGCTCCTATTATTGTTACCCAACCGGCGACGAGACTGTTCCAGAACGCAGCCGATTCCCTGGCGGAATCGGTCAACAGACGATGGTAATGCATGAACGTGTATATGGATCGCGCTCGTATGGGTCTAATTATACATCCTGGCAATATGATGGGTTCCGATGTCATTACGCCGTGTTTGATCATGCACAGGAAACCATGATGGATGAAGCCTGCGGACGGCATCTTGTGTCACGCCGTGGAGATAAAAACTCCTTGTGTCCGCCGGAATGGGACGTTGAAACCGACGAGGAAAGCTAGTGCCATACTCTTGGACTACGCAAGGAGCAGGAACTTTCCGGGGGTTTAGTTCCCAATGGCGGGCTAGTGCAGCCAATCCGTTCGTTTTCGTTTCTTTTGTTCTGTTCGCTATTCTGCGCGCCCACTTCTTTGTTCCCCTGCTTCCGCGTTTCTTTGACAGTTGATGAACCTTCAATTATAGAGCCTCCGCGATACACGCCACGACGAGCTAAGCAGTCAGGTAACATGCCATGCCAGGTTCGATTCAAAGTCCCGGGTGATGAAGATCGATTTACGAGAGCCTCGCGGCAGCAGCTAATGCTCTCCAAAAGGGAACGCGATGAAGTCACTTTCCAGTCTACAATCGTCAATGATTTTCCCGGGATGTGGCGTGGATGGCTGCTTTCATTTTTTTGTCCACGCGGCTCAGAGATCCAGCAAGCTACCCGGCCCCTGCCTGCATTACGCTCTCCTAAGGAGGGGGTGCTGAGACAACTGAGCATCTACCCTTTGTTCTGGTCCCTGCCAATATTTGCGTGAGTTTGCTTACTTGCTTTTTTCGTGCTTCGCTTGAGCAAAACATATTTACAATACAAGTAAAAAAAAAAAGACATGAAAATGAAAAACACATTGCCACCGATGAAGTGGTGTCAATAAAAAAAAAAACTAAAGTCATGGCCCCGTAAGATCATCGAACTTGCTTATTCTGTATGAATTATCATCGCTACCTGTGTGACAGTAACTGCTATCATGTTCCTTATGGCAACTTCCTGCTCCTTGACGCGAGACTGTCTATCGACATGCGATGTGGCCTGGCCGGTCGCGGCATCACGTGATAAGGGACTCTTATCAGATCGTCAGGCCAGGCGGAGGTCGATCCGGAACGGTCCGGCACTTCCGACTGTGGACCGCGGAAGCGAAGAGGGTAGTCAATTCGTCGGCCGAGACGGACCACTCGCGCACCTCAGGGATCAGTCTTTTTGGCCCTGGATTTCAGGCTTCTGATCCCACGGCGCCTGGATGCAGTCCAAGACCTCACCAACCGGCCACCCGGTTCTATCCCCCCAGTCCCGAACGGCGTCAATCAGTTCAAGCGCCTTCTTACGCTCTCGTAGCCATCTCGCACCTAGGGGCGCAGTCAACAACAAACTTCACCCGTCAGACAACGGGCTAACGACTTACAGAACGAGATGGGTCCGAACGAGTTGATCCACACTGGCGTTGAGGAACTGTTGATGGCCAGCGCGCAGATGTATGTGGCGTGGTAATCCAGCGTATTCTGGAAGGATTGCGTTCGTTGGATTTGCTTCAAGGCACTTCCTTCTGACGGTCGCGGCTCCGCAAGACAAAGAATTATCATGGCAGTATGCCAGTACTGCCAGCTGGAGGCTACCATTGATCGACCAGAGTCAGCACAAGGACCAATCAAGAAGGGCCGCTACGGTCGCACTCACTATCCCAGTCACACGGCATCCAGAACGCCGGGAAATAGCTCTCGCTGTTAAGGCCAGCGCTGTTTATCGGCTCGGAGAGAAATCCCCCGGCGTAGGTTTCCGTCTCCTTCGACAGTTCTTCCCATTCTTCGCGCTCCATTGCAGGCGCATCGTGCCAAAGACATCGATTGATCACCTTTGCTAGCTGGCATGTCACCTTGTTGGCAAAGTCGCTGTCTTCGCGGCCAAGTTGCGGCACGCAACCTTCCTTGAGGTCCATCAGGAGCCCTCTTTTGCAGATGAGCGCAACGGTGATATCTTGCCGCAGGTAGTTCCAGAATCCGGCGTCAAACAGGCGACTTTGAGGCTCGGTCCGCTCACTGGTGATGAGCGAGTACAGCCCGTGTAAATGGTTCTGACAGCGAACGTCTCGAGCTACCATGGATCAGCACGAGTTCGGGGTCGCGAACATCGCATCGTGGGGTACGGCTACGCACACATGATCAGCTCGTAGGATCTCAGCAAGCAGATAGCCGCCAGGGTCTGTCCGTTGTGAAAATTATCCGGGTCTTCCGTCGCCGTGATCAGCATTTCGATGCTCTCGGCATGATATGCCTCGGCTAGTTCCCGGTGACGGGCTTTCTGTTCTCCAAGCGTTGAAGAATCAGCGCAATACTGGGACGCGGCGGAAAACGCCAGGGTCGCGCTGAGCAGCAAGGGGTTGGTTTGTGCCAGCGATGGAACAGTGGTTCTAAAGTAGCGTTGAGCATCGTGTAGATCGTACCAGTCCGCTAGGAAGAAGATGTAGTGGCGAAGGCGTTCGGCAACTTGCGGATGCTTGAGAGCCTCTCGGGGCGGGTGTACCGTTACAAAAACGACTTCGGGTTCAGGGTGCGATGCGGGAGTGGCTATGACCCTGCCTAGAGACAGCGCTATCGCTCTTGATGGCCGTGATGCAGGAGCTGCAGGAGCTGCAGGAGCTGCCGGAGCTGCCGGAGGAGTGGATACTGGTGCTGGCGAGGGAGTTTTAGGGGCATCGAGCCATGTGCATTCCCTGGAGGCAGTCTGACAGCGAACGCAGACAGGCTGAGCTCCATCACCTGCATTAGTGGTGGACCTGGTCAACTAATATCCATGCAATGGTTCTCTCCCGCATTAAGGTCTACCTACACTTCACCTTGCGTGCTCGACACTGCTGACTACAAAGCCAAGCTTTCAGTTAGCCCAGTTTGAGAGACTACAGAAGTGAAACGGAGAATAGAATACCAGCCTATTCAATAGGAATTTAGTTAGCGAAAAGTGGAACTTCTGCGAGATTTTCACCACTTACGACGTCTGAGAAGCGGACGAGGCATGGCTGCGGTGGGTGGGAGATGATGAACAGAAAATGCACTGCCGACCGCGCAAAACGCGTTATTCTCGCACCATCGCTTTTCCCTCGCCAACGAGCCAATCGGCTACGTTTCACGTGCTCCAAAACAAAGTCCTTACATAATTATGCGCGGTAATGCGAGGCTCTTGACGCATCCGGGCGCCCCCAAGAGAGAAAATCGTCAACAAACGGATTTCCCAGAGGTGAAGCTGTTCGGCAGTCATGGCTCCATTGCCATCTTGCCACACGGTCGTCCTTTCGGAGATCTTCCTCGAGCCGGGTCAACTGTCCCGAAATACCCATCCGGTCAAATGTTCGTAAAAACAGATCGGTTGGAAGAGCGAAGTATATAAAGTAGGCCGTTTCCCCTGCATGATCGAACTCCAGAATTCTCTTTTTCTGCGCACCAAGATTCGATCTTGCCAAATATTGATCTTATTCTCAGTCACACTTGACTAGCAATGATTCCCTCCAGGATCCTCCGACACAGCGGCCCCCTCTACAATACAGTTCGAAGAGCGTCGAGTTTCCCCGCCAGCATCAAGCCCTCCAAGGCAGAGGTAGAACAAGGTCGCCTGAAGCCCCAGAACCTGGAGATCGCCATCCGCAGTCTCCATCATGACGGAATTGTCGTGGTCGAGGATGCCATTCCCCACGACAGCCTGGACCGATTGAATGAGAAAATGGTCCGGGATGCGATCACCCTGCAGAACAAAAAGCAGGACAGTCCGTACAACTATAACCCGGGGAACATTCAGCAAGATCCGCCTCCGATCCGCGAGTATTTCGAGAAAAGTATCTTCCTGAGTACGTTTTCAAATACACTGACGTGATGCGGATCGAGAACCGCATTAACTTTGCATACAATAGACCCGCTCGCCTTCCAAATCACATCCACGGCCTTAGGCCCCCGTCCCAAATGGACCTTTTGCTCGGGCAACTCCGCCATGCCACCAACGGCTGAACACCCACCGATGTCCCAGCCCGTGCACTCCGACGCCGACTTCGATCATCCGAAACACCCTTTCGCATACGTGGTCAATGTCCCGCTGATTACGATGACTCCTGAGAACGGATCCACTGAGGTTTGGGCGGGCACACATACGGATTCGGGTCTGCATGTCCAGGAAGGTATGCATGGCGAGCGTGCGAGCGGACGAATTAAGCTTGAGGAGTTGGAGAAGCGACGCGCCGTTCGGCCGCCGAGTCAGCCAGTCGTGCCTAAGGGGTCGTTTGTTCTGCGTGATCTAAGACTGTGGCATGCTGGGGTGGGGAACAAAACTGATGAGGTTCGGATTATGCTGGCTATGAGTATGTATTATCTCCCTTATATTGATAATATTTGTGCTGATGATTGGGACTTCAGTCCATTTCGCGCCGTGGTATAGGAATCCTATGAAGTTAGAACTGGCAGATGACTTGAAGCCACTTGTTGAAGGCGATAAGGGCTTGGATATACCTGTGGATTGGGTGAGTAGGGAGGAGGCTTTGTCTAGATATCTGAACCGTGGCTTTGGCAATGCGTACGATTTTAGTCAAGGCGCTTAGGAAGAGATTGACATTCGTCAATCCCTTAGATAGTTGGCTAGACGTTTGCTGCAAATTGTAAAAAATAAAAATCAAATAATTTGAATGAAATGAGATATAATTATGACAAAACATGATTGTGATTGAAAGGAGCTGACGGGCATGAGGTAGGATTATCTGCGGCTGGATTCGGCGTTCTCCAACACCGATTGGCTTTCAACCTCATTTATTTTCTCTTTTTTCTTTTTCAGAATCTCTAGACCTAGTTCGAGCCGTTTTGACAAGGGGTCAGCGCGTAGAGGTCGATCTACTAAGAACGTCTCCACCACATCTTATCGCTGCCCCATCTGCAAGCGCCGAGGGATCAACCGCCGCAGCACCTCTGGATAAATTGGGCTTCTAAATCAATGAACTGTAGAAGCGCTTAACGATACACGGAAGAACAAGGAGCGTGCAAAGTATGGCCCAATCGCGAGAACGAGACCCATAAAATGGTCTAGCAGGGGTTTCTCTCTCGGCCGCATGGCAAGGTGCCATTCTCTCGGAATAGCAACACAAAAGTTGCGCGCTTAACGAGAAACCTATCAGGCTCTTATAACGAAAAGAGGATCATTAAAAGGTACAGACTTCTACAACAGCGGGTCGTTAGACTTGGTTATTGGTTCCAATTAAGGCATGTTGATCCTCGCTTCAGCTGTGACTGCCCAGCTCGCAAGAGCCGATGAGTCTCATATTCAGGCATAAAAAGCGCCCTGATGCCCACTCTGAGTGTATCAACATCCGCAACTCAAATTCTTATCTCTATCTATCATTGGAAACCCATACAAATACTCTCTAGACCAAGCTTATATCGACAAGATGGTTGAACCTTTCTCCGCTTCCTTTGCCATCGCTGGCCTTCCGGGCATGTTCAACGCTTGCGTCGAGTCTTTCGACTACGTTCAGCTCGGCAACCACTTCGGCACCCATTATGAGAATAGCTTGATGAAGCTGAACTTGGCCCGCCTGCGCCTTTCCCGCTGGGGCGAGAGCGTCCAAATCAACCTCCAGGACCCAACCAAAGCACAAATGCAGCTCGTGGAGCAATTCTCTGAGGACGCGCAAAAGCAGGTCGGAGATATTCTGGGCAACATTTTAGCCCTCTTTGCCGACGCCGAGCGCGTCACCGGCAAGTACAGGGACAAAGCAAACAAGGGAGCTGAGAACAGCCCGCTCCAAGAAGGATCCGATGAACTGCTCCAGAAGATGAAGGAGCTCATCGTTCGACGGAGGCAGAAAAACACAAACATTCTCCGGAAGACGGGCTGGGTCCTGTACGACCAGAAGCAGTTCAATCGGCTGCTTGAGGACATCACCGAGTTTGTCGACGCGCTCGAAGAGCTGTTTCCGGCAGCCGAGACCCAGCAAAAGCTGGCTGCCAAGGAGGTCAAGGAGCTTCACAAGAGCCCACAGTTCGGTACTCTGAAGCAGGCTTCGGAAGGTGTGGACGAAATCTTTCGCCAGACTTCGCCTCGGGCAGGATTGACCGGAAATGATCATCATTTCGAAAAGATGGCCGTGGCTGGCGTCGGACGCTATGTGCTTGGAGACGTGGCCATTCCTGGCGATGAATCGAAAGGCCCTAAGAACAATTATTTGGAGATCAGTGTTACGGAGAATCCGACAGTTGTGTTTGGCAACATGCGCAATGGAAAGTCTCCTTTTGATCCGTGATGATCTACTTGGATCTGAACACATCAGGGCCCAACATGATTTCTATTTCATCCAACTTATTCTTTTTTTACTGTTTAAATTTGTTATTTGCTGTAATCGTGCGTTCTGGGAGGTTGTTTATTTTTATGTTGTGATGGGCTATTGTCTCAATATTTGTTGGCAATCTGATGTATTTCTGTCTTGATCTTTATTGCCTATCAGATAATATTTGCTAGAATTTAGTCTTCCTCCTCATTAAACAGGATTCATGAAAGACCAGTCATCAAGTAGCCGCACTGTATCGATAGTTGCTGAAGCGGTTGATCTTCAAAATCATGTGCTCTTTCCAGTTACTCTTTTCGGGTATTTGAACCTGAGATTCGGGGACATCTTGTACCACCACCTGCATTAACGCAGAAGAGCTAGCAGGTAGTATTTCACCCTTTGTCTTAGCAATTCCAGTGGAGACCAGAATCCGCCCATTGGCACCAACAGCCTCGGCCGAGACGGTGTCCAGCTTGACGTGATTGACCACCAGGGATGTCTCGAAGCCATTTCGCTTGGACTCGCCCAAGAATTTACGCGAGCCGAACTCATCCGCAACATTGTAAAATCTCCAGGCCTTGGTCTCGGTGTCTCCATTCCACGACACATAAATAGTAGTGCCATCGTCGTTCGCGAGAGACACAAGAGCGGGAGTCTCATTAGGAAGACCAGTCCAGTTATACCGGAAGCCCCGGTAATTCTCCACCCCTTCTCCCAGGAACCCGGAATCCATGTAAGCGTGGAAAATCGGGGTCCCATCAGATCGAAACTCGGTCAACGCTCCCTCGGATCCCCAATTCACAATCACGTTGCCATTGGGTAAGAGCTGGGTGCTTCCCTGAGATTTAGACAAGAGACCATCCGGTGGCTGGAATGCTTGAACAACGGAGGCAGTCCAAGTGGCCGTGTCAACTTCAAGAATCTTTCCTTGGGAGAACGGGTGCGTGTGGACTTCATGACCGCGACCATCTTCGGTGCCATGGGCAGCGTTATCGTAAAGAGAGATCACCTCTTTATCACCATCCCGGGAAACGAAGCGAGCGTGGTGCTGGAAGCAGAAGTCTGCGTTCGGGCCGAGAGTGAAGTCTGATTTCTTCCCGGCCAGTCTCCAGATAGTCTCGCCCGTCGTTCCGTTAATCTTGTGCACGGAGCAAGCGTCACGGGTGGAGATCAGATAGTTTCCGTTGGAATCCTTATCGACAGAGTTGATGTGGAAATAATCCCACGCATCGGAGGAGTTGTAACCGGAACCGGCCTGGCCGGGGTTGATTGGGAGAATCGCCTCTGTTGCAACAATGAGTATTTAGCTTGAATAAAGGGGTCATACTCAATTTACCATCCGGAAGAACATGCTCTAGGCTGGACCATTCGAACAGAAGCTCGCCAGTCTCGATATCAAGTTCTAGGCCCGTTAATTACCAGAACTAAACGATTAGACAGAAGGCATACCCTGAAACAGAGAGTCCACGATCCATTGTTGCTCAGGGTCAGCTCCCCACCGTGTGAGGTCCGCCGGAACAGGCTGGTAGATCTGAATGAGCGCGGTCTCTTCATTGATGACGTGAAATTCATGTTTATCAGTCAATTTGTGGTTTCCCGCGCGCAGCTCCCGAATAGTTTCATAATGCTGATCCAGGATAGTCGTATGGCCATGGCCATGACCATAACCGGCGTTATGATCGCCTTCAAATGAAAACAGCACATCTTTGCCCTTCCAGCGCGCTTTCTGGAAGTTGGTCGACCATATAGAGTAATATCCATATCCCGACCAAACGAGCTCTCCGTCATCTCGGAAGATATACGGAGCCGCCTGTCGAGGGCCGTGCATTTCACCAGCCTTGTCAGGAAACCCGGCGAACGGCGCGACGAACAGGTATCCCTTCTCGACATCAGCGGCAGCGGGAATGGTGATGTTCAATCTGGGCGGAGCGAGATCAGAGCGAGACTTGAATTGCCAATCTGCCACCACGAGGGGCAGAGCAGCAGCGAGCCAGAACGAGCGCATGACGCGTGCTAAAAGCACAATGGTCAGCCCCGAATCGATCCATGTTGTTCAGGATGGGTACATTAACCTTGGTAGAGTTTCTGCACTGGAACGGGTTTGCTTTCTTTCTTTGCGTATGTTGTATCGCGATTGGATGCTTCCCCAACCAAGAATCATAAGGGAGAAAGAGCTGTATTTATATCGACATCCAGTGTCAGCCCATCCCGTAACCCCGTCGATATTCCTCTATCTGTAGGTAGTTTGCGTGATTGCCCCGCATGACGCGCCAAGCCCTAAATCACCATCGGAGCCAAACTGCCATCGCCACTTATTTCGGCTCCGGCACTAGAAAACTGGGTCTCTCCAGGGGTCTGCCGCAGAGGGTTTGGTCGATTCTTGCCCGATACGGTGCCCGCCTACCCTGAAGGGCGGTGATTGTCTCCAAGCGAAGCGTCGGCCAAGATTGCACCATCCGGTCCCAATCGCTGTTGCAGAAGACGCAAATTAGCGAGACTTGACCGCGTCGCGCCCATTCGACGTGTCGTGATGTGGGGTACACGGTATTTCTATGTGACAAATTTTGTTCGAGGGGTTTTAGAACTTTATCTTTCACTCAAAAATCAACTTCGGTTCAGTGGGAAGGAGTCTATTGGAAGTTTGGAACAAACTGACCATTAACATAACCAACCCGTTTAGTGCAAACGATTGTTAACATGCCGTCTCCTAATTACGGCGCTTTGCCTTCGAATTCAAATTCAGGCGATTCGTCGTCCGTTGAAATTAATGAAAATGTTGTCTCAGAGTCGCGGCCATTGCTCTCCCCAGATCCAGATAAATGGTCTCCTCCGAAAGGCTTCATCTGGATAGAAGTCGGTATTTAAACTCCAACTACTCGATTTTCCGGCAGTTGTGATTGATAGATATCGTAGCGATTTTTGCGAATGTCTTCTTGTCCGGCTTTGATGGAACGATCACCGCATCGACCTATGCGCTGATCAGCTCGGAGTTCAACGCGGCCAATACGGCCTCCTGGTTGACGACCTCCTACTTGATCACGAGCACTGCTTTTCAGCCATTGTACGGTCGCTTCTCCGATATTTTTGGTCGTCGTACGTGCTTTTTTACCTCAACTGTTACGTTTCTGCTGGGGTGTCTTGGTTGTGCTGTTTCGCGCGATGTCATCTTTTTGAATCTCATGCGAGCATTGACGGGAATTGGCGGAGGCGGACTGATGACAATGGGTGAGTTCTTAGACCTAGAAACATTCGAAAATTGTTGATACACTAACAGATTAGCAACGATTATCAACTCTGACATGATCCCGTTCCAGCGCCGTGGAATGTACCAAGCAGCTCAGAATGTTCTCCATGGATTTGGTTCGATTTGTGGTGCATCTATGGGAGGTAGCATTGCCAATACCATCGGCTGGCGATGGTGCTTTCTACTCCAGGTTCCTGTGTCTGTTTTTGCGTTAATCATGGGCCGCATCATGATTCCTGTGCGGAACGTGTCGGTCGCGGATGCCGATAATCGTGGTCTACGCGGTGTCTGGAAGCAGGTCGATCTCACTGGCGCACTGCTACTGATCCTGGGGCTGTCGATTCAACTCGTCGGCCTGAGCCTAGGAGGGAACGAACTTCCTTGGAGCAATATTTGGGTCATTGCATCGCTTGTCGGTAGCTTTGTTCTGCTCGTTGCTTTCCTAGTTGTAGAGGCTCGGACAACTGCTATACCAGTGATTCCTCTGCGCATGTTGCAGGGCATGCTTCCTCTCTCAACACAGATAGCCAACGTGTGCGTGGGAATGGCTGCCTACGCTGTCAGTATCCACGCATTGATTGTACTCGCTCATACTCACCATGTTTAGTTCCTGTTCATGCTTCCCCTGTTCTTCCAAGTCATTCTTCTCGACTCCGCCTCCAAAGCGGGCGCTCGCCTTGTTATCCCCTCCCTGGCTACCCCGATCGGCGGTCTCATCTCTGGCATCATTATGTCCCGCTGGGGCAAACTGGCCCATCTTGTGCGCGCAGGCGCCTTTCTCATGTTCATCGGTAACGTCCTGGTCATGCTTCTCGATTTTGACGACGCAAGATGGAAGTACTTTCTCTATGTCATTCCCGCGAATCTAGGACAAGGTATCGTTTATCCGGCTATCTTGTTCACCTTTCTGGCAGCTTTTGATCATTCCGGTACGTTTCATCACCTGTAATTCTTCTGAAACGCGGAAGCTAATATTAAGGGCCAGACCATGCCGTCTCCGCCTCGACGGTCTATCTCATCCGCTCGCTCGGCACTGTCTGGGGCGTCGCCATCACATCTACGATTCTTCAAAACCACCTCAATGCGGGCTTACCAGATGCCCTGAGTGGAGTACCTGATAAATGGAAAGTAATCTCGAATTTCATCAACTCTGGTAATGCTCTTTGTGGGTGTTTGCTTACAATCCCGTTCTTTTGGCTAGGTTATCTCCGAGATCAGACACTCCGTATCCGCCATCTATACTCTTCCACCCGACATCCAGGCCGCTGCGAGAGAGGTTTATTATGGCGGAATCCGGATAGCGTTTGGGGCTTCGACCGTCTTTGGGGGCGTTGCGAGCTTGGCTGCGGTGTTTGCGAGGGGGAAGGGGTTGGAGAGAGGTGGTCGTTGATTGGCTTATGGGTGAGGTTGGGATTATCAGGGAGGATTTTAGGGGCTCGATTGGACGAAAGAACTGGGGTATGGGAGCTGTTTCTTGGGGGACTGTGCGTAGATAGGTATATTGGCGTGGATATAGGGATAGATGTTAGAGCAAATGTGATAGATAGTATTTTTTTTTTTTGAAAGATGAGATTGTCGGACGCTGTCCGTCACTTTTTGCTGTGATCTACGTACTCTGTGTCATCGCAATAGGGGGAGAAGAGCACAGGAAGCTTCGGAAAAGCAACGAAGCCTTATCCACAACAATGTAGAGCATAGAATTGCTTTTTTCTGGACTCGTTATTGTCACTTTGAATTCCCAATCGCCTCAAGTTCCGCCTACCCCATATCGATCTTGGTAAACAGACTAATATCTGACACATCGCAGGCTTCTTCCGTCATTGATGGCTTCGTACCGTGGCCCACGTCAAGAACGGCTGGTTGCAGGACAGCTCAACTCGAGATATCAACCTCGTACGAAAGATTTAACCCGCTCATAGGAATTGAATTAGCGGTCTACCTGGACAAGTAGGGGGGTTGAGAAAGATCCCGAGTGTCTTGCTGAATGCAAGTATCTGCCCCAGCTCTACCTAACAAAGACGGATATCAGAAGGGCAGATGCTCTGTTCACGAGCAGGATGGCCTTGGAATCCTCCCATCTCTTTTCATCTCTTCCTGCAGAAATCCCGTCTGATGATCTACGATATTGCCATGCCGCCTCGCGTCGTCCGTATCAAAGAAGGAATCGAAGATAAGGACGAGTTTCTCAGGAATCTCAATACCATAGTATCCGAGCGACAGCTATGTCGTTCCCTGACATATTTCATTCACCACTGGCGTGGTTATATTCCCAGGAATTTCAGACAATCAAGGCTCGAGGGCCTCGGGGTTACGGGCGCCCAGCCACGCTACCAACACTGGGAGCCGTCAGATGCTACACCGGAAATCGACATAAGGTGGCTGGCCGAGCAACCGGAGTTGGCATAGGAGATGCTCCGCGAAAGCTGGATATACAGCGACACACCAGTCACAGTACTACTGCACGTCTGTCGTGACTCGCGCAAGGCGTTGAAAAGACTCGGGTACAAGCTTGCGTTTCGAACTCGCTCACATGACCCCCAAACGCGGTTCAACTTCAACGGCGACGTGTTGTACATCACTAGAGTCAAGAAAAACCTGCAGAGTTCAGACGGTGATTTGGTGAGCGATTCAGAAGGTGACCTGATTCTCAGTGACAACATGATTTACGATGTCGGGCAGTTTCATTGGCGTGATCTGACCAGTGTGAGGAGATTAGCCTTGGAAGAGGGCGGTCAACTCCTCTTCCCTTTCCATAGACAATTATCGTTGATAAGTGCGGTATCCAGTATCTTGAGTCTCTTCGGACATATAAATGAGCTGCTGCTGAGTGAATGGGAGGAGTAAGATATGGCCCGTTGGAAGAACTTGGGGCCTCATTGGGAAGGTTACTCGTTCAACTCGATTGATCGGAGCGAGCACCGACGCTGCTTGGCTGTTGAGGAGATTGACGCCTTTCATAGTATCGTCATCTCCGAGGATCCTCGCAAGGACTTAGGATTCATTGAACAATTTGCCGAACTGCTTAAAGCCCATCAGCAATACAAGAAAACCAGAGTCCGCTACTTTCAGCACCGACAAAATGTCATCGAACGAGGCCTCGCCGCAGCGAGGGACGCCATGATCGCTCCAGGTCCTCACATACCAATCCTCCGAAATCCCTGGCCGATTCCTAAGATCCGAGCCGTAAGTATTTTGCCAGAATCCATGGCCGCCTTGAGAGACAGCTCGTATGGGAAAGTCTCTACCAAATGAAAAGAGGCTGAAAAAACGCCATAGAGGGTATCCCGGCAAATAGTTACACCAATAACAGGGCCGTGACTCCGGAGCTGGATATACCGGACAATCCGCCATTCAACTGGCAGACAGACGAGCAGGACGATGATTTGAGCACTCTAGCTTTCAGCATCTACTCGGGTTTTCAGTTTGACAGTGATACCCTCGTGGACCAGTGTCGTCCGAGATCGTGGTGGACACAGAAAGGAGAAGTTGAGAGGCCAGGACATGAGACCCTGTTCTAATCTCATACTCAGAGTTGGTTTGATTTCGGGGTTTATACTTGCGTGAGGGGCTTCTTATTTCACAATATCAAGACAAATGCTACCTACCTTTTTCTGTTGGAAGGATACATGATATCAGCTTGGCTATTTTATATAATGCCACATCGCAAATACGCATACTCCGTAGTAAAAAAGACTCCTCAATTTTCTGAATAAATATGGAAGTCCCTGAGTGTGGAATCTCCTAATCCCCGAAACAAAGGAACCTGTGGGCCCGAGACAAGCGAGTTGGGGGCGGTTCCAAATTAAAAGGAGCCACTCGTTGCACTCCGCACTATTTCAAGCCTTGGCGAAGCTGCAGCAGGCAGAAGGCCACTAGGCACACCAGACATCTTCAAAACCCTTAGCAAAGACTCATCTATATAAGATAGCTGGTTAGACTGTCTGGCAGTTTTTTGTTGCAACAGTTCGGTTCGATCTTCATCGACGAACACAAATATGGGTAAGTGACTTTCTCATTGCGTGCAATGACACTGAACTGACACCTCGAAACAGGCTACTCCGAGGTTCGACCATGCACTCCCCTAACGAAACGTAGCGGTCTAACTCTCCCGTTAGATTTACTGCGCGCTCTGCGGCATCAGCTTCAACATGGCGCGTATCCGAACGGCCGACGAGCCCGAGGAAGCCGCATGGACAACGTACGGCCCAGCTGGATGGATTAATCCTCTTGGGCGTGACAACGACGAGTGTTCGACTGAGGAAACGGGCTGTTTCTATGTCATCCGGAATTGCGAGTGGTTCAAGCACGGCGTCAGCGAAGGCATGAAGTCTGATCTTTGGAGAACCATGTTCTTTGACTACGAGCCGGGAAAACTCCCCAAGGTCGGGGACAGATTACCCATGGCCGAGCCAGTGATGGAATTAGCGGGGCGAATTGGACTAGACAAGTCAGGCCTCGAGCATGTCGCTGGACCGGGGTGTAGTCTTGATGATGGTTACCTCGGGCATCGGATTTCCCCGGAGGAGATGCGTTATTGCCAAACTGCTCAGGGGCTTGCGCTGAAAGAAGATGGCTGGCAGCATCAGCCAGATGATCACCCAGCGGAGTTGCAGAGTAAATACTTTTTGACAGGCCTAGTGGATGGCATGCCCGATATTGAGATGGGTGGAACTGGGGTCAGTCCCGTGAGACATGGTCTTGCTGGCCTTAATCCCGCAGATCCATTTGGTCATGTAAATTTCTCGCTTCCTGCTGTGGCCAGAAACATTGACTTGCTAATCCTTAATTAAGTGCTATGAAGGAGATTTAGATCACCCGCCATTTCATCCAGCCTGTTTCGCCATTTACATGAAACTCAGCCGTCTTCGTTTTGGCCACGTCGAGATTGACGGTCTAATGGACTACTTCGAGAATCTCGCTATGGAAAGTAGCGGACCTGCCGAGGAACTGAGGGATCCCGACGCCGCAGAAAGCATCGATCAATGGTGGAATCATATCCCGGGTGCAGAATGGCTCGCTGTCAACCCATTCTATGTACCTCGGTTACGAGAAATCTTCAAACAGGCTATGGACACTGAGCCAACCTTCAGTCAGCAAGATTCTGTATTCAAGGCCTCCTCCCCTCCTGGTTCTGGCTCCGATGACACCAGTGATCCCTTTGCCAGGCTCCCACCCGAGCTACGGACCATGATCTTCGATCTTCTTGACGCGAAGGACATTGCATCATTGCGTCTTGTTTCGCGCACCTTCTACAATCTTCCCGTATCTCTCTTTCACAGGCTCATTAATAAGGAAATGCCATGGCTATGGGAAATTTGGGACAACGAGCCGCCGTACTTCTGGGCTACAGTTACTGAATTAGACATCAGGGCCAGTGGGATCATGGAGAGGTCAGATGATGGAGACCGGGCTATAGGACACAATATTGACGTTCAAGAACATTTGCGTCAGTGGACATTGCCGAAACCACCAGTCTCCACCACCAATTGGTACATCATCTATCGTGACATCAAGAAACATTGGACCGACTTGAAGGGATTGCGCAACCGGAGACGGATTTGGACCTGGCAAGGAGGGATTGTTGATGAAATGGCGAAATACTTAGAAGGGACTGACCTGAGTTGAGTGGAAAAGAGTGGCTACGAATTTTTATTCCCCTGTATGTTGTCTTTCGACGTCAGGCTTCATTTGTGGATGGCGTAATGTAAATTGAATTCCGGGTTGATGAAATATCAATAATCTATCTTGTCTGTAGCTAGTAACAGGGATTCCCGATTTCTGTTCTTTTGTTGATTCTGGTTGGCTCTTATCTAAAAAAGAATTATTCTTTCAACACACTCTTTTATCCTAATAGGGCGTAGCTAGCGTCTTCCAAAGGATTGCGGTGGATAAATTCTTTAGGCCACTTTAATAACCCAGAAAGGCTGGTCTGGCATTTAACGTCATCTCGCGGGGTAGTGTCTGCGTCATAATGGTCCAGATAGGCCCTGCTCATGCCGGTATCGCGTAGTGTTTAGATATGACTCTTGTCAAGTACGGGTGATATTTCTAGACCTACCAGGTGCTGGTACGACTCTGATAAATTAGGATTTCAATCCCAGCAGCAATTTTAGAATATCTTCCTGGTTTCTCTTTGGCTGGTGACGAGCCCCACAGTCTTCTTTATAGCCATATGCAAGTATATAGCCGGAGCACCAACATGCGCATCGATAGCCAACGCCCTCTAAATCCCTTTCCTTTCGTCTTCTATCTAAGTACTAGAAAATTAATCTCGCGGAATTCCACCGTCCATGATTTTCCAGATACCCCTCACCCCAGAATCCCCGATTATTGCGCCCTGTCCTACCTCGTCTGCAAGGTGCCTCCCGAACATTTGCCCTCATTCACCCATTCCATCGTGTTTCATGAGACCTCTCTCAAAGCTGTAATCCCCTGTAGCTAAGCAGGCAGACATACATCGTACACGTCCGACGAAATATACGCCCATTCCCCAGGTTTCATAACCACATGTGCCATTAGCGCCACATACCCGCATTATTGGTAAGACGTATCATAAAAATGCCTTGGTGCTTCTCGTGTTCGCGACAGCAGTCCATGTCCCTTAATCTTGTGAAATTGGGCACCGACTCTATTGCGAGGTTCTGGGGAAGAGGAGGTAAGGGGATGTGCAATGCTGCATATACGAACGGGTGGAGCATTCACCGCTTGTGCTTGCTCTAGAGGCAGGTCAGATTCGGTGTCTTATCTTGGTGGTTGCTCTGAGGCTTCTGTCCTTTCAATCTGGATATGGTTGAGGCAATTGCTAATGGATATAGGGCTTGCTGGTCGAGCTCGTATTTCCGACTATAGGTTTTCGAAATCAGAAAAGTGATACTGAGATAGGTGGTAATCCGACCTAATCTGGGAAGAGATTCTTTCATATTAGTTCTCCATCCTCAGCTCTTGTAGCTCAACTGAAGGTTATATAAATATTCCGTCCTCCTTCCTCCTCAGTATCCTTCGTCTCATTGCTAGAACCAAGAACCTAAGCCCCTCAGCCAAACCAAGATCCACCCCAACCTCGTCAAAATGTATAACCCTTTCCTCCCAATCCTTCTCCTCCTCGCCAACGCCATCACCAGCACGGCAACACCCATCGACCTCACCCAGCGAGATACCTGCACGACCCTCGCCCCCGCAACAATCTCCATCCTCAACCTCTCAACCCCAGACACCCCCAACCTCGGCACCCAACTCAGCCTCACCCGGACCACCAACCCCTCCCGCAACACGCAATCCGTGGCCCTCACATTCACCAACATCCCCTCCACCGCAACAGGCTGTATCCTGCAACTCGCCCTGCCTGAACTGCCCACCCCCAACGAAATCGCATCCGGCCCCGCCACGCAAGCCGATATCTGGAAAACAACACCCTGGGGACCTGCGAACGCGCCGACCTGGAACCATCCTCCGGTGAAAGATCAGATGGTTTCGACGGCGCGGTTTCCGACGGAGAGCACGGATCAGGCGCAGGTGAGCTGGTTGGCGAGTGGGACGTGTGTTGAGACAATGAGTTTCTTGGTGGAGTTGAGTGGTTGGCAGGCGGGGGAGGGAGAAGTGGATTTTGTGAATCAGGTGGATGGTGGGGAGGATGATTTGGGGTTTAGGTTGGTTTATGGGTGTTAGTGAGATGTGGTCGTTCTTGAGTTGTTGGTGGTGGTAGAGGGGGGGTGGTGGGGTTTAGATTGTGTTTGGGGTGAGGAAGTGGTTAGGGTCTGTGTTGGATATGTTCCTGGAAGGTGAAACGGGACTGAGTATTTTGTTGTCCGATATGTTATGAGTTCCGGTTGTCTTAGTTGCTTGTTGTCTTTGTTTGTTACTTTAGATAACTCTGGCCTTGGATCCCGAAGTATCTTGTTTTATATCATGTCTTGGTTCCTGAACAAAACACCAACAAGGCTTGTATACTCAACTAATCTAAACCACGAAAGTTTCAAAAAACCTCCCGTCAAAACCCAAAAGATTCTGCTCTTGTTGCCTTCAAGTTTATAGCTTTTCTCCGAGTCAACATCGAAACCAATCAAAATTCCACCCATCGCTCAAATGCCCGCAATCATAGAGATGGCCTTCCCATCAAACGAAGTAAAGTCCGCCCGAAATGTATAAAACATATCAACAGAGCTAATACCATCATGCATCAAACATAGCATTCCGACAGCACGTTATCATAGCCTTCAACATAATGCTGATCGGCTTTTTCTCCGTCTGCTCGATAGACGTCCTCTCGACAAAACACCCAAGCCAGGCCATCAGGCCGATATCGGCCTGGGCATTCTTGTGGGTTGGGTCCGCAAGAATACCCCAGCAGAGAATGAAGAAGGGTACGGCTTCGTACATGAAGTATATACTGTATGAGTTCCACAGTTAGTCGAGAAAGATGGCATTCTCTGGTGAAAGGCACGCATACCTGATACCCCAGTACTGGTTTGTAGAGGAGCCCACAATCTTCTGGATCATTATCATGGAGGCCCTAGCGACTTCAAGGGACCTTTCTGACAGAACTGTATTAGTCCGGTTGCCTTTCTTGGACTGGTGGAACATGATCAGCATCTTGTAGCAGCTGACGAAGATATCCATGCAGAATCGCAGGTCGATGTGGTTGTTGGTGTTACTGAACAGCTCGTCCTGTCAAGTGGTTAGAGAGCGTAGGCTGTCAACAGAACAGTCAACCTACCGCATTCCAATTACACATGATTGACTCGACTTCTGCTATGAGACTATCCAGCGACTCGTCAAACGTACCACTGGTATCGTCCGTAGTAAATTCCAACAAATCTAGGTATTTTAGCAACACTAGCGTAAGACGCATCGAGGCCAGAAAGTGAATTTGGATATATCGGGTGGACATGTGAGTAACGCCGTTGATGCTTGGGTCGGGGAAGTTAACCGCCCACGACCCGGCAGCGATCAGTGCGGGTTTACCGAAATGCAGGCGAAAGACGCAGTCCATACGCAACAGATGCCAGAACTCGAACCGCATTCGATTCTTGCTGATCTGGTGCGCATAGCGACTGTCTTCCGGGAATCCCTGCTGGTTCGGCACTTCGGTGTCGGCATCGACGGTCAAGTAACCCAAGGCCCTTGCAATGGTGATTGTATGGCCGAAGCTCCTCCACGCCAGCTCCGTTTTGCAGTTTTCCAGCGTGGTGGAGAGCTGATATGGAGAAATTAGTGAGATATGTAGAAGTGAACAATTCCAAATTGGTGCTGGTACCTACCACAAAGAACGACGCATATAAATCAGGCACGGTGATTTGGACCGAATTGACCCAGCTGTCTGCCAGTTCTGCCACGATAAGATAGATATCCCGAACAAGAGCAGATCGATTGGGTACGGGCTCCGGGTCTATGAAGAGACCCTGCACAAGGGCACTGTAATAAAGTATCTGCGAGGTGGCGTCGAGTTGAACATGGGGGATCTCCCGCAGATCGGGGATCGACAGCAAAAACTTCCGGTCCAGAGGTACACGGAAGGCCTCGAATTGATGGCCATCAAAGTACACTAAGGGAAATTAAATTAGCACCGCAATCTGCAGGCGAGCCTTGGTTGGCACGGACAATTTATCCATCGAGCTGCCCTTTCTTTGTTGATTGAACTGGGTGTAGGTGCCAAGCCGCTATCCTGCATGTCTTCCCATATTTGAATTTCCGCCACCGCGTTCTCGAGGGCGTTGCGACACATCTCGTGGTCGAACACGTCGAAGCCCACGCAGGGCAGCTGGCAGAAGACGGTCGACCACAGCAGAGCTTTAGTATCGTCTTTCTTCAGACGATTCAACAAAGTATAGACCGCGCTTCGCATCGGTCGGATGGGCTTGATGGGGGCCATCATATCATCCTTCCACAGAGATCTATGAGCCTCCGAATCCACGTCGGAAACTGACATGGAGCTCGAATCATCATCTTGATCTCCATCTCCGGACTCCTTACTGAGCATACAATGGTCCTCAAGTCGCTCTAGACGATCTAAAATGCGAGAGAGGATGTCTTTCTCCGGGTTTCCCCTACCGTCATAGAACCGTCAGATGCATCATCCACCTGGGATTAGGGGCAATCATGCATAAACCGGTGCGACAGGATGCACTCAGGATCAAGACATCGGCATACCGTGGCTTCTTTGCTCTAGCCTTCCGAGGAAGGTAAATACATTCCGTGCCAATAGCATCACACTTGTCGCACCGAGGGTGAACCCTATTGCATCGAATCTAGGCAGTACACCGTAGACAAAGGGCCATGGTAAGCTAGTCGGACTTTCTTCAACGCACGGCAAACTGCATATACATCTCACCGTATACCAGGGGGCACAGTAGTAACAGTACAGTGCATACCTTCTTAGACTTGCAACGGGTGCACTGCCCAGGACCCAGCAATAACAGTGATCAGCATACGTCACGATAGCAGCGACCCATCCAGGCAGGTTCAGGCGCCCCACTTACCGAAATCTGCATCAAAGGTCTCTGGGCGGTCATAACCACTAAGAATAGGTAAAGAAACCTACGTCCAAGTGGGGGGGCGCGAAGGGGGGTGAGTGGGACACACAGACACTGTACTGAGTCTCAGTGAACAAGGAAAGTGGAAAAGGAACAAGAGGGGAGGAATTTGGGAATTTCCTCGAAAGTCCGAAGTCACGCCGGACATTCAAGGAAATTCCGAAGGTCCGGGCGGGGCGGCAGTCGCGCCAATCACGAGCACAGGGAAGAGTCCAGCCGGTCGATCGGGCGCATCATCCACTCTTCGTATTCTTTTGTCCATCCTGAATCCATGGAAACTAGTCAGTCGGGTTACATTATCGGTCTAGCTGACATGCAGCATGTATCCACTTTTTGAAAACCAGCGTCTGCCTTATTTGAATGCAGCTCATGGGTCATGATATAATTGCACCCTTTCTTCCACCCCATCCCTTCCTGCGCCGCAGGATGATTGAGGCGGAATTCACATTCATTGCTGACCTCCATCATGACCAATTCAGCACAGGCTAAGCCTTTAAAAAGCTCGAGCGATAACAATGGGATTCCCGGGGAAGCGTCAGCATCGATTACTCTCGATGGACGAAGTACCAGTCCTGCAGACTCGGATCAGGCTGAAGACCGTCACGATGAAGCCGAGAAACAAAATCAATCGCCTCAGCAATCGGTCTCCCTAGCCAACTACTTTGTATGACTCGCTTAGGATCAATGTCCATTTCTTCGCTGACACGCTACCAGAGGATTCTGTCCTATACCAACAGAAAAGACCGCATCGTGCTCGCCGTGGGAGTCCTCAGCTCAATCGGTTCGGGAGTGGTATGTTCATTCTCCGCTGTGTTTGAACGCCTGCTAACCGTCGCATCCAGCCTCTGCCTATAATGAATATTGTATTCGGTGGTCTAGTGGGGGAGTTTACCGAATATTTCACGCCGGGGAGCTCGGTATCAGAGAGCAATTTCAAGTCCCAAGTGAGCCAGCTGAGGTAGGAATCGGAAGGCGAACCCTCGGTCGCTTTCTTGCGCGTGCTGACCGGCTCCAGCTTGTATATTGTATACTTGTTCATCGCCAAATTTGGCCTAACGTATTTCGCGATGGTGATTCTGGCTTCCCTATGATAAAAGTATCGATCTAACCCCTGCTCATCAGCTCTGTTTCCGCATCACGGGCCTTCGCGTATCGGCTTCGCTTCGTCTAGAATACATGGAGTCTCTCTTCTCCCAACCAATCAGCAAAGTCGACCAACTATCCGTGGGAAGCGTCACGAACACTATCACCACGTTGTCCAACAGCATCCAACAAAGTGTCGCCGACAAGCTGGCTATTCTTATTCAATCGCTCACCCTGCTTCTCACGGCCTACATAATCGCTTTCACCTACTCATGGGCTTTGACTCTCGTCACCAGTGCATCGCTATTATTCATCCTAATTACGCTCAGCCTAAACCTTCCGCTCATCACGAAAACCCAACAACAGGTTGACAAAGCTGATGAGAAACATTCGTCGATCTCTGGAGAAGTGCTGAGTTCTATCCGAACGGTCTGTTCGCTGGGCGCGGAGGGCCCCTTGTCGGCCAAATATGGGGCCTGGGTCCGGGAATCGCGCCTTTGCGGCCAACGCATGGCTGTCTTTCTAGGGATCAACCTGACGTGCATCTTTTTCGCCATGTACTGCAGCTATTCCTTGGCTTTTTGGTTCGGATTGAAGCTGTTTCGCGAGGGACATATCTCGAAAATCAACACCGTGATCATGTATGTCCTGTCAATTTCTTGCGGAGTATATCGTGTCGTCTAATTCTTTTTTTCGCAGCGTCTTCTTCTCGATCATGCTCGTGGTCAGCATTCTCGGATCGATCGCATCGCCGCTTATGATCATCACCAAGGCCGTCAGCGCATCGGCCTCCTTTTTCGAAATTATGGACGCCCAGAAAGTAGATACTTCGGGTCTGCGTGAACCCGAGGCCTCGGCCCAGGTGGATATTGTTTTTCGAGATGTGCATTTCTCCTACCCTACGCGATCTGAAGTCCCGGTGCTTAAGGGCCTAAACACTTGTTTCGAACAAGGCAAGACAACGGCGCTGGTTGGACCTTCAGGGTCGGGAAAGAGTACAATCGTCGCGTTGGTCGAACGGTGGTACCAATTGGATACGGATGACGAGCAGCAAGGGTCGATTTTCGTCGGAGATCATAATATTAACAGTCTAGACTTGAAGTGGTGGCGTTCGCAAATCGGCCTCGTACAGCAGGAACCGTTTCTATTTAATAACAGCATTTTCGAGAATGTCGCATTCGGTCTTATCGGTACGAAATGGGAGCATGAGTCGGATGAAGTGAAAAAGCAGCTTGTCGAAGAGGCATGTCGGGAAGCATTTGCCGAGGAATTCATCCTCCGTCTGCCAGAGGTATGTTGATCTCTTTATTGGTAGACGCTCGCTAATCTTCCCAGGGCTATGACACGGAGGTTGGGGAAAGCGGCATCAAACTCAGTGGCGGGCAGCGTCAGCGATTGGCGATCGCCCGAAGCATTATCAAACAACCCACAATTCTAATCCTAGACGAGGCAACGAGTGCGATCGACGTGCGCGGTGAAAGAATTGTACAAGCTGCTCTCGAGAGGGTATCCCAGAACAGAACGACCATCGTCATCGCTCATAGACTCTCCACCGTCCAGCAAGCCGATCATATCGTGGTCATGAAGGCCGGCGTCAGTGTTGAACAGGGCACTCACGACGAACTTCTAACCATTGAGAATGGCGTGTACAGCGGTCTTGTGAATGCACAGCAACTCGAACTCGCAACCGAGGCGGATACCGACTCGACGGAGAGCTTGCACGAGTTGAAAGAAGAAGCCACCGCTAGAACCATGTCCGTGCATGAAGATGAGCGCAAGGAGGTCAATTCAAACAAGACAATGACCAAGGGCTTTTTTGGTACCGTTGGTTTGATGCTCTATGAACAGCGTACTCTTTGGCCATATTACATCATGACCTTGATCGCCTGCATGGGGGCTGGAGGTAAGCACCCTGGACTTTTCGTTTTCTTTGCTCAAGTCTTACTAACGCTCCTCTAGGTGCATATGCTCTCCAAAGTTGGCTTTTTGCTAAATTGCTCGAGGTGTTTCAATTCAGGGGTCAAAAACTGGCCGATGCTGCCAACTTTTGGGCCTTGATGTTTTTCATTCTCGCTCTCGCCATTGGTGTTTTCTACTTCTTCCTGGGTTTTGCTTCTCACATGTGCTCCATGGTATGAGCGCCTCTCCTTCCCTTGCCCTGGCAGCCAAAGTAAACTAACATCCCACCAGAAAGTTTGCGCAACCTACCGAATGGAGTATTTCCAGAACACGCTGCAAAAGCCGATGTCGTTCTACGACTTGGATGAAAACGCTTCTGGATCTCTCATGGGTAGACTCACCACCGACCCCAAGCAGCTGCAAGAAATAATAGGCCTGAACGGTGCCTTGCCCTTGGTCTCTATCTTCAACATTCTCGGATGCGTTGCCATTGCCTTCTCGTTTGGTTGGAAACTGAGTCTCGTGGCGGTCTTTGCGGCCTTACCGGTCATCTTCTTTGCTGCCTACATGCGCATTCGGTTTGAGGTGCAGTTCGAAGCAATGAATGCGAAAGTTTATAATGGCAGTTCGCAGTTCGCAGCGGAGGCTATCGGAGCATTCCGAACCGTCTCTTCCTTAACGATGGAAGATACTATTCTTGGTCGGTACGCAGACCTTCTGCGAGACCAGCAGAAAAAGGCCTTCAATAAGGCTTGGTATGCGACTTTGGTCTTTGCTTTCTCGGATAGTATTGAGCTTTGTGCGATGGCACTCACGTTCTGGTAAATTCTTTTCTTTCTTTTTTTTTTTTTTCTATTTGCTTAGAGAAGGGTTGTATTTGATGGCTAACCTGAGCAGGTACGGAGGCCAGCTTCTTGCGTCCAGAGAATATGAGCCAACCACTTTCTTCGTCATCTACATGGGTATCGTCCAAAGTGGCCAACAAGCCGGTCAATTCTTCAGTTACGGGTCGAATTACGCGCATGGCATCGCATCTGCAAATCGTATCTTGAAATCTCGCATGGGAATTCAATCTCAAAACGATTCCTCTACCGATGAAAAGCAAATCGCGGGTTTGAACAACGATGTCGGAGCGAGCATAGAGCTGCGCAACGTCACATTCAAGTATCCCACGCGCGACACCCCTCTCTTCACCGGCTTAAACGTCGACATCAAGAGCGGTCAATTCGTCGCCTTCGTAGGCCCGTCTGGCTGCGGCAAAACGAGCGTCATCTCCCTCTTAGAGAGATTCTACGATCCCATCCGAGGCTCTATCCTCATGAACGGCCACAACATCTCATCCATCGACCTAGCATCTTACCGCCGCGCACTCTCCCTCGTAGCGCAAGAGCCTAAACTCTTCGAAGGCAGTATCCGCGAGAACATCACCCTCGGCCTCAAGGACGACGACTTCACCGAGGACGAAATCATCCAGGTCTGCAAAGACGCTGAAATTCACGACTTCATCACATCCCTTCCACAAAGCTATTCCACCGACCTCGGCGTCAAGGCACAGGCATCTATGAGTGGTGGCCAGCGTCAGCGACTCTGCATCGCGCGCGCATTACTGCGTAAACCGACTCTTCTGCTTCTAGATGAGGCTACGTCAAGTTTAGACTCGCAGTCCGAGAAGACCGTGCAGGCGGCTATTGAGAATCTGGCGGGGAAGAAGAATATGACTATTGTGGCTGTTGCACACCGGCTGGCGACGATCCAAAAGGCAGATACGATTTTTGTCTTTGGGGAGGGGCAGCCGGGGAGAGGGTCTGGGGTTGTTGAGTATGGTACTCATCAGGAGTTGCTGAGGAGAAGGGGGACTTATTGGCAGATGGTGAGTTTTCTTTCTTTCGGGTTGGTTGGGGGTATTGCTAACTGTTTTGTAGTGTCAGGAACAAGCATTGGATCGATAAATTATACTAACGATCATCAAAGCGGTTTAATATTTGTAATTTATATGGTCGGATATTCCTTAAAAGCTCTCCATTACACACCACAGCATGTTAAATAATATAATAATGAAAACCCCAATACATCTGAACCTCCTATATGTAACACAATTCACATCAGCTTGCCTCCCTCAATCCCAATGACCAGAAACCCTTCTAAAGTATTCCCCCAAAGACGATGTCTCACCTTTCACTAACTCCTTACTCTCATTCAACTTCTCTTCCCCTCCCACGAAATACCCATACTCATTAATCACCAAATGAGTCTCCGTATACTCCACTCCACGTCCCTCCAGTGCCAGATCTTCAAATTTCTCGGGCGTCGCTTGACAGAATATCCCTTTCTTCCCTGTCATCTGCGAGAACGATTCCATGATTTCACAGGCAGAGTAATACCGATCTGCGATGAGGATTCGGTGGCCTGCGAATCTATTTAGGTCTTTCAGGATGGCACCCACGAACAGCCCTGTATGACAAGTTAGCGATGCTCTCTCTCTCTCTCTCTCTCTCTCTCTCTCTCTCTCTCAACAGCCCCAGAGCCAAGGGAAACAAACAACAAGACTCACCAACATCCCTGTCCGCATCAACCAACGGCAAAACCCGTCTTCTGCCATCAAACGGATACCGCAACAAATATCCCTCCTCCCCACCAAAAACCCTCTCCACCAACCCCAAAAAATTACTCATATAATACCCCACCAACACGACCGTCCACTTCATCTCTGACGCCCGAAGACGGAGACGAAGATACTCTTCCGCTCTAGCCTTGCCCTCCCTGTGCCCTACATTCTGATACTTCCCGTCTGTGTGCTGAATGCTGCTATCCAGGGACGAGAAGATCATGTGGTTCACGTTGGAGGCGATCGCGGCGTCGATGACGTGTTTGGCTTGTTGGTATTCTATTTGGGGGGATTGGTGCGTCCAGTAGTCTGTTGTTAGGAGGATGGTGTGCGTGTCGAGCAGGGTGGTGGGGAGGGTGAGGGGGTTGTTGAGGTTGGCCTATTTGTATAGTTAGGTTAGGTAAGCAGTTTGATCCGGGGGTTGAGTTGGGTTTGTGAGTATGAATTAGCATGGGGGGTTGGGAGCGAGGGGTGGCTAGTATAGAGAAGAACAGGTGAAGGATAATGGAGGAATACAGTAACAAGCTCGATGCCTTGATTGAGGAGTTCCTGGGCTGCTGGCTTTGAGATATCGCGAGTAACGCCGCGAATGCGGAATTCCTTTTGCAGGACCGGGTCGTTCAGGATGTGCTGGATGACGGAGGTGCCTTGGATGCCGGTGGCTCCGAAGATGGTGATCAATTTTGACATGATTATTTGGGGCTTTTATTAGGCAGTTGAGGTGATAGAGGCTGTTTGGATGCTCTTCGTGAATGTTGGATTGGAAGCCATATTTGTATGTGGTCGTGGGCACGGATACGAGTCGTATTCGAGCGAGGATTATTAAGGATCCTTTGTTCAGAAGGTAGCATTATTAATTCTGTAATCATATCATTTGGGTAGGATCTGGCGTCTAAGCCAGTGAAAGCTAATGTGAGCTACCTACCTAAAGAGTAATAGCAAGAAAAGAAAAAGAGCTGAGCAGCAGGGATGCCTATCAAGGACTTCGCCGGTATGTCCTCGAAGGTAGCGATGAAAGACAATCAGAACGCAGAAGCAGAAAGCCCAAGCACAAAGCACATGTGACGATCAAATTCCTATCTGGCTTCTCTGGCTCCTCAACGTCCTCAATACCCTCTTGGCTGTCCGGTCTAGAGGGAAGTTTGCCTTGGAGTTTCGTCAATTCTTTTTTCAGGCCTCGCTGTACCCTGCATAGTTGAGCCATGCCCCTTTGGTATTCTTCGCTGAACACGACATTCCGATCAAGAGCTTGCAGCCATGCTTTCCATTTTGCAGCCTGAGTAAGATATTCACTAGGCACTGGTGTTGCCACAAACGGTTCCGGTCTCTCCTTAAGCGCAGCTCCGCCCGCAATGTCTACAAGCACCTCGCAGCAACTGAGCATGCCCTTCACCATGTCGATCATCTTTTCCAAAAATTGTTCATCGAGATTGGGACCCTTGAACTCCTCCGTTTGGCTATCAGTATTCCGTGCGCTTGACGCTGGTGTTTCCGCAACATTGGCACTGGCGCCGACATCGTCTAGCCTTGCGGGGGGCCCTCTGGCTCTCCACGGCTTTCCAGTTGCGTTCGGTTTCACCGTGGCTGCTAGCAGTCGAGTGCTACCGACCACGGCCTTGTAGAGTGTTTGCACCCGCAACAAAGGTGAGATGTCCACCTTTGCGATCTCGGGTAGTGGTGTGTCTATTAATTTTCTGAGGCGCTCTTTGTCATATTCATGTCCATGGGTAACAACCAGGCTCGACTCGTTCGGTTCCTCCATACGGTAACTTATAGTGTGTGTGGATCCACTGGTGTCTAAAGGACATGTGTTATAGAAGTGATTGCCGGGACATTTGCATCTGGGGACAGGGCGCGCCATGTGCATGACAAAAGTGGGGAATTGGGGGTTGAGCTGAGATGACATGGTCGGTTGATGGGTGTCCGTGTATCAGATAGTGATGATATTGATAGTCTGGCTGATATTGTGATATTTTGATATTGTGATAGTGGGACATGGTAAGGTGGTGATATCCAGACATCCTGTGAATGGGAAATCAGTATGAAGGGTGCTGCTCGTCATTTTCTCTAGTGCTTCTGAAGGAAAGCGCGTCTCGACGTCAATGATAAGGGATCACGCGCCTTCCGCATGTTGGAAAGAACCTGACTCGAACCCTAGATAGTTCGTCTTCTAGTCACAGTCTTACTCTGTTGAATTAGCCTCCTCGCCACCTCACGCGCCGTCACCCGGGCCCTTTGGACTTGAATCTCTGTAGTGTCCGGCCCAACAAATTCTTCAATTTCAAGCGAGTTAATTCTTCAATTGTCCTGTCCGGGCACCTGCCGCATCGGCGCCGTTTCACTTTGAATTTCCCGGTTAGCATCTGATCGTTCTTTGACGTCTAGAACAGCCATCGAATATCCTCATCGCCTGTTATGCCTTTGTAGTGGTTGCCTCGCGGCGACCGTCGTGATATCAGAGCTTTTCTAGGCTCGTAGGGACGATTTAGTAGATGTCACCGAAGTCATATTGGTGTGTGCGTAATAGGAAGGCCCAGTGGTATCGGTTGGAGGGATCCTCTCCGGCAGCAAAGATTCCGATGCACGGTTTATGCGCTATTTTAGAAGGCATAGGAAGGAGAGGTTTCTCGCTCACTTATCAAATAAGGACACAGTGCGCCACGTAGTCATTTGGGCACTTTGATTATGTTTATCAATGTCTGATTCTTGTTTCTTTACCTTAGCCACATTTTGCCTATACTTGGCCTCTTACCACATAACAACCCATCCCTCTTATGAGATGTGCTACGGTTTATGCACATCCATGGGAAAACGCTCGACTTCGCGAACGACACCTGATAGCGGGGGGAAAGGACCAACGGTCTCTGACTCAGCAGAACAGTAGAAGACACAATTTTGGCACCAGGTGGCAATCCAGTCACTCGAAGGTCCTGGAAGGTGTCGTTGCGCCTAGTGGAATGATCCTGGGGGTTGGGTCCGGTATAGATGGTTAGAAGTAGTAGGCCAAGAGAATTTTCAGTAGAAGTTGTGTTGTTTAGAAGATACGATGAGCAACGGTTGCACTACAAGGCATTTCCCGCTAGATGCTTCAGATGTAAGCTTATGTACTCTCGATTGCAACACATCAGGACCACCAAGGTAAGGTTATTTAAGATTGCTCGCTTTCCAACATTCTTTGTCTTGGCAAAAATTCCGGGCGACTGACTCAGCAGCTGACTCAGTTGTCTCAGATCACATGCACCGCACTATCCCCGATCGAGCCGTGTCAAATGCCGCCTCTCACCGCCTGATTATCCTGTTATCAAAGAATTTTTTTATCGTCAGTTTAGACTCCACACCTCCCCAAACGACTGAGAGCACTCACATCCGCCAAAATGAGGTACGTTGATGGAATCAAATCCCCGAGCAAGGAACTTGCGCGCTGACTAGCTCTAGGATTGAGAATTGCTTTTTCTGCAGGTTCGTCCACCCCCACTAATCCGGGTCGCAACTCGAACTCCGAATTGACACCCATCCAACAGTCGCCCGACGTATCCCTCGAAGGGTATCACCTTTGTCAGAAACGATGGTACGCAGGCCCGTGAAATTCTGGATCTCGAAGTAACCCCATTCCCCGGACTGCGCTAATACCGGTGTACAGCCAAGGCATTCAGATTCTGCCGCTCGAAATGCCAGCGCGCATTCACCAAGAAACGCCAGGCCCGTAAGGTGAAATGGACCAAGATCTCCCGTCAACACGCCGGCAAGGAAATGCAAGTCGACCGCACGCTGCAGTTCGCCGCCCGCCGGAACGTTCCCACTCGTTACAACCGCCAGCTTATGGCCCAGACCCTGCACGCCATGGAGCGGGTCGAGGAGATTCGGGCGCGTCGCGAGCGTGTCTTCTACAAGAAACGTATGGCCGGTAACCGCGAGCGTGAGACCGCCGAGAACTTCAAGCTGGTCTCCGAGAACGAGCACCTGTTGCCCCGTGAGCTGCGCGAGAACGCGGACGCCAAGGTCGCCGACGTCGAGCCGGCCAAGACGAAGGTCTTCAAGACCGAGCGACGCAAGTTGCGCGCGAGAGTTGACGGTGGTGTGGAAGAGGTTGTGGAGGGTATGGATATGGACTGAGTTGACGGAACGGCTAGATTTGATTAAACCATGTTACCCCATTTTTTCTACGAGCGTGTCTTTTTTTTCTAATGTCAAAAAGATTTCCTTTATTTTTGTCTGTTTGTTCAAATACCTCAATGCTATGTGTTGCATGCATTATGGCACCTG
This sequence comes from Aspergillus ochraceus, assembly GCA_004849945.1. Classification (NCBI taxonomy): domain Eukaryota; kingdom Fungi; phylum Ascomycota; class Eurotiomycetes; order Eurotiales; family Aspergillaceae; genus Aspergillus; species Aspergillus ochraceus. Next base: position 664,924 of record SSOS01000001.1, on the reverse strand, counting down.
AGCTCGAATACATTAGATTTTGGTGTCGAAAGGAAGGAATTTGTTTTCTATACATTCAAGCTGTCGAGTTCCTAGTAGGACCCTGCTCAGCCTGGCTTAGTGCATACGGATTATATATGCCTTTGCGCTTTTGCAACAAACTCGCCGATTAAAATCCGCCGGATTTTCTGGTCTTGGCGCTGGCCACGTGCCGACGTATCCGTATCCGTTCCCCCGTGTATTCGACATCGAGTTCGCATTTCTCCTTTCCGTCCACTTCTTTTACTCTTGCTTGATCAATCTCATTCCTCTGATAGTCGAGCTGGTCCAGTAGATCGAAATTCTTTGCTTACTCAGGTGATAGTGCCACGAGTCACTGTCGAATTACTAAACACACAATGGCTCCTCGACGTACCCATAAAAAGTCCCGAAATGGTTGTCGCGAATGCAAAAGACGACATCTCAAGGTAAGGTTTGTCTGTTTTCTGTCTTTTTTTGTTATCCGCATATTCCAGCCTGCTAAATTCAGACCCGACAGTGCAATGAACAGTTCCCCTGTAGCAACTGCGCGAGTCATGGCATTGCATGTAGCTTCGTTCCTCCTGGAGGCTCGGCTCTCAGCCATGACGTCTCTCGAGGCCCTCAGGGCTCCCAAGTTGGACTTTCACCAGCAGCTGCGACACTAAGTGTTGTATCAACTCACCACTCTCCGTCTTTGCCAACGCCTCCTGAATCTGGGTACTCGGGAAACTCGGCCCTCTTGGATCTGCTTTCAGATACCCTCCACGATGTACCGGCTTTGCCCAAAGAAAATTGGGTTCGCGACCTGGAATTGATGCACCACTTTTGCACAGTGACGGCCGATACGCTAGCCATACGCGAGGATATGCGGTACACCTGGCGTGTCATCGTTCCAACTGAAGGCTACAGTAATGAATTTGTCATGCACGGCATCCTCGCAACGGCTGCCATTCACCGAGCGATTCTCTTTCCCTCGCGCCGATCAATCTACCTTGAATGCTCTGATTACCATCAAGCCTGTGGCCTGCGTACCTTTCGAGCTATTCTCTCCGCTCCCTTGAAGCGCGAAAATTGGCAGGCTATCTTTTGTTTTGCCTCAATGCTCGTTGTATGGGTGCTGGCTATGCCAGCCAGATCTGCCGATGGTCGCCTGCCCAGCCCGATTGCAAACGTCATCGAACTATTCTCTGTGATCAGAGGGATTCAAGCTATATTAGAGCCTTTTCAACACCCCCTTAAGAACTCTTCATTAACGGCTTTTGTGCACGGGGTCTGGACGTTCAACGATGACAAAGATTGGTCACTAAGGTGAGAAGCTCCAGGGACAGCTCTTTCAACTTAATACCTTTTCTTCTTGAAACTCACATCGTCCTCAGCTCCGCATCCGAGAGTCTCCTTCCCAGTGATACTATGTCCCAGCTAGGGAGTCTGCGGGGTTTGGTCGAGTCCAGCAACCTTAACCCGGACGAAAAGGAGGATCATATGTCCGCTATTTCGACTTTGGAGCTCTCGGTCAAACACATGGCCGTAGCCGGCCTGCGCATTGAGATCGGTATGACCTTAATCTGGCCTTTTTCTATCCCGCCACGTATCATGCGTGCTATTGATAACAAAGAATCCCTGGGGCTCATATTCTTGGCGCACTTCTCTGTTCTTTTTGCTTTTTTTGAACACCAATGGTTTGTAAAGGGCTGGGCGAGACAGGTCCTTGCTGACATTATACCCTGCATCCCGTCGTCTCATGCTTCGTGGCTGAACTGGCCGAGGGAACATGTTTGGAAATCTCGATGAGTGCCATGGTTGGTCGACATTCAATTACGAAAGATAACATCTGCCTTACTACTACACAGCTTGGCCCCAGCTGTCGTGTCAGTCGACCAACAACGAGCATGGATCACTCGTGAAGCTCATGCGGTCGGACGCAACATACAACTGCACATCCCTGATGCCCGGGAATGCATCTTGTGGGTCTCTCTGACCCTGGGACCCTAACGCTACGCCACTCTGGAGGGAATCAACAAATGAAACTTCACGATACAGCAGCCTATTGATCGCACTGGTGGCCTACCGGGGCTGCATACCAACTTCGGCCCCAAACCTCTCGCCTTGATTGGATCATTTGAGCCGCGATGCCCAAGGATCTAGCTATCATCCTTACGAGATCGAGATACAACTTCTCAATTCATGCTCTCAGCCGCCAAATCCAGTACGACACCACCACCCTACAGTAATCGGTCATATCCAATCCATCCTCTAGATTCCAGATCACCCCATCTCGCTTCGATCGGAGCACGTTGCGGACTTCTAATCCCGCATCCAAGTGAATGCTAGCGCGAACGTGCTAGATCCCACCAAACTACACGATTTAGAACAGCAACGGTGCTCTCCTATTCACAACCCTAGGGAAAGAATGGGGAGGGACAAGATGTCACGAGCCACGACGCGTCGGGTCTACTGCTCTTCAAAATCGTTCATTAGTCGACCCTCGTCAAACGATCCTGTGACGTGTATCTGCCAGGGATGAGAGAATATCCGTTAGCATCGGTCTGAGTTCGAGTTAGATCCGCCCGCTTTCAATTCCACGCTTCCTTCCAGAATGCCTCGGCGCTTGGGGAGTTCGAATACACGCTGTTGGAAATCCGTCAGGGCGGTGATCCTTCCCTGGTTCGCTACTCTGTTAGTACCATAGGCAGCATTAACTCCACTTATGATGTCGGAGTTGAATAATAAGGCCTTCTAAGCAAGATGCCAGGATGAGCGGACGGCTTTTGATGTCTCCATATTGATTCATTCGATACCCATTAGTAATAACCATAGAGTATCATTGCTCCCTTGGTTTTAAACTTCTAATAATAAAGTAGTCATTACGATACGTCTTCTGCTCCCGAACATGAGGGACAACATAGGTGTCTTCCCTTGCGGCGGGTTCGCGGGCTTAAGAAAATAGTGTCGTTGAGTCAATAGTCAATGATAGGCTCGCACGTGCATTTTGCAAGGAATCGTCTTTTGCTGTATATCCTATTTCCAGTGTACCTGTCTCGCAGGCTTGGCTTTGATCACCACTGCTGGGGGAAACGTTTCTTATATGCGTACATAGTTCCTCTATTGTTGGTTCCTTGCAAACGAACAAAGAAGATAAAATTATGATGTACAACTTAATCGGCAGCTAGGCCCGGTTGTGAGCTTTAAAACCAATGGTCAGAGCTTAATAAAGATGCATTATTTTCGTTGTTTGCGACAAAGCCGGTTGAGTCAAAACAGGGATATATATTTACCTACATAAATGTAAATCAATTGTTGAGCATAATGCAATAATAGAGGATAAGCCCTAAGAGCACTAATGCATATAGAGATATAGTAGTGAACTGAGCGACAAGTTTCATGATGTGTTAATACCAGGCATGGGGTCGCCATCAGACCTGTTGTAATAAGATGCCAGAGGAAGAGGCAACCAACTAAAAAGGTAAGATGACCAATAGTTTTTATATTTCTTTATATTATAAAGCACATTTTTCATTCGTCAAATAAGAACAGGCCGGCTGGCCCAATGGCAAGGCGCTTGACTACGAATCAAGAGATTGCAGGTTCGACCCCTGCGTCGGTCAATCTTTTTGTTTTTTCTTTTTGTCCCGGACGTCGATCGCTGTAAGTTTGGAGCGACCATGAAAAGAATCCCCCATGTTTTTTTTTTTTTTTTTTTTCTCGAAAATTTCGTCAAAAGAGCAGGATACCTATCAGTTTAATAAAATACCAATCTCTCCACCCCTCCCCAAAATCCCCAAACACTTCAACTACGCGGCACCTAATGGCCGTTAAACTGAACCGGCACTTTTAATGTACATTTTGCCCGTATTCTGACTTTATACCATACTGCTCCTGGTAGGTTGCTGACACCAACTGCACGGAAATAATGTGCCCAATGATCTCAGTATACTACGCCGGACAGCTTCCCAGTTGTTGGTTGTCAACACGAGCACTGACCCGAATCATAAAGAAAACGCACCTACCCGGAGTTACGAGGGCCCCCGTTACAAAAATAGCCACCAGCCTCGCTGTTCCATTAGTCAAGGGAACTATAGCGGCAACAGTGAGTATGCATCGTGGGAATAGACTCCGCGACCATCTAGTTGTAAATACGGCCGCAGCCTCGGCCACCGGCCAGCATGCATTCATGCAAGTTTCATTGGTCGCAGTGATCAAACACGAATTGTTCACCTCCGAGTCTATGAACTATATATAGACTATTTTCATATCAAGCACGAATCTCTTTCGTTGACTGAATTTGGTGTCGTATAGAGAGTGGCAGGTGCATTGTTGCCATATACCGGAACGCTTGCCCTACAGACGATCAATCCAATACCAGCGTAGTATTGAATCACACAGAAGTATGCTGCCACCTTGCTGCGTGCTGCGAGATGAACCCACTATTCACAGAGACCCCGAGGGCCAAACTCGCACACTATATTTAGTGCACTGCAACTCGAGCTCAAATGTACATTTGTTGCATAGGGATAAAACTATGCACATGCATACACAGCAAGGTAGGTTTAATGCGGTGGCTGGCTAAGCCACCTTGACATCTGTGTTTGCATTCTATCTTCCAATTTTTGCAATCATCTCCGAGAATATAGATATGGAGATCGGGATAATCCCAACCCAATCTGACGATCCCGAAAGGGCTGAGATAGTGTTTTGTTGATCCTTGATCTGCTGACGATCATTGGGCCCGGGTGGGGAGGTGTCCTCGAGCCTCAACATCAAGACCGTTTTCTTGACAGTCGCAGTCTTATATGATATTCTGGCTCTAGTAGGTGCCCTTTGAAGTGTTGGAATTAGATTCAATTTTTGTTCCGTGCGGGATTGTGCCTCTGTGCCTGGGCGCGGAAGAGTATTGTTCTTGTGCATTTGTATACATGAAATAGATAGACATGACATCTTGATTATTCTAACTCAAATAAGAAAATATTAACATTTATATACAGTTCGTAGCGTCATAAATTTACGGGACCTCCTCATACACCCGATCACCCTGCTTCGGCGGCTCCAGGAAATCCGACGGAACCGACTCCGGCAGCTGGTTATGCTCGGCCCAATCACGAATAGCATCGAAGTTACGGCAGCGATGCTTCGTGTTGAAGTCGACGAATGGCTCAGGGCTGTCGGGGTGAACCCAGACTTGACCGAGGACTCCGACGTCGACGGTGCACATGAGCTGCTGTCGGATGATGTCGAGACAGTGGGCTGGAGGAGTTAAAACTCGTCAGGGTCGAGGTAGTTATGTGACACTTACAGACGTGACGACGGACAATAAAGTCGTCGTTCTTGAAGGCACCATGGCCCTGCTTATGATAGTAATCGTAGTTGTAGTAGAGAGACTGGCGAAGGAGGTTCTGAGGTTTTGTTAGTGGGTTCCATAGCTGGGCTGGAAAGGTAGTAGTAAACCTACCAAGCAGTGGAGGTGGTGAAGGCCCTCAACGTTTGCCGGGTAGCCTCCACCGTACTTCTCGCTGATCTTGACCTGATCCTTTGCAAGGCCTGATCGTTGAGCTTCCTCGGCAGGGACCCGAATGCTTCGGTCTGGAGATTGTTATTATGGCCAAACTTCGGCCAGGAGGAGAAATGGAAGCTTACAGTCAGCACCAAGGGACTTCCACGCCGCATCGACCTCGGGACCGGCGTCCTTGCGGTAGATGTTCTCGTTGAGAAACGAGCCATTGAATTGCTCCTGATGGTACGAAATGCCGACGTTGGAGATCACGGGAGCTGCTTGAATTAGCCAATTCTTCCCGCACATGACCTAACGAAGCCCTACAATATTGAGCAACTCGCAAAGTGCAAGACTTGTCAGAATCTTGTTGCTGATGCCCGACCAGTGCACCTATTCCTAGCGATACGAGAGCCGTCGTAATGACGAGAAGGACGGTGCCCCATCTTTCCCAGTTGCTCTGAGGCTTCCGTTCCTGTCTCCACCGTGCCTCTTCGTCGGGGAGGAGCTTGTCGTTGATTTCCATGTCTTCAGCCGGAGTTTGATGTCCCATTTTTACGAAAGTAATTGAAGGGCGGACTTGAGTCGTTCAGAGGAATAAATAAACAGCCGGTAGATGCGACCGCAGCAGAAGCTGGTGATTTATGAGGCCGGCCAGCCGGATAAGTGAAACCTAAGCAGATGGAAGTATCCCGAAGCCACCGACCCAATAAAACCGGCTGGAGACATGCAATGAGGGTAAAAATAACTCAGGCCGCTGAGTTGTGAGACACGAGACCCGGTTTTCTGCAGGACGCGGCAAGCTAGTTGGTGTGGCTTGAGACATGGGCCGCCTAGCCGCATGTATGTCTCATTGGGCATATTGGGGTAGACCGGTAGACATTTGACTCGACCCTCTAGATTCAAGGTAGAAGACCCTAGGGCCACGCTAGCTTTCGTGCCACTGCCGCCTAGATGAAGTTTAACCCCGCCTGCAGCTTCGATCCGCATCCACCGGCTGATTTCCCGAGCTTTCGACAATTTGCCAGGTGAGACAATGAGGCAAGGCTGGGGGTTGTTTGTCTGGCATTGAGACAGAGATTGGGTGATAGAAAGGAACAAAATTAGCATGGAGAGCTGCACTGCACTGCACTGCACTGCATCACATCTTTTGGGAGGCAAGTTGGGTGAGAATGAAAAATCTTCCGTGGAAAGATCCCCGCGTTTGTAGGGTCGATGGCCGATGATACCATTCTCCGCAACGGGCTGGCCGGCTCATTTTTTGAGGTCGCACTGCATGCGATGGCCCTCATGCGTCATCGGGATCTCTGCTGATTGGAACATGCCAGGTTCCAGCTCGTTCTCCATCATGGAGCCGGATGGGATCATCCGAGACATGCCCAATTGTGGTGACTGGCGGTCATCACCGTGGAAGCCGACATTAGATCTATTTTTGTTCGGTGTATTATATCCTGTCGGACATTGGTATAAATATGCCCTCAGAAAGCGTACTGGGAGCTGGGAAAATATCTCAAAGCAATTCATCAAGCTCATCTCCTCTCCTGTCCATCCTTTCTTCCTATTCTTACCTCCAAAATGCACTTCTCTTCTAAGTCCCTCGCCCTCTTCCTCGGCAGCAACTTGCTGGCCGTCAATGCCGCTCCCGTGAGCAGCTCGACCTCGACTGCCCCTGCCACTACCACCACTGCTCCTGCCGGTTACGGCGAGTATGGCAACTACGGCAACTACGGCTCCTATGGCTCCTACAAGCGCGATGCCATCCCCAAGAAGGACGAGTCCGAGACCACCGCTGTCCCTACGACCACCGCTCCCGCCGACTATGGCAGCTACGGAAACTATGGTAACTACGGTACCTACGATAACTACGGCAACGTGAAGCGTGAGGCCCCCAAGGAGGAAGCCGACACCACCTCAGCTGCCCCGACCTCCACTGCCCCGGCCGACTATGGCAGCTACGGCAACTACGGCAACTACGGCCAGTACGGAAACTACGGATCCTACAAGCGTGATGCTGCTCCCGAGAAGAAGGAGGAGCCTTCTACCTCCGCTTCCTCCGCCGAGCCCACCTCGACCGGCCCTGCTGACTACGGCAACTACGGCAACTATGGAAACTACGGCTCGTATGGTTCCTACAAGCGCGACGCTCCCAAGGAGGACAAGGAGGAGCCCTCGAAGACCACCTCCGCTGAGCCTACCGCCACTGGCCCTGCCGACTACGGCAGCTACGGAAACTATGGCAACTATGGCTCGTACGGCTCCTACAAGCGTGATGCCCCCAAGGAGGACAAGGAGCCTTCCAAGTCGACGACCACTGCTGCTGAGTCTACCTCGACTGCTCCTGCCAGCTACGGTGACTACGGCAACTATGGTGCCTACGGTAACTACGGATCCTACTAAGGGTCCATCGCTAGGTATGGGGCAAGGTGCAGTAGTGCGGTAACACATCGCGAGAGCGTGTTACTGCCGTTGCCTACAAATCACGCATGGTGCCGAGTAAATACAAATCAGACGCAAAGCAGGCAACAAGACAAGATGCATGTTGACCACGGTTCGGAATAATGATAAGTGTTAATTAGACTGAGTTTTTACATAGCGATCATCATACTTAGCAGTCACTTGCATGTTTAATTAAGTTCAGATGAACCTTTCTCAAGCCACAACGAGCATTCCTCTCCACATTCCGCAGATAGATAACACAGGTGTCACCTGTTCTCTCTTCCCGATAGGGCGGCTTTGGTGGGCGATGGTTCGTGATCAAATCGCGCATCATCCCCTGTTTGGGCGAAATTATCAGTGCTCATGCATGTTCTTCCCATAGTGTGGGCGGATCATCGTTATCGTGCAGCCAATATTGGTTCTTCAGCCACCGATCGACATCCATGCATCTCGTGCTGATCTGGACGAGTCGTCGCCACCCCCTAGCATGAGAAGTAATTTTTGCTACCCAGACCTCACTTCCCAGGTGCAGTTGGGCTCCGGTTCTCAACCTCACGGCCTCGCCCTGAAACGCGACACAAGCACCGTTTATCCCCACCCTTTGTTTCGATGACAATATTACTCGTGTCGAAGCTGAGATACCAGGATTACGAACGCTTACCATGGAGGGATCAGGTTTGTTCGCTAGAGGGAAATATGGTCGGATCACATTGCTCACCAACTTCCGCTTCAGAGAAACCTCCTCCATACGACGATACCCTAGGACCCGCCTCCGATGTCGAAGTCACGCATTCCCCACAGTCGTCCACTGCCAATGAGCGCAAGCTCGTGGCTAAGATCGATCGGCATATCTTGCCATGTCTCTGTGCCATGTATATACTCTCATTCTTGGACCGGTAAGAGGGTGTTCTCAAAGGACAATCGATGCCACTTTAGCTAAGGGGTACGGACAGGGTCAACATCGGAAACGCGTCTATAATGGGTCTCAAAGAAGAATTGAACATCGAAAATGGGACCAGATATAATACCGCCTTGACGATACTCTTCGTGCCTTACATTATCTTTGAAATTCCGTCGAATATTTTGTTGAAGAAGTTCAAGCCGCATGTTTGGCGTGCGTTTGTCCTCTCCCCATACGGCAGGAAGACCGGGCACTGATTGAAAACATGGGTAGTGCCGCTGTGTATGTTTGGATTTGGCTTTGTCACGATATGTCAGGGTCTCGTGCAGAATTGGGGCGGATTGATGACGACTCGATGGTTCTTGGGCATGTTCGAGTCGGGTCTTGTTCCTGGGTGTGAGTCGCCTGGCTTCCGATACCTGGTACTCTTGCTGATGGTTTGTATTTAGGTTACTACTTGATCGGAATGTGGTATAAGCGCTGCGAGGCCCAGAAGCGATTCAGTTTGTTTTTCTGCTCCACGACGGTGGCTGGGGCATTTGGTGGGTTGCTTGCCAGTGGGATCGGTGAGATGGATGGTCTCCGTGGGTATCGAGGTTGGCGCTGGGTCTTTATCATCGAAGGCCTCTTGACCTGCGTGGTTGCGATTATATGTTTCTTCTTTGTGGGAGATTTCCCAGAGGATGCAAAATGGCTGAGTGAGGACGAGCGAAAATTTGCCATCGCGCGACTTGCGACGGATACAGGGAAGTCGGCTCCGCAGGCTCGGATGGGGATCAATGATGTCTTGGATGTTTTCAAAGATTGTAGGTGATGGCGGTGATTATTTGGGAAATATCTCTGACTGGAGACCAGACTAGATATTCGTTGCTGGATGCATGTATTTTGGAGTCTGCATTCCGATCTACTGTGAGTGAAGCCTATCTGACATTGACACCAAAGCAATACAGCTGACGAGAACAGCATACGCAAACTTCGCACCTACAATCATCAAAACATATGGCTATGACAGTATGTCTCTATCGACCTGCTAGATACCCATACGCTAACAGCACAGCCATCCATACGCAACTCTTCTCCATTCCACCCTGGGTAGCAGCATTTGTCTGCTCCATGCTCATTGCATTCCTCTCCGATCGATTTCACCATCGCTATATCTTCGCAATGATCCCATTACTGATCGCACTGGGAGGATTGGGAATCCTACTGAATATCTATGGTCCCATGCATCGGCACGTGCAATACGGTGCCCTATTTCTGGTCGTCAGCGGATGCTTCAGCGCGCCGCCTGTCCTGGCATGTTGGTTTGCTATGAATCTGGCTAGTCATAGACGACGCAGCGTAGGTATTGCGTGGATGGTTGCATTTGGAAACTGTAAGTCTCATACTTTTCGTTCCTTGTGATTCCTTTTTCATTCGGGAAAAAGAGCTCTGATGGATTATAGTGGGTGGGATCATCAGTCCCTATTGCTTCCTGTCGAAAGATGCACCAGCTTACCATGATGGGTATATTATTTGCATTGCGTTTGTTTGTCTCTCGGCTGCTACGGCATCAATCTATTTATTCGGTGTGTGGTTTGACAATGTGAGGCGGGAGAAAGCTGCTGCAAGTGGGGCTGTTGCAGAAATCACGGAGGAAGAGGAGTTTATGGGTGATATGGCGCCTAGTTATCGCTACGTTTATTGATGGTAGTTGGACCCGTGCTAGAAATATATTCAAAGAGGAATGTGTAAACCTCACCAAATCATCTGGTCATAAATGGTGTCGAATCCATTTCAATTGATCCATAAGCTATCAGTTTTCCCGCCATTAGTTGACATGAGACGAGAAGTCTGGGAGATTAGAGATGATTAAAGTTTCTGAAGGCTTTCTGCTCTCTAGGGTCGTTGGTGTATAAGTCTCAGCCAGTTTGGCAGCCCGCAGCAGTCCCAAGGAGTACCTACATCATGATGGCAGTCTAAATCAGCCAAGCCTAAGCCCTTCAGGCATCACATAGGAGCAGATTTTCGCCGCTCGTTCATTACTGGTCCGTCACCCAGTTATTGAGGTGACGCGAAGGTAGATCCTGTTCTAGTCAAGCAAGTCGCGTAGCAGGCTATCTGTAAGATCGATCACCTCGGCTCTTGAACTTTGGGATCCATACCGGTGTTGATAAAAACATAATTGAGAGATTAATCCCAGATCAATGAGGAACGAGTATCTTGGCTAGAGAACCAAAGCGCGTCCGGCCTCGAGCAGTATCTCATGTTACTGTTTGTTATATACGATACAGCCTGTACCTCTGTTCATAACCATCCGAGTCAAATATGGGGTACCGTACGGGCCATGGTGGTGAAAATTTATATCTGTATAGCACAATCGCGGTGGACTGATATACCGCCATCAAGCGCGGATTATTGGCTAGATAATGGCTTTTTTGATAAGTTTCGGCTTGATAAATCAAGCGAGATTATTCAATTGACAGCAACTGATTGGGAAATGTTTGAAATATGCTATGCCTTTATTTCTGATATAGCAGAAGACGGGATAAGGAGACGGAGTGGGCGTATTAGTTTTTGCCTTCAATAACCAAAGAAAAAGCCCCTTTCAACAAGCAGCTCGCATGGCTTAGTTGGTAAAGCGCATGACTAGTAATCATGAGATCCTCGGTTCGAATCCGAGTGTGAGCATTTCTTTTTGCATTTTTCCGGTCTTCTCCTGGAGCACCGGATTCTTTTCCTCTCTGATCTTAGCGTGTGCGGCAATTGCCACTATTCGTATCTGGTGGGTCTCGTCAGGAAAGGCAATATCACCCGACTCCGCATACTCCGGCCTCACGTACCCTACGAAGATGTTTGCCATTCCCCCGCAGCCATCAAGCATCGTAAGAAACTAGGTCGTTTTTTATCATAGGATGAAATAATTAATGGATTGATTTGCATTCAGGCTTTATTATCTTTGAACACCAAAACCTGCTTGTTGACTAGCAGTTTCCATCGACTCCCACTAAATATTTTCCAAATCTTGCATATGTTTCCTCTATGATTTCTGAAAGTTTCTGGTCCTAGATACTCCTATTAAAGTATTCAGGGGCACTCTGTAAGAGCCGATCCAGGAAACAGCGGAAAGCTTCTATCTTGCATTTATAGGACTTTCTAGTACTCCTTCCTCAGGTGTCCCGGAGTAACCCGGTGTTGGCCTAGATTTTGGGGCAATATGGCCTATTAAATGATAGAAAATGCCATTTTTCAAAACATTGTTATTGCAGGCTCATTATGAGCTGGCCACCACCAATCTGACCATTTGTGTTCGCTAGTGATACGACTGTATCCCACCGGAAGGTCGGGGGATTAATTGAGAGCCATTCGTACCCATGTCTGGGATGAAGAGTAACCCGATTTGGTATCTATTACGCAGCACAATGTAGAGTATGCTAGGGGAGATAGCGTGCAGCAGACACATAGAGACCCCGTACACTCCGTCATCTATAAGAGGCAGGCCGACGGGACGACAAAAGACCACGATAGAGGAAAGACAGTGGTACGACTAACTAGGCTGGATCTAACACAAAGACTAGAGATGCCAACTCTGACAGAACTCGCTGAAGAGGCCCTAGCCCATGCCCGTCGTCTGGATGCATATACCGCGGCGCAGGGCCTGTCCCCGGTCTCGCTGGCCGATGACACGCTAACGACCGCCCAGCTGCCGGCGGAGTTGGAGACCGCGCGGTCAGCGCTGGTCGACTCGGCGCAGATGATGAAGCGATTGGCTCAGGGGCCGTTGGGGAACATGATGGAGATGGCATACAGTGTACGTTTTTGTCTTTTGGTGTCGGGGGGAAGAATGTGAAGGCAATAAAGGATAGAGAAGGAAAGTGAAGATAGCACTGCTAATGATCAGATTCTCACATAGTTTACGGATATAATCTCTCTACAAGCCGTCTACACCTACAATTTACCAGCCCAGGTCTCCCAGAATGGAACGGCGTCCTACGCTGACATTGCCCGAGCAGTATCCCTGCCGGAATCTACCTGTCGACGACTAATGATACACGCCATGGAAAACGGGATCTTCGAGGAAGTTGAAGGCCGCGTAAAGCACTCTGCATTCTCGCGCATGCTGGCTGTCGACTGCGAGGCCATGCAGGCTGTCGGCATGGTGCTTATGGAGCTCATCCCCGCGGGACACCAGACCATTGACGCCCTGACTCGCTTTCCAGGCTCGCAGGAGCCAACTGAGACGGGATTCAACTTGGCTCACGACACGCCACTGCCGCTCTACAGTTTCCTGTCACAGCATCCGGAACGACTGGCTCGTTTCGGTACAGGAATGAAGTTTTTTTCACGCGGCGGTGGCTTCGACCTTAAGTTCCTGGCTATGGGGTTTCCGTGGGGGGAGATCGATCGCGAGGATGCCGCTGTGGTGGATTGTGGTGGCGGGGTGGGCACCGTGTCGCGGAGACTGGCCACCTCGACGGAGAAACTGCGGTTTATCGTGCAGGACGTAGCTGGTCCGGTGGCTTTGGGAAGGAAGACCTTGCCTGCGGAGTTGCAAGGTAGGGTCCGGTACGAGGAGGCTGATTTCTTTACGCCGCAGAAGCTGGTTGGGGCTGACGTCTACTTCTTCCGTTGGATCCTGCATAACTGGAGCGATGCTTACTGCGTGCGGATTCTACGTAACCTGGTGCCCGCTATGCGAGCCCATTCGAAGGTGCTGATCTACGAGTATATCCTGGCGGAGGAGCCGGAGTTAAAGTGGTCGAGAAAACAGGGGCGGTAAGTTGTCTTCCTCTACAGATTGAACAACCCCAATACTAACTTGAGTAGAAACTTGGATCTCGTCATGATGGCCGGTTGGAATGCCAAAGAGCGATCTCTATCTCAGCTGTGCCAGTTGTTTGAGCAGGCGGACGAGCGATTCGAGCTGGAGGGATCATGGCAGCCGGAGGGAAGCACCATGACAGCAGTCTCGTTTGGATGGAAAGAAACTAAGAATTAGTAGTTAGTAGCAGGCATGGTAATGTTCATAGCATTGTGTGCCCATTCAAATCAAGCTTTTCATTCTAAGTTGACATATATACATGTAATTCCTTAAGCAAGGATCAAATCAGCCGCCTTCTCAGCAATAGCATAGAGGATAGCTTGATAATGTCCCGTAACAGGGACCGGCATCACACTGGCATCCACCACGCGCAATCCCTGCACTCCGTTGACGCGAAGCTGTGTGTCCACAACCTTGCCCATGGCTGCCGTTCCGGCCGGATGATAGAAGGTCTGGCCACCGTGCTTGACAACCGCGTCGACCGTCTCGTCCGATGAATCCGCCTGGATTCCCGCGAAGCCGGGCCGTGTCAGTTCGCCCTCGACGATAGCCTGGCCCTCAGGCGTTCCTGTCAGCACTTTCGCAACCTGCCGAATGCTCGCACGCAGGACTGCCCGGTCGACCTCGGTGGCATAGTAGTTGGGATCGATGCGCGGCGGCGTCTGCGCATCTGCCGACGCTAGAGTAATGCTGCCGCGTGACGTGGGTACCATTCCCAGCACCGCTGTTCCGATATGCGTGCCGTCCATGGGCACATCGACGCCGGAGATGGCAGCTCCGGCTGGTGCATACACAATCAGCGTCTCGGCGTGGGCGAAGTCTGGCGCCAGGTAGGGGTGGTTATCGACAGTCTCGCCGTCGATCTTCAGCGCGCGCTCCAGATCCACGCGCGGCGTCTGGACCGTCGCATTCCAGTCGCAGGGCAGGCCCAGTCCGTAGGCCGCGCTACTCCACTGCGCTGTGCCCAGTGACAGACCCTGCTCGGGGTTCTTCAATTTCCACCATTGATTGAAGGAGAAGTGGTCGTGGAAGTTGCGGCCGACTTCCGGTGCATCGAGCACCGCCGTCAAACCGTGGGCCTCAATCTCCTCGCGCGGCCCAATGCCCGACAGCAGCAGCACCTGGGGTGTGCGATACGCACCGGCCGACACGACGACTTCGCGACGAGCAGTGAATGTGCGCCCGTCGACCGTCTCGACGCCGAAAGCCGTGAGCTGGCCTTCGCGCGTCTCCGTCAACACCTTCTGGACCAGCGTCTCAGTCACAATCTCCACATTCTGCTGCTGGCGCAAACCATACGCCTCGCTCGACAACTGCCGCTTGCCTTGGTTCCAGTTTTCCACCAGCTCGCCCAGCCCGAGTGGCTTTCCCGCATTGGCATCTGCTACCACCGAGACACCCACCCGTTCCCATGCGGCCCGCAGCGGCTCCTTCAGTGGATACTGGCGCTCCGCGCTGCTCGCCGCCACAGTCACATTGTGAATGGGCCCGTCCTTACCGTGCGTGGCCTCATCGGCCTCGCCAAAAGGTAGTTTAGTCTCGCTGCGCTTGAAGTACGGCAGCAGGCCATCATACCCCCAAGCAGAGTCTCCGACCGTCTTGGCCCAGAGCTCATAGTCAGCCGCGTTTCCTCGCGTCCAGGTACCGTAGTTGGTGGCCGAACCACCGCCGACGGCTTTGCCAGCGCTGTTGTAGCAGACACGGCCGTCCAGGTGTGTCTGCGGCGTCGTGCTGTACGCCCAGTCCAGCGGCGAGTAGTGGGCGCCGAAGCAGGCTAATGGCGCGCTTGTCAGCGGGTGATCAACAACAGAGGAGCCAGCCTCGAGCACGAGGATGCGCGCTTGGACGTCCCTTTGCGCGATGCGGCCGGCCAGTGCGCTGCCAGCTAGGCCGGCGCCGATGATGATGTAGTCGTATTCGTCGGTGATGGACATGATGGAATCGATCAGTGTGAAGTGAATTTAAGCGAAACAGCGAAGGATTTGAGAAAAAAAAAGGTAATACGATCGAAACCGGCAGGATTGGCAGGAATCACCGTGTCCGTAGCCACTCCCAAGAAAGCCCCGGATTTAAATGACTGGATTCTCAGCCTCGCGCCCCTTATGGTGAAGAGTAATCCGGAGTTTGATTCTCGTAGGACGATCGAATCGGAGTAACTCATTTGCTGTTGGGCAGATCTTGGCTACGGTAAGCGCTAGGACAGCAGGTAGTAGGCCCCACGCGAGTGACGGAACATGCTTGCGATGCAGCAGGGCCCATCCTGGAATGGGAGGACCAGACTTAGTCCATCCGGGCCAATCGAGAGATTTTAGCCGACTGTTTATTAATACGATGCTGATTTGCAGATGGAGCGGGGGTGAGGCCAAATTAGATGAAGGAAGAATTGGCTTTACATGGAACCACGAGCGGCTGATCTCACCCCTAGCCAAGCAGGATCCTTAACCTTCTCAGGGAGAACAAAGTGCATTAGAATAAAGGGTGGAACAAACACTAATCATAGAACAAAGAGATCGGCCCACCCCGGTGCAACGCCAAACGCATTCCCACCCAAACCGGACAATTCCCCGATGCGAGGACTATATTTCAATTGAATCACATATCCCAAAGATTGTTACTCCCTGGCCTGGACCCCAAATGCTATGTTACTTAAATTCAATCAAAAGCCAGAGGTGTATAGAATTGAACAAAAAAGGAGTAATAAAGGGGAAAAAAAGGAGCCTCATGCCTCCCCTGTCACACGCATCTCCTGCATCTCCCATTGCGTCTGCACCGTAATCTGGCCCGCTTTGCGACCTATCCCCGGGTCCGTCTCGGTCGTACGTCCAAGTGGCATGGTTTCATCGCTGGCTTCGAGTCGGCGAACCTTGGAAACCTGCCGGAAGTACCGGAATCGGCGTACCAGTGGGCCGAGTAGAGGACCACAAGCCACCGTAATGCCCAAGGCTGGCTCGAGGAAGCTCCACAGAAGCGGGTAAGAAGCGGAATAGGTAATGTCCATGTAGTCCGTTTCCATGAGACTTTGAATACGGAGGATGCTGATTATCATGGTGCTGTGGGAACGTGGCTGCGTTAGTGTCTGTGCTTCCGAGGAGAGGGGAGAGTAAGAAAATGGAATATGGATAAGACGAACAGAATCCCCAGGCCGAAGATACCGAACAGCGCCACACGGTTGCCTTTGCTGACTTTCAGTTTGTAGATCATGGGCAGTGGCAGGACAAAGACGCAGACGTCCGTTATGAGATCCAGAACGCCGACAGCGAGAAAGGTTGCTTTTTGGTTGGCACAGCGGCCACCTGGAATCGTCTGGTCCCAGTTAAAGGCCAGCGGCGTGCAGAGCAGGAACGCGGTCAGGATGACCATAGCCCCCCATGACAGGATGAAGCCAATGGTGACCCATGCGGCGATACGGAAGGTGCGCACGAAGAAAATACGGCTGTAGAACAGACAGATAGAGGTCTTGATCAGACCCAAGGTTGATCCGTAGAATGCCTGCATTGCCACGAGAATCTAGTTATGGGTAAGCGAACACTGAATAGTAGGTGGCAATCTAGCCTAGTTGTTATGGCTCTAACGAGTGGTTCCCGCATACCTTCAGGAAGTTGGTGATATGAGACGGCGGGATTTCGCTAGCGTGATGACCGGCCGAACCAAGAAAAACCTCTGCACGAACACGATGATTAGCCCTCGTAGGTCCTAAACAGCCAAGAATAAAGGAGGGGGTGGCTGGAATCATACCTAGCACCACGGCAGCACCCATGCCGTACAGAAGAGTCTAAGCGTTCAGTTAATTTCGAAGACTTCGGTGACCCCGGGGCTTGTTCTCTGCTGCAGACCATACCTGTGCCACGAGAATCACATAGTCTTCTGCCAGCAGTTTTGTGTGATTCATACGCTTGGCGACTAATCGAAGAACGACCGACGCTGTGGAGGTGAGAGTGAAAACAATAGCCACGATGAAAATGGCCACGCTGCGAGAAGAGCTCAGCTCGTCGGCGGCCGTCCGATGGGCGGAGGACTGGTCCATGGGCGCAGATATTGCAGACACGCACACGCACACATAGATTCTCCTGGAATAAATCTGCTGACAGGGAGCGTGGGATGATGTTGGGACCTTATGTAGAGCTTCATAGGTATCTGCAGGGGCCGGCAGATGACTAGTTGGCTGGGTTCGAGTGGTCGTACTTGGAAACGCAACGAACGGCCATGGTGAGATTTGAAGTTCTTGATCGGCCCCAAAGCAACCTGCAGAGGCCATTTGCTCGCGTCGAATACTTGCAGGTACTTGCAGGGAGGAGGGTGTCAGATCATCGGGACCCCCCCAGGCTAAGGCGCACTTCGGACGTCTAACCACTCTTGAACGTCCTGGCGTCCTAAATGTTAGACCCCAGAAATCTATGATTAATATTCTCGAATACACCCCCACTGGGGTCTGCATAATAACATACCCCGGAGTCATATGGGTTTATCATGTTGCCCGCCTATCGCGGTGGCACTAGGGGGTCTGGCGGTCGACTCCTAAGAGACCGTTTGCTTATCCTCATATGAGGCCAAAAGAATTGCGCGAATCGACTGCATTTCCGCCCTCATGGGTCCAGCTAGCTAACAGAGTCGAGGCTCATTCGCCAACTAGGCGCTCGTGGTAGAAATTATGAAATTATGTTGCATTCGGAGGCCCCGGGGGCTCCCAGTACCCAGCCTGCAGTAAGAAGTACGCCGGTCGCTGTTAGAATGACGAATGTAAATAGGATAGTGAAGGCCTTCGAGCCCACAGAATTAATAGCCACCGGATCCTCAAACCGCCAGGATTGCCCCATCCCCCTTTGGAGCGTTGCTCGGCGTCGAAGAATAAGCTCGCCCGGTTCTGATGATGGTCAATGCGGCCAGTGTTCTCCATTTTGGAGATCAGACGGTGGACATCAGCTCCTCACTGCAGGAGCTGGCTTGTCTGTCCAAGTCGTCCCAAACGCTTGCCACCTTTCTTCAGGTTGGCGTCGACACTCTGCGCGGAGCCCTATTCTCTTTACCGTCGGCTCTTTTATCTGAATTGCCGTGGCACACCTTGAGGGATCTCGGAGATGCCTTGGCAGAAAGACCGTATGAGAGCGCTCCTTTGGCGCCCGCAGTGCTCTGTATCTGTCAGCTAGGATATCTCCTCGTGTAGGTTCAAGGTCCTGATATTCCCTTCTCGTATAACTCGCGCTAACGCCGGCGATGTGATATAGTCATCTAGAGCGGCAGCCCCAAACCTTGCTCAGCAGTGATAAGACGATACTGCTGGGAGTATGCACGGGCATGCTTCCAGCATCTGTAGCAGCATGTATCTCGTCCGTGACAGAGTTACTGAGTATCAGTCCCGAACTGATCCGAATTGCCGTGCGACTGGGGACTCAAGTATCCAATCGGTCTCGAAGCTTGGACAAATCGACAGGAAGATGGGCATTAGCTTGCGCGGGGCTCACGCTAAACAATTTACAAGAGGGTATCGGCCGGTTCCATCGGATTCATGTTTGTCCACACTGATTCTCTTGCTATCGAGTTATACTGACAAGAGGAACAGTCCGTGCCTCCAGCCAGGCGACTCTATATTAGTGCCTTGGTGAATCAATCATCATTCACAGTCAGCGGCCCACCATTGACGCTGCAGCGCTTCTCGGATTTTATAGGAACGCAGTGCCCTGAAGCTCGGAGGACCTGGCTATCCGTATACGGCGCCTACCACGCCAGTCATATCCATGGCGAGGATATTGAAACGATTCTGGGCGATTCCCCTATGCTTGACACGCCGATTTCGCTGGATAGGTCGGTTATCTCAACTAGCACTGGTCGTGCCATGGGTGACGTGTCGACACTGGGGGATTGCCTGCACATTGCTCTACATGATATTCTGCGGCGACCCCTGGATTGGATGGCAACAATTGAAGGTCTGGTCAGCTGCGACCTGAAGAATCCAGTACTTGCTGTTATCGGGCCATCTTACATGACGAACCGCTTGAAAGAAAGCATGAAATGGGTCGAAAACACATATTCAGTTGACTCAAAATGCACCGACCAGAAACGAGACGGAGATATTTCCGGCAGTTTTGCAATTGTGGGAATGTCTGGGAGGTTTCCAGGCAGTGAGACTCTAGATGAGCTCTGGCATGTCCTTGAAGATGGACTGGATCTTCACCGAGAGGTACGCCTGAACCAGTTTATTAGACTGGGTTTGGCTAATGCGTTGACTATCACTAGATTCCCCCCAACAGATTCCCCGTCGAGACACACTGCGATCCCACAGGCCAGGTTCCGAACACAACGACAACGCCATACGGCTGCTTTGTCGACAACCCAGATCTTTTCGACGCCCGTCTCTTTAACATGTCCCCGAGAGAAGCAGCAGCGACAGACCCCATGCACCGACTACTGCTCCTAACAACCTACGAGGCGCTTCAAATGGCAGGATACTCCCCCGACCGCACACCGTCGACGCAGCGCCATCGAATTGGGACATTTGTGGGACAAACCAGCGATGACTGGCGTGAGGCCAACGCCAGCCAGAAGATCGACCCCTTCTGGACCACCGGTGGTGTGCGTGCCTTTGGTCCCGGCCGGCTAAATTACCACTTTGGCTGGGAGGGGCCTAGTTATAGCATCGATGCCGCTTGCTCATCTAGCATGGCAGCCATTCAGATTGGCCTGACTGCGTTGCGCAGCCGCGAATGCGATATGACCGTCGCTGGGGGTGCTAATATCATGACCTCCTCGGACCCGTTTGCGGGACTAAGTCGAGGGAGCTTTTTATCGCCCACTGGATCGTGCAAGACGTGGGATTCGACTGCAGATGGCTACTGCCGTGGAGACGGTGTTGGTATGTATCTCTCTCATGGGTTTTGGGTTTTATTGCTGACTCGTGCTGATTAGGGATTGTGGTCATCAAACGCCTGGAGGACGCTATCGCAGACCGGGACCGAATCCAAGCGGTGATCAGAAGTATTTCAACGAACCATTCGGCGAAAGCAATCTCGATCACACATCCGCATGCCGGTACTCAGCAAAGGCTTCTCAGAAGGGTTCTAGACGAGGCTGGTGTATATCCTGAGGAGGTGAATTACGTTGAGATGCATGGAACGGGGACACAGGCGGGTGATGGTATCGAGACTAGCGCCGTCTCTCAGGCACTTTCTTCGCGACGGGCCGATAGTCACCCCTTGTATATCGGGTCTATCAAACCAAATATCGGCCACGGGGAGGCGGCGTCGGGCGTCGCATCGGTCATCAAATCAGCCTTGATGTTCCAGAGAAATGTGATTCCACCGCATACCGGAATCAAAGGCACAATCAACCCAAGCATTCCCCTGGAGAAGCTCAACGCGGTGAACATCAGGATACCGATGGAGAGAATGTCCTTCACGGCAGACCCAGCTGGTGACGGGAAACGGCGTATTCTCATCAATAATTTCAATGCAGCAGGGGGGAACACAAGTATGCTGCTTGAAGATGTACCTCCCGAGCAACCGGCCTGCCATATCCCTGATTACCGAAGTTGTCACATCGTCACGGTCTCTGCAAAGACGCCCGACTCCCTCCAAGGAAATGGCGAGCGATTGCTCAGCTACCTCAAAGCCCATCCAGAAACAAATTTCGGGGACCTAGCCTATTCCACTACGGCAAGGCAAATGCATCATGGATATCGGAGGACTCACGTTGTCGAAAATGTCGAGCAGTTAATCGCATCGCTGGGAAATGATCGAACTACAAATTCCGATATGTCCCTGGCAAATAAAAACCCTGTCGCCGTTTTCCTCTTTCCCGGACAGGGGTCGCTCTACTCTGGCCTGGGGCACAAGCTTCTGTCCACATCCAAGGCATTTGAAATGCGGATCCACGAAATCGACGAAATTTGCCGCATGCTGGATTTGCCATCAGTTCTTGAACCCATGCGGGACCCGGAATTCGACTATACAACCTGCAGGCCGGTCCAGGGACAGTTGGTCATTGTAGCGTGCAACATCGCTCTAGCCGACTTGTGGACCTTGTGGGGCGTTTCACCACAGCTCGTAACGGGGCACAGCCTGGGAGCATACGCTGCTTGGTACACAGCAGGAGTTCTTAGTCTACATGATACAATCTATCTGGTGGGACAGCGGGCGCTCCTTATCGAGCAGACCAGCACATGGGGCAGCCATGCAATGTTAACAGCCAGTCTGTCGGCAGAAGACCTACGAGTTTATCTTCATGACTTTTCCTCCTGCGAAATCGCATGCTTCAACGGCCCAAAAACCACCGTTGTCAGCGGGACGACAGACGACATCGCCAGTCTAGAGACCAGGTTGAAAGCTACCGGCGTGCAAACATCGTTGATCAATGTCCCTTATGCGTTCCATTCTTCTCAGCTTGACGACTGCCTGGACGGCTTGCAGGCTCTCTGCGAAGAAGTGGAGTTTCATAAGCCTCGGATTCCGATCCTCTCGACATTGCTCGGCGAAGTTGTCGCTGGTGCAGGCATCATCAATGCAGACTACGTCACGCGGCAAACTCGACAATCTGTGAACTTCCTCGATGCAATTAAATATCACGCCGCCACAGTAGGATTCAACGCCAAGTCCACCTTCTGGATCGAAATGGGTGCCAGGACCTTATGCCTGCCGATGGTGAAGACGATTCTCGGTAGCTCCGCGGTGAACGCCCTGCCGTCTATGATGCCGCGTGAGGAGAACTGGCTCACGTTGAACAAGAGTCTCGCAAGGGCCTACTGCGGTGGATTCAATATCAACTGGACGGAAGTGCACAGGGAATACGAGCCCTCGCTGAGGCTGCTTCCATTGCCGAGCTACGCTTTCGACCTCAAGAGCTATTGGTTGCAATACGAAGGGGACTGGCTGATCACGAAGTCCAGTCAACAGGGATTGGTCAAGTCGGGGCTCTCGGCTAAGAAGACGCTTAGTGCCACGCTGCAAAAGATCGATAGCGAACGTTTCTTAGCTGGCGAGGCGATGGTTAACTTCGTCTCCAATCTAGCGGATCCTGACTTAAACGCGGCCATCTCGGGTCATCTAGTCAATGGACATCGGCTTTGCCCTAGCTCGGTGTATGCAGATATGGCGTTCACTGCGGCAGCATACATATGGCGTCGTATGGAGAATGGTGAGGTGCCTGCAATGGACGTTTCGAGCATCGAGGTACGGCAACCGCTCTTGTACACCGTCGGCGATGATCGCCTGGTGAAAGTCACGGCTTCCAGAGTGCCGGGCGCTCAGTATATCACGATTCAAATCAGCTCCATGAGATCCAATCAGGAGGAGACGATACACGCACAGTGCGAGGTCCACTATGGCAATGGTGATGCGTGGATGACACAATGGGCGAAACAGCATTACCTGATCCAAGGGCGGATGGACAGTCTAGACAAAGCCTGCCAGTCGGGGATACTTCGTTGCATTGAGCGCAGAGAGGTCTACAAAGCGTTCGCCACATTTGTTGACTACAGTTCAAAATTCCAGGGCATGGACGATGTGTTGCTAGATCCCCAGCTTTTGGAGGCTTCGGCCGTGGTGCAGTTCCAAACCACCCCAAGCGATCAAAAGTTCACTGTTTCTCCGTACTGGATTGACAGTCTGGCTCACCTTTCTGGATTCATTCTTAATACCAGCGAGACTATCCCGGATGACGTTGTGTATATCTCGCATGGCTGGGGAAGTATGCGCTTTGCTCGCGCTCTGTCAGAACGCTCCAACTATCAGACATATGTTCGCATGCAGGAGACGGGCGAGCCCGGGGTCATGGCTGGAGATGTATACGTTATGGAGGAACAGAAGATTATCGCAGTGGTCAGCGATGTGAAGTTCCGCTCGATCAAGAAAAGATTCCTGAATGTTCTTCTGCCTTCCAACACCTCTGGAGGCAGCACTTCTTTCGTAAAACAGAAGCCCAGTGTGGCGAAGACCCCGAAAGAAAGACCAGACGGCATTGAGCTTCCAGAGCCGCCAAAAAACCCTTCCTTTGATAAAGTGATCTCTCTGATTTGTGAGGAAACTGGCGTGGCCGTGGAGGAGCTGACCGACGAGACTGATCTCGCGGACATCGGACTGGACTCCTTGATGGCGATCATGATCATAGATCGGTTGCGACAGGAGCTTCAGGTGGAAATACCAAGCTCGACATTTCTTTGCGCTCAGCTCGGTGACCTGCGCGTTTTCTTTGAGGAGCGCTTTCAAGACGCCATGGATGCATATTCCACGGCTCCGTCCAGCATCAAATCCGCGTCACCCATCAGCACTCCTACCAGTGAAGACGGGCCGAGCTTTGCGGATACATTGCGAATGATAATTGCAAACGAGCTGGGTGTCCCCATTAATGAAGTCCAGCCCGACGTTGCCTTTTCCGATATGGGTGTTGACTCACTCCTTGGACTGACGATTATCAACGCTGTCTACGAGCAGACCGGTCGAAGAATCCCTTCCACTTTCTTCGGTGATTATCCAACCTACGCGGAAGTGCAAGAGGCTTTTGGAATTCCATGTACTACAGAGCCACTACCCATAGCAGCCATCGCCGCGATTCCATTGCCCCGGTGCCAGTCCGTCCTTCTCCAGGGTACTCTTACCTCGCGCTCTCCGGCCTTGTTCCTGCTCCCCGATGGCTCCGGAAGCGCGGGCTCATATGCTGGCCTCCCTGCACTGGGAGACTCCAGTCGACCGGTCTGGGGGATTAGCAGTCCGTTTCTACGATGCCCGGAGCAATTCCAGCACTCTCTGGAAGAAGTAGCGGAGATGTACGTTGAAGAGATCTTGCGATTGAGCCCCAAAGGGCCGTATTTGCTCGGTGGATGGTAAGCTATCTATTCTTGCTTTTCCTTTCCCACCCCTACGAGTCAATCTAACAAAACACCTGTAGGAGCATCGGTGGCGTCTACGCATATCAAGCGACTCGCCTTCTCCGGCAACGCGATAAGACCGTCAATGGTCTTTTTCTCATCGACTCGCCATGCCCTGGAACAATCCCCCCTCTAACCCACGAGACCGTGGACCTGCTAGATAAACTTGGCATCACGACTAGTAGTAAATCGCAGAAAGAACGCAGCGCCACGAACGCGCACTTCCTGGCGAGCATCGAGGCACTGAAGACATATACGCCGCAGCCTATGATGAACGAGAACGCCCCACCGTGTCTGACGCTCTGGGCGCGCAGCGGGGTGTGGGAGTCTGTCGTGGAAGAGCAGCAAGCGAAGATGAGGGCTACCTGGGGCAATGACACTTGTGACGCCCAGCGATGGATTATGGATCCAAGAACATGGCGTGGTTCGAACGGATGGGATCAGTTGATGCCACAGATTAGTGTGGAAATGGTGGATGGAAACCACTTTAGCATCATGAGGAGACCTCAGGTATGATTGGAATTCGCCAAAATCATTAGCGAGTGCTACTAACAACTTGATTAGGTTCTCGAGGTTGGTCGGACCCTAGCGAGGTACCTAAATGAACACTAGCAGGAGTAGGGGAGGGGGAGGACGATTAAAAGCTATTGTGAAGAATTGCGTATGTACCAGATAGACTAAGTAGACCCAGTAAGCCAAGTAGAGTAGTTAATACGACTCCGTGAACTCCGGTGGGGGCCGAGTCAGGATGATGTTGGAATACGCCACGCTTCAGTATTACCAATTTAAGCCATGCAGACAGCTCGTGTGGTGCAGAGTAAGCCAAGGGACTAAATCGTTGGGCGGAATGCACGAAGTAGACGAGGCACTCGAGAGCTCCTTAACTGGTCCGAATTCCTCTGTGAGGCCGCTAAAGTCTGACTATATCTGACTGCAGAAATAGTCCTGAATAATAGCCGACAGTATAGTACTCTACAAGGTTACATCTTCAAATTTCACTCATGGAAGACGCCTGACACACGATCCCTCAAGCCCATCAGCTTAGCTAGAGGCTAGACAAGGGAGCAACGTGTGGTCCGATTGACTCTAGTGGATGACGCCCTCGCGGTCTCAAAATGCGTCGTACCTGCCGATCTCTCCGTCAGCTCAGCTGAAATCTCAACTCACGCGAATCGCGACAATGGCTCTTCTTCGCGCGTTTTCTTTCCTATCTATATTGGCCGTGTCGACCGCCGCGGGTCCTTTCGACGCCCCCGAGACGTCTTTGGGTACACCCGGGGATGCTAGCTATGACTACGTCGTTGTTGGTGGCGGCACGGCTGGGTTGACGATTGCCGGACGTCTGGCCCAGGAGGGGGGATACACGGTGGCCGTCATCGAGGCCGGAGGATTTTACCAGGACAATGGCAATCTGAGCGTCATCCCGGCCTTTGATATCTGGTACGCGGGTGCTAGCCCGGACGACACCAACCCTAACATCGACTGGGGCTTTGTGACGACTCCTCAAGCGGTGCGTAGGAATGAAACCTATGAGAAAAGGTAATTTACTTTGCTGACATGGTCCACAACTAGGGTATGAATGGGAGGGAATTACACTATGCACGAGGCAAGTGTCTGAGCGGCAGGTGAGGCAATCGCACATATCCACGATTACTATTGACTGTACCGCGGCTAACGGGTTGTACAAGCTCTGCGCGAAACTACATGACCTACCATTGTGGTACTACAGACTCCTACTCAAGGTGGGCCAAGGAAGTGAACGACGCTACCTACGAGCTGAGCAGTTTCTGGCCGTACTTCCAGAAGACGGTGAAGTTCACCTCGCCTGACAACAAGCGACGCGCTGCGAACGCCTCGGCTCCGGACACAGATCGCTTCGCTGAAGGCTCGCCGCTGCATGTCTCGATCCCAGTCTATGCCAACCCATTCTCCTCTTGGGTGAAGAAAGCTCTCAAATACATGGGATTCGAGGAGGCGAGGGACTTTCTCAGTGGCAAACTTTCCGGAGTTCAGTACAACATGGTTACTGTCGACCCGCGGTGGTCGACGCGTAGTTCGTCCGAGGAATTCATCCGTAGCATCGGTGTCTCGGATAACTTCAAGATCTACGCACACAGTATGGCGCAGAAGGTGTTGTTCAACGGCACCATGGCGACTAGCGTTAAAGTGACTACCTCTGGTAAAGACTATACCCTCTCTGCTAAGAAAGAGGTGATCCTGTCTGCCGGCGCTGTATGTCCAACTTCGTTCTCCCCTTTCCAGCAGTAGGTTCACAACATCGCTAACACCGAGATACAGTTCCAATCGCCGCAGCTTCTGATGGTCTCTGGTGTTGGTCCGGCCGACACCCTCGAGCAGTTCGACATCCCCTTGGTTAAAAACCTGCCCGGCGTGGGTCAAAACATGTGGGATCACCTTCTGTTCGGCCTGTCATACCGCACCAAAACCATCTCGCATTCCGCCGTCGGAAACGCCGAGTACATGGCGAAGGCTACGGCTGAATATCTAGCCGACGGCAGCGGCATGCTCGGCAACCCAGGTGGTGACATCGTCGCCTGGGAGAAACTGGCCGGGAAGCAACTCAAGCGCCTGACAGCTCAGACGCAATGTCGACTGGGCGACTCATTCCCTGCGGACTGGCCCGAAATGGAATACATTACGCTGGACGCCTACATGGGCAACAATCAGAACTACATCACGGGGTCGCCTCAGGACCCCTACATGTATGTCAGTCCGGCGGCGTCTCTAGTCTCGCCTTTCAGTCGCGGTAACTTGACCATCGCTTCTGCCAGCATGGAGGATGACCCCGTAATCAACCCCAACTGGCTCACGGATCCCGCTGACCAGGAACTCGCCATTCTTGCCGTCAAGCGCATCCGTGAGATGGTCGACACCAAGGTCATGCAGAAGGTGATTATCGGGTCTGAAATTTACCCTGGACGCGACAAGGTGTCGACAGATGCCGAAATCCTTAACTTCGTCCGTGACAATGGAATTCAGATCTTCCATGCCGCAGCTACTTGTATGTTACTTGCTTTCCTTTCTCTGCAAAATTCCACAAGTCTAACCTGCACTAGGCAAAATGGGCACCTCCGACGACCCTCTCGCTGTTGTGGACTCTCAAGGCCGCGTCTTCGGTACCTCAAAACTTCGGGTTGTCGACGCTGCGGCCTTCCCATTCCTTCCACCTGGGCATCCCCAAGCTACCGTTTGTAAGCACACCATTGTTGCTGGAACCAGACACTTCTCCAACCTAATTCTGGATACAAGCTAACTTATGTACCCTTACAGATGCACTGGCCGAGAAGATCGCGGCGGATATCATCGGGAAATAGACATTGACTATCAAGTGGATGCATAGCAACGTGCTCAACATGGTAATACGGTAATACCATAATGGCTAATAATTAGCTTGGGCTGTTTCTGTAATCGTAGAAACTGCCTGTATTGTATAAGTATGTGCGTATACTATATATATCCTTGCACAATCTCTGGCCAATAGAAACTTGACACGGGGCGTGGTAGGACTGCTCTGCAACATGAGATAAACACTAAAAACCAAATAACAATTTCCTTCCCCATCCCACCTCTATCGGAGCACCTTGAAGGCGACCCCACAATATGGAGATCAGCCGGGGTCGTCCCGAGTCGAAAACCGCGCTAGTACGGAGTAGACACTAGTGGGTCACATGGCCCACTCCCAAGGATCGGAGCTCCACAGTTTGAGTTAACCCCGCTTTGTCAGCGGGGATAGCGGACTCTCTTCTCTTCTCTTCTTTCGGCGCCTTCTCTGCCACGAGGCTACAATTTACCAGTCCGACAACAAAGATCCTGCCTCTGTCCCCCCCTCTGCAGCCCTCACCATACGGAATTCCACAGTCCTGTCATGTCTGAGTCGAATTCAATTGACAAGACTAAGCCTAAACGGGTAATTCGTCGCCGCCGAAAATGTCGCGCCTGTGATTCATGCTTCAAGAAGAAGGTAATCATTTCTTTTCCCTCAATCATTTTAAATGAATTGAGGCTCTTGAATGACTTGTTCATGAGTATAGATTCAATGTGATCGAGCCACACCCAAATGCAATTGGTGTTATCATCATAACATTGCCTGTACCTTCACGCGCAATGGAGAGCGTTTCAAAGACCAGCAAGTGCACCATGCCATGTAAGTCGTTGTCGTATTAATCTATAAACAATATCATAGAATGCTTAATTACAACAAGCTATGAGCCTGCGCATATACCCTCTCGATCACCTGCACCAGAATATTTGCTTCCCGGTCCTGATGGTATGTATGCCATGGTCAATGAATTTGTCTTCCCCAACCGGATCCAACTCCGACGCTGAAAAAAGTAGCCTCTCATCATATATGTCATATAAACCATGGCTTTTCTTTGGGTTCAGCTGGCCTGTATCCTGCGCTCTCTGGACCCACAGGTAGACCTCATCATAGACTAGCCCTCGGTAACATCTGCACATTCAACGGGCTGCCATTTTTCTCCCCAAGTGGCAGAGAATGGATTAAGGAGCAGACCGGAGAAGAAGTTCACCTAAGTCCGTTCTCCCCGGACCGAAATCGTGCACCTTTCACAAGTGGACCGGCCACCACCACGGGATCATCTCATTGTTCAGTACCTCTTCCGACAAAGACATTGCTATATCAAGTTTTGAACGCATATACCTCCTCTGTATTTAGCCACATATTTCCGTTTATAACACCTTCACTTTTCGAACATACTATCCGCGCAGCTTATCATCAAGAGCTGTCTCCTACATCTCCAAGTGCAGCCAGCGCTAGAGCGTGCGTGATGGCGTTTCTTGCCATGGGGTCAATGTTTTGCAGTTCATTGAATACCGGTCAAATGGACGAGTTTGCGTCTGAGGCGTATCACCTATTGCCCCAACTACTCGGAGATTCTGTCACCCTGGACGGCCTGCAAACACTTCTAATACTGGTGAGCTTTCCCCAGTGGTGTAAACTAATTACGTACTGCTAATGGCTTCCATCACAGTGCATACACAGCCAAGCTATAATTGGCGACCTGTTCACCCTGGAGCTTCTCATAGCCGCAGCAACAAGATTTGTCTTTCACCTTGAAGGGAATATACTCCCCACCCATGTCGATGGCCCGTCGTTACCACTGCAACGACACATCCGCATCCTGTTTTGGCTATGCTATATTGTGGATCACGAACATAGCCTGCGAAGTGGTCTGCCTCCAAACTTTGACGACGCCCACTGTGACCTCTCTATTCCGGACTGCTACGGTGATTGCTCTGCCCCTAGTACCTGCTCCCCTCTATTTCTCCCATTCATCCGCCTGTCGATCGTCCAATCGGAAATATACCGTCGACTATATGCAGTTTCCGCCCTCCGACAAACCGACGCCCAGCTACTGCGCACGATCCGCGACCTGGATGAGTTGCTAGAGAACTGGAAGCTTTCAGTTCCAATTGATAACAGACCCACATTCACCGAGCGACGCTCTGACTCGGGGAGCATGCCCTCGTCCGTCATGCAACTGCAATATCACTACTGCATGGCCACTATCCACCAAGCAAGCGGTCGCTGTAGCTCCTGGGCCCAGAACCAGAACACTCATGGTCCAGGCTCTAGCCTAGCAATCAGCGTTGAAGCTAGTCGGTCGCTTTTGCGAAAGTTATCGGAGTCCGAGCTCGATTTCCATCGCTATAACTTGTTGTATGTCTGACCCTATCTTTCTGTGGTGGGTACCAATATGCTGATATTTTAGGTTCTGTCTCCCGTATTTCACAGCTGTCATGATTCACCTGTTCTGCAATTTCCTTCTTCACCCACTTGACCCGGGCTGTCAGGCTGATTTGGATATCATGGAGAGAGTTCCGCAGCGGATTATGGCCCACATGTGGCCTGAGGCGCCCATTACGTTTCGAATGCAGGTGGACTTTGTGAAGGAGTTGAGTGGCGAGCTGAAGCGTCTTGCGCATAGTGCACTTCGAAAAGCTCTAATTAGAGAAGCCTAGTGTGGGTTTTAATGCTCGGATGGCATGTATGCAATCTTATTAGAGGATCATCTAAATCTATGGGATGATTTCCTAGAACAGCCAACAACAAGCGTATAGATATCATTGCACAATCTATTCATGGCGTTGCCCTGTACTTACTTACATTAAGCAGCCGTGGGTGACTGACCTACAGGTGATCAGCAACAAGCTTGATCTCCCCCCGAAGTTCATAGGGGCGGGAGCAACACTTGGACATGTCATATGATTTATGAAAGTAGGTTAAAGCCATAAGTACGGCAAATGACTTGGATAGGTATTCTGATCATCTTTAATGTAGACTTGAACAATCCTACAACTCAAATTTCATGCCTTGTAACATGTTCAGCAACGCTGATCTTGAATACAACGTTAAGAGAAGAAGCATTGACAATCCTGGACTATCCATCGGGACTAGTTAGCCTTCTCGATTGGAATGTTAATTTGCCTTTCAAGAAAGTAAAAGATAGAATCGACAAGGTCACACAAATTGATGCTGCACAAATGGTCAGCTTCAAGGGACTGAGCCCCAATCACTAGTCATACGGCGTTGAGTATTAACCTTACCAAGAACCAGGTTCATATAATAATACCCCACCGTATCTGCCAACGCACCTGAGACAAGCGGCCCGACAAGTAGTCCCATGGTGAAACTGATATTGGAAAGAGAGTAACTGCGTGAGTATCCGCCATGAGGGCCAAAAATACCGGGGTTCTTCGTCTCTAAATCATCGACCGTGCCTAATATTGATAAAGATGCAGTTAATTAAATAGAAAAAGGCTGCGATTCAGGTCACGACGGCAATAGAAGGAACGTACAAGTGATTTCGATTGTCCCGACACTTGTTAAGAGGTTCTGAACACAGCCGATAGCGATGATGGTGATAATGTATATAATCTTGGCGTTTTTTTCAGACCCAATCCATGTGTGATCGTCCACTTTGTGGGCCGATCCTAACAGCCATAGTAGAGGGGCCAGGAGAATAAAACCCGTGAATGTTGGTATTCTGGTTCCAATTATATCTCGCAAACAGCCACAGAGAGGGCTGAGTAGCACAGTGGGCGCCTGGAGACCCAAGAACAAAAGCCCGGCCGGTAAACTACCCCATCCAAAGGCCTGCTTGACATGGGTTGGGAGGGTAGTATTGTAACTGGCAATTAGGGACGAGTGTGCCATGTAACACAACAGACCGACAACAACTCTAGATTGACCAAGTATGGTCCGGTAAAAGGAAATGGCCGACATGTTGGTGTATTTGGTGAGCAGTGGGCTCTGTTCATCAGTATGCTCTGGTCCCTCGTTAAAATTGCTTTCTCTTGTGCAGATGTTATGGTGAACATTGACATCATGTTGCTTTCCTTTTCGTGGGTTCTCAATCATAACGATTCTCATGATGATATCCAGCAGAAGTATGACCAGCACAGCTGACCAGGTAGTCCAATACCCGACCAGCTCAAGGAGTAATCCGGCGACCGCTGGACCCGAAAGAGCACCGGCACTCACGAAACTGTTCACTAAGCCAAACGTCTTTTCCATATTTTCTGCCTCTATCGTGTCTCTGAGGGTGGCATAGCCGACGATCCAGGCCGTTGTGCCACCTATTGCTTGGAGTGTTCGGCCGATGAAGACGCCAGCCACTTGATGGAAGAGTTTTAGCATGTATGGTAGGCTCAATTATCTCGTCGCTATCACTTACATTTAGTTGACACTGCCAGGAAAAATGTCCCGACAAAGGCAGTGCCTAACCCAAGTATCAGAGGCAGACGCCGAGATCCGAGTCGGTCGGCCAAATACCCTACCAGTATGCCAGCTACCACTGCCACCGCGCCATATGAGGTGAGAACCTGATAAGTTAGGCGTTGAATGTCAGTGGGATCGGTATGGTTGCGCTGCTCGAGAATGTACGGTAAGATTGGTACCACAAAGCCATAGAGGAATGTTTCTATGAATGACAGTTAGAATTTGTACGCTGTTGGTGATGTGGATATAACAAAGGGACAGAGATCCCGTTGTAAATGGCCTGAGGAGGCGGCTGTTGGTAGGAAAAAAGACAGAATGAGAGTCTTGCCAGCAAATAATGCAATGATGATACAGGTAATTATGAATGCCGATGATGACCTCCACCTATATCCCCAGGGCTCCCGAATGAAGTTATGTGAAGGCATTAAGACAGCGTTACAGAAATATAAAATTTGTGTGTGTAGGAGAAAGGCAGACGTAATCTGTTTGTGGGAACCAAGGATGGCCAAAATGATCACTGAAAGACTAGAGCTGGCAATGGATATGTGGTCTTCTATCTGAGGCGATTACGCGGCATGTCATTGCATCTAGCCCTTTTTTGATCATGATTAATTCTTACGTTGAGTTACAGGTCGGTACTTGCTCATGCAAAGGATCCCTGAAAGCCTTCCCAATTTTGTTTAGTGGGCTGCATATCCCGTAATGGGTGTCTAACCCTTCCTGTTTTGGGATATATTTAGTGACCGAGCATACATAACCCGTGGAACGACGCAATCAGGAATCCTCCTATTGAACGAAACCTCTCGCACTAAAGGTTGGCAATTATCACCAAAGAAATAGTCAGCAGGGATGCCGTGGCAATAGTTAGACTGCTATATGTTCACCAGACAAAACCCGAATTACGAAAATATCTTTTGCTCAGTTTATTCGAAATCACCGTGTCATAACCTACTTTGTTTGATGAGTTGCTACCTGTTTCACCCTTCGAGAAACTCGATTCATACCTTTCTATCATTATAGTCTGATTGCAATTTCCTGCTCCTAAGCAAATTCTAAAATTATGGAAGTCGAAGCAGAGCTCATGTTCGATGATATCGCCAAAAACTACGAAGAAACCTTTGCCGAAGACCCCAGCCTGCATCAAGTGATTGACCAGGTCCTGAGTCTACTCAAACCAGAGTCTCACGTCCTCGATGTAGGCTGCGGAACAGGAAAACCAGTATCCTATCGACTCACCGAGGCTGGCCACGATGTCACCGGGATCGACATCTCCCAGAACATGCTCGACATTGCCACCCGCCAGGTCAAAGGACAATTTGTCAAGTCGGACATGACCAAGTACGAGCCAGTGAAATGCTTCGACGCCATATTTGCCATCTTCTCACTTTTTAACATCTCGCGAGCCCATGTGCAATCTATGGTGGCTAGATTTTACGATTGGTTGAACCCAAATGGTCGACTTGTTCTGGCTACTATCCCCAGTGGGTGCCTGTTCCAAGACCCAAGTGTTTACGACGAGTCTGGAGAATGGGCTGATCAGAAACCTATGTATTTTATGGGGCATAATTTTCACGGGTCCGCAGCGACAAAGCGTGGTTGGGAGAACTTGTTCGCTGAAATCGGATTCAAGGTGGAGGATCATTTCTCGTATCATTTCTCGCCGCCGAGCTTGGATGCGCATAGGATGGATCCTGATCATTTGTATTTTATTCTTTGTCGAGGCTACTGAGACTGGCTCATCAAGCACTGGCTTAGGACATTTTTAACTTCTTATTTAAGACATAATTCGGGGTAGTTCTATGAAACTTTATGGATAAAGCCATTTATAACCACGCCCATCCTCATGGATAGATTATTTTTCCTCCCTCGGTCTAGCCACCAAAACCGCTACCTGATCTCCAATAGCATGCGGACGATCTAGGAAATGGAACCTAAGCCGAGGAACCAGGGCCTGCTTCATTCCATCAAAGTTCCCATCCTCAAGACACCACAATCCCGCAATCACCTCTGCCGCCTTCTCGCATCGCTCCGACAACTCCTGCTCTTTGAACTCGCAGTACGCATCAACTCGATGAAAGGTAATATCCCCGAAACCACACTCAGCGAACACCTCGGCTGCCTTGTGCAGCAGGTATCCCTGGTGATTGGGGAGCGGGTTCGACGCACTAACAGGTGCGCAGACGGTGTTCATCAAATCGATTATCTCATTATCAGGCGCCCCTTGAGCAATCACGATGCGGGAAAATGGCGCAGAGCGGTCCGTGACTCGAACTATTTCGCGGAGTGATTTCTCTAGATCTTCAACATAATGCATAACCCACATGGCTACTACAGCATCGAAGTGGCCATCTGGATAGGGTATGTTCTCAGCCGACCCTTGGGCGATCTCTACGCCGCGATCGCGAGCATTCGATGCTTGAATACTGTTACGATCGGCGTTGGGCTCGATTGAGTAGGCTTTGCCGGTTCTGGCAGCGACTTCGATTGGTAATCCTAGGATAATTGTAGCAGTGAGATTATTGAACTTCACAAGGGTAAGGTGTATAGGTGCAGGGTATGTGTTGCTTACTTCCATACCCGCTTCCAACGTCTAAGACCCTTTGGTTGTTTTCCAGCACTTGAAGAACGAAGTTGAACTCATCGCGAACCAACCGCTCTACGAACGGTTTCCAGGCTGCCTCGCTAAGCGGAATAGGGCCTCGATACTTTTCAGGAAGAGGATATGGCCCTAAGATCGAATGATTCACGGATTTGTGGAAGCGCATCAGGCATTGATGTTCTGAGGGGCGGTCTTTTTCAGCCGGAAGGTGGGTGTCTGCACGTTTTTCAAAGGACAACCCGGCTTTGGCGAACATGGAAATCCAGGCCTCAGAGGAAAATAGGGTAGAATAAACGACGTCACCGTTCCAGTGTAAGGGATATTGGCGAACACAGTATTCTTTCGGGTTGTGGGAGATATCAATGGCCAAGTGCTCCACTGGAGATGTAGCTAATAAAATCGAGCCACCAGGCTTTAACCAATCGCCCATCTTGAAAATCAGGGAGCATACCTGTGCCCGACTCAGCTGGTTCAGGGAGAAGATGGCTAGAATACTATCGAAAGTTTGCTGTGGCATGTACTCCATCTCGTTGGTTGTATCGAAGTGTCCGGGAACATGGCTCTTCACGAGGTCGACCATCTTATGGGATCGATCAATGCCATAGACTTGACGGCCTGCGGACGAAAGCCGAAGAAGAATGCGCAGCGATGCAAAACATCCCACCGAAAGGACAGATGATTCAGGAGAAATGCCTTGAACAAAGTCTTCGATGAATCCGTTCGCACTCTCACTCTTCATTATATCACATGGATCGGAAATGCTGTCTATGTTGGAGCCCATATTCAGTGTTCGTGCCCAGCAAATGTGAACAAACAGGCTGATAAATAAAAATGACCTAATTGATATATTGCGTGCTGAAGGTTTCTTGGAAATTCTCAGATAGTGCCTGAGGATGTTGCAAGGCTTCAGGATAAAATATTGTAACTAGCGTTGGACTTTGATCATTCAAAGGCCAATACAGCATCTGTTTTCATATTGCATATACTGTTTCCTTGCATCGCTGTTTGCCAAAGCAGACTTTCTCCAGTACAGCCGTCAGGGTACTATTACAGGCTGGAATACAAAGAGCTGGGTAGAGCGGATACCTCTAAGAGGAGTATGGTCGATAGAAAGTCAGAATCCTGCACTGGCTGGTAATATGTTCGTGGTGGACCGTTACTGGCTGCTTCGAAAACCCCCTTGCAGAGCAAAATGACCTCTGTCCACAGTTTAAATCTCTACCATGTAACATGCCTAGCATTTATGACCCGGTGACTATAGTGTTCAGTGTCTGTACCACATCGTCGGTACAGACATATGACAAAGGCTCTGACTGTACTGGCTGCAGGAACAATTTGGCTCAGTTCGGTCCTAAATAATTGGTAAGAGATTACGTGGGATAAAATCTGTATGCTGAATTGGCCTCATCAAATTCTTCGCTTTATGACTCTTTGTCAACGTAGAACCAAGGCCCCAGGTTTGTCTTCGACATTATTCGGCAGGGGATGAATGGTAGCGATTGGAGACCTGGCAGGAAACTATACCCCATGGCGCTGAGAAGGTCTGTTTGGAAACAAGGCGCAAAGTTCATCAAGTAGTAAGATGACGATTGCACATCGGTCAATTATGTGTTTGCTGTTCAGGGCTAGGGCACGTCAACTCGCTATCTCTGAAGCATTTAACCACGGTGCTCCACCCCATTATACATCACCCCGTTTCTAGATACTGTGCTGCTTTATCGATTTCTTACTTCCATCTCGTTATTCCTCGTCGAATTATTAGAGCTAGAATGGCTTCGTTATCGGTCGACTTGATAGACACCACCAGCCCTGCGCGACATGTAAACCATACAGGGACTTTATCCGATGGCCCCAATGGCATCAAATCCCTGGACCTGAACCTCTCTGTCAATGGGATCAAGGGTTCAAATGAAAACGGCTTCCTCACCTCGGTGAAGGATTATACTGCGCCACTAGAAGGTACAATAGGAAAATCCTGAAACAATTGTTGATATACCGAAGCACGATGGGCCTAGACTAACCTAGTCCTCCATTAAAGATCACAATGTTACCTCTCACAAGCTGAACGACGGTGCCGAGGTTGACACAAGAATTGCCGCTGCAATACGCATAATCCTTGAATGTCTCGGCGAGGACCCCAACCGAGAGGGCCTCCTTCGGACCCCTCAACGTTACGCCAAAGCCCTGAAATTCTTCACCGAGGGCTACAGTATTAGTCCCGCGGATATTGTCAACGATGCAGTTTTTCACGTTGACCACAGTGAGCTCGTGTTGGTCAAAGACATCGAGGTCTTTAGTTTATGCGAGCACCACCTGGTGCCGTTCATGGGCAAAGTATGTTTATTTCGGTGGCCAATGACTAACAAGCCGGATACTGACTTCTGTGTTTCTAAGATTCATATAGGTTACCTTCCCCGAGGTCGAGTCATTGGTCTATCTAAGCTCGCACGAATTGCTGAAGTCTACGCTCGTCGGCTCCAGGTTCAAGAGCGGCTTACGCAGCAGGTCGCAAGGGCTATCGATGAGGTTCTGCGTCCTCGAGGGGTAGCGGTGGTAGTCGAGTGTGCGCATATGTGTATGGCGATGAGGGGAGTACAGAAGCCAGGTGCAGTGACTGTGACTCAGTGTAAGATGGGCGCGTTTGTGGATGACGCAAGGCTTGATGAGAGGTTTCATGCTTTACTGGACATGGGTAAAAAGTGATATAGCTAAGGCAATCTCAAGAAGATTACATTTTAGATGGGGTTAAATCTACACTGTTACCTTGAAGCGATAATGCTTTGATAAATGAACCGTTCGAAGAAAAGTCCCCGACTGGTGGAGAATAGAAATTAACACAAACATTTCTCTAGGAACAAAAGGACTTGAGGAACTATGGCTACGGCGTAGGAATGAACCAATTTAATTGGGTGCAATGACAAAGGTCTAGTAGACCTGCCCAATAGTAGCTAAATGAAACATTTGCCAGGAATGTATCCTTGCTGCATCTTTGGACAGATAACCACGGAATTCGGTTGCAGGTTGCAATGCCAAATTAAATTGCATCGCAATTCCGGGGGCTATGAATGCATATTCCATAACCTTCAAATCCCGGGACAGTAACCGAGTGAACGTGGTTTGGGCCATCCAGCGTAAGCACTCGACATGCTACCAGCAGGGACAGCACATATCAGGCCTATTATGAGCTAGTCTTGTTGAGGATGATGACACAGGTTGCAGAAAGTATCACAGTTCTTTCATTCTCAGTAGTCAATAGAGATGAGAACCATCTGCATTATGTAGGACCCTCTCATGAGCACCGGTATCTGTTCTTCACTTCGTGTTCAAGTTTCAAACCTCTCTGCATAATCTTTTCATTTCTGAGACAAAAAAGTGAGATATGATGACAAAGAGAACTTACATGGGTTAAGGCCAGTTCTGTGTGGTTAAATTGATATGGCTACGTAACTTTTGATGTAGATAGAAACATAGGCTGCATGGATTAAAACATCTGGTCTAGAGATTGACCCGCATGAGAAGTGTTTTTGTCACAAGAAAGTTCTCAAGATTGTTCATGTATCCTTCTCGACCAAGTCCACTTCCTTTACAGCCCCCGAAGGGCATGTCCGTGGCTAATGTTGGACTGGTACAATTAATCGCCACTGTTCCAGCCTCCAGCTGCTTAGCAACACGCATTGCGCGATCAATATCCCTAGTAAACACTGACGCGTAAAGCCCGAACTCATTCTCATTGGCACGTTCGATCGCCTCGGTCTCGGACTTGAAGCGGTTTATCACGACTACTGGACCGAAGACTTCCTCCTGCATCAGTGGAGAGCTTTCAGGGATATTTTCGAAGATGGTGGGCTGAAAAAAAGTCCAGGACCGACTTTTCCGCCAGCCAAGAGCAGACCATCTCGACGCCCAATTTTAATGTAGGATTCGATTTGATCCCGTTGAGCAGCATCGATCTGAGGCCCATGAGAGGTATCCTTGTCAAGAGGGCTACCTGTCCGAGAGGAGGTGAAGGCCTTCTTGAAGAGGCTAATGAACTCCTCTCCGACAGATTGATCAACGTAAAGGCGGGAATTTGCTATGCAGCTTTGTCCACTCACAAATGTCAGGCTTGCTGCCGTTTGCTCTGCCGCGGCCTGGAGATCTGCATCGTGGAATATCAGTGCAGGCGACTTGCCGCCTAGTTCCAGGTGCAGATGCTTCATGTTAGAGCTCGCCGCTGCCATTTGAATCTTCTGTCCTGTGAGAGAGGAGCCAGTGAAGCTTAAACACCGGACATCCATGTGTGACGCCAGGGCACTGCCGGCCGGCGTTCCGAATCCCGATATCATATTCAACACCCCAGGGGGAAATACTGCTTTATCTACCAAGGTAGCTAAATATAACGCCTAAAATACCTACTGTCAACGCTACAGTCCTGCAAGAATGACAAAGCTGAGGAGATAACTTACTGATAGCGGAGCCTTCTCACTACTCTTGTGCACAACCGTGTTTCCTGCCACCAACGCCGGCGCCACCTTGTATGCAAACAAAAGGATCGGGAGATTCCAAGGTGCGATGCAAGCCACGACTCCAAATGGCTGCTTCACCGAGATGTTGACATGACCAGGCGTATTAAGGCTCGCTGTTCCTTGGGCATTCTATCCTGCCTCGGCGAAATAGCGGAAGAACGATGCCGCGACTTGGGCCTCGAAGAACCGACTAACTGGTTTCCCTGTCGCAATAGCCTCGATACTTTTCAACTCCTCTTGAGATTCTTCGATCAGATCCGCGAACCTGCGGACGTAGACTCCTCTTTCGCCGGGACTAAGCGCTTTCCAGGTAGGGGAGGCGGACTTGGCTGCAGCGACTGCATTATCAACGTCGGTCTCATCCGCCTCGTAAACTGCAAAGATTATATGCCATTACTATATAGGATAATGAACGTGAGTGAAGATGATATATAGCTGATCATGAGCGAGTTCATCTTCTGCTGTCGGACTGTGCACAGAGAACCTATTTCCCGTGCTAGAGGTACAAAACTGCAGGTGTTGCGTTTTAGTAAAATTTCCCTTCAGAATATTCGTTTGAAGACGTAATTACCTTGCCATTAACATATAAGCGCGTTTCAAACAGTCTGTCTATTGTCATTTCACCGTTTCTTCCAGATTTGGATGTTCCACCTGCTTAGGGAAGTATATGGCGATCCAAGTTCATTTTATCGATAGGCTCGTGGGTCGCTAGGTCCTCTGATAGCGGGCCTTGTTTTCTAGCAGATGGCCTTTCCCATTGCTTGGCTTTAAGACAAAGAATGTGCCCACTAGCTCGCAGTACTTTGATTTTTGATTGCTTAGGTAGACGCTTGTGCGTCAAATTCTGTCGAGACCATGCGTGTCGGAACAGCCATGCTTACCTAGCCTGAGATGTTAATTCCCGTAGCAAAGGTAATGTCTCGTTGATCCAGGAGATTCCTAGCTTCTCGGCGTACTATAACACAGGCATATTTTAGAATAAAATGAGTTACACGTCATATGTAAATGGGAGATATGCAGGTTTGCTACCCAGCACACTGCGGACACGTAGCCCATAAGTTGCTAGTTAAGTGAGAATTTACAAGTGCATTTGAAGAATTTGGTTGATCTTTTGTGAATATTTTGCCAACCATGCCACACCAACACTGACCGTACCTCGCTGCCTTGTATCCAGGCATCTTCATTTGACTCCCATTACCCAAACACCAAAGCTCTAACCTCAATGCTCTCCCTTCCCGGCGTCCCCACCGGAGTCCTCGGATCATCAAACGCAGAATGAGGCACCTGCATTGCCACGTCCCCATTGGAATCATTACATTTCAGCAGCAAACACTCATTTGCCTGCATTCCAGACCAATACATCCATCTCTGACTCATATTAAAAGCCACCCCCACGATTTCTCCCGTGCGCTGCGGCAACCGGAACTCGATAGGAACCAACTCCCCAGGCGCAACAGAAGACCCACTCGCAAACGCCAGCGGACAGGACTGCAACGGTCCTTTCAGTGGCTTCCAGACATTCACGATGCGGTAGCGCCCACGGAGCAAGCTCTCCGCCTCT
Organism: Aspergillus ochraceus; assembly: GCA_004849945.1. Taxonomy (NCBI): domain Eukaryota; kingdom Fungi; phylum Ascomycota; class Eurotiomycetes; order Eurotiales; family Aspergillaceae; genus Aspergillus; species Aspergillus ochraceus. The sequence goes on along the minus strand of SSOS01000001.1, from coordinate 624,022 downwards.
TCCGTGTCCGGGATGCATAGTCGCACGCGGGCGGCGGCAGCTCGCGCCGTCTGATCTGCATGCGCTGTGTGCAGAGGCTTACTGGCTGCGCTCTCTTGCTGTTTGTACTCCATGCGGATGACGTGGTCGAAGATAATGACCCGGTGAGCGCCAGGGATGTGGGCGAGCAGGAGCCGTTCGACTTCTGGGTAGAAGTTGCGTTTTACGGTTTCGTCGGAGAGAAATGTTTCGTATGGGGTATTCGATAGCACGTTGGAGAGGGCTTGAAAAGCGTCTTCGTCGAGGGTATAGTCGCTTTCATGCCCGCGTATGTCATGTAGTTGGACTGGAAGCGCTGGTTCTCCGTAGTTCAGTGCTGGAACACCCTCTGGTGGGTCCCCGGCATACTGAAATGGTTGGGCGCCATCTGCAGGCGGTTCATAAAAGTTCAGCTGCACTTGAACACTGCCTCTTGGTACAATGCTGGTAGCATCAGAGGGAATATCGGTGGTGCTTGACATGACGACACAATGCTGCTAGCCTGCTTAGGGCGGTTAAGTATGTGCCGTCTCTCAACCAGAAATGTTGAGCCTTGCACCGGGTGATATAGGCATAGTATTATTGGGTGGGCCTGATTTTGGTTTCGTCAACCGGGCTATCTGTCAAAAGAGGCAATACGGAGAGAGTCCTCGGGTTACAAAATACACAATGAATACGCTGTTTAGACATGAATCCTGTAAACTTAACATTCTGCTCGCAGCCGGGCTCCTGACTCATGACATCACTTTTTTTGGCCATGTTTCAAAACCGCCTTATAATTATCGGTTACCCGGATGTTCAGACACACCAACAGCAAACAAGACACAACATAAACTTGCCTAAAGTTCCTAATGACGACATGTAGATGTTGTAAAGGGTTTGATCCTGAGCTGCATAACTCATGTTCTGCTGATTGTACATCAAACTACAGATATGCCCAGGATTGCACTTTGGCAAAACATCGCCACCTGAAGCTCCCCAATGGGTATGCCGGATCAAGAGCTAATAATAATGATCACTAGGCTACCTAATCATACCCACCCCTGCCTGATGTACTGTACAAAATAAAATATTCGGATCCCACCTTTGGCAGATAGCGGTAACACGCTGTGCATTTGGGCCCAAATACCAATCGTGGGCCATTTTTAAATCGCACTCCCCTAGGTATGAACCCACCGCATGATCTTTGACCTTTGTCATTGTTTGCTTCGCCCAGGCTCTGCATCGAGTGGCTTCTTCCGGGTCCTTACCAATAGCATAAATAGCGAAATAATGATCCGATGGGACATTCAGCGACACGCCGGGAACATTGCGCCTACTGCGCGGGTATAGCGGGTACCAGAACGCGAATGACTTGCCTGGGGGAACAGTCAAGCAGCATTTCTTTAAGGCTTGCGTAACATCGGCTGAGTTTGAGACGAAGTAATTATCTGTGTAGTAGTAGTGCTCATTAGGGTTCGCTTGAAGCTGACCGTCTTATAGACTTTGCAGACTGTCCTCTTGGCACACCCACTCCGTGATTGTTCCGGGGGGTCGACTTTGATGGAGTTGGTTTAGTGTGTGCTCCGCTTCCGAGGAATTCGACTTCATTGTGACAAAGTGAATTTTCAAACAGATTTCACTTTGTGGTTCCGAATAGAAAGCTACCATGACAATCTCGGTGTCCTGGTCCGCGCTGGGGACAATAGATTGCGCCCATTCGAAGGCTGCATGGTACAGTCTTGCGGGATAAAGGTACCCGGATGTTCGAGTACCACTGGTTGGGTCTGGGATTAATTTCAAAAAGAACTTGGTCACGATTCCTGGGAACACTGGTTTGTCTATGTCAGTTTCTTCAAGAGATCATACTGACTATCCCTGAATAGATTGATTTTGAACACTCACAAGGCCCTGCTCCTCTAGCTGCGAAGAGCAATTCCTCATTTTGGTCTCTGTTGCACAGCACCAGTTTGCCCTGCGCAGTCACAACTTCCACACCCACAACTCTATCACAGGCATAACCCCAGTTCTACTCCCCAGAAGCTGTAAGCAAAACGACTAATGATAAAGGTGAGGTACCAATGTCACACCTGACATACGCGACAATTCCATCCCTGCCCCCCATGCAGCAAAAGCCCGCCCAGTGCGACATCCGGACAATGGCCCACTGGGAAGAACACGCCATGATGTGATTGCAGGTAGTGGTTCAGCTCAACACCAGTCACACCTGGAGTTACCTCTACGATGCTGGTGGTTGCATTCACGGTCATTTCCTTCCAGTCGCCCAGATCGACCAGGATTGAGTTGTCGTGCAGGCTCCAGACGAAGAAAGAGTGGCCGCCAGATCGGACTGCAACTTGGCATTTATCGGGCTCTGCAATTGCCATCTGCACTGCGTCGATGACATCTTGCGTGCATGTCACCTTGACGATGGCGCGCGGGGAATGTGAAGGCCTTTCCATGTTGAAGACATTGTGGAAGCGGGCGCTGTCATATTCGTCTTTGCTGTCTGTGGCTCTCCAAATGGTTTGCATGGTGAGAGTGATGTAAGTGTTGCAATTTTCTATGAAAGCTTTATTGTGGACTCCTAGACTTGATTGTGGCCTGCATTAAATAGCTGATTTGATGTAATACGCTTGGGCCTCGACTATTTGGTTGTATGCACTTGCTCGCTTCCTTGGATAAAACTTGAATGCCTCATTGCGAATTCATTTGATCATTGGGATGTGCAAGGAATTGGCTTCTCGTTCATTACACAATCTGCATATCTGTGAGAAAAATACCAATTAATTAGTGACGAACCAATGCGGTTGCAATGACAGCACTTTCTACACTCTACCTGCGGCTTGTAATTGAGATTCAAGCACCAGGTTATGAAGAGCTATACAGACAGACCAACCTGCCAACCGTGAAAATCAATGTAAGAGAAGGAGTGAACACTAAATCGAACCACTCTAGCGCCCTTTGAATCTCGCATCCTAGACTACCAGTGCTCCAATGTCACAGTCAACCTCTTCTATCCAAGTTACCTCCCGACCGCCAACAATCGACACAATCCAGCTTAGAGATATCCAACTTCGTCTGCCCCGTGCACCAGAAGCATGGCACCGGGTTGGAACAACTCAGCCCTGCACCGCGTCGCTTAAGTTCTCTTACTCGTCCCCAATCGCCGCAGCCGAAGCAGATGATGTTTCCCGGGCAATCGATTACGGGAAGCTCTTTCGACACATCACCCAATCTATTCGAGAGATGAATGAGGTCTCCAAACAATCTGAATACAAGCTCGAAAATTATATTATCGGTGAAGACGAAACACCACTCCAAGACACTCTACATGGGGAAACTCAGGATGTTCGCTTGTTCGCGGCACTTATTGCAGAGACTTGCTTGAAGCTCTTGGATGAGTCTGCGGTTAGTGTTTTAGACCTCGCTGATCTACTTTTCTCCCTTCCTCATTCTTTGCTCTGTTTTGTTTTCATTTTGTCTCTATATTTGTAGACGAGATTAACGACAGACAGAAAACATGCCCTCACCCTACCGCCATCCGTACCGATTACGCTGAAGTCGAGCTCAGAGTGCATCTTCCGAAAGCCATTCTTCGAGCAGCCGGGGGCCTTTGGCATAGGAGCCATTTTGTCATGAGAACCATTCAAGAGCAAGGCCGTGCCGCTCGACGTCTGATGCTCCTCGAAGAAGAGTTTGAAATGCGAGAGATCCGATCATTCTGCATCCTGGGGGCCAACCGCTGGGAACGACTCGAGAAACAGGCTGTGAATATCTCGCTCAAGTTTCAAGGGCCCGGGGGCCATAAGTGGGGATCAACCGTCGTCGACACATACCAGGCAATGAGCCGTGATGTCGCTGAGGTATGGTGCATATTTTTCCATAAATAGCTATATGCCATTGCTGACAAGTCATGTCGGTTTTGGGGTAGCGGGTCGAGAGAAGCTCATTTCACAGTGTTGAGGCGCTAGCTTCTTTTGTTGCACGCATAGCCACTGTCGACTTTGAAAATGATAGAGTCACAGTCTTGGTTGAGAAGCCTAATGCTTTGGCATTTGCGGGTGGATCGGGGTTAGAGATTACGCGCTTGCGGGCCTTTTACATGTAGATTTGCAGTCATAAGCGCAGTTGCTTTTGCAGTCCATAGAAAGGCATGACCCATCAAGTAAAAGACAAATAACATTAATCATATCTATCGAGCTACATTACCCATCTCAATATCCTCCTTAATGAGATCTGCGGCCTTCTCAGCAACCGCATACACTGTGGCCAGTACATTCCCACTAATCTGACTAGGGATGACACTGGCATCTACGATCCTCAAGCCAGACATCCCTTTGACACGTAGTCGTTCATCCACCACTCGACCCATGGCACATGTCCCTAGTATATGATTGAACGAAGTAGTCCAATTTCGCACAAAACGTCGACCCTCGTCTCGATCTCGTAGATCAACATTCAGAGTCGGAACTGCTCGACCTACAACCCGCTCAGAGACATAACCTGAAGAGAAGACTCGGTCGGCAAATTCCAATCCTGCGGCAAGTAAGCTGACATCTACCTCTTCGTTGAGAAGACCCAGGTCAATCTCCGGTGCTGCATGCGGATCCGAAGACGTAATATGCGTGCTTCCTCGAGAGAGGGTGCTGGCTATTGTGACAAGAAAGGTATAGTACGTTTGCTCATGCTCCGCCGTGTCACGAAATAGCTTGCTGCGATCGGCGAACCCTTTCTCAACATCGACGTACGCCGAAGTCCCGTTGAACTGGACAGCGCCGGACGTAGGATCCCGCAGCCGTGAAACAATGGCTTGTCGCTCTATTTCGGACAGTGATGCGACTCGTTCAACTTGTGCCACCACCCGTTCCAATTTACCGTCGGATACGAGGCTGCGGTATGGGAGAAAGGCAATCAAGCTGACACCGCCATGGGTGGAGGGCTGCTCGTTAAGTGCATAGGTGAGAGATGTCATAGGGTGCTCGCAAAGGTTGTTTCCCACATCGACAAGCGCTTTTGTGCAAGGTATACCGACAGCTTGCAGGACCTTCGGGTCGCCAATCCCCGATAGCTCCAAGAGTTGAGGAGTTTGTATTGAGCCTGCAGCGAGTATAATCTCTTTGGATGAGAATACGTGGTGCAGAGCACCCCGGTAAAGGAATTCAACCCCTTTGGCGGTCCCAGTGTCTTGATCATGCAGAATCTTGCACGCTGTGGCTTCTGTCAACACCTTCAAGTTCTCCCGTCCTTCGTGTGGACGAAGGAAGGCGGATGCTGCGTAGCTTCTAGTTCCGTACTCGGGATCAATGGTTGATACGTGATCGTATAGACCCAGAAGCTTCCCACCGTAAGGATCCACTGCGCTCAATGATCCGGACGTTTCGTCGAACGCAGCGATCATGCGATCCTCGATCGGCGGCTTCCCTTGTGGAAATGAGGTTATAATGGGTCCGGATTCACCATGCGAGCGGACAGGCTTTTCGCAGACACTTCCTTCCATGTATTCGCCTTTATGATCCGTCCCATAGAACCTCTCGCTTTTCAGATAATAAGGCATGAGATCCTCCCATGACCACCCCTTATTTCCCATTTTCTCCCAAAGATCAATGGCTTCCGCCGCAGGTCTAATATAGGCCATGAAATTGATTCCACTTGATCCGCCCAGCATCCTACCGCGTGGCACATGGTGGACTCTGTCGTTGTTCCCGGTCTATGCCGACAGGGCTTTGTGTTAGCGTTGCTTCAGCATGCATCAGAAGAACACCGCACCTGAGGAGTCGAATGAAAAGCCCAGTCGTAATCTGGATTATGTAGTGTTTTTGCTGATCGCTCGGGCCTGTCGACGTTTGGGTCCTCAGCTTTTGAACCGCCCGCCTCGAGAACTGCGACTTGGATATTGGGGTTTTCTGTCAACCGAGCGGCGACGAGTAGACCGGTCGTGCCGCCGCCGACAACCACATAGTCGAATCTAGTGGAAAGAAAACGTGACAGGGTCTCGGGGGTGTACATTATGTTAGCGGTCATTCTAGACAATTGATGTCAAAGGAGAGAATAGGTTTGGCAGCCCTGCTTCTTGGGAACCCGTGGGTGCCGCGTTTATATGAGCATGTAGACATGGCAATTAGACACCACATTTATGCACATGCTAGGCGCTTTCTACCATGCAAAAAAAATTCCAGCCCGAAAGACACGCCGATAGGGAGTCCCGTGTGGTGGCTGCAGCTACTAAAATTATACAGGGAAGGCTGGTCACCCGATTCTAAAATCGAAATAGCAATGAGACAAAGAAACATTGTGCGGAATTTATGTAATTGGACGATGATACGAGGGTATTAAATCCACGTAGGGAGAAACTAAGAAATTAGATGAGTCAAATATTGATTAGTGGACAGAGATGCCACCAATAGCTCTCATACCCATGCTGCAGCCCACGTTCATGGCCATATCTATTGCCACTATGCGACAACAGTCATCCACTTCTGGTGCTAAATATGATGTGTATATAAATGGAATGTCCTTTACGCCTAGATTGATCCTAGCATGATGGTGTTCTTGATGCTCGACCACCTTGCGCAACATGTATTATCTACCAACGAGTTATTTGCTATTGGCCGTATTCGGCGTGTTTATTCTGCACAAAATCATCAAGGTGCGTTTGTCCCTCCACGGTTTCGACCCATCCCAACTAACACCACCATACATTTCCACTCAGACATTACTCAAAGGCTACCAGAATGGAATTTCGTCGATCCCCGGGCCTTGGCATTCCCGTTGGACTGGACTTGTGGCTGAATACCACTGGATTATGGGAAATCGACCGCGATATGTGCACGATCTGCACCAGAACTACGGTAAACTCATGGCGCCCCCCTCATATATCTATGGCTTACTCACAGGGACTGTTCTCCTCTCGAAATAGGTCCAATTGTCCGAGTTGGTCCCGATGAAGTCGATATCTGCGACATCGACACGGTTTACGACATGTACAAGGCCGGCAGCGGATTCTTAAAGTCCGCCTGGTACGACAAACTAGCCATCAACGGGGCCAAGAATATCTTCAGTGTGCGGGATCCCAAGGAGCATAGTATCCGTCGCCGTCTACTCTCGGCTCCCATGTCCGACGCATCGCTCCAGTCCATGCACTCTACAATTGACGCGAAAGTTCAACTTGCTGTGCGCCAGATGCAGCAGGAGTTGGACGCCCAAGGATTTATGGATATTTTCAAGTGGTGGTACTTCATGTCAACTGATCTGATCGGACAGTTGACGTTTGGTCAGTCTTTTCGGTTGCTGGAGCGTGGAGAGGTATGTTTTCTCTCTTTATACTCATTACAATGTTCGATGCACCTTCTTCCAGTATCAACACATCTTAACTCTGAGGATATCTCCCTAGAAAACCCAGATGGCCACCGACCTCGAAACCCTCCCCCGTCTCAGAATGATCGGCTCTACATTCCCCTTCCTCCTTCGTCTCGCCAGGACCATTCCCCTGCCTTATTTCAGCTCCGCCATGCACGCATCGCGTCGCATCAGGCAATATGCCAATCAATCCATCCATTCCTACCAAGCTCTTGTCATGGAAAACACCTCTCAACCCCCGCCTACCACTCTCTTCACCAAGCTCTTCCATATCGACCCCACCAATCTCGCTGACATCCACATCCCCAGCGAAGCGCAGGGCTATATCGTCGGTGGCAGCGACAACACGGCAATCACCCTAACGTACCTCGTGTGGGCGGTATGTCGGGACGAAGAGATTCGAACTGCGCTGCTGCAAGAGCTAGATTCTCTCCCGACGGGGTTTGGCGACGAGCAGCTCAAGGAACTAGCATTTTTAGACTATGTCGTGAAAGAGACCCTAAGGCTATATGCGACGAATCCGTCGAATAGGCCCTGGAATCCGCCTACCCCGGGAGCTAGGCTGTGTGGGTTCTGGATTCCCAGTGACGTGACGGTTTCGACACAGGCGTGGAGTTTGCATCGGGATGAGGGTGTTTTTCCGGAGTCAGAGAGGTGGAATTCCTGGTTGACTTACTAGATTATGTTTTTGGATGCAGCTAACATATTCATCAGGTTCAATCCCTGGCGTTGGGAATCTACTACAAAGGTCATGAATCGCGCTTTAATGCCCTTTGGAGGCGGGTCTAGAAGTACGTTCTCTTTTTTTTTCCCCCTTTTACTCCATCTCTATTTCCCATCCTTCTCCTCCACCTGATGCTTCGAAGCTCCTCCATATACCAATCTCACGTCTCACACTGCATAGTCTGCCTCGGCCTCCACCTTGCAGTCAGGGAGATTCGTCTCGGCACAGCGCACTTTTTCCGTACATTCCCAAACGCCAGGATGTCCGAACGAGAAGGCATGAATGATACGGACATGGAACAGGTGTGTTATTTTATTATGTCGCCGGTGGGGAAACGGTGTTTGTTTGAAGTAGGTTGATAGAATCAACTACGGTGTATGTAGTGGTGGGTAGTTTGTTGTGTTGTGCAATTAAGTGAGGTTGGGAATTGGTGGGTAACGAGATATATATTCAACCATGACAGTGTCGGAATATTGGTCTTTATGGCAAGATAACTATATTTAATCCAGGCGATTTGTGGTCACGATAGTTGTTGTATGTAATGCACAACAATATATTTCATGCCACCTGAACAGCGTTGAAGCGAGAGGGGAGGAAAAAAGAAAAAAAAAGGCAAAAAAGGAACACAATAATAAAAACAGACAGACTCAGAATACGAGGCGACCATCTCGACTGGATGAAAAGAAAAAACAAAAACAAAAAGAAATCGTCAGCGACAGGACTCGAACCTGTGCGGGCGAACCCAATAGATGAGATAGATGAGAATCCATTCTAGTCTATCGCCTTAACCACTCGGCCACACTGACTGATTATTAATATTGCCTGATTCTGTTGGCACTATAAAGGTCATTTTATTTTGAGTAGCAACTTTCGTCTCATAATAGAACAATCACTGTAAACTCAGTATAGATCGCTTTTCTTCACCAAACTTTCCCATTGATGTTCGGTTTATGCTGCAAAAGAAAACCCCGGTTGAGCTCTCAGAATCGCGTCGAGTCGAGTACCGTACCTTTCCAATGTCTTCCCATAGACCTCCATATCTGAACACTGGATGACCAAGCCCTGAAGGTCGAGCAGCCTCATATATAATGTCCAATATCATCATCCTCTCTCCAAGGCCCCAGGAATCTGCACTGCGGTAGTACCCGCCTGCCCGGACAATTCCAAGCCATCAACCTCCACCAAATGCGCGTCGTCCCCTTGCCAACCCTCCCTCTCATCCTTGACCATCCTCACAAAAAACACATCCAGCACCAACGCCACGACGCTAATGCCGACACCAAAGTACAACGCCGCACGATACCCAAGAATTCGGCCCCCCGTCTTCGCGATCTGCGTCTCGATTGTCGACGCAAATCCCAATCCCAGGCTATTCCCGTAGAGATTCAGGGTACCGATGATCGAACCCGCAATACCCTGCTGATTGCGCCGCACCGAGTTGCTCGCGATGATCTGTCCCGCCGTGTAGACCAGATCCGGACAAAACGAGAAGAGCACAACGCTGGGAAACACCTGTGCCCAGTAGGTTTGGCGCAAGGGCACGGTGGCCATGAGCACGTTCGAAACGAGGATCGTGATGGTCCCGATGGCGAGGATCCATTGCGCTGCGAGGCGTGGGATCAGCCATGCGGCGAGACAGGCGGCGCCGGTGGCGCAGATCACGAACGGCGTCCATCCGACGGCGAACTCCAGGGGTGACCAGTTCCAGACTTCGAGGAGCCAGAGCACTTGGTACCAGATGAGTGTGCCGACGGCCATGTAGTTTAGGAGGACGACGAAGATGAGAGTGAGGAAGCAGGGGGCTTTGAAGATGTCGAGGGGCATGATTGGGTGTGGGGTGAAATTGCGTTCCCAGATGAGGAAGCTGGCGAAGAGGAGTACGGAGATGATGAGGAGGGCGATCTCGTAGGGCGTTTGCCAGCCAACGCTGGGGGCTTGGCTTGGGGGTAATTAGTATGGAGATTAGTGACCAGGGAGGATCAAGGAGGGTACGTACTTCCAGACGAAGTTGAATAGGATAAGGGAGCTAGTTCCTAGAGCCGAGCCGATCCAGTCGATTTGGCCGTGTCGGTCCACGGCGACTTCTTTCGGGGTCAGAGCCCACAGGGGGACAAAGATCGTAGCGTTAAGGCATGCTCTGCTGCAGTCAGCATGGCCGATTCTCTATACACCCTGGTATAGAGGACAGGACATACATGAAGACAAAAAACCACTTCCATTCCGTCTTCTCGAGGAACGCGCCTAGAAACAGCGCCCCAAAATATCCCCCCATCGGCGCCGACGCACCGAACAACCCCAAACTGAGATTTCGTACCTTTCCAGGCGGGTTGGTCGTCGCGATCATTGCAACCGCGTTCGGCATGATCGCGGCGCCGCCAACCCCGGATAAGGCTCTCATGCAGACAAACGCGAAGAAATTATTGCAGAACGCGCTGATCAAGGTGCACACAGCCAGCCAGATCCCGCCGAGGATGAGGAGTCGACGATGGCCGAATACATCGCCCAAGCGACCGCTCATTAAAACGAACGTGCCCTGCGTCAATCTAGTATGTCGTCAGTGTGTGAAGTCGACGACAGCCAGGTCGGGTTTAGACACGCACGCATAGCTGGCCCCGATCCACGAGGCGTAAGAGTCCTTGACCCCCATCGATTCAGTGAGTTTACTTCCCCCTGCGATGCCAGAGAAATTGACCGTCATCTGCCGCATTTAGTGCCAATTCGTGGTATTGAGTCAGATAACGTACCTGGACCAGGTTTGCCAGAATAATCAGTGCCGTAACAGCCAGTCGCCGGGGTTTATTGATAACCGTCAAGGATGCCCGTTCGAAAACCTGCTGACCGGCATCTGGAGCTGGAGGTTCGGGTTCGATTGTTTGAACGGCGACTGAAGTACGTGAGCTGGGTGTCAGCTCTGGCCTGGTCTGTGCAGCTGCGCTCGCAACAATCGGAGGCGTCTCCGATGCGGGAGTGCTGAGCTCAAAGTGAAGCGATTGAGCCAGTGACATGGTAAGGGATTGCTCGGAAACTTAGAGTAGCGAAGGGAAAAGACTGCATGTAGGGAAATACGAGGACTGGGCAGATATAAGGGGAGGAGGAAGCGATAAAGATAAATAGCTGCATCTGGGGCAGGCCTACCCTCGTGAATCGTCTCCGCGCGGGGAATCAATTGAAAGCTCATTTGTAATCCACGACATTCTGGCTAGTTAAATGCTTCATGCCAAGTAGGTCAAGTGGATACATCAAATTCGCTTCGACTCGAGGATTCTGTTCGGAGGCTGCTCGGGTTGGGTTTTGATAGGTCGCTCGGGATTCGAATTCCTAGTAGCTCCCACAGTCGAAGAAGCTGCTGGGATTTGGCTGTTTGACAGTCGACCGTTATTAATGTGCTTTGCTCTGTTAAATCGGTTTGGGCTGTCTTCAGAATTAATACTCAACTTGTCCTGGGAAGGCCTGTACGGGAAACCTCATCTTTCTGTAGAATCGTTAACCTCTGAATTACCCAAATCTAAATAATAAGTCAAATATATATACATGAAGCGTAAACCATGACCATCAATCTAAACCACCCACAGGGCCTGCGGACACGATCCCATCTCCTGCACCAAAGCATCGATCCTCTCCGGGATCCAGCCCGAACTGATGCCCGTCGCCGCACTTCCCAACTTCGCCGTCGCAGACACCCAGCACGTATCGGCCTGCTGCGAATACTGCACGCAATCTGGGTCCGACAGACACTTGCGCCGACACTCGACCGCGCTGCGACTGCGACTCGAGATGGAATTCTGCGGCGCAACCCGATTATCCCAATCATACCGCACGCCGGTCAACTGCGGCCGGACGACCTGCAGAAACACATCGCGATAGAGCAACAAGTCCTTACCACCGCCGAACCACTCGCGATCCAGGTGCCAGAGACGGTCAACGTCGGGGAGCGTCAAATGATGAAACGTAACGGGCGCATAACACCACGGTATCTTGTAGTAATCCGGCGAGAAATAATCCAACTCCGACGGCGGCCCGATCTGCAGCGCCGGCCACGACCAGAGCAATCCCACCCCGGACTCAGCGAGCAACTGGCCCAGCACGCAGTCGCCGGCCCAGTTCTCGCGCGTGATGCTATCCCACCGCGCGACGTCCCTGCGTCTCGTCTCCGCCGCCCTCTCCATGGCCGGTCGCGACAGGACGATCCCCGAGCCGCCGTGCGCAAACAACACATCCAGGATCTGCATCTGATTGCCTAGATAATAAGGTCGTCGGTGATCCAACTGAGCCAACCAGGCGACCAAATTCGACCACACGAAATAGGTATCCGCTTCCATGAACACGTACCATTTTGCCTTTTTCGGATGGCGCAGCGCCTCGTCGATCATCGGCAAGAACTTCCACTTATCGAGCTTCCATCCGGGGTTATTCGGTTTGCCGAACACCGTGTTCACGTCCTCGTTCAAGTCCGCGCGGGTCAGCGCCGCTCGTCCCGCCTGCCGCACGCGCTGGTAGACGTTGAATTCCGAGTTCATCCACTTCACGGGGTCTGGGATGTTGCGCAGGACGTCGTGCACCGGGACGCCGTCGATTTCCTCCGCGTAGTCCGAGAAGATGACGGAGTTGGGGACGCAGCGGAGGGTGGTTTGCAGGTGCGTGGGCACTTTGTCGCGCGCTTCTGTGACGCCGGTTTTTAGGATGACGAGGATGTCCTCCATGCCGGGGATGGAAGGGCATGGGGCCGTGGCATTATGCGGGGCGTGGTCCGGTCGGGCGGATGAGTTGTTGGCCGATGAAGATGAAGATACCGTGGAGTCTGAACGGCCGAAACATAGATACAGTGTGAATAAGAGGCCCAAGAGAGGCCAGACCCAAGGAATGCGACGGCCTGGCGGACGGCGAGGGTGGAATAATGTCGCCATGGGTGAGTGTTGGCGCTATTATTTACTTGTGTTTCTCGGTCGGCGGTCGGTCGGTCGGTGTTCTATCGGTATACAGCGCGCATGATGCTGCAGAACACAAAAAGAAAAGAGCGAAAAGGCGAAAGAACGAAGGAACGACCTGAAAACCCAACCCCGGGCCATGCCAGGCTTTAATATGAAATCCCTGCCAAAGATTGGCATGATTGGCAAGGGAGCACAAAAGTGAAAAACCACGAAGCAAAAAAAGGGGTGGAGAAGCAGCAAACCAGCAGCTGCAAACCGCGCAATTCCCCCTTGCACTAAAGCTTGAATGCGGGAGGATCGTCGCGCTGTTTGCCTTGGCTGGGCCCGTGTTGACGTACGCCAGAAGCCCAAGGGATTCCAGTCCTTGGTACCGGGGGTTGGTTTTGGTAGTTTGATTGGATGGGCTGGGGGTTTGGCTGGGGCTGACTGGGTCTTGGGAGATCTCGTTTGCTCAAGCGCGTTTGTTAATCATGTTAGAGAGTTGGAGACGTGCCACGATGCCAGGAGGGAGAATCAGAAGTTAGGGCTTGGGTTGGCGAATGACTGACAGCTCCGGGGGTGGATGTGTCTCACCGGGTTTGGGGTGAGTTTATTATCGATCGCAAATGGGCTGGTTTTGTTGCGTATTCCCTATTATTATCTCTGCAGTTTCATCTGTATTCCTCAAGTAAGGTAAGGTCTGCATGCTCCCTGCCTTCAGTCTGCAGATCCTGATCGCCACCACATTATGTAACTGTCGTATTCGTAACACGTCCATGTTCACCAAGACTGTGTGATCTGTACGACGGAGAACACGATGAGTGAGATTGGAATACTCCTAGATGATCTAGATCCGTCTGACAGTCGGTCATGCCACGATCGCTCCGTTTTATGCTTAACGCAAGAGCTCCTTTTGGCCCCTGCGCCCGACTGTGGCTCGGCGTGACTCAAGCGCCAACAGTGGCGCGCAAGGCTGAACTAACAGTCGATGACTCGACGATTGGTCTGGCTGTGTTAGATTCTAGCTCGATTGGTGTTCCTTTAGATCGCGCTAGGCTACAATGTTGGTTTATTTATACCTGGTTGGCGTGGCTGTGGTTGTTGACGGCGTGACTTAAGTAGAGTATAGATCCTAAGGCGGTTGTCTTTTGAATGAAGCACCAAACCATTTGGCTGCTAGAGCGGGACTTGTATAAACCATGGCAATTGCTTGCGAACCATCCGTCATGAAATTATCCTTTCTCCGACCCCAAATCACGTCAGCGCTCTAAAACCCGGCGCGTGGAAAGAGCACGCATAGAGAATCATCCGAAAGCAATCCAACGACAAGAAGAACAACACCAACACCAACACCACCACCCCAGCATATCCAACCCAGAAACCCACGAACCTAACCTCATAGGAAGGTACTAACCTGACCACCCTCGGAAGAACGTCCCCTCACGAAACGAATCCTCAGATTCTTCTCCCTCCCCCCCCCGAACTCCGCAACCATGTCTACCGCCTCCTCCTCGTACAGCCCTGCAAATGCGACATGCGTCATTTCCCCAATCTAGTCTGCACCCCAGTGGCCTTCGACAACCCCGGCCCTAGCACGCACTGGTTTCCTCCCTCGTCCAATGACTGCTACGTCTGCGCCAGATGCTACTGCTCTCTGTGGCTCTGGAGTGGCAGAGCCCACGTGCTCGTCTCCCCGCTGCGAAGCGTCTGGGCACCTCCGCCCACGAACCCTTTTCTGTGCGATAACTGCTACTGGGAGAAGGTGCGCGCGAAGAGAGAACTTTATCCATGGTTAAGTCTGTTGAAGTGTCTTTGTGTGAGGCGCGAAAATCTGCACATGTTTTTTATTAATAGGAGGTTTTATAACGAGGCGGCGTGTGTGTTCTGGACGGAGAATATGTTCGCGTGCGAGAACTTGACTATCATGGGTGATTTCTTGGAGTCGATACGGCCCCAGACGAGGGAGTTGATCAAGGTCTCGGTGGTTGCGGATCCAGATGGGGGCAGTGAGGAGCCGTTGATGTTGAGAGATGTCCCTCGGGGAATGTACTGGTTGAGACGTTGTCCGGGGTTAACGGAGTTGGAGCTGGATGAGTGCTTTCTGGAGAAGTTGTCCTGGGCGTTGAAAGTCAAGAATGTGATGCCGAAAATTCGGGTCCGTTTTATTCGATATGAAGAACTAAGTCGTGGGGCGTTTCTGGGGGATCAATGTCCGCCGGTGTGGAAGATTTGTATTGTCGGAAGGACTCCCTGGATCCTGTGGCGAAGGCATTGGCGGTTAGTATGGCGAGACAGAGACTGTTGAAGAATAAAGCTGTGAAGGCGCTGTTTGAGAGGTTTACGGGGTCAGATGGGGAGGTCGTTCTCGCGGAAGACGAGGAGAGTGATCGATGATTAGCATTATGAATCCTCTTAATTGTAAATACAACGAAGACAGCTCAAGTTATTCTTTCTTGTGGACACCCTGCTCTAAGTTGGTACGCAAGGAGTAGGTAGGTGGGCGCAGCTCGACTTAGTTTAACGACACTGGACATTTTGGGAGGGCTACATATGAATGTTCAACTGTGCGAAAGCCACTTCGAGTCCCTAACGTCATAAGAGCTGCCAGATGCTTTATTAAGAGTAAATACTGTTAGGTTTAACATGTATATCACTGTCGACGTATATCACCATCGAAAATACTTCTCTGGGTCGGAACCCTATAATTAATTTTAAATACAGTACTTGCTCAATCTCTTCTAAGAAGTCGAAATAGCTTATCAATGTCTCGTTTATTGTCCTGCCGTTCGTTGGTCCGTAGCATGTCGCAGGCAGCCCTATCTAACTCAGTCACCATCCCACTGAAGATGGACATGCATCATTATTTCGTGCCGGACTTCTACGCCAGAGGTATATCAACCCCTTTTATCGAGAGACCAAAGAACTCTAAATATCTGTCCAGCCGTGCAAGACGCCGGCGGCGACCCGTCCGGCTGGCCCATTCCCTCATGGAATGTCACATTCTCTCTACAACACATGCGTGCCAACGGGGTCAAAAATGCAATCCTCTCTCTCATAGGCCTAGGGCTAGCTATCCCCTCAAGCAAGCAGTCTATCCGGACTCTTGCTCGCCAAGCAAACGAATACGCCGCCTCCATCCGCGACCATGACCCAGAGCACTTCAGCTTTCCCGCGTCCCTGCCTTCCTTACTCGACACGGAAGGCGCCCTCGTTGAAATCCAATACTCGCTCGACCCCCTGCGCGCAGACGGCGTGACCCTCCTCAACCGCTACGGTGCCGGAAACTATTATCTGGGCCACCCGGCCTTTACGCGTATCTAGGAGGAGCTTGACGGCCGAGGGACCGTCGTTTTCATAAACCCAACGCACCCCGTTGACACGAACCAGGCCAATCTCCTCGTGCTTCCTGCCATTGACTATCCGCACGAGACGACTCGCGCGGCGGTCGACATGATCATCAACGACGTTACGAGGCGGTTTCCTCGTTGCCCGCTCATCCTATCGCATGCGGGCGGGACGCTACCGTATTTGATTTCTAGATTGGCCGTTATGACCGACGAGACGAGGAATAAGCCTACTTTCGGGACGAGAAAGACTTCCGATGACCTGATGGCGGGATTTCGTTCGTTATATTATGATCTTGCGTTGTCGAGCGCGCCGGCCGTGTTGAATCTATTGTTGGACTTGGTGCCGCGTGAGCATATTCTTTACGGTAAGTACTTCAATGTTTCGCTTGTGTCTTCGGAGCTGGTTGGTGCTAACTATCACTCCAGGTTCGGACTTTCCCTGTGCTGAGGTGGATAAGATTGTCGGGTTTGGGGAGTCCTCGAACTCTTATTCTATGGAGGATGAGTTGCGCGAAAGGATTTGTTTTCGGAATGCTGAAGTCTTGCTCTCACACAAGATGGATTGAACCCACGAATCTACAGAGACTTATTTCTTTCCGACTACGCTACGAACAGTGCCACGTCAAGGTTGATTGTCTTCCCTCTACTTTAAACGGCTTTACTCTCTGACACAATACCGAGGCAAAATGCATGACGTCATAGTAAAGGATCGGCGAGATGAACAGATGGAAATTGGATGCTGATCAAAGTTTCTCACAATTTAATCCGAAGATCTTCGTGTACTAGAAGGTTCATAAGTCAATTAACTACGACTGAAATTCTCTGCATCTCCTTGAAGGCACCGTAACACCAACCGCCGTCGACACAAAACTCCCTGGTATCTCGTCTAATCACACACCAATACCAACACCAATGCTCTCAACACAATCCGATCGAACTAACTTTAGGCAACCAGAACTCCCCGGTATCTGATGTTCCCCTCGTTCAACGTCTTCAAGCACTCGCTCGCGCCGTCCGCGTTCAAAGGATAGGTCATCTTGATCGGCTTGATGCCATGGAAAGCCGCGAACTCCAGCATGTCGCGATGAACCTGGCGCGACGAGACGATGGAGCCTTGCACGCGCAGTCCCTGGCCTAGAAGAGTCATGTACGGGAACTTGAACTCGTCCATAGACACAGACAGCGGCGAGATGACCGCCCCGGCGTCCAGCACGCTCGTGTAGAGGTTCCAGTCCGGCTGGGCGCTCGTCGTAACGATCAAATTGGTCAATTTGTTTCCAATCTTCAACTCCTTCGCCCCCTTGGTCGCGTAGAACTCAGTAGCGCCCAACTTCAGCGCCTCGTCGCGCTTACTATCCGTCCCGGAGAACACCACCACCTGACATCCCATCTTCGCTGCGAACTGAATCGCCAGGTGTCCGAGACCGCCGATGCCCACGATTCCCACGCGCGACGTCGACGTCACCCCGGCTACATGCATGGCGTTGTATACTGTGGAGCCGCCGCACATCAGAGGCGCCGAGTCCTCGTTACTCAGACCCTCGGGGATCTTGAAGAGGAAGGCCTCGCGCCAGACGGCGTGCGTGGCGAACGAGCCCTGGTCGGTGTTGGCCCCCGCGTACATCTTCCGGTCCGGACACATCGTCTCCCATCCTGTTAGGCAGTGGGAGCAATATCCGCAGCAGTCATGTTCGTAGCCCCAGCCCACGCGGTCGCCTTTCTGCAGGAACTTTACGTCTGGCCCGGTCTGTTCGACTATGCCGGTGCCTTCGTGGCCGAGCGCCATGTCTGCTTGCTGGTAGTGGAGGTCCGTCCCGCAGACGCCGGAGTGGGTGACGCGGACGAGGACATCGTCGTGCGAGAGGTCGGGGCGGTGCGTGGTGGCTTTTTTGATGGTTCCGTCGCTGGAGCCTTTGTAGACGGTGAAGTCGAATCCCATTGTGAGAATTTGTTTTAAATGTGTAGATCGATTTTAAAAGTATGGTTTGATTCTAGCCGGGTCCTCTCATGGGAGGTGGTTTCTGATTTATAATTTATAGATGCTCGCTGTTTTCATGATGTCACTGGGATGGTTCGGATATCGAGGAACCCTAATCTTGCGCTTAACGTCATGCGGTGGACACCCGTCTCCACGAGCAGCCTTCCATCGTCCAGTCAATTGATCCAGGGTTGCAGCTAGTTACAGTTTCACCTGAATCGTAAATTCTTCAGCTGCGGCAAGCTTTTTCCGGGTCTGGATGCATGTCGTATCACTTGCGTAGCTCTGTTGCTGCTGTTTCGTCCATCCCTCGCTTCCAAGGGATACCGCAATTTTCTCGCCACTATCAGTATGGTGTACCAACTGAACTTGTTTCGAGCAGGAAATGAATGTAAATTGCAATTATCTAACGAATGACTGACAAAATTCAAATGTTCAAATATTCAAATATTCTACAGATCAACCAACCGCCCGTCACCCACTAGCCACACCGTAGATCAACCCGTCCATTCTCCCCGCCTCCAAGCCAATCCAGACTCCAGAGTCCAGACAGACCTAAACATGGTGGAACCGGCGCATGCGCATAGTAGTAGCGTTACCATGGAAGCTCGAAGTCATACCCTTGCCCAGCCCGGCGACCAACTTATCACCCAGCGCAGTAATACTCTCCTCGAACTCCTCGTAGCTCTCCGCATCCCACTTGGCCTCGTCGCCAGGAACAGCCTCCTTTCCAGAGAACGCGATGTACAGCACATCTTTCTCATCATGACCACTGTTCCCATTCATATCCTCGCCAAAGCAAGCCGTCGCGGTTGCTAGACTGGCCTCGCCAACCAGCGGCTTGCCATCGTCGCCGTTCGTATCGCCCCAGATCCCGTAGATCAGTTTGCCGTTGCACACGACCGCCACGAGACTGAGCGGTTCGACGCCATGCGCGCGCGGATCGAAGGTCGGGTCGTAGTCGCCTTCGTTTCCCAACACCACATACGGGTGGATGTAGGCGTTCAGATCGCTGATACCGTACTTGGAGACCTCGTCTTTGAAAGACGTCTGGCCCTGCGTGTCCTGGGAACTGCCGCAGCGGCCGTCACCCGAGGTTTGCTCGCCGTCACAGTCGATGTCCATGTTCACGAGCTCTTTGCCGGGCCCTTTCAGGTAGAAGCCCGATTCGCCCATGTACCGGCTGCAGTAGCTGTAGGAGGTCGCGCCTTCGTCGGTGTCGTGGAAACCGCCTTGCAGGAGGTCGGAGCCGGAACAGTCGCCGGAGTTCTTGACGTGCGTGTAGAAAGCGGCGACGTTGGGGGGGATTTCCTTGGCGAGGACGGCGTTGGTGCTGAGGAGGAGGGACAGCGAGGCTGTTGCGAGGGTTTGTTTGAAGTGCATGATGAGGGTGGTGGTGGTGGTTTGTTGGTATGTAAGCGAATGTCTAAAAGAGAGTAAAGGAAAGACGAAACAATTGACCTGCAATTGTACTGATGTAAAGAGTGGAATTGAATTTGAATGATGGGATGAGGGTATTTACAACGGGGGATCTGTCCAGCTTTATATCCTGTCAAATGTGTTGATCGCTGTCAGTGTACCTACCTGACCAGCAGGTATAACGTATCGTCCGGTGGGCTTGGGGCCAAGGTATTGCTATTCAAAGAGTCTAGGGGCCCGTAGACCTGTCAGTGCATGATTGTGGATCACGACTCGATCTAGAATGCCCCGTCGTATATTCTATTTAGCGCCACCGGGGGCCCGAAACGTCGCCAGCTGAGAAGAACAAAGAAGGGGAAACTCTACCCATCCAAGCGCCTCTCGCTACCTCATCCTCTAGGGTCGATCCGCGCAAGCCGTGAAACGCCTCCCGCTACAGCAGCTCTCGTATTTCATTTGACAAGGCAAATCGAGCCGATCTAATTTCCACCTAACTCTACTGACAAAACACTGAAAATAGTCAATCATTCAGCATTGCGTTTGTGGCGACTTCACTCGGTGTACCTACAACATCCGTTTCATCTCCAGACAAAGAAAGGACGGCAACAGGAACAGGACTAGTCGATCTGGGGCCAAAACGGAAGCCTTTTTTTCCGGACCCTCGCTTACGGTGTTCACGGAGAGAGCGTTTAGACCAGTTCCCCAATTCGGATGGTACTTTGGCGCCGACAGTCCGTGGCATCTGATTGATAACCCCTGTCGACAGGATGGCGGGGACCAATTCAATGAACTACTAGTCGGTTGATATTTCCGTCCGCAGTAACTGGACCTAAATAAGCCTGTGGATCGAGGAATACGGGGACTGCAGATTTGGGTTGTGGCGGGTGTTTCAGGAGAGGGTGGGCAGTAGGCACTAGGTGTAGATTGGCTATTTCTCGCTCAGCAGGATAAAAATAGACACCGCGAGGGAAAAATAACCTGCATAGAACAGAAAACACTAGCAGAAATGGAGGAGAAGCAGTCCCGGTGGGCTCAAATTGGATAAGGATCAAGCCACAGGGACACAGGGACCGCCATCCGTGTCCGTGGCTGCAGCTAAATTCATTGGGTTATTCTGGGCCTAGAAACAGTTAAGAACTAAGGGCGGTTCCGGAATGCTTATCATTTATATTTATTTCCTAGTTGCTGACGGTTCCTGGCCTGTCAGTTTTCCTCGTGGTGGGGACGAGACGGCGTCTGGGGGCCGGCGGTCGAGTGAAGGTAGGGCTGGATGGGTTAGCGGTCGTCAGGTTATTCTGGGACCTGTTTCCAGTTCTATACTAGCTGATTATTGAAATGTAGAGATCATTCGACTCCGTTCCTATTTTCGATCTAGTCTGTAGGAAATTAATTCGGCATCGGGGGCGGATAGCTTGTTTCTCGCCATCCATCGGAGCCGGTTATCTTCCGCGATAGTCTGCTTCAATTAAAACTTGTAGATCAATGCAATGCATGGTATGGCACGGTTTATGATTATCTCACTCATCGCGAGTTAAAGACGGACCTGTCTGGTAATCCTCGTCCGAGATGACGAGACAAGCTAGTAGGCGCTGTGTCGGGGGTGTATCCGGTCCGGTGTCATCTGTGGTAGTATCCTTGACAAATGAGCGGATTATAGTTTCTTGGTCCTGTCGATCACTCCATCTCAGACAGTTAACGTTCTCTCGTTGATGCTGGCTGGTGGTGTCCCGAGTTCGCCGAGTTTGCCGTTCGGCGATGTTGCTCGTGTTCTGGGCCGCGGGGGTCTTTTTTTTTGACTCTTCAGGAGTTTTCTATATTGGGTGCGCTGTTCTGATATTATATCGTGTACGGTCACTAGAGTAACTGGTCCTCGTAGATTGAAGATAGAATTGGGATCTGGAGGTCTGGCGGGGCCCGTTTTTATCAACAGTGGAAATGCAGTAAGGTGCTCAAATCTCTTTCGTGTCTTTCGTTTCGCCATGTGTCAAAATTTCTTTTGTGGGCTTCCCTGCTGAAAGTCCTTCAATCAATGAGTATTATTTTCATCTTCAACCCGTTATATACCACGAACATGTAGATTGGTCAATATTGTTTTGGTTTTTCGTCAGGCTAAGAATCATAGTTGAGCTTGTTTGGGCTGTTCTTGACGCTAAAGTCTACATTATTTATTTGGAGGATCTCCAGTCTAGTTCACAATCAAGGAAATAAAATCCTTGTTGATCACCCGAGGACGTTGAAATTTTAATTTTGCCCGAGGTTAGGTTTCTGTGGGCTTGAGGAACAAATAGATCTCACACACTGCAGTGATACCTACTTGCCTGGTGCATTCTACTTGGGTCTGCGGATATATACTAGTACCAAGATATATCTACACTCTCCGTACCAAGAGGGCCTTTATTGACTGCAAATTAGTCATCTATCAAATTCTCTAAGCTACGTGCAAGTCATCATTTCGTATCATCAGATGTAACAGTTGCGAATCATCATCCACGAAAGACCAGCGATTGGACTCTAAAGCAACCGAGATTAAATTGGCAATTAGTCGATCAGAATGCGTGGTACTCACGTTGTATATCCGGTCAGCTGCATCGTAATCTCGTGACTAAGATAGATCATCAATGGTGCACCCTCGGACAGCACATCCTAGACGTAGAATATATGTTTAAGTTCAGCAAGGCAGCGGTGCATCATGCCGTGTTCGTTGGCAGCGATCGTGGTCGGAAGGTATCATGGCCAGGTGATCTCCGCGGACTCCAGGCTGCCCATGCATCTTATGAGGTTAAAGGCCAATCCTGACGGTATCTTCAGGCTGGACAGATCAGATCAGACTGTTGTCACAGACTCACAGTATTTACACTCTACGGTTCTACACGGAGTACACTGCTCGGCCCGGAGGAAAGATGCCAAGACCGTCGGGCCGGGGGATTCTCGCCCGGAACGAATTGCGTTAAGCCAAGTGGGACTGTTTTCCGCACCCGGCACCAATAGCAGACCGCAACCGGACCAAACTGGCTCTTAATTGGTCCGCTGCGTGCCGGCCCAAAGAGCGCCAAGGCCAGCCTTACCGGATTAAGCGACCGTGGCAGCGTGACTAATACGACCCTTAAGGCACCCAGGCCACCGTCGTTACGTCGGCCGGTCCACGTTGAAAACTGTCTCTTTCGCCGCCATCGTCATTCCCCTTGACCTGTTCAATCCGCTGGATCACTGCAGTACTGGAACGTAGTCCCAAAGTCCATAAAATCCCCGACGGTCATCCATTCAGCATGAACTGCCCCTCTCGCACCGACGACACCCTGTGGCACTGCGAGTGGAACCAGAATCCACCCTCACTGGCCCCGGATCTCACCACTCGCCAAGACCTGAATGGCATCTCTAATGTCCGCCAGCGTGAGGACCGCGGGGGCCTGACCGGAGTATCGTTTACCTGCTTTGATGAGGCAGGGGGCGCGCCGATACACCCTATCGACCCCGAGAAAAATACATCTTTCCGGAATGGGGTGTCTCTGACTCAGTCAGGTATGTGGATGGCATCGACGAGGAGTTCCGTGTTGATTGAGCTAACGTATATCGATAGAACGCCCCGTTTACCCTTCGACCGGCGGTGCTGGTCAGGGGAAACCCCGGAATACTATTAACTCAATGCCCCAGACCCTGCAAGGTTGGGCACTATGGCTGCTGTCGGTTCTATTCACTGCGGCCATTATCTCTCACGACACTATCTTGCGATATGTGTACTCCTTCAGATCGCCTTCTATCGAACTTGAACCAGGTATGAAATACCCCTGACATACAGTCATTCCCTCTGACCGAAGTAGTCGAACGTTCCTACGACGTGCCTCTTCTTCCGAAACGGGACTCCTGCGCCTCCAACAACGTCAAAGGAAGCCAGTACAACACCCCTCTGCACGTCGCAGCCCTCTTCATCATCTTATCCGTGTCCACTCTAGCCTGCGTATTCCCTGTGCTGGCTAGCTGGTCCCCTCGGATGCGCATTCCCGCCTCGTTCCTCTTCTTCGTCAGCCACTTCGGTACCGGCGTCCTCATCGCCACGGCTTTTGTGCATCTCCTGCCGACAGCATTCCAGTCTCTCAATGACCCCTGTCTGTCCAAGTTCTGGACTTCCGACTACCCCGAGATGCCGGGCGCCATCGCTCTGGGCGGGATCTTTCTTGTGACGGTCATTGAAATGGTGTTTAGCCCGGCCCGCCACTGCTGCCGCGGCGGCACCCGCACCGGCGAACAGCCCGCTTACATTTCGGGCGGCGAGACCGAGAAGGGCCCTTCAATGCCCCAGATCGACGTCACGGATCACTCGACTGCCCCGGAAGGTGACCGAGACGTCTCGCAGACGCAATCGCAAGGCCAGGATCTCGCGCATCTTCGCGACATGGGCCCGCTCGTCGGCCGCTCGTCCAGCATGAGCCGCGCTATCAATCGTATGGGCGAAGACCCGGAACGCATCCATCGTATTTCATCCGCCCCCGAGGACCCGCAATGCTGCGAGTCGCAGCAACCGTCGCCACAGCCCAAAGTCGAGGCCGTCGCCCAGGACACAGAGCGTAATACCTACGATGACAGCACAGATGACGCACTCACGCTCAATCCGCAGCAGAAACACAACAAGGCCGTGATGCAGGTGTTTCTGCTGGAGATGGGCATCCTGTTCCACAGTGTCTTTATTGGAATGTCGCTTAGCGTGTCTGTGGGCAATGAGTTTGTGATTCTTTTGATTGCGATCGTTTTTCATCGTATGTCCATTCCTCTCCTTTACTATACCTTCTTTCTCTTCTCTCTGCTTCCGAAGGATAAATCACTGACTCCACGGGTGTATCTTTAGAATCCTTCGAAGGCCTCGCTCTCGGCTCGCGCATCGCCGCCCTCGACTGGCCCGAAAAAGCCCTCCAACCTTGGCTCATGTCTTTGGCCTATGGATGCACGTACGTCTGCCTAACTTATTTCCCAACCGCTTCCCAAATCACCTCTTCCACAATCCCCCTCTCTAACCAATATCAAACAGGACTCCAATCGGCCAAGCCATCGGCCTCGCCACCCACACGCTCTACAGCCCGGACTCCGAAGTCGGTCTCCTGCTCGTCGGCACCATGAACGCCATCTCGGCCGGACTGCTCATTTTCGCATCTCTGGTGGAGCTGATGTCTGAGGACTTCCTGTCCGATGAGAGTTGGCGCGTCCTGAGGGGACGGAAGAGGGTTTATGCTTGTTTGTTGGTATTTGGGGGCGCGTTTTGTATGAGTTTGGTGGGGGCTTGGGCTTGATTTCCTCCCCTTAGTCCCTTTGTGTTGTTGGGTAGGGGTCTTTGGACGGGGTGGGTGATTTTCTGGGGTGAGAACTGTATGTGAAGGACTGTGTGTGTGGCGTGTTCGAAGGTAGGAGGAAGGAGATATTAGGGATGAGGCTATCTCGGTGTTGGTTGTGAAAGTCTTGTGGGTGTTTATATGGTGGTATAGGTGCTGATGACGCGGAGTGCGGAGAAGGATGCGTAGATAACAGGGTGTGAATGCATGTGAATAGTGGATGGTGAGGTTATCATGTATATAGATGGCTCTGGACATAGTTCTCGTCGGTTCCAGTGCAGATAGTCGCGAGATAAAGTATATACGTGATGCCATGAACTCCTATCTTTGTCTCTAGTCCGGCGATTAATTGTCCGATTGTGAACCTTCAATTGAATATGGATGTAAGATATGCAAAATGTCTTATTAAATAGTCTAATCTAGAAATGTGTCTATGTCTATGGCTTCAAATGCATCAATTCCTATATCAGGTTCCCATCTATCCCCAAACCCATCCCTAACCAACCGGTATACTATTTGATTCCTCACCGCTTGAAGAAAGCTCACTCCGACCGCGCACTCTTCGTCTTCTTACTCCTCAACTTCATCATCAAAAACACCAACGCATACGATGTGATACAAAATAACGCCGTAATGCCCGTCTAGAAAACACCATGGTCAGCACTCGCCCAATATGAACCACCCCACTGATAAGCGGAAACGCAAACCGATCAGGAAGGAAAAACGAGAAGGGAAGTAAACTCACATCTCTCCAAGAATAATACCTCTCCAACAAATTAAACCCCTTCGCATAATCCGCCCCAGACGTATATTTGCAAAACGCGCACTCCCCACCAGCAGTAGAAGCAGCATCAACCAAATACCCCGTTCCCCGCTGGATGAAATCCCCCATGTACTCGGCACAAGTCTGATTGCCCGGGGCAGTGAACCGGACTAGTTCATCCGCCTGGCACTTCACCTCCACGTCCCAGAGGACTTCGCCGAGAAGGCCGCCCACTAGGTACGTGAACGGATCGAGGTAGTAGAGCCAGTACCGCCAGAAAGGTTGCATTTGGGCGTAGGGCACCACGACGCCGCAGAAGCTGACGAGGCCTGCGCCGATGAGGACTGGGTTCATGATTGCGGCGAAGTATTCGTTTGGTGCGTACGCGGCGATGGCTTGGCCGATGGAAGTGTAGAGGAACTCGTAGACTGTTTTGTCTTGGTTAGTGCTGATGACGCGGGGAATGGGGAAGGGAATGCAGAAGGGAAGGGGAGAACATACAAATCATTTGCAGGTAAACATGTCCTGAGATGCTAGCTTGCACTGGGAATCCAGCAGTGAAATACCAGCAGGCAAAGTATAGCGTGGCGCAGAGGATCAGGTAGGGAATTTCGGAGACGGCTTGGGCGCCGATGAAGGCGAGCCAGTGGTAGGTTTTGGACTGAGTGCGTTAGCATCCTCTGTTTCTTTTCTATTTAGTAAAGACCAGGCAGAATAACATACCTTCTTTTCTCTCGTCTCGAATATATCCCGATTGTGCAGAAAGAACGGTTGCATCTGGTTGATGCACCCGGGAGCAACGAAGATGAAGTTGAAGATTGCAAAGAGACGAAGTTGCAGCGCGAATGTGCCGTCGCCGATCTTCCAGAATGTGAAGCCGCTGAATAGAGCTGCGAACACGTGCAGGATGATTTTGTTCCACATGTAATCCTGCATTTTTAGTATTAGCTTCAAGGACTCAAATTGGAAGTTTAGTAGGGTGTGTTGAGTGCATACGGGCGACCGCCACAACTGAATCATAATCCTCTTCAAAACCATCTTGAACTGGAACCAATGTGAAGTGGCGAAGTCCGACTGGTCCTCTTCCCCCTGGTGCTTTGCCTGGTTTTCGCGGTTCAGTGCTTCGAGTTCCTCGACTGCGCGCGCCCGTTCCTCAGATTGACTCCAGACGTCCACCCAGTCGATCTTTTCTTCCGTGTTGCCTTGGATAACCTCAACGATGTGCTCGGCGGGATTGGCTTCCGGTGCGCAAGGCGCGCCGTTCTTGCTGAAGTAGTCGAGGACTTTGGTGGAGTCTTTTCCGGCTGTGCTTTGTTAGAGCAGGAATGTCGACAAGAAGAGGGAGAAGGCTTACTCTCGCCGAAGTAGGCCATTTTGCCGCCTTTGGCAAGAAGGAGAAGGGAGTCGAATGCCTCAAACAATACGGCCGAAGGCTGGTGGATTGTGCACTGCGATTGTTAGAACGGGTTTCTCGTCGAAGAAAGAATACGAACCAGAACCGCCTGTCCACCGTCGACTAGCTTTCGTAAGAATCGAATGATATTGTACGCAGATTGTCCGTCGAGACCAGACGTAGGCTCGTCGAGGAAGAGAAGAGTCGGTTTGGCGACCAGTTCAACACCCAACGTTACTCGCTTGCGCTGCTCGATGCTGAGACCAGCTCCGGGGACTGATTTCGAGATCAGTATTCTGTTAATCCAACAGTGCAGGTCACTTACCTCCGATCAAGGCGTCCTGGATATCGCTCAGCTCGAGAAGCTCAATGATATGATCCACATATGCCAGTTTTTCTTCTTCAGGAAGAGTCGCCGGCTGACGCAGTAGAGCCGAGAACACCAGCGCTTCTCGAACCGTCGCGCTGGCTTCGTGCACATCCATCTGCTCGCAGTAGCCTGTTGTTCGCTGGAAGCTGATTCCCTGCGGGCGACCGTCGATCAAGATAGAGCCGTAGATCTCACCGCTATCCTTGCGCTGCGCCAGCACATCAAGCAGTGTCGTCTTTCCAGCCCCGGAAGATCCCATCAACGCGACCAGATTGCCCGGCTTCACGAACCCAAACACCTGATCCAGCAGCTGCTTCTTCTGCCCATGGAACGGAACATGGTAGTCGAGGTGATTCCATGAAAAAGTCGACTGTTTGGCTGTCTTGCTGAGCGCCGCCGCAGTCGCAGCCTCTGACTGTCCTTTGACTTGCGTGTTTTTCTCATCAAGTTGCTTCGTCTTCTTGTCGCTGTTGCTGCCTCGTTTATACAGTAGCACTGACGACCCGCCCTGGCTATTCCGCATCTCGAATCCAACAGCTGTTAAGAAGATATAGAAAGCCCACATTCCGACAATGATTCCGAAACTCCGCCAGATATGATGCACCGAGTAACTGTACTGTTCGCGAATATATGCCGCCCCATCGATGACTCCGTTCTCGTTACTGCCAAGCACAGCACATCCTCTGTTCGAAGACGCAGTATCTGCATAGCCCGGCCCGTAGGGGACATAGTCCGGCTCGACGCACTGGAGCTGCAAACCAACAAACTCATTCGCCATAAGAGCCTCAAAGGCATACGATCCGGGATTCAAATAGAAGATCCATCGGAACCAGACATGCATCTTCTCAAAGGGAATGAGGTAGCCGCCGTAGACGAAGAAGACAGTGGAAAGAAGGCCCGAGATCTTGGATGCGTTGCCGAACTGCTTGCACAGCGCGCCGACGGATCGGAAGAGTTGCATGAAACAGAGGGTCTGTGCGATGACAATGATCCAGAACGTGAAGAACCGACCGGCATCCATTTGCAGGGCGGACATGAAGTAGAGAATTAGTGAGAAGCAGGATACTTGGACAATCACGATGGGGATGTCGGTGATGGCGTTGGCAATGCAGAAGGCTGTGGGTCGGTAGAAGCCGAAACGTTTCTGGCGGGAGAGAATCGGACGGCCCATGAAGGAGCCTGTGGTTTCGGAGAGAGATTCGAGGAGGAAGTAGAGGATGGGGAAAAAGAGGACGCCGGGACGTAGGAAGATGGAGCTACTGTCGAGTTTCAGATTGTAGAAAAGACTGCCGCAGACGAGGGCTTGGAGGATGGCCGAG
The DNA here is from genome assembly GCA_004849945.1 of Aspergillus ochraceus. NCBI lineage: Eukaryota > Fungi > Ascomycota > Eurotiomycetes > Eurotiales > Aspergillaceae > Aspergillus > Aspergillus ochraceus. The sequence continues at coordinate 595,128 of SSOS01000001.1, read as the reverse complement.
ACGATCTTGATGCAGAGGGAGAGCTTGTCGCCGGCCATGATTTGAAATTGTCTGGACAGTTAGTTTATGTTGCTAGCTTTCATACATGGGGATACGCACCGGATCGTGCATGCCACAATCTGACTCCATAAACTTGCGGTATACGGACTCTGGGGCCGAGGGAGATGTTTCTTCCTCTTCTCGCTCGCCACAGCTATAGCCAGATCCTCTTCTTCGTGCGTCAGTTTCTCCGGCGGATCAATTGACTCCATGGCCTGCGCATAGATCGCGCTGGCCTGGAACCGAGCCTCGAATTCCTCCGGCGTATTAGGGACCTGACCCTCCATTCCTGATTGCACGATGCGCTCCGTTACCACCGTCACCGAAGTCAGGAAATCCGCGATATTCGCCCCCTTGGGCACAATGAATCCCATGTCCTCAAAGTACGGGCGCGCCAGGCTCCGCGGGCCGTAGTACGTGACTCGTCCGTCAGCCAGGACCAGGATCTTATCGAACTCGTCGTAGATACCATTGCCCGCCTGGTACATCGTCGCGACGATCGTCTTTTCGTTCTCGCTGGCCTCGCGACGTAGCATTCGCGCAAACTCGACTGCCGTCTTCGAATCTAGACCACGCGTCGGATTGTCCCAGAATTGAACTGGACTCTGCGAATTATTAGCATCACTGTCCCCCATATCGCATCTCTCATATACAATTTGAAATGAATATGGCATACCTGACCGGCCATAACCTCCGCCAACGAAACTCTCTTCCTCTCACCCCCAGAAACACCACGAATAAACTCATTCCCGACCAACGTCTTCTTCGTATGCGGAATACCCAAGGAGCCCAGGATCCCGTCCCTCGTCTCCTGCACATAGTCCTTCTCGTTCTGCAGATGCGCTGGTCTCTCGTGGGGCACCTTATTGCGCAACGCGAATTTCATCGTCCGGTTGACTGTCAGAGTCGGGAAGTGCGCATCGTCTTCGTCGTTGAACATGATTTGTTGTCGGAATCGTTGCGCTGATTTGTGGTCCATGCTGCCGTAGCGTGTTTCGCCCAGCACTTCGTCGAATGTGCCACGGTCGTTTGAGAGGACGCGGAGGAGCGAGGTGCAGCCTGAGCCGGGGCGACCAAGGACGAGCATCTAGGGATGGGGGGGCGCATGGGTTAGCTATGATCTAAATTGAGAGAAGGGAGAAGAGGAGAGAGATACCATTTCGCCTGGCTTGACTTGGCCGGTTACATCTTTGAGGATTGTCTATTTTCCTTATTAGCCTTTCTTCAAATGACCTATTGCGTATTTAGATGGTGTATACCCTCTTCGGCCGCTGGCTCTTTTGGAAGATGTTCAGATACTGGCGTGGATCGGCGACGGAGAGCAGCGTATCGCCCAGCGCCGCGTCAGGCGCAGTAACACGAACATTGACATTGCAAAACGTCAGTGTCAATCTCTTGCGGATCTGTTGGTTGACGCTTTCCAGATCAAGCGTCCCTGACGAGGAGTCCATTGTGCCTGTTGCCTTCTGTTTGATGGCTTGGGGTTAGTATATCGTTGAATGATGATCACATAGGGGACCGGCTTACCAACCAAATCACTTAATGACTCTTCTCAGCACATTGACAGCTTGGTAATTAGACATGCAGCTCCGCGAAACTTATATATCATCCATAAATCTAATTTCCCCCGTGAGCTCATAATAGACCCGGTATGCCGTGCAAGCTCTTACATCCGTAAAGCCGCATCGCCGCATATCCGAAAACCGTATTGCCGGACCCACTATTCCTAGTATCTGCCAATTAACGTCGTATATCGAAGCGCGGAATCCACCCGCGGAAAGCTTTCCTCGAGAATGCGGATATATTAGAAAGCGGGCAGGTCCAGTCTGGATGGTGGATAGACGTAGCCAGTCGTAATAGTAGTGGCCAATGGAGCCAGGGTTAAGTTTACGTCCCTGTAAATGCCCATGGGACAGAAACGATCATATAAGAGTTTTCAGGGGCTTTGGCTTTCTCCGTGCTCTTGTATCAGCCTCTTCTAGAACGTTCCTCTGCCCTCTTACAATTTTGACAATTTCCTGTACTACTAAATTTGATATCAATATAGCTAATGTTTTCATAAATAATGTGCGAAGTACTAAACCAGATACTGTTATGGGAAAGGATAACTAGGAATTCCCGTGGGTCTTGACCGGAAAGCTAAAAGAACAGCACAGAAAGTAACCATCATGGCAACACAGAAGAAATAACGATGTTGCGCAAAGCCTCTGATGTGCATACAAGACTTATCAGCGTGAGAGATAAGTGACTGTGCAAGGATTTCGCACGAAGCATAGCTGGCATAGGCAATTTGAATCGATTTCCCTTGAGTTGAAAAGAGTCTCTTCCTCTTGGCTTCACTCTTCGTCCGCCAGGAATTTACCCTTCATGCTAGTCCTCTCCCCCCGTAGTATTAGTAACACAGAGTATGCTTAGTACGGGTGCAGGGGCCGCCTTAGATCGTCCACTTGAACGCGTCGTGTGGTCCCTGGCCCTTGCGCTTGAAGAAAAGCTCGTGACTCCTTTACCAACGCTCATTAAAATGGTCGACGCAGAGTTTCCACTAAAGAAAAGCGCATATTACCCGAGTCCTCCGTCAGGCTCTTATAATCTGCGTACGCGCACGTAGTTGATGGAACTCACCGTTGCTCCGCGATCTGCGCCTCCTCTTACGGCGCGGCCTTATTATCCTCTTCGGTCTTATCGGGTACCTGTTCGTTTAGTTCGATCCTGACCGCGCTATTACCTTTTTGTTTTATATCGGGTACGGTGGAGTAATTGCCGACGTATCTCGTTCTTTTCAGCCTCGTCGTCGGGGCAGGATCCGTTACTAGTAGACCTCGTCTGAGCGTCTTTCCGCTAGAATGGTTAGCCACTGACTCTCCGAATGAATGTCCACCTTCATCTTCTTATTTCCAAGCCGCATCTTTGCCGTAACACTACCGTGTCTATGTTAAATTTATACTAGACCTGAAGGAGGTTAATACACGTGTGTCGCGATATAGCTGTACGTGGTATTAGAGTGTCGTCGTGGTTATCGCTAGACTCTCTATCTACTACAGAGTAGAGACTGAGAGCTTCTACCAATGTCTTCGCGGCTGGCCTAACACAATATCTTAACACGTTCGACAGGAGGGGACCGAAATATATAGGTCGTGCCACCTTTCAGAGTAGAACGTCATCCGGCTGCTGTAAGGCCTCGACGCTATATTTGCGTTTTCCCGACACGTGCGGGCTAGTGATGATCTGAGGCTGATGGTTAGAGGATTATTCTAAAAACAGTTTTTACTTTTTTCTATCAATGAAGTTGGTCTTGTGACGAGCTTTTCGATAAAGCGAGGAATCAAGAAACCCTCCTCCAGCAATTCAAGGGCTTTATTAAAGTATATTGCAGCCACTGCTTTTTCAAGGCAAATAAAGCCCAGCCAGGTTGCCCCAAAGGTCAGTGTCCTGACATTGCCTATTTCTCAACCATATCTCAGGCTTCCATGCCCTAGCTTTTAGGTATCCACGACTTCCCAGTAACACTCATATTGAAGGAATTGCGGAGGCGTGAATCTCTTAATACTTCCCTTGTCTCATCGGTACCTCGTTGTAAATCCAACCACGGTAATGTAGAGGCGGCCTTCATGGCTAATCACCACGGGATCCCCTTTCGGGTATCTGCCACGACGGGGCACGCAATTCTGATCGAAGTCGAACGCATAATCCGTCTTTATCATCGACGGCGTGATCGCTGTATCTGTGCAAATGAGAGCTCAACCAGCTTTAGGTAGTCATAATTACCGAACGTCCATCCCAGTACCGCTCATATTGATGGAAGAACTGCAGAGTGCGGAGGTGTAGAGGGTTTGAATCGATGAAGCAGGCGAAGACCGCTGGCTGGGTAGTCAAGGTCCACTGCGCACTAAACTACGTTGTGCCAACAGAGTGAAGTACGCCTCATGCTTCTCATCGAAGTGCTTCACCATCGCCTTCACGGAGGTGGTATGCCCCGGAAGATTTACCAATCACTTCGGAGGGGAAACCCATGGACCACTATTTTCTTCAATATCGCTCTTATTCGTACCGTACCGTCGTTCTCGAGGCGCTTATTTTCAAGACACGTTTTTGAGTAGTAGATCCCTATAACAGCTCATAAGACTTTTCACTAACTTGGAAGATTAACACTGGTCAGTTCTATATAACTTATATAGCTCTTTGGCTATGAGGCCAGCCAACTTGATGACGTGACCAGATTGCTTACGGGAGACATGCACTAAGTAACCGGTTAGTTATTTCAAAGCAGTTACAAATCAACTTCAATACTGACAAATCTATTCACTACCACTCACTGCAAGCGTTATAAATATCTATCTTAAAGAATGAAATATATCAAAAGCTTTCCGACTTCGCAAAACTAGCAGCACACTTCCCGTTCCCTCATCATGACCGTTCCATCCCCAATTCCAACAACAATTAGACAGTGGGCTGTCGTAGGCGATAATGGACTTGAATCCTTGCAATACACGGAGCAGCCTGTACCTGAACCTGGCGACAGACAAGTCGTAGTGAAGAGTAAGTTATTCACCACTCTGCATTCTTGGCTGTGTAATCACTAAATGGTCTCCGATAGTCCAAGGTGCCTCACTCAATGTAAACGCCCTTTCAACCCCACTCCCCTCTCATAGTAGACTTAGCTAACATAAACCCAAGTATCGCGACCTCCTCATCATCCAAGGAAAATACCCCTTCGATCTGAAACCGGGCGTAGTACCAGGTTCAGACGGAGCCGGAACAGTCCTCGCAGTCGGAAAACACGTTACTCGATTCCAGCCCGGCGACAAAGTCGTCACTATAATCAACCAGCAACACCTCGCAGGATCCATGGATGCCAGATCCCTGAAATCCGGACTTGGCGGCTCCCTCGACGGCACTCTACGTTCTGTCGGCACGTTCGATGAGGATGGCCTGGTCATGATGCCTAAGGGATTGAGCTTCACGGAGGCTGCGACGCTCAGTTGCGCAGGGTTAACGGCGTGGAATGCGCTCTTCGGATTGGACGGGAAGCGTCTCATGCCGGGGCAATGGGTCCTCACTCAGGGTACTGGTGGTGTGAGTCTTTTTGCGATTCGATTTGCGAAAGCGGTTGGCGCGAGGGTGATTGCTACGACGAGCACGGCGGAGAAGGTGAAGTTTCTCGAATCGCTTGGTGTGGATAAAGTGATCAATTATCAAGCGGTCCCTGGCTGGGGCTCATTGGCTAAGGAATTGACTGGTGGAATTGGAGTTGACCTCGTGGTAGAGGTTGCCGGTGGAGCGACACTGAAAGAGAGCGTTGCTAGTCTCAAGCTCGATGGACTGCTCAGCGTTGTTGGTGCTGTTGGAGGCAAGGGCAAGGAGATACCAAACCTGTTGGATACCTGGCTTAATCTTTTCACTGCTCGCGGGGTTTGGGTCGGGAATCGGCTTCAAATGGAGGAGATGTGTCGTGCCATAGAAGCGTCGCCGGAAAAGCTTCGTCCTGTGATTGATCCACATGTCTTTACGCTGGAAACGGTCCACAAGGCGTATGAATATCTAGAATCGGGAAAGCATCAGGGGAAGGTTTGTATCGAAATTGTCTGACTTTTCCCTGTTGATTTGTGGTGCGGCGTATATTTTCAGAATTCAGAGGGCCATGGATGAATACAGTTCAGGTGCGATGAGTTTCAGGTTGAGCTATGTTAGCTATATTATAACCCTCTCGGTTTGAACATATCCATCTATTGATATTGTATTGCATTATCGCTACTTATCCGTTCAGTCATGCTTGGACTACTCAATACCGCACGACTCTGTGCACTTGTTGTCTCTACGGTATGGCCCGACTAGAATATTACTACATTTGAACGGCTTTACGATATCAATGTTCCTCAGAAACTCTAAGACAATATCCTCGCTACATGTGACTTTCTATTAGACTAAAGTTGGTTTGGAAGGGTTTCAATTTGAGACGGCATAGGAAATCATGATTTCATTGTCAACTCCCAATGCGGAGAGAGAGCAGTTGATTAAGTACTAGGGCACATAAGTCATATTAGTGACAATGAAGCCCAGAAATATCATGAGTAACGCTTTTAGAATCCAAATCAAATTAATAAAGCCAAGAACTCCCGAAAAAAAAGTGACAGAACGTTGGTGTGATCAATAAAAGAAGATAGCATATAAACCAAGCCAGATTTCATCTTCCAAATTAAGTAGAACCCTAAGACAAGACGAGTAACCAAGAGATATCAGAACCAATTCATTGAAATAACATGGAGATTACATCGAAGCGTAATCCGGATTGTCATTATGAGAAAGTTTCTTCAGAATGTCCCTTTTCACTGCACATCTGCCTGACAGGCGTCATTTTCGGCGAAGTGGCTAGTTGCGGTTGAGCTCATAGTGTCAGACACTTCCATGTGCATCACGTCTTGATCACTCTCGTCTTTGATATCAGACATACCGCTGCTTTAAGGTCTTTCTAAATGCGAACGTTAGTGATTGGATCGAAAGGGAAAGAGGTTGTCTTACCACTCTCAGAGGAAGTTTCCGAGTGAAGCGAACCCGTCGGCTGTCTATCAAAACGAGGATCTCCGAGATCATGCGGGTTGTTGTATTTTAGACGCGATTCAGATTGACCAAGCATGCGACATATCTCGTCAGCTGCCATGGTCATTATCATTCCTTCTCTTTCTTTGCCCCCAAGCGGTTCCTGTCCCCGGAAACCCTCGATCCTAGCTTCAATCTCAGCAATCAACGCCGGGAGTGCTTTACGAGTGAGCGAGTACTCCGCCCATCGCTCGATCGTGTGATTTTGAAATAATATCCATGCCTTTTGTTCCTCTGTTTGACCGAGCCGATGTACTCGCCCAATGGCCTGGACAAGCGTACTCAGGTTTCTAGGGGTTTGGAGTACGATGACCCGTGAGCAGCAACCATGGAGATTGAGTCCTTGAGAAGCGCATTGGAATGTGGAGAGGAGAGCCCGAACATTGCTCCGTGGATTGGTGAAATCTGCAGATATCTCGAATTTTCTATTTGCCGGCGTACCCGACCTAATCGCACTGAAACCGATGCCTAGCGCCGTGAAGAACATCTCAACTAACCAACGGACTCGTGGATTTATGCAGAATATGATAAATCGAGGAGCCCCGCTCGCCGCAGGGTTCGGTAGAAGCCCTTCGTCTGAGAAGATCTGCAGCAGGTATCGTAGCTTCGGGGAGTCTTCGGCCAGATATTGCGCGATGTCATAACCGGAGGATGGCATTGTCGATGTTCTATCCTGAACGGTCTCTTCCCAGTATTCGCGAAATGAGATATCGAGTGACTTGACGGAGGCTTCAATACCGATATCTTTCTTTTTACCGGCTTCCACGAAATCATGTAAACGGGGGCTGAACGCTGGAAGCCTTGCCATCTGTTCGTCGGTAGAATTTGGAAACCCGAGTCGTGTTCGCATCGCAGGCAGAGGCGGTTTATTTGTGAGACTATTGTCACTAGCCTTGACGAAGCTGTTGATATACTTTGCGTACCTCTCATTGTGCTTGACCTGGTATTCTGGAGGGAACCGAAGATCGACAGTTACAATTCTGGCCGGGGGAATTTGCCCTCCTAAGACCACGGCTTCAAAGTCTAATCCCATATCAATGAGCTCGCCCAAATTGCGTGAGAGGGATATCATGCCCATAACTACCGGCAAGACAAAACATCCCAGGTCATCCCAATCGCTCGGGTTCAAAGCGAGTCGGGCCACCGCTATTGGCGAGAGAAGGTATGTAGGCAGCTCCATGTCGCGGGAGAATCGTACGTTCTCAAAAGCGCGGTAGGCATCTATGGTTAGATTTATTGATGTTCCCGGTGGAATGCTTTCGTCAAAGGAAGGCCGGTGAAGAATTTTAAGGTATCCTTCTAAGTCACCTGGCCTATTCCACAGAGGGGTTCCGGTGATAAACCAGTAATGAGAAGCACCTAAAAGTGCAACCGACTGATGACGGCCAGACTCGGGGTCCTTCACTTGATGGCCCTGGTCGCAGACTACTCGATCGAAAGCACCATTTTTCATCATTGACACATATTTCCTTGTGAATCTCTTCTGTCTCGAAGTAAATTGAGACTCTTCATCATGACCGCGGCGAACCTTTGCGCAGGACCGTTTTAGCCATGTTTGATATGACGTGAGAATAATAGTTCGACCGGTTTGTGAGTCATGCGAAGACAATTTGTCAATTTTACGTTCCAAGTCGTCCAATTCGGTGATAACAGGGGCCTTCCATTTCCTTTCGGGATACTTGGAATGACCGAAGAAGACCAATACACGAAGTCTGTCTCCAAAGGATCGTCTTATTTCGTTCATCCAGACGTCTATGACCGTAGGTGGACAGATTATCAAGGTTGGCTTCATGGGCCGGAATGGCGAGGCTTGATGGTAGATAGCAGTAAGTGCAGCCAAGGTCTTACCGGTGCCACATGCATCATTGAGCATGCCTCCTTTTATAGGGCCATCCTCCTGGAGGATCATCCATGCGCAGGCGATAATTTGCCATGGCCTCAAATGAATGAATTTATTATTATCCAAGTCGTATTTCATGGTTGACTTGTCTATCCCGAGCATTGTACAAGCTGAGTCGAATGAAGGGGAGTACGCTGAATTGAATTTCACATTTGATATTTTGCCGGGCTCATTAAATCCAATGGAATCAAGGTTACCAAGGTTATCGGGGTCATCGGAGTCATCGGAGTCATCAGCGATATCTAAGCGGGATAGGCGAGATAAGCCCGTGAATTGGTCTTGGTCGGAGTCGAATATATTATGAGAGACGCAATTCTGCTTAAAGCCATGAGCAGTCATGAGATCCTCTAGTAACTCTGAGCGCTGTTCGTCGGTCATACTAGCTACCACCTTTCCAGTTGGACTCTTAGGTCTCCGCATCGATCTGGATGCTGCTGGGAGATGGGCACCTGGGCCTTTCTCTGCCTGCGCCTCCATTTATGATAGAGAAAGATGACCAAATTATGTAAAGAGCTCACGGTGTGCAATAGTTTATGATCGGGCCTATCACGAAGCCAGTGTCAGCTCAGGAGGAACCAAAAGGTGTCTTCCCTGCACCTTTTGTTGGGCCAACCAAAAGTCTCAACGAAATTTGGTTTGAAACTTGGGATAGCTTCTTGGATCAAGTTTCAATCACTATTCTCTTTGTTCATGATCATGACATAATAGCCCATTTCCACGCGCAGGCGACCCAATGAAGTTGGTATCTGATGGCCACGCTCTATGGAAAAAAAACTGAACTCGTTGTAAGGTTTTGGTGAGGGAATAGGTGGACTCAGAAAGGAAGGGAGTGGGTGTAGAATAGACTGTAGATTCTAGATGAGGTCTGCGACTATGTTGTTGGGATGATCAATAGAGCAAAATCCACAGAAGGCGTCAGGGGTAATCTTCTAGACCCATTCTCGCCAGAACCATTAGGCGAGGTAAACATAGAAAGAATGATAAATTTCGCCTACTTGGATCATATATCTAGCTCCTAGGGAATCTCCGGGAAATTAATGGCCTTCGAACTGTCAAAAGCTCTTTTAAATGCCAAACCTCATTTTAATCTTACCTTGAACAAGAAAAGGTTCATTTATTGGCTGCCAAGTTAAGGGACAATATCCTGTGGCGAATCTCGTCTGAAGCCAAATACACCTGCAGATGATGTGGCTATTCCCTATTCAGACAAGCCCATCAAATGCTTTAGACTTCCGATCCCCCAGGGCTCGTGATATACCGAATTAGAGACCGGTAAAGTTTGAGAGGGCTGGTGATGATAACTGCTTCGTGACGTGATTTCGGAAAATTGGTAGGGTCAGAGGTGAGCAAGATAGTCATTCCTTGGGAAGACAAGCCCCTGCATCGATATATTTCATCTCTGGATTAGGTTGACTGATGATGGGACTATGTTAGGGTGTTTTAGTCTAGTGCCCCTATGCAAAGCTTCATATAAGGGGGCAGTTTTGTGTTTCCATCGTCAGTTTCTATGATTCCCTGTTCTAAGCGTACTACATACTATAGTGTTGAGTCAATGCAGGGCCATTACACTAGAGGAATCGATCCTTTGGTTTCCTTGAAAAAGCGTGGTTAGTTATATCATACTGGAGAACTTTGTGCAAACAGTTTCGTCACTCTACTTGCAACCAACCTTTTACTGGCTAGAAAAATCGGGAAACTTATCCGACACTCGATGCACACTCAGTCGTCTGCAGTTAGCAACAAGGCTAAAAAGGCCACTGCGGTCAGGATATAATACAATTCTCAGGCACCACAAGGCTGAAGACTCAACCCCTCCAGGCAGGGATTCAATCACTGTGTCCAGTCAGCAGCAAACCCCCGAGATATGCCGTCCACCAAATAGACATCCATATGAATCAGGCATAGGTACCTTACTCAGAACGACAACAAAGCCATGTCTCAACCATACATGCATTCCAAGACCGAAGACAAGGATGCGCGTGGGGGCGAGCGGCGTCAGAAGAAGGGAAAACATCAACCCACCACCCCGGGAGATTGCGAGCGTTTCTCTCTCCCAGTTCACAACCCATACACAGCTACACACCCTACTCGCTATGATCGCTATGATCGCTATGATACAACCAGAAGTGGAGTTCACCGCGGAGCCATCCGAGCACTTTGATCTCCATACCCACGGGAGTGTAAATCCTGCAACGTCCTTGCAACACGAAAATATCGAGATTGAAAGAACTCTCACTTGCCAGATTGCCAAAGTCTAGTCCTTCTGCTGGGGTCTAAAAGTTCTGCGTTGCCCACGCTACTGGCTACTGCATGCTTGGCCCGCTGAGGGTTGTCTCGCTATCACAACGCTTAATGGTCCGTATTTCCATTTTTTCCGCCCCCCCTTGGGACTCGGCGTTTCGTATTCAGCCCGGCTTGGCTGCAGAAACTCGACCAACGGGTTGTCTGGAGGGAGATGGGGTATGAATTAGGGGTGTTTTATATGCGTGGGGTTGAATGCTGCTGGGCAAGATGGTCTTAGGGTTAGGGGGGAATTAGCCGCGTTAGTTATGAATGATGAGGTAGGTTTAGTGTAATTGCCCCTTGGATAGGTAGGAGGGGATGAAATTGTCTTATGTTGTCTTATGTTGTCTTATTTGATTCATCTTCCCTGTCTAATACGTTCTTTCTAATGAGTTTATTTTACTTACTTTCTCCCAGGGATATCGCTCTATACCTTTTCCCGAGGATTGTCGACCTATCTATGCAACCCAGCTCGACATACCTACCGATATACCTACCTACGGCTTCTATAGAAGATAGACCAATATCAACAACCACATCTCGAATCCTCCTCCTCTTCGTCAAAATGCGCAACCACCTCCTCCTTGTCTCCCTCGCCCTCTTACCAAACCTCACAACCTCAACCTCAACCCAAAAATGCTACCTAATGGACGGCACCTCCGCCCCCTCCCTCTCCCCCTGCAACGCACCCTCCACCAACACCTCAATGCAAACCAAACGGCATTCGCCCTGCTGTCCCCTCCGCCCTCTCAACGCCACAAACCCCGCAATCTGCCTAACCAGCGGTCTCTGCCTCTCCTCTAATAACCTAATCTACACATCTGGCTGCACGGACCCGACCTGGACCGACCCCGCCTGCCCCTCCATGTGTCCCGACGCGCGCACTAACTGGACCGGCAAGGCGCTTGAGAATAAGGATTGGACGCAGGGCCAGGTGGTCGATCATTGGCAGGTTATGACGTGTGCGCCGAGGACGATCTGTTGTAGGAGGTTTTCAGGGAATGAGGGGTGTTGTGGGAATAGGTCGCTTTGGGTGAAGGAGTTTGAGGTGGGGATGCCGAGGTTTAGGGTTTGGGAGGGGGAGGGTATAGATGGAGTTTTGGGAGGGGAGGGGGAGGGGGATGGGAGTGCCATTGCGACGGCTACAGGAAGTGAAGTGGGTGCTACTGGAGATGAAGGGAAAGAGGTGTGTCGAGAGGCGACGGTGGGTGCTGCCGTGGGAGCGCCGCTTGGGGCAGCGTTCGTGGCCACGTTAGCAGCGTGGGCGTGGGCGATACGCAAGCAGAAGGTCACGGAAAAGAGACTACGAGGGGTGGAAGCGCAAGTGCAGTTGCAGAATCCGAGTCAGACCTCGATGGGATATTATAAAGAAGGGGGACGACAGGTACAGAGACCTGGGAACCATGCAGAATTGAGTGCGACGAGACAGTATGAGTTGGATGGGAGCCCGAATGAATAACTTAAAGGACTGTATTCAATAGTAATGATAATGATAAAATAATATTTCCAGATAACGCCGTCACGCCATAATAATACATTTTGCAAGATATACAAACCAGACACCAAAGCAACGCTCTATTTTCAGATCCGGACCAAATGCTTCAAACAAGAACCAAAACCAAAATCAGCATGTACAACAGGGTATCACCGTCTATCCGTATTCGTGTCCCGCCCTCGTATCAACCGGTCTATCTTCTCCGAAAGATCATTCGTCTTATACGGCTTGTGGATGATATCGTCCATTCCAGCCGCCATCATATCGGCCTGCTGCGCCTCCCGCACGTTGGCCGTCACCCCCAGCACAGGGACATGGGCTTTCGTCTGTCGTTCCAGGTGCCGGATATTGCGCGTCGCTTCGTTGCCGTCCATGATGGGCATCACCTGGTCCATTAACACGCAGTCGAACGAGCTCGTCTGCACGGCGTCCAGCGCTTCCTGACCGTTGCTGGCCTCGGATACTTGGAAGCCGAGAGACTTCAGCTTGCGCGAGAGCACCTGACGGTTGATGATGTTGTCTTCAACTAGGAGAATGTGTCGCGCAGACGACGACGACGACGACCCGGTTGACTGGGAATTCGACCCCGACGACGGACTCGCCGAAGGACTCGCCGACGTAGGCAGAGTCACCACCGTCCCGCCGGACTTGGTCTGCCGAGTGAGTTTAGATGTGTGCTCTTTCCTGTCGGCGCTAGATTCCGGAGGCTCGCCCATCAAGTTGGCCATCATCGGCGCCTCGGGCATACTAGGCTCTGTCGTCTGCCGATTGACGCCGGTCAGTTCGTTCCCGAGTTTCTGGATATCGCTGCACAACTCGTCGATGGCGTCTTTCTTCTGGCTAGGCGGATCGTTGTCCGAGGCAGCTGGACAGCGTCGCACCGAGAAGAAGAAGCCGAACGTGCTGCCCTCGCCTTCCTTGGAGCTGACGCCGATCTCGCCGCCGTGCAGATGGCATAGCTTGCGCGATACGTTCAGCCCCAGTCCGGATCCGCCGTAGATGCTCTCGGTGCGCGGTGTGGCCTGGTTGAATCGCTCGAACAGTCGCATCTGCGCCTCGTCGCTGATCCCGATGCCGCTGTCCTTCACGGCCACCATGATATACGCCGCCTCGCCTTTGCCCCATTCCGATCGCGACGTGGCGTCCATGCGCAGCGCCGTCTCGTCCGACTTGAAAAACACCACATCGGGCGGGTACGACGCCGGACGCGCCGCCGACGCACCCATCGACACGCGAATGGCCTTCTGATCACCCGACTTGGCCGTGAATTTGATCGCATTCGACAGGAGATTGATCAACACCTGGCCCATGCGATCCATATCCGCCAGGACCCAATCCACCCCGCAGTCGGCATACGATTGATCCAACACATACTCAAACTGAATGCCATGCTTCCGTAACTCCGGCCGGAACATCGTCAACGAGGTCGCGATATCACGTCGCGGCATAACCCGTCTCGGCGACAACGACAGCATCGAAGCATCCAGCTTCGAGAACGTCAACACGTCATCAATAATCTTCTTCTGATGCGCCACACACAACGAGATCGTATCCGCCGCCGTCGCGATATCCGACACCGCGATATCCGTCTTATCACGGTTATGGATCGCTTCCAGGATATCCTCGGTGCAGTGCAAAATAGCGGACAGCGGATTCCGCACCTCGTGGCTAATCATGTCGATGAATCGCTCCTGCTGCTCCTTTCGGTCTTGCGCCTCCTGCGCAATCTTCCGTTGCGAGAGCTCGGCTGTTTTCTCCTGCGTGATGTCCGCTATCGTGCAGATGAATCCCCCGCCGTTGCCGTTCTTGTCAGGCGCCAGGTTGAAGTGATGCAGTTCGGAGCGCGCGAGCGGCGTCAGGACTACGGACCGCCACATGCAGCGGTGGTTGCGAATGCGGTATTCCTCGCGCAGAGAGCATCGCGAACGCAAAGCGTCTGCGTAACCCCGCGCCACGCGATCGTAGTCGTCTTCGTGGATGGACGGACTCCAGCGGCCGAATGTCGTGGTGGTGTGCGAGATGGCGAGTTCTTGGAAGCGGCGGTTTACAAAGATCGACTCGTCGCGGGTGTTCAGGATGGCGATTCCGCTGGGTAACAGGTCGGCGAGTTGTTGGGCTGAGATGGTCCCTGGGGATGGGAGGGCCATGTTGGGGGGAGAGAGAGTGGCGGGGATGGTGTGTGGGTGGCCGCCAAGTTGAGATTATTGAGTGGTCGTATAGTTATACACCTTGATACCTTTTTTTCCCCCAGAATATTCTGGATGAATTTATTTCTCGGGGAAGGGGAAATGGATGTTGGATGGAGATTAGGAATAAGGTAGGAGGAAAGGTCAGAGGTGAAACGGACAAGAATCTGAGGATAGACGGACCCACGGATCTGAGGCGGCGGTTATGATGCAATGGGGCAGGAGGAATGCCGCAGTCCAAACTTGAGAAAGAGGGGGACAGGATGAAAGAACAGCGACAGAGGGACAACGACAGAGGGAGAGCAAGACCGAAAAAGACAAGAAAAAGTCTAGACAAGTCTGAAGGAAGTCGATCCGGACGATCCTCCTGCCTGTAGATGCATGACACCATGTGACGTCAACAACCCTCGCCTCCGCCCTTTTTTCGCCTCACTTTTTTTGCTTTCATCTCTACAATGGAGCCTTCGTCGTCAATCGCGTCTATTATTTGATCTCTCGTCACTCTCCCCGTCTGACTCTATAGTCTATACTTTTCTCTATCCAACTCATGATACACATGCATTCCCCCCCCCCGTTTAATTCCCTCTATTTGCTCTCCTGGGCCACGACGAAATGGAACACTCCCGGTTCCACCTTCCTGCCAGGCGCGTTCTCCGACACGTAGATGCACTTGCGGAACGTCTTGACCAGCGAAACGAGGAATCCCTCCTCCTTGGACTCGTGATAGTTCTCGCCGAGAACCGACTGCATCGCCTTGGTGGCCTCCTCGGCCTTGTAGAAGGGAATGCGGCTGAACAGGTGGTGCACGACGTGGTAGTCGATGATCTCATGGAAGAAATGACGCCCGATAAAGCCCATCGTGCGGTCGACCGTCGCCAACGCGCCCTTGGTATACGTCCATGATTCGGGGCTGTAGTGCGGCAGAGCCGAGTCGGTGTGTTGCAGGTAGGTGATGGCAACTGCGACCGTTAGCCTTCTGTTCTCTATTTTGGATTCTGCTATTTTGGGGTTGCAGGATATGGGATATGCAAGGGGGATATGAAAACATACTCAACCAATGGTGCACCCAGAAATACGGCACTCCGTACAGCAGGGCCACATTCCAGCCGCCGATCTGGGTGCTGGCATAGTACAAGATGGAGCCCATGATGATCAGACCGAGATCCGAGAGGGCGATCTGGAGATACTGGCCGCGCGTGAACAGGCCACCCAGGGGGTTGAAGTGGCTGCCCGAACGACCGGGCCAGCTCTTAGTGCCGGCGGTGACGTTCATCAGCAGATACAGCTGCCAACCGAACAGCTGGTGTCCGACCAGCTGCAGGAACGAGACGATGGGGGTCTCCTCGGTGAGATGCTTCAGCTGCTCGATGCGCACATTCTTCTTGCTCGCCAGCTCCTTGTCGGTCCACGGCACGAACACCGTATCCTTCTCCATATGGCCGGTGTACCGGTGGTGACGGGCGTGGGTAATTTTCCACGAGAAGTATGGCACCATCAGGAAGGAGTGAGCGGCCCACCCGACGAAGTCGTTGAAGTTCTGATAGTCCGAGAAAGCGCCGTGGCCGCACTCGTGGGCCAGGATCCAGAGCCCGGTGCCCACGCAGCCTTGGAAGAAGCCATAGACGGCCCAGGCGAGCGCGCGCAGCGGCAGAGACGGCAGGAGGTGGATATGGAAGGCGGCGTAGGTGAGGACGGCGCAGTAGAAGATGTCGCGGGCCAGGTAGAGCAGGGAGGTGACGACGGAGGATTCAAAGCATTCTTTCGGGATGCTGTCCTTGATGGTCTTGAGATTGGGCACCGAATCCGTAGGCTGTCGGTTTGCGTTGATTGTCAGCTTTCATTTGCTTTGCTTTAGCAGACCAGGCGGCCAATTAGAGTGGTTAAACGTACCTCCTCGACAGCCTTGACGGTGATGGATCCCCGACGGAGTTCAGTCACGACCGACATTTCCACGCTCTCTCACTAATCTTGCTTATACCAGGGTTTCACAGAAATCCGGATTTAGAGAGCTTTAAAGCAGGATAGAGAGAAAACAGGGAATTGACCAAACATAGGGGTCAGACAGAAAAAAATCAAACCCATACTACGCAGCAACAGTCTAACGGACTTCAGGCGAAAAACGAAAAAATAATAATACTAATTAATACCAATAAGAATCAAACAATCCCACTCCATCTCGCCTTCCCCAATCAGGACTTTCCTGGAGAATTTCTGGAACGAATTGAGCGAGGGCGATTGGCCATCCAGTAGGGACAAGTACAGATCCAGTGGACCCGCCGGCGTGTCAAACGCGATGGATTCAACGGGAAACGCTGAAACGAATGAGTTGATCGCCTCGCTATTTCGGGCTGCCAAGCTTTGCCTGGAGTCCCAACGGATTTTGGCGTCTCCTTTTTTCTGGGGACTTACGGAGTAGTCTTTGCTAGACTAGCAGTTCTTCCAGAGCACACTCTCTAAGAACAGTAGTAGGATAAGGGGGTCTGCAAACCAGCGGTCGATCACCGATAGCTCCGTGATCAACCACTGCACGACGTACCGAAAATATCCAATAATCCCTGAACCGAAAATAGGATGTTATCCAGGGGGAAGAAGAGACAGGGGTAACCTTCCCTGCGTGCATCGGAAACAGTTAACCTAATGCACTGTCAGATTTTCCCGAAACTCAGGCAGATTTTTTTTCTCATTCGCCTCTCCCACAGTCTCGGGCTACACTACACTGCGGTGTACTCTCCTAAAATAAAATGCATGTTAGCCTCAAAATTAACTCTCAACAAATTCGTTAGTTCGCCCGCCAATGCAGCGAGTAACGTCCCGTAGTCCCTGGCTCTAAGCCCCTTGCGGCTTTAGTTCTGGGGGCCGATTCGTATCGCGATCCACTCTCGCCTCGCCGTCCGTGGTTCAGGTTGGCTTGGAGAAAAGTTATTGATCGGTTGATTATTCTTTTTCAGTTTTCACAGAAGGTGTACTGTGTACTTTGCTACGGGGCGTGTGATTTGCCGGCGATATCGGGGTTTGTGTTTGTGTTGGATTATGCCTGTGGCTGGTTAGGGGGCTGTGCGATAACTAGTACTGATTTACTCAGACTGAGACTGAGGCTGAGACTGGGAAAAGATACATTATTGACTTTTCTCTGGTTTGGAATATTTTCGGCGTTATTCCGGCCGTACAATCCCAGGATGTGAAAAAGTTTCTGTCACTGGAGGCTAGTACACTTTGTATCGTAGGATCGCCCTCGGCGAGCACAGTAAGTGGCATGTGAATATGGACTCTTCAGTTTTCTTATCAGCCTCTACGGAGGAATCTCTCCCAGCCCCATTCCTTTCATCGACAGCAGCCTGGATGTGGCTAGTTATCTCCACTTCCTCTCTGCATTGTCGGGCGGATAATCTCGCAACACTCCACGCTCCGACCGGGATCAAAGTCGAGAAATAATCGAAAACTCGGATATTTAGTGGTATCGTGTAGTGTATAGTAAGGTTGGTGAACGGAATTTGGTTTCCGATCATATGCAGAGAGCTTGTTGGGTTGTGGTAGGATTGGTCTTGGGCAAAGTATATATGTCTGCTGACGGGTGTTTGTACGTGTCTTGAAGCATTAGAGGAAAAGTGAAATAAGCGTTCTGGAAGTACCTGTCATCGTAGGGTAACTATGGATTATATTAGCTAACCCGCAAGGGAATTTTTGTCGAACAAAGTTTGATCCGTAGGTTAGTTTGATAATGGAAAGGAGCGATGAGTCTTGGTTCACGTGATTAAAATGCAGTTTGACAAGATATATTAGCTAGCCATTAAATACTAGTTTATTGATCGTAAAATTGTTTCATATGAATCCGAGTCTCCCTGAGTGGCCGGGTAACCTCCAGATGTTCAAATAAACATGCTCATCGTTGATCGGTACTGAGTTCCGGAAGGTTAAGTTGAGATGAGGACGCGCTGCGGAGGAATCGTCTGTTCATTATTAGAAACCTCATGTTGGATACTGTGTGTCTGTCGTAAGCTCGATGATAGAAAGAGTCATCTCTACCGCAGCCGGAAATCAAACCTCTGTTGACGTAGGTTAGGGTTTGGTAGACCCGTGATCCCGACAATGAGACGCATATAGAGTCACCATGACATCGACCAACCCCCCTGAAAGCATTGAGTGATTTAATGATGGTGATCCAAAAAGATTTACAGCTCAAAACACAAACCTCACTTCATTCTTCTCATATTTACACATCTGCCAAGTTCAACGATCCCACAACGGGAAGAGCAAAGAATCGCCCACCAGCGAACCCCTACTTTGATCCACCCTTTGAAGGGCTGGGATGTTGTGCATGCCCCATCTGCAGCAACAGTTTCGCGCCAACACGAAAATTCGACAGTGAATTTGCCGAAAGCTATGACTGGGATGCCTCTCATTTCGGTATCTACCCGGCAGCAGACATGGAGAATATGATCTTTTTCCGCCGACGAGCATGGTGGACTCTTTACCGGATGAGTATGTCACACGTTGGAAACGGTTTCTAGATCGACAGCTCTTAACGCTGTACAAACTGCTAGTTATCTATGATCCTGCTACCGCCAACTACCATGTCTCCGGAGTCGCAAAGGTCCCGCCAGTCGCAAACAGGTCAAATATGTATTGTGTCGTCCCCAGGGACCCTACCATGGGCGTTATTGGACGTCCTGCGGATGGAGTTGGCGATCAAAGCTTCTTGAAGCCGCTGATTATGGATCAATACACAAAGCTGGAAGCAGCAAAGCAGTTGGCCGGGTATCCTATACATCCCCTATGTTGGAATCTGCTGTCATTGGTTGTTGGAGAAACCCGTATAAAGAACATGCCTTTGTTATCTTACATGCTCCGAAGCAGCGAATTTAGATTCTCGGATTTCTTGAGTAGCACACATGAGACAAGATTGATGTTGGAGCCGCCTTGTAAGGCACGGATGACTCTTCACCCCGAATGACTGGTTCTTACGCTTGCTGTTTCTTTGCAGATAATCCTTTGAAGACGAATGAGGTGTTGTCCTGTATCAAATCATCCAGGAGAGATCGCGAGGGTGGAAAGCGAATGTGCTCTTCTATTCAGGATGTCCAGGCACAGGAACAGTCCCGATGGACATTGCTACCGCAGGAGCTTCGAATGGCCATTATGGATTACTTAGGGTTTGTGGATGGACATGCGTTGCAGGAGGCGGTTGGCTGGATGATGTCTTCGACATACTGGAAGGGGCGACTCGACACCGGCATGTTCCCTGAGTTGAGGAGCGTGCGGCATGATGAAGATATTGATTGGTATTTAGTTGGTTGGAAGCTAGAATAGTCGGCCGCCAAGGTTGTTCGGGAGCGTTTGTTGGAGCGCCTTTCGGGGTTTAAGATTGGATTTGACCACTCCAAGTTTGCAAGAGCGACAAATTTCCGTGCTGGTTGTTGATCTCCTAATCCCCCTTCCTGCTTTTCTAGCCTGTCTTCCTATCTATGACACAGATGCTACTTGCTTGATCAATAATCTATTGAGACTCCTTTGCCTTCACAAGAGAAGAGCTTCATAAGCGAAGTTTACATTGCTTACCCATAGTAGAACCCTCGCGTGGGTGCTACAGCCCCCTTGGAGGGGAAGGAGTGTGGCCGAATCGTCCATCGTCGTTTGGAGCCCCATTGCCATATCCTAGTGTCCCATGTCTACCTCTGTTTGATCAGAGGAGTTGCCCATGCAGGCAGTCTCTAACCCCTCGATCCGGCGTCGGAAGAAAATTCGCCACTTCAAAGCCACCACGCAAATGGGAGGGCCCTGAAGGACTTTTCGCGACACATCTCATACGAACTACAGAATCGTCTGTTCAAACATAGCCTGAGTCACCCGACAGAATATACTTTTCTTGTCCACTCGATGGGTAGCTAGTTCAGCGCAGTATAGAGTGTAGAGTTTTCTGCTACATGTTAGGGCCATAACCACATATAATCCCACCTAATCCATCTTCCTCCCAACCTTCCCGATCCTCCCCAACCCCCAAATACTAACACCCAGACACGCCACCGTCAGAGCAAACTCGAACCAAAATGCAGCGCGATATCCCTCCAACAGCGCCCCGGTATCATCTGACCCAACCTTCCCGGACTTCTGCGTCACCCCGTTCGCCACCAACGCCGTCAACGCGATCCCGACACTCTTGCCCGTCTGCGACACCGTATTGAACACACCCCCAGCAACCCCCTGCGTCTTAGGCGGAAACATCGACGTGATCAACAAATTCGAGACGGTGAAGATGCCGTCCGCACCGATCGGGTTCAGGAAATTAGCAATGAACGCACACGACCAATACGGCCATTTCGGGCTCGCGACGGCCATAAGCAAAGGTGCGATGGCGGACGGAATGAGCATCATGATGACGATCCAGTCAGCGCGGACGCGGTGCACAATCAGTCCGGCGAGAATGTTTGCGAGGGACCCGGCGACAGGCATGGGGAGGAAGCGCAGCGCGGAGTCGAAGGGCGAGATGAGTTGTATATTTTGGAAGAAGAAGTTCTGGAACTGTTCGAAGGCGTTGAAGGCGGCCCAAACGCAGAAGACGTTGATGCAGATGCAGGAGAAGACTTTGTGGCGCCAGAGGGAGTTGGGGATGAGCGCTGGCCGGTTTAGGCGCTCTTGACGACCGACCCAGAGAACGAATATGGCGAGGACGATGAATGATAGCACGAGTAGGGCGATGTTGGTCGGGGAGCGGATTGCGGTGGGACTTCCTGCGATAGCTCTGTCGTTGTTCTGTTAGTGGATGTTGGTTGAAACGGAGGATAGAGGATACGTACGCAATCACGTAGGATAGTATGGCGAGCGATGTACTGGCAATGATGACGCCTACCCAGTCTACGTCGTTCAAGAGACGCTGCCCGATCTCGCGCGCCGAAGGGTATTCGTTTCGGGGTAATTGCCATGCGGCCAAGAAGAGCATCACGAAGCTAAGGATCGCCGCCGCGTGGAATCCCCATTGCCAGCCGATTTTGGCTGCGATGATCCCTCCCAGAGTCAAGCCTAGTCCGAATCCCACGGGCTGCGCTCCTCCCATGGCCGCAAAGCTAATATTGCGCGATCGGCCTGTCGGGAACACCTCGTTGATCAGACTGACTGCCGACGGCAGACAGAATGAAGCCGCCACGCCGGAGAAACCACGAAACACAATTAATTGTGCGCCGGACTTAGATAGCCCACATGCCAACGTGAATGCAGTTTGCAGCAGACAGCCGAGCAGGTAGGTCTGGCGGTTGCCGACAACGTCTGAGATCGAACCACAGGCCAGCAGTGTGCATCCACACGTTAACGAGAAGATTGTAACCGGCCTGGAAGTCACACAGTCAGCTCATTCATGCACACTAGAACAACACTCCGCAGGACTCTATACCATAGAACCAGATTATCAGGCAAGCTCAGGTCCACGGCCACTGTCGGAAGGGTGATGGTCACCAGGCCAGCCAGGAAGCTTTGGATCCCCGTGCTGAACGTAACGCAGGTAATCACAATGGCTGTGATCTGCGTCGACACCGCACGTCTCTCTGCTTCCACTTCCCGTAGAGCCTCGTCGGACTTGGTCGCAGTAAGAGTGACCTTGGATGCCTCACCGGAGATCGTACCAGCCGGCATAGGAGCCAGCTCAATTGAGGTCGCCGACCCTTCGTTGGGGACGGTGACAGCCATTGTGCAAGAAGGGGTTGAATGGGATGAGCGTGGGAGGGAGGGATGGAAGTGGAAATGGAAATGATACAACTATCTGATCCGTTGATTGCGGTGTAGTTAGTGTTATCTCCGACGTGACAAAGCCAATTCCGCCCATGAGTCACAGCTGGAGCTGCATCCTTGCCAAACTGATAAGCAACTTGGCCGTCGGTTCTGGATTTCCGGAACCTCGGAATTCGGAAGGTTCACGACTTTCATCGACCCGTGGTTCACCTGATGATAAAATCGATCGATCTGATTGATGCTTTTTAGGTGGGAAACATATGGAAGGGTGAACAGAAAGAGTGGAGTGGGAATGGAGATAAAAAAGGGCCAGAAATTAGGATCAAGGGGGGAGCTAGCGCCACGCGAATCTTCACTTCGGCCACATCACTCCGTATCCCAAGCGGCAACAGCTAGGCCATATTTGGGTATCTTGTGCCTTAAGGCAACAAACTTGCTTACTGCCACGCACTCCTTAGTCTAGAATGGGCTGGAAATCGATGCGTGCTTGTATTGAGCGAAAAAAAGGGACGCCAGATTTATATATAAAGGCCAATTACATTCGATTAATTGGACCAACCCATCATGCCTTCACCTCGTACTGTCGCCGGAACTGATCGTCAACATGGACCAGATAATATGTCCCCGATGCAAGATCCTCCACGCTGCCCCTAGGCGTATAGTTCTTTGCTTGATAAGCCTGCTCACGAAGCTGACACATCTATCCGATCATTAGTAAAATGCCATACACGAATTTCGATCAAAGGGGCTCACCTCATTGTAAAACTCCGGCGTCACCTCTGTCCTAGCCGCCAACCTTGCATGCAAATTCATCTTCTGAGCGACACCTTCTATATCGCCACGTACTCGCAGAGTCAGAAGCGTACTCGCCAGCCCAGCTCCGTAACTATACACCCCGATGCGCTTGTTCTGTAATGTCTCGCTGGGGACGTTGCTTAAGAGACTCGCAAGTCCGGCCCATACGCTGCCCGTGTAGCTGTTGCCGCAGTTCGCTGGGATAGTTAGCGAGGGACTGACGCGCTCTGTAAACTTCGTCTTGGAGAGAGACATGAAGAGCCTTTCAACACCTTTGTCGGTCAATGAGTTGTCCGCGTCCATGGTCGCGTATTCCACCGGGATGGAGTCCGAGTCAAAAGCAGCTGGGTTGGAACGGTAGTCATTGAACAGAACTCGACCGTATGCTTTAGCCACCATCTTCGTGTTTGGGGCGTGAAAGACGAAGAAGTCAAATGCGTCGATTCCCCCTTCTTCTGTGGCATGCGTTTGTGGCTCTTTCTCAATAGCATGACCATTCATCTTACCATGTTCACCACCACGCTGTCTGACCTTCTCTCTATACCGCGCATAACACCCATCCAACGCTTTCATATAACACTGATTCGAGAAATGCCCATCAACAAGCGGATACTCGGACCTGAAATCCCCCTTATAGAAATCATACACATGTCGCATATAGCTCGCACGAATCGGATCCACCACGACCGGCGCATTTGCCCCGATCAACATCGCCACGCACCCTGCTCCCCCCGTCGGTCGTGCAGCGGGCGTATCATACAGCGAGATGTCCCCTGCGACGACGATCGCGTCGCGCCCGTCCCACGACGACGACTCGATCCAGTTCACGGCGTTGATGACGGCGCTGGTCCCTCCGTAGCAGGCGTTGTAGGTGTCGATGCCTTCGATGTCCGGGTTGTTGGGGAAGAGGGACATGAGGACGGATTTGGCGGATTTGGATTTGTCGAGGAGGGTCTCTGTGCCGACTTCGAGGCGGCCGATGGTGTTGGGGTCGATGGTGTGTTTTTTTAATAGGGAAGAGACTGTGGTGAGGGCTAGGGAGTAGAGGTCTGGGGTGGGTTAGCTACGTTTGTTGACTGGATTTAGGACGGTATGTAGGTAGGTGGTTTGCTTGCCTTCGCGGTCGTCGCAGAAGCTCATGCTTGTTTGGCCCAAGCCGATGGTGAACTTGCCGGTGCTGACGCCGAGGTACTTTTCGAGTTCGGTTTGCGAGACATACTAGATGGGTTGGTCAGTTAATGAAAATCTACGGTCACGATTTATGGAATAGATCGAAGGGTGTGGGGTTTAGATGGAATATATGTACTCGACTTGGAAAATAAACCTCAATGGCTTTTATGCCGACATTCTCGGGTCGAGCTGCCATGTTGATATCAGAGGTTGGCAAGAGTGTACGTGTATGAGGTTTGGCAACGAATCTGCTCAAAGCTTTGGATAAGAAAAGTTGAATTTTGGAACACAATCTTGCACACGCTGGCCCTGCTTTTATACTCAACAACACAGCCCCTCGACTTTCGGCGTGCGTGGTGAGTTAGGCCACAGTGCTCCTGTCTACCGTGTAGATCGGAGAATACCTCAGCAGGACCCTCTTTGGTGTTGGTTAGCGCTGACCATCGGACAAAAGGAAGAAAAGAAAAGATCAAGAGGCAATCTAGGTCTTAGGGCCTATTCCATTGGAAATGGATCTGCAATCATTCTCTGTTGCTTTTACCGCTTCGGTCGAAGTAAATTTGGATTCGGTCTGCCGATGTGGAAAGGGTCACTCCCGGCAATCGCGCCAAACCAACAATAAACAAATCAGCAAAACTTAACACCGAGCTCAATTCTATCCCATCCCTAGTCACGAGCTCCAAATGAACGAAAAAAGTATATCAGTATCTGTTTATATGCGCCTGAATCCCAACTCCAAACCCGCCCCAACCATGTATTACCCGCCGATTGTTTATTGAATGTTCATAATTCGTTTCAAGTCGTGAAGCGACAACGGTTTTACCAGATAGTCGTCTATGCCGGCCGCAAAGGCCTGTTGTTGCATGCTGCTCGATGCAACCCCCGTCACTGCCATGATGGCGGTCCGGGGAAGGGAATGCTGTTCTTCGTACTCGCGGATCTTGCTTGTGGAGACTACTCCGTCCATAATTGGCATGGAGATGTCTACTCCTTGTTAGCGTCAATATTGTGGAATGTAGAGTTAGCTGCGTACCCATCAAGACGTAGTCATAGTTTCCACTCGACTCCTTGTATTTTTCCAACGCAGCCAGCCCGTTATTGGCTGTCTCAAAGCTACAACCGATTTTTCGCATAAATGTTGACAAGATCTGGAGAGTCAGTCATGGCTTCAAGGGCTGATTAAAAAGCCGAAGCATACCTTCAGATTAATGTCGTTGTCATCTACAAGCAACACATGAAGATCCGTCGCTTGCTTATCCCGGAGCGATGGAGGAGAGTAATTGGACACACTATCCTTTACCACAGGAGGTGACTCGGTGCCCTTCGCAAGGGCAAAGGCATCGGACAAGGATCGCCCACGGGTGGTAAAACCGGAGAAAGGGCCCGAGACAGCGCTTTCGGTGGTGGGACTTGATTCTTGATGTGAATCTTTAAACCGCCGTAGTGCCTCGTTTATCTTGCGAGGGCCAATTCTACTGGAAGTCAGTATTCGTTGCCAGCGATTCATAGGTCATACATACGGTTGCGATAGATAGATGACGTCTGCTCCTTTGATAGCAAAGTTGCCTGGTAGAGATACCCCGTGCTGGCCAAGGATGATAACCGTCTTGAAGTTTGCGTGAACGTCACCATGTCTCGAAAGCCTTTTCAACATCGACTCCTCCATGATGCCGATGTCACCAGACGACTTCTCAACTGAATTAGCAAACGAGACTGCCCATCCGGAGTGGCTCAGAAGCACATTGCTTAGCGCGCCCCGGATAGAGAGTTTGCGCTTGGCATCGGTGCTCAACACCTGGGCTGGGACACCATCAAGACCGGCGAGCCCATCCAAGTCAATTAGGCAGACTCGAGTTGTGGTCTTCACGCTTGGGCTATTCAGCGTTGGGTGGACTCCATCGACAGGACTCTGGATGAACTCGACCGGAATAAAAACATCAACTTGCGTGCCCACCCCAACCTCGCTCCTGAAGTCAACAGTACCACCAAGGTAGGAGATGACCTGTCTGACAATACTTAAACCGAGCCCAACTCCTTCTGTCAAGTCGTTTTCTTGGGTGAAAGGCTGGAAGAGTTTATCCTCTAGAAACTCAGGAGAGATGCCGCAGCCCGTATCTTTGATGGATAGGTGTGCCTGCACCGACTTTGATCCATTGACACGGTCAACCCGTTGGGATAAGCAGACTTCAATAAGCCCGGATTGGGTGAATTTGAAAGAGTTTCCAATAAGGTTCATCACGATACGGCGCCATCCGCCGGACACCGATTGGATAACCCAAGATGGTTGCTCTTCGATGCGAACGACGACAGAAAGGTCATTGGAATCATCGGACCGATTGCTTTCCGAACTGACAGTGCGACTGCTGACACCAGTTCCACTATCAAGATAGCGGCCAGCGATCTTTGAGGCATTGATACGGGACCGGTGACCGGAATACAAGGCGTCAGCCACGTCTTCCACCAGGGTGCCCACGTCGAACTCGGAGACCAAGTGATCAACATCAACTTCCTGGTTCTCCGTTCTGTCTTTCTGGAGGCGGGAAATATTGGTGAGGTTGTTTATTTTCGTAAAGTCCAGTCTGAAAAGCTTATTAATCCAAGTCTCAGTGCAAGGCGTGCGGTACTTACAGATGGTTCATCGTATCCAACAAAGTCAGGCCACATGTCTCGATCATAGTAACCATATCCCGCTGGGCTGGTTCGAGAGTTGTGGCTTGTAGCAATTCGGCGCTAGCAAGCATACCGTGCAAAGGTGACCGAAGTTCATGACTGACAGAGGAAAGTAGGTCTGATTTGGATTTTTCCGTGGCTGTCCACCCAATCTGCAGGTATTCGGTGGTGACCAAATCGGCGAAGGTCTTCAAGTAGTACAGATCATCTTCGTTGAGCAATCTTTCATTTTCGCCAGTCCAAATCACAATACCAGCAAGCCAGCGAGATCTGTCCCAGTTCCACAAGGGGTAGAAGATGAGTGACTTGGCATCTGGAAAGTCCCGAGCAAGGCGTGTCGCAGTAATATAGTTCGCTGAGGGTTCATGCTCGTCAACAGATCCATCGCCGTAGGTAGATTGGACAGAGGGCGATAGTATCGAAGGATCAGTATAGAAAATATCACCCTGTGGGAACCACGTGAATAGATCATGTAGCAATGCCTCGGTCATAACGAGCTTAAATGAACAGCTTGCTCTCTGTGACTGCGACAGAGATATCCCGAGTGGCTCACACAATTTTTCAGACCAGCCACCGTGAGATGACAATAGAGATGAATGTGTCGAAATGGTTCCATCACCATCCTTGGACTGCGCATCCCAGTCACTCCCGCTAGTTGAAGAAAACCTGTTACCAAAGTTAGTCACTGCACGTGCGGTATGAGACGGGATAAATGAGTCATACCGCCTAGAGTTGCTTCTCGAAGCATCCAAGAACAAAGCGCCGTCCAGTTCCATCACGCTCTGAAGCAACGCACTGGCTCTAGCAAAGAGCAGGGAGCTGAGGGGCGAGGGAGTCACCTTTTCTGGCACCGTCACCAGGTGGTTGGATGCGATAGAACATCTTCTCAGGTGTTCTTGGTGCTTTTCTCGGGCTGGTGGGAGGTTGAATACTGGCTCGTGTTGTTGAAAGAATGGGGACTCTGGCGGCCGTGGCATTGTTGGCATTGGAGGTATATCATGTGTCTCCTCGACTGAAATGGAAAGGTTGCCAAACTTCTCAGACAGTGCAGACTGGGCTTGCGCTAGTGGTTCTGAATTCCGGTGCGCGATATCATCGACACTGGGAAGACCTTTGATGGTCATGAGGGTTTGGAGCATGCGGTCCGACCGGGCTTGAGAGTGCACGGTGTAGACATTTTCCAGGTGCTGAACAATCCCAGCAGCAACATCCTTGAGGGCCGTGATAGACTCGTCTTCCAACAATGCGCGATCCTCCTCATCTACCACGCAATAAGTGCCAAACGTACCCCAGCGGGGACTAGTTAGAGGTATCTCGGCATAAAAGCGCGTTTCGGGAAATTGAAGGACGAAGGGATGGTATTGAAATTGATCTTCCTTCGTCAAATCTCCAAGAATGCGAGAGCCATCCGTCGATTTATTTGAATGATCATGCCCGGATTTCCCAAGTGCCTTCAGCCCAAGAGTCTTCATCCCGATGCCGCTATCACGACCAGGAGACGGGCTGCGGGTCACAGCCTGAGCAATAACTTTTGTGCTGTCATCGTGGATGAGTGTGACAAATGCTCTGCTACAAGCGACTCTAAAAGGCCCTAGTTGCGTAAGAACTGGCAGTGTTACATCCGAGAGGCCGGCTCGCGAGGATTTTCGATTGTGCTTTGTTGGAGTCTGAGAATGAACACCGTCGGCGCCACTGAGAGTAGGAGGGCAGTAGAGTCTATTCAAAGACAAAGTCAGCACTAGATTAGACTGAGTGGGAATGAAAATAAAGGACAGCTCTCGAGCGACCCTTCATACCTCAACAGTTCCGAGACCATCTTGGGCCGTGAAAATGACACACCTGGGTGCTGGAACGCGGATGAGTCCACCACCACCATGTTGCCTATCGCATAGTAACTCGTTGCCGCACGATTTTAACCCCTGCGTGACTCAAACGGATCGCGGCCTAGCAGCATCAATGACTTAATATATACTGTTGAAGCTCCGAGTTTTCTCAGAAGTCCGCCAGAAGAATCCGTAGCGAGGGTTGTGGTTCCAAGGTTCCTGCAGCGTGCAACGATGTTTCCGAAGAGCCGGTGGTGAAACTCGGGGGGAGGTTCCAGACCAATCCTGGCAGAAGATCGGGGAAACTTTTCTCAGCCTCCTAGCTAAAGTTTGGAAGCGATGGGTGCGACCCAGCCATACCGGGGTCATTGATACCATGAAGTCTAAGGATTTCCGGGATCGACCGCCGCGCTCCACGGTTCCCGCATGTCATCTCTACCTATCGAGCATCGGCCGAAAGCCCGCCGGGGTAGTCCGATAGACTCGGCTCCGATGCAAGTCCTTAGACAATCCAGTTGTCATGTAATTAAGATCTTGGGACCGATGCATGATGTTTCAAAAATTTCTGGACTCGCCGCGGAGATTCGAAGATGGAATCACGTCATAGAACTTTGAAGGATGGACAGGTTGTGGCGGATAGTCCAGTATCCCTTGGCTGTGCAAGAAGGGTGCAGCTAACCTTACAGTCAACACACCGTGGACGAGTGAATGGCAGTCTCGATAAGTCCTGAGTGGACAGAGGCACTCAGTGGCTCGGATTGGCACGGCAACTGTTTCTCGAGGAGTCAGCCAAAGTCAAGGACCCGCAGTTGAAGGCGAAGCGCGAGAATCTTGAATGAAACCAAACTCAAAGCAAACGCAAATGCCAGCGAAGATCGGCGACAGGGTTGCATGGCTGACTCATCCACTCGATCTCGATCAGCGGGTCATGTGACCTGCATCGACTCATGTACTCAACTCCCTTTTTCTATGTTTTATCGCTTGCTGAGTGGATTATTCACACGTCTATGACTTCACGGGACACTAATATGCATAGCTATATCTCCTCTAAGTGTAAATCGTCCCGCAGATTAGACTGTTTCCTGGTCTTGGCGCCTCGCTTGCATCCCAGTTCGCACTTGGCTACATATACAGGCACTGATAGACCTGTCTAGAGCTCGTGTATTAGTTTACTGTTGCATCCCTGCTATCATAACATGACATGATTCTAACCATTCCGGTAAAAACTTCCGGAAAAGCCAACCAAGTACAAATTTAGTCAGCGCCTCGCACAGTCCGTGTCCGGCCGAACCCACAATAGCTACTGCCCAACTCCTAGGTCTGATAACCGAGGAGAAATTAAGAGGACCCAACCGGCTGTAGTTGGTCGGACATGAGCGAAGCGTAAATAATTAATAACAGCAGGGAATTCCCCCTCATGTGTCGGCCACACCCGTACGGTGTGGCGCGCAGGTTTTGCCACCAGTCGCCACCCACCATGTTAACATCCCTACTATGCAGTAGTATACCAAAAGAGTCGCGGTGAGGGAAGGACAGCGCGAAACTGTAGGTGTAGGCGCGTGGTAGAACTAGAACTCGAACTCGACTCTCTTTCTGGAGGCAGCAACGGCATCTGCTCGTAGGTCTGATTGGAGGCGACCCTAACCTCTTTTGCTTATCTAGACGACGAGCCGAGGTTATTTCAATGGTTCAGTGGCGTTGAGGCTTGAGACACCCAAGCGATACTGAGTGATTGTTTGGACCGGCCCTGAAAAGGCATGGCATCCAGGGCCCTTTCCTGGTCTTGGCTTTCATTGTGAACGGCACCGGTGGTATATCACACAACAGGCGTCCCCATAGTCGGATTGATGGAGAAAAAGGCTTCAAGATCCATCGTTGAAAAGTCAATATCCCATCCCATGTCCGACATGGTGAGATCAAGAAGCTCTTCACTTCCAACACTAGCCGGGTGAATATCATCTTGCAACGAATTACCTTGAAAGTCGGACAACATCGGTAGGCCAGCTGCCACGGGATCAGCTAGGGGCCCGTCCGCCACGATGTTTCCTTGCTGGTCGGCCATACTTGGCGGTCGGACATCATTTGCGACGGGGTTAATAATAGGACTCTGATTTTTTATGCCGGGGTGAGCCACCCATTCGTATGAGGGATGGATCTTTTTCAAGGTCGTCTCAATAGCACCGATTGTGCTTTGGATCGGATCGCCTGCCCGTATCGATGAAAGACATTGCAGGGTTGCGTGTATCCACGGAAGATGGGTGCTAGCGAGGTTCTCGCCGTGCATTAGGTCGTATATCAGAGCGAACGAGGCGCTGCCGAGGAAATAACCATGGTAGCGGAGTTCCTACTACCACGTCAGCCCAATAGACAACGGATTGAAGATCACACACGTAGACATACCCTCACGAGATCGTTCACAATCGACGCTTCGTATAGAAAATGTATGGTCCTGCAGGCGGCACTGAGGGCGTGATTGCAGGCGTCATTGAGCCATGCTGGAACCTCAGTTGGACGCTTACTCGTCTCGTTTGCAGCACGGTGCGGTGCCAATTTCGCGTCTCTCTGCCATCGACCGCGAAATATCAAGAATGGTCGAAATGTCAACAGAATTGTGTGGTAATAAACTAACTCTTCAGTTTCTGTTCGTTGCCTAGAGCTTGTCCAACTTACGAGTGATAAGCATGGCTTGCTGTACACCTAGCACCCCTTGCTGGGCACATTTGTCAAGACCGAAGCCTAGAGCTCGCCGCATTTTCGCGTCATAGCAACGGAGATCATCCGTAATCGACCGAGCTATCCTCCACATTTGCAGGAGCGATTCATGGTGTTGACCGTACATTTCTTCCGCGGAACGAGCGATCACTTTGGACAAATCCACTAAAGCAAGCAAAAATGGCTCTTCGGGCAATTCTACGCTGACATCTCGGCTAAGGAGTGAACATGGTCGGCCCAGGTGAAAGCAGAACCAACTGTACTTCATTAGATGAGTCGATCATTCAGTGAAAGGCAGTACAAACGTTTCGAAGAAAAAGAGAGCCCAAAATGTAGTTCTTCTCTCTTCCACACCATCAAATGCATCCTCCGTATTCGGGGCCTCCTTATGCAGTCCTGCGGAAATTGCCTTGCGAGCTGCTGCTCCTATGTGAAGAAAAGCGGAATTTGGTCGTCCTTGGTCAGTCTGAAAATGGGCGTTCTAGGCTAGTTAGCTAATGCCATCAACCTAGTTTGCTGGATCACTCATCATTAGAAGCGAAATTTGCACGGTCTGGAGATTGACCACGTCGTCTAGCATTGCGCAAGACGTTTTTACCCGTTCGAAAAGTACGTCGCCCCAGCTGTAGTACTCTGTCCCGAGAGACCCCATTGCCAAGGCCATCAGAATCATGCAATGACTCCAAGTATCGGTCCGAAAGTCGGGGCTGGGGTTATACAGGTTCCATAGCTGCCGTTCGAACGTCTCCTTTGACTGAAATGGCACCATGACATACAATGAAGACAGGAAACGGCTCAAGAACAGCTTGGCCAGCTCATGCGGTAGAAACATCACCGGCACATCAGCCGCATTCAAGTTTTTAAATGAATCGTGTGTTCCCAAAGGGACTCCAAAGAAGATGCGACGAAAGCTAAACATGTCCAGGCCAGCTCCGGCCTCCTGTACCTCTCGAGGGTCTTCAGACTGGGGGGCGTGCTTGCTCTCTACCAGGTCTCTGTAAATCTCATGCATTAGCGCAAAATGCGAGGTTGACCCATAGTATAATTGCACCTTGCATGATGGAGATTCCATATGCGTGGCAGAAACGCTGTTGTTGACCGTATAACTGACGGAAGGATTCCGTCGGCCAGAGGGCCGCGGCACTTCCGGGGACGACTGCCGGGCGCCATTTGAGGTATATGCATCAGTGTCTTGTCTGTACTGGTACTTCTTCTTGCGCTGCCGAATGACCTCGCGATATGTGCACGGCGTGTTACGAAGCTGACAGGTCTTGCACGGTTCGAGGCCATTGCACTTGATCTTCCTCTTGCGGCATTCTTGGCAGGCCTTGGATATTCGCCATCCTGATGACTGCGCAGGTGAGCTTGTGTCAGCCATTGAGATCAAATTTTAGATTATGCGACCAGTGGATCTCGTGGAATTCATTGCAGATTCGATTCTGCGAGGAGAGAAAACTCGGATATACGCCACGTGATATTCCCGTAATTCCGATGATACTGATTAGTCATCTGCCAAGCCACCACGCCCACGTAACATAGTCAACTACCTAGCGATTATGTCAATCGATGCATCCTAGTTATTTAATCGAACCTGTCGAGACAGAGAGGCTTGTCCATTCGCCGCAGAACTTCCCATGCAATGTTCTCACAGAAGACAGACGGACTATTAAAAGGCTGGGAGTATCGAACACATACTGATATAATAGATGCATATAATCCTTGAGCATTGTGTCTAAGGCTCACAGTGACAAGGCTTGCAGATACATAGTGATACGATAACTAATATAGTTCTTTGGCCTTGGGCTATAGGGATGCCAGCCACTGGCTATGCTACAGAAACGTTGAGTATGAAGGTCTTATTTGATACTGTGCTTAGGCGTGATAATCTGTGATTAGCTCTTAACTATATTCCGATGGTGACTAAACCTCGATATGCAAGAGCTACAGCCACAAATTACGATTCGTCTGATCAATCCATGTCGATGGTGTATGCCCAGAACGGACTCAGCATTAGATAAACGGCATATCTTGACACCGAACACGAGGATCCAAGTAGCAGGTTCATAGCCTTGATTATCCCACGCTAGGAGCGACGGGCTATAAAGAAACTTCGCTACTCGTCCTGAACTTCTTCTCTAGGTCTTCGGCACTCAAAACGAGCCTAAATCAATTTGTTCATCAGTCTGATCAAATTTGAAAGAAAAGGTAAAAATGAAGTTTCTGATTCTTCTCGCCGCTCTCGCCTCTGTCGCCTCCACTGCAGACATATGTCGAACCTCTAGACGCAACTGCGGCGGAGCCGCAGTCTGCTGCACGGGTATCCAGGCAGGCCAGTGCTGTAACCTGGGAGACCCGGTCTCTCATGTCCTCTACAGGCTGCCTGCCAATAGGTGAGTGTCTTCGACTACTCCCAACAGCCAAACATAGCTAATGGATTCTATTGTTGATATAGTCGCGGCCGATCCTGGACCAGACGCGGCTGCGCGGGCGAAGTACGCAGCTTCCCAAATCGCCGTGCTGGCAACGTTTGCCATGCCCCGGCAAATGGCGCCGGTCGTTCCGCTAGGTGGTTCGAGGGACTAGCGGAAACTGTGGAGGAGCCTGTTATTGAGGGACATCACACGTGTGCGGAGCCAGACACTGTTTACTATGAGGATGAAAAGGGGGAGGACGAAAGTGTCGCACTTCCAGGCCATCTGAGCGCTGATGAGATTATGGAGGCGTTAGAGGAAGGTGTTAGTGTTAGGACTTTGATTGTGCAGGAGGTTAGGGATTATTAGAAAATGGGCAAGCGAGTGAGGATGTACTTTGAGGGTTATTTCGCCTAACCAACTGAAGCTGTTTCAACTAATCATACTACTAGCAATGCCTTTAGAGGGGGGACGGTGGCTGGATAGATTAGTATGATTATGTAGAAATAAAACGGTCGGTATATTATCAGAAAGGTAGTAGAATAAAAGGCCTATGTATAGTATCATCGGCTTATAGCCTGCCTTCTCAAGTTATCACTGAGCTGCCTGTTTGTTTGTTTGCATCTTGCATAATCGATCTGCTTTTCATTGTACGTCACTTGAATCCAGACACCAATTAATAGAACGAAGCAAGCCCTATGTCTCATTTGGCTCATACATTGTGCTTTCACCATAAAAGAAATATGAACCACACGGCAATGATCTTTCAGAATTCCTTTACCCACCAAAACGCGGAGAGAATCCCCAAGGCCTACTCGCAATCAGCCCCAATAGGGACAACTTTGTACCCCTTAAACCCATTATAAGGGTAACAAATATCCCAGGTGCTGCGAATCACGTCTGTATGCTCCCCACTGCAATCACCATCAGCATACATGCACAAGTCGAACTGCGCGCGCTCCACCACCGGGCTCTTCCATGAGAGACTATCCGCTTCGGAAAGGTTGAGATCCTCCCGTGTATCGAGGGCCATGCAAGGCTTGGCCACGGTCCCGATGGCGTGATATATATAGAGGCTTATGTCAACGTCATCGGGATCGCAGCCTGGTCTGAAGATGTAGAAATCCCACTTTAAATGAGTGGTTAGTTTTATGCGAAAGTTTGTACATGCATACGTGTGAGGTGAGAGAGAAAGGAGGGGTACATACGTTCTTAATGGCTCCTGCTGTGCCTAGGGTGAACGCTGTTGCTAGAATGGTAGGAAGGAGACGCATGTTCATTAATCTTTTTGTGGCTTGTCTATTAGCTAAGAGAGTGTAGGTTGAGTTAAACATGGAAGTCTCCAAGATTCGAGCATGGAAGACCTGCTCTATTTATGTGGTAGACGGATGTCCCGATGTGGCTTCATGACACGAGTACTTAGGGCAAAGCAAACAATACGAGAATCTTAGCGCTTATTATATACATGATTCGAGAACTTGGACAAAGAGAGGTTACATTCACGTAGTCGGGTTGACAAGTCACTTTATGCGCCAAGTACTTCCGGGTCCGGTCACTTTAGTGCGTGGTGGCGGCTCATCAAGAAGCTGAAGCAACAGCACGTTTCTCAGATTCATTGGACATGTCTCAGTATGATATATGCAAACGAATTACGTACGGAGCTAATTCGGGGAGGCGGGGTACGATACGAGTTTCCATTTATGGTGCTAGATATCTCTTTAGATCGAGGCCGGAATAGATTAAAACAGACTGGATCGACTGGCTGGCCAATCCATAGACTGCAGGTCTGTAAAAAGGCTCGCTGGCAAAGTCTCCAACTGGGGTTCATCTGCATGAACGAGCTCCTCTAGACCAGTGAAAAAGCCCTCGCCATCCATGGCAGGAGATGCCGAACCACTGACCGATGGCACAACATTCACGTCGGGCTCTAGGTCGGGGAATTCCTCCACAAATGTGTTTGTCATTCGCCAGCGCTGCAGGTCGAAGAAGTGATGAGTAAATGTCGCAGAGAATTGATACAGCCCAGACTGGTTTAGTTGCAGGCAGGCATCATCCAATGTGTAAGGCCAGTCAAACCGAAAGCAATGCCAGAAGAGATTCCAAAATTTGGCCGAGCAGTGCTGATGCGGAAATATCACTAAGCGTTCGCGCAGTCCCGGCCTGGATGGTTTAGCTTTTGTTTTACTACCAGATTGGAGGGAACATACCAAACGATGAAATCAATCAACGGCTTATGGATGATACGTATTTGCGAAGGCCGTTGTCGCATAAAGATTGGGAGGGCTTTCGAGTTGACTTCTGAGGGATCAGTTCGGTACTGGTAAACGCAAAGTCAGCTATCAATGATCTCGTGCCGCACAACGCCCTCAGACTAGTTGACATACGCGAAGCATTGAGCTGACAACCCTCAAAATGGCCAATCGTTCGATCGCCCCACAATGTCGCCAAATGGACTCATCGGCCACTCGCATAATAGTCCACACAGGATCAAGCGTGTACAAACTCTCGACAACGGACCACCCGTGAAGAATAGCCCTGACCGGGATATCTGCGTCCAGTTCTCGTTGATCTATCGCCCTCTGGGTGCAGGATGGTGTGTATTCCCCTAAAAGGCTGTTGAAATCAAGTATCGACTTGCAGCATTCACATAGAGGACTAAACTGAGACATTGACTGTACTGGTGTCAAGGTGTCGAGCGTGGTGCTCGTCTTCTGATGACCAAAGCCAAATTCTCTTATGAAGGGGTCATGTTGAAGATCTCTCAGCTCTTCACTGAGAGATAGACCGAAACTGACATAGCTGGCCCCGTCTGTCGCCCCGCTTGGACAAATTTCATCATAGGACTGGGGGCTGGAAAGGTTTTGACCCAGTGAAGATCCGAAATCAAGTTCATCCGGAATATCACCGCTCGATCTTTGCGGCACGCAACAGCCAGCGTCGGTGGCCACGAGACCAAGAGGCATATCCAATCCAGGTCGGCTTGGACAGAGAGTGTCTGAAGTACATGTCTAATCAACACTAACATACACCAACAACAATACTTGGCACTTACTAGCTTGTGAGATGCCAGAACCGATCACCTTCTCGATCGTTCGTAACGTGGCTCGCAGAGCGTCATTCGCGCTTCGCTGCGACTCAAGCTCATCCAACAAGCTTTTCACATTTCCGCTATCGTGAAATTTCGTTAAAACTTCGATGCGGGATTCTAACTGCGAAATTAGTGTCTTTGTCTTCTCCCGAGCGCTTCGTTGGGCTTGTCGATCTTGTTCTCGCTTGCGTGCCACTCGATCTTCGGACGATTTACGGGCTCTAGGTGACTTCCGAGGTTTATCCATTGGTAGGCCCTAAGACGAGAATTATTAAAAGGCTTGATTTGGTACTTGTGTCCGCGCCTTTCTCAACGAAAACCGCTAAAGTTGTGTTGAAATTGTAGGAATAACCTGTGCCCGAGTATGCGAGGTACCAGTCAACCAGCTGTGAGCTCTCCACAACAGTTATAGATCGCTGCTATAGGAGAATGTCAAAACGTGAGACTCGGTCTTCACATGTAAATAACTGTAGGAAGCCGCTCTGGAGCCGTTGGCAAAAGTAGGCGACTTGTTGGTTCCAGTGTTCAGGACTCGTCTTCCCCGCCACTCCAATATAATTTAATCTGCAGGATGCTTCCCCGCCCTTCTCCCATCCAATGAATCCAGATTTCCGATGGATCTAGTCATGATCTACAGCGCCATTCCGGCTTGTCGATTCACACCGAGTCATGTCTTCTTGAGAAGGTGTTGGCACTGTGGCTCCGTGACTAATCGGGTGATGACGCACACTTAGAGCATCTATTTGGGGAGATCATAGCTGCGCGATGACATCTAAAGAACTTGTTACGGTTGAAGTGGTCGAAACTTACAAATACTGACTACTTGCTTTGTCATTGCTTTTTTTGCAAGCAGATCTATTCGGGAAGACATTTTCCTGCAAAGTGTAGTCGATTATTCCCTGTCGCATTTCGTGCTAATGTTTACTGCCATAGCCATTCCTTCTCTAACATTGCACAACGTGCCCAATACCACCCTTGCTGCCTAGATCTGAGTTCTTGGAGAAGATCCGAACAGCCCACAGCCTTGACAGCCTGGTAGCAGCCACAACTATCCTAAAATGCTCGACAACAGCGCCGTGATGACCTGAGATATGGCAGACACCAGCTAGAAGGAGTCAGCACATGACCTTCGTCGCATTTACAAGAGCGTGGTAACTTACCGGAGCAACGTCGTTAATCAGTCCCTTCGTGTTGCCAACGAATTCTTTATCTAAAAGATCGTGCGCATTCCCCAGAAGATCGGTCACATTGTTAATCAGTTGAGGAGTTACCAGCCCGCCGACATCATTCAAAAGGTCCGGCAGCTGGTCGATCAGGTTCTTCAGGCCCTTGGAGTTCAGCAAAGAGCTCACGGTGCCAATCAGCTCCTTTGTTTCCTTTGCGGTAGGCTGCTTGAGCAGGTACGAGAGGTCCGTCACGATAGTCTGGATGTTGTTCAGGCTTTCGGAGGACAGGAGTTCCTTCACCGATCCGAGGGACTTGGTGAGGTCGCCGAGGAGGTCGCCGAGGTTTGACAGATTTGCATTGTTCTGTCGTGCGACGAGGGCGTTGGCGAGCTGGAAGTCGGTCAGCTCACCGGGTGGTTTGGAGACGGCGTCTGGGGCTGGGATTGCCAGGGCCGTGAAGGGCAGGATGGCGAGGGGAAAGAGTTTGAAGAACTTCATGTTGTTGGACTGTTGGTGTTTGATGTTGGAGTGTTGGGCGAAGGTTGGGGAATTGTTGCTGGCTTGGGATGAGCTCTCATTGTTGAACTTGACGTGCCTTTTATAATTGTGTTCATGGAAGCGTTTTCGAGAGCCTATCCCCTTTACTGCCCTCGAAGCCTGATTGGAGTGTAGGTATCATCTCATTGCGAGGGTTATTTTGCGGGGTATAGACATGAGAATCTAATCATCCACGAATTGATTCTGTCTTTCTAAGGAGGCAAATCCGTTCCTGTCGTTCATACAATATACGACTCATACTTTCTGACTCGGTGGCACAGAAACGTGGAGTACTCGCCACAGAGGAATATGGGATAGACCCTTCAAAGTCTGGGGGTTTCTCTATGTATCGATGCATCCCTCTCGGAATACTGCAGGGCAAGGACACTCGGTCCGTCTATGGACGTCAAAGTCCCAACGCCACCCTCGGCCCGTCCAAGCCGATTCACATCTCCGCAATCTGATCTAGACCAACTCGTGAAGAATCCGGGGTTGCTGCGTGACCGGTCGCTTTTTGAATGATGGCATTGTAGTAAAGAGGATTAGCTGAGTGGATGGAATATTACATATCCCAGGTCTTCTGAATCAGCAAGTTCGAGTCAGGCAATCTATACCTGCAGAACGTTGCAAAGGATCAGACAAGATCCTAGGATGACCGAGGATTTGATGCCGCGGGTTTCCTAAACAAAAAGGGCAAACTCCTGTGCAGTAAATTTTCAAACGAATTGCAAGTCGTAAATTGTTCGCCATATAAAATCCAGGCTGATTGCTTTAGCTATATATAGTGGCCCCGGGTGCAAGACATATCGTTCAACCTTCAGAGCCCGTTCATCAAGGAGTCACAATTGACTGTCCCCAAAAAGATGAACCTCCTCATTTCAGTCCTCCTAATACTCCTTATATACATCACTCAATCCCTAAGTCAAGACTCTCCAACATCCGCTAGTAAAGTGACTCTTGACGGCGCTCTTCTCAGCAGCCAAGCGTACGCTTTCTCCCTATTAACCACGGCCCTCCCCACGAATCCCCACTAACTTACCCTCTACCATATCCTGCAGAGATGCTCTCAAGTCCGCCTTCCCCGACG
Source organism: Aspergillus ochraceus (assembly GCA_004849945.1). Lineage (NCBI taxonomy): Eukaryota > Fungi > Ascomycota > Eurotiomycetes > Eurotiales > Aspergillaceae > Aspergillus > Aspergillus ochraceus. The sequence continues at coordinate 555,456 of SSOS01000001.1, read as the reverse complement.
CAACGCCATTCACCAAGCCATTCGAAATCCCAGGCGGAAACCTGATCCAGCCGCCCTCATCGCTGGTCGGGGCCATCATCACCGGTGTTCCGCCCTCTGTTCTGGCGCAGTTGATTCAGCCTGCGGGTCGCGAATCTATTGCGTCGGAGTTCCGTGCTGGGAATACGCCCGACTGGTATGCTGGTTTGCCGGCGGATGTGAAAGGATATGTGACGAAGATGAAGGCACAGGTTACTCAAGGGGATGTCGACTTTAGTGCTACGCCGACAAGTACTGGGGGATTTGGGAGTGGAAGTGGGGGAGGGAGCGAGACAGATGAGCAGGATGATGATGATAAGAGTGGGGATGGGGATGATGGGAAGACAGGGGAGGGGAGTGGGGGAGGAGAAGGTGCTGCTGCTACTTCGAGCTCAACGGGTGGTGTTCCTCGTCCCACTGGGGAGGTCGTGGGGTGTTTGGTGGGAGTGATGGGGGTTTTGGGGGTTGTGACTTTGCTTTGAGGGAGGTCAAGAAGGGGCCCAATGCGTTCTTTTAGTCAGTTGTTTCAATGGACAAGGCTGCAGTGATCCTTTAGAGCAAAGCCATAGGAAGCTGTATGAATCCAGCACACGACGGAATTCTGTGAATATTCACTAGTATTTCCCAGGCGGTATTTCAAGGCAGGAGAGACATATCTCCACGGTCCCCACAATCCTGCAGTACGCGCCAATGGTCTTATCAATTTCTGCCAACACCGCAAGGGGGCTGGCATTCAAGTGCCTAGTCAAATTAGTTGATGACATGGCATGCCAGGTGCTCAAATAGTATCGGGCGCACTCGCGCCCTGAGCTAACGGCTCGGTATCTCGATTCATGATCTGTACTATCATATCATCTTACTGGTCTTGCCCCATGCTCGACTATGTCCTGTCCTACACTCACCCGCGGAGCTTTCGATAAGAGTCCAACCGTTCGGGGGATTACCGTGCTTGGCCCGGAGAGCAGACCGGTCTCTCGAAGTCATAGGGTTATCAAACAGAAACTGAGTCTAACGTCTGATGCCTGATCGGGCATATGCTTCTGTCAATCCGACGGGCCACAGAGACCCCTGAGTAGAACGGGACAGGCCATAGTGAGTGATTATTGTCGCCCTGGTCGTTTTTGACGCAATAGTCAACCATGGGACAGCGAAAGCTACACTCGATCGGCAGAACAAGTCCATAGCCAATTACCGAGAGCGTCATTGTACGTCGGTACCGCATCCCCTTGGAATCTTTGGCCTTCAGCTCCTCTTACCCGATACTTAGCCCGATGCTCGGCGCTTGCTTGGAACGGGGACAGGACTTCGCTTATCATATCCGCACGGACTTTGATGCGGGGAAGCAACTGCCAAGCTGCACCTGCGGCGAAAAGCCAGGGGAGTCCTGGGGATTATATTGGAGAACGAGCGAAGAGGAGCAAAAGGCAAGAGACGTACCACAGTGTAGGCTAAGATGCAGCAAGCAGGGGTAGGAATGTAACCTTGATCTAGGATTGATGATCAGCCAAAATCCACCCGCAAGCAGGAGAACTATCACGTCAATCGTGGGAAATATTTCGAAGATAACAAGTGAAGTTGCAAGTCATGGATGGGGAAGTCTCATGACTTCACGTGGCCTCCCCGCTGCTCACGTGCCGGTCGCCCCGTCGAGCCGTCGTGTCTTTTCTCTTCCCCAACTCGCTTTTGCCATCGCTGTCATCATCTTTGGCGCGAACCAGCCGATCTGGGGAATTTGTGGAGTTACTGAATGCGGGGATATTGAGCAGCTACTCGCATCCTTGCGGTGCTTTTGTCCCTGTCATCGAGGTGAACTCACTAGTCCGTTTTGATTCCTGTCATGCTGAACTGGCCTTTTCAAATCATCACCAGTGATGGCTTTTATATGGTCTCCCTTTTTTTTCACATCAATACAAAGCCTTTTTTATTAACATCATTCCATCCTCGGGAATCTGTCGTACCTCGATAGTTCATCGGACTCTTCTTGTCGCTCTTGGACTTCGTGAACGTCGGCTTTCCCTCTTTACGGTTGACAAAATGTCACCCGCTAACTAGCGGTTTCAATTCGGACCTGTAGACTTTGGTGGCTGACCCTCCTTTCCAGCTTGACAAATCCCGTCCTTTGCCATGCCAACGGACGCGTCCTTGGCGACTGGCCAAGACCAGGAAAATACTATGGATTATCTCGGGGACACAACCAGAACGAGCGTTGCTTACTGCCAAGGAACGCCGCCTGAAAAGTACTGGGTGTGCGCCTGGCCTCCCACACTGGAAATTCCTCGGTGAATGCTGAAACGCCTGGACCTGAACCTATATCCCGTCTTCGTGATTATTCCGCCGACCAATGCGAGCTCTGCCTCGGTGACTTTTGGCTTCCCCGCGGCTTCTGGCACCTCCTACCTTACCCGTTTGTATTGACATCCAGGTTTCGAACCTGGGGTAGTCGGAGATAGGACCTTCTCCCCACAGTGTCAAGTGCCGTCCATCCTAAGCGGTATCGATCGAAGGAAAGCAGGCATCCAGCACTCGAGCATCTTCAGCGCCACTTGCCCCACGTTTCGAGATCGACCCTACCCCAGATGCGATACCTGTCCCTGTGCTCATCCGAACTTTGCTTCCGTGTTAGTACTCGGCAAATCCGAGCAAGCTCTCCTATCCGATCCCAAGGACCTTTATAATCCTCACAACCACGCTGTGTGGCAGTCTGCTGTGGAGACATTGTCTACCGAGGAGATAACTATTTCACCAGCTCCCCTGGTCCGACAATCTGGACACGATCAGGAGCACCATGGCATCTGACACGCCCCCCGACACAATAGTGGACGAGAAGGGTGTGTCACAACAGAAAGAAAATTTTGTCGCCGAAGCTGCCCATGACGCGGCTGGGCGCGGCCAGGCGGCCACTGACCAATACGGCCGTGCGCTTGTTGAATTCGATCGCCGAGCTGAAAGTCGTCTGCGCTTGAAAATCGATTTTTATATCATACCCACGGTCGCCTTGTTGTACTTGTTCTGTTTCATCGACCGAGCCAACATCGGTACGTTACTTTCACGTGGATTCTGACATAACCGTCGGCGAGCTGACCAATCTTTGGATGAGTAGGGAATGCGAAACTTGCCGGGTTTGAAAAAGATCTCAATCTTCAAGGGAACGATTATAATGCCGTCCTTTCTGTCTTTTATATTTCATACATCATCTTCGAGATTCCATGCAACATTGCCTGCAAGTGGATTGGGCCAGGGTGGTTTCTTCCAGCTTCAACCTTGATATTCGGCATTTGTTCCGTCGGTACAGCCTTTGTGCATGATATTCACAGTGCATCTGGTGTTCGCTTCGTGCTTGGCATCTTCGAGGCCGGTATGTTGCCCGGTATCGCGTACTACATGTCGCGATGGTACCGGAGAAGCGAGTTGGCCTTCCGCCTGGCGCTTTATGTCGTAATGGCCCCCCTCGCCGGTGCCTTCGGTGGTCTTTTGGCGTCTGCCATTTTGACGCTGGATCATTTCGGCGGGTTACATGCTTGGCGAATGATTTTTGCGATCGAAGGAATTATCACGATTGGGTTGGGCGTGATTGCGTTTTTCACACTGACCGACCGCCCCGAGACCGCTCGCTGGCTCACGCAGGAAGAGAAGGACCTGGCCATTGCTCGGCTCAAGTCAGAGCGTGTAGCCACCACCGAGGTTCTGGATAAGATGGATCGGGCCAAAATGCTGCGCGGCATCTTTAGTCCCGTCACATTGGCGACGTCGATGATTTTTCTTCTCAACAATATCACCGTGCAGGGATTGGCATTCTTCGCGCCCACCATCGTTCGGACCATCTATCCCGACAGCAGCGTTGTTGGTCAGCAGCTCCACACTGTCCCACCCTATGTGGTAGGGGCTTTCTTTACCGTCTTCTTCCCTTTTCTCAGCTGGCGCTTTGACAACCGGATGATCTTCTATGTTATCTCACCCCCCTTGGTTATGGCCGGATACATTATGTTCCTGGCAAGTACCGATCCGATGGTGCGATACGGAGCGACCTTCGTTATCGCCAGCGGTGCATTTGCCTTTGGGTCCCTGTGCAATGCGCATGTATCTAACAACGTGGTTTCCGACACGGCGCGCTCGGCCGCGATAGGAACCAATGTGATGATGGGAAACATTGGAGGGCTTATCTCGACCTGGTCTTTTCTGCCGTTCGACGCGCCGAACTACCACATCGGCAACGGGTTGAACCTGGCAACGTCGTCCACGATCTTGATCCTGGGCGCCTGCCTGTGGGCATGGATGAAGTGGGATAACAAGAAACGGGAAAGGATGGACGTTGACCAGGCCCTAGCCGGCATGTCGCAGAAGCAGATCCAAGACCTGGACTGGCGCAATCCGGCATTCCGGTGGCGGACTTAAGCCAGGTAGTATTCCGAGCACTTTTTGCGCCTTCAGCGGCCTCTTTTTTCTTTTTTATCATTTTGATTTGTATTTTCTTTTGGTCATTTGGTCCACGCCCTGTGTGGTTTTCTTGGACTTGTTGGGAGTCTTACTTCTTTTGGGCTACGCATGCATATCACTTTGATTAAATCCACTTGGGCTACCACACTTTTTTTGAACGTGAATACGGCTACCACGCCCTGCTTTTGACCGGGGATTACGTAGAATCGTCCGATTGGGTCGATAGAGGATTTTTAATTCTCACCTGAGATGGGGGTTGTCTTGGACGATGGAGACCAAGGCCAGTAGGGCATAAGGCTAATCTTCCAGAGCCCCTCCACGCAGAGAATTCCCCGAGGAAAGCTGGGCTTTAACTCTGTAAGCCCGAGGCTAGGAGTCGGCCTTCTGGCCGCATATTGGCCACGCAGGTAGCGCGATGGACCAGGGGTATGGAGACAAAGATCTCGACCTCATCCTTTGCCTCTCCACTCCGGTCGCATCTGCCAATGGCAACGAAGACATTATCCTCCTATCAACCCACCGGCTTCTTTCCTGCGGTCTCACATGCGGGCCGTCTATCCCCTCCTCCTCATCTTACGGGGTACGACGCGGGCAACGCTACTCCTAGTCGTTTCTGGGGGCCGGTGAACCGCCGGCGGAGGCCACCTCATCAGAATTTTTCCCTTGTGACTGACCGAATCCTTCGACCGAAAGGAAGGCTTGCCGACCGCGTTGACCAGGATGCTGATTGCTGAAGGACAAGGCATGCCGTGAAGTTACATCCGAGAATTTGGTCTGTCGTTGAATTCCGTGCGTATACGGAGCCGAATATTGTGGTCAGAAACAACTTCTATTCCGTTCATCTTCCCATATGCCCTGTTGATGCAGCCTGTTTGCCCAGACAGATCGGCGGTGACACACGCGATTTTACTCCCCACAACCAAGGCTTAATCGTGTCCACTAGACACTTCCCCCTCGTGACCCCCAAAGATGCCATGGAATTTCCCCAGGTCCGCCAAGCGGCTTCCCCGGGTGGGTGCCAGAATTCCTTTCGGACGTTGACCGAAATCATCCCCAGGTCAGACTTGTGCGACCCAGATGCACGAGGTGGATGTCCACTAGGATCCCTGGCCACTACTCTGTTGTTTCTTGTCCGACCGACCGAAAACTTACCTAGCGCCTCCTCCCTGGCTCGTCATGACGATATCATCGAAATTAACGAGAATCCCCATGCGGGGTTGCCGGGTACAAAGAGCTGCCCCCCAGGTGAGGTCTGGAGGAAGGACCCGTTATGTCCCGCGTGGTGCCAAATGACGAGAATACTTTTTGACTTTCTTTTGTGCGGCGCACCCGGCTGGGCCAATAAGTCAAGCGCTAATAAGCTCCCCCATGGCGGGCGTGTTTCTCTCCAGAATATGCACCCCAAGCTCTCTTGGCGACGCCGGTTCTTGGCCGTCCTCGGATCGGTTTAGGTTGTACGGGATGGAACCATGGTGGCAAGCATCAAACCATCGGGCCAGAGTTCCTATTGATAATGCCGAGGAAATAGGATTCATGTTGAGCTGAATCCCAGGGAGGGTGAGCATTCCACCCCACGCCCCAGTCCCCCGCATCGTATGTGGCCCGTGGTGCGTGTGCTCAATCTCTCTGGGTTGTGTTGGAAAGGAACTAGAAAAGAGACAGGCTTTTTGCTGCCGCTTAGCCTACTGCTGCATGCATGAGCGGCGCATATTTAACTGAGGGTTACATCCCTCTGGAACTTTTTGATCTGAACTGTGTGCCTCCTCCTCGCCGTGTCCTTGCCTTTGCTCCTCCTCCTCTCTCCCCTCCCTCTTCCTCTCACCTACTTCTCTTTTCCTTTTTCTCTCCTTTCTTTCCCCTCCCCTTGTCCTTCCTCTTCTATTACCCCTACATTTGCAGTACCCATAAGAGAGAAGTCAGGCATTCACCGGCACCATGGCAGGTGGTCCCAAGAAACCCCTCAACGTTTTTCGCATGAAAAACTTGGGGGACCCCAAACAGGTATACAATTGGCGGCTATGGTTTGCCGTCGTCTCCTTTGGTCTCATGGGCGCCGCTCGCGGTGTCGATGAGGGATTGATCTCGGGTGCTTTCAATTCCAAGGACTTCCAGCGAACCATCCACTTCGACTCCTACAGCGAGGTGGAGCAGACCAACATCAAGGCTGATGTGTCGGCTATGGTCCAGATTGGATCTGTCGGTGGTGCTCTTTTGTATGTTTCTTTTCGTCCACTTCTTCACTCTGATCGGGTGGCCCTGGTACTAACTCAATGCTTGTCTGATGCAGTGCTTTCTTGGTTTGCGATCGGATTGGCCGTATCTGGGCTACTCGTCAGCTCTGTGTTCTGTGGATTCTGGGCATGGCTATCTTCATGGGAGCCAATGGCAACCTTGGCGCGATCTATGCCGGTCGTTTCGTGGCCGGTCTCGGTGTCGGACAGACGGTCGTTGTTGGACCTGTGTATCTTGCTGAGATCGTAAGTAGCATCCGCCCTTTGTACGGGCAACACCATGCTGACTATAATAGGCACCGGCGTCCATCCGAGGTCTTTGCACATGTATCTTCACAGGTTTCGTCTACCTGGGTATAGTGCTTGCCTACTTCACCAACTATGGCTGCCAGATTAATCTGGGAGACAACACTCACAACCGATGGGTTCGTCCACCCCTTTCCTCCTTGCGTCCTATGCCCCTCCACTTGTCAGTACTAATTTGGCCAATAGTTGGTACCCACCAGTCTGCACATCATCTTCGCCGGTCTTATCTTCTGCCTGTCATTCCTCCAGTACGAGTCTCCTCGATTCCTGGTGAAGAAGGGCAATTATGACAAGGCGCTGGAGAACTTGGCCCGGATCCGTCATCTTCCCCCCGACCACGAATACGTGGTGGAGGAGATCACTTCCATCCGTAACTCCCACGAGACTGAGATGGAGGCCACTCACGGAGCTGGTCCCCTTGGCGTTATCAAGGAAGCGTTCTTGGAGCCCAAGAACCTGTTCCGCCTGTATATCGCGTGCGGAGCCCAGCTCTTGTCGCAGTGGTCCGGTGCCGGGTCCATCACCTTGTATGCGCCCGATCTCTTTAAGATCTTGGGTATCAAGGGAGAGAATGAGTCGCTGCTGGTGACCGGTGTCTTTGGTATCGTCAAGCTGGTGTCGGCCGTCGTGTGTGCCTTGTTCCTGGTCGACGTGATCGGTCGCAAGCGCGCTCTGTTGTTGGGTATCACGCTGCAAGCCATCTCGATGATCTACATTGCCGGCTTCCTCACCAGCGCGCCGCAGATGGGCGTTGATGAGAGTTTCGTACTTCCCGAGAAGGACAAGCCTGCTAGCCGCGGCGCCATCGCCATGATGTACATCTCGGGCGTGGGCTGGGCGCTGGGTTGGAACTCGATGCAGTACCTGCTGACGGCCGAGCTGTTCCCGCTGCGAATCCGCGCCCTGGCCACGTCGCTGGCCATGACGCTGCACTTTGTCAACCAGTACGGCAACTCACGCGCGGTGCCCAACATGCTGATGGGCCAGGCGGACGGCGGCCTCAGCCCGTACGGCACATTCTGGTTCTTCGCGGCGGTGACGATCTTCGGCGGATTCTGGGTGTTCGTGACGGTGCCCGAAACGGCCGGACGCAGCCTGGAGAGCATGGACCGACTGTTCGAGCTGCCGTGGTACAAGATCGGACTGTTTGGCAACCGCGACGCCGCCCAGCGCGACCTCATCGTGTCGGACAAGGTGGAGATGGCCGACGGAACGCGCGAGGAGCAGGTCGAGCGCACCGAGCGCATCGATCACTCTCGCGTGTAACTTTCCTCATGAATGATGATATCCCCGGGGTTGGTTTCGTTTTGTTATGTTTTCTCGGAGGATCAGGATCCATTAGTTGATGCTATGAAATGAATGACACCTACTCCTGTTATCTCTGACTGTATTTCTGTTTATTTTGGTTATCGTAGAGATTCCTCGGTCGGTCGCGCCCGACGACCGCCGATCGCCGCATTCTCCTGTTCCACAGCTCTTGACCAGTCGCTTCGCCGGTCCATCTGGAGGATTTGCCAATGCGACCGGTGGAGGTCACGATGGAGTCATGTGAGATCATGTCTTCATATTTTGGCTGATCTATATTTACATATAATAATGAATCTCTCAAAGAAGTAGGATGCGGCATGCACCTGTACTCATTCCGGTGATCACCAGGTCTGCTGCAGAGAACTACGAGAACTAGTTTATTTAACTAGTCCAGAGCTGCAGGTCCTCATATTCCTCTTGCCATTGTAGGTGCCGTTGACTGCTGTCTTATCGGTCTTGGCGCCTTTTGCGGGGAATTTCTCTCCTTCTCCAACTCTCCGTCTGCTCTCTCCTGCGTATATCACCGCTCCTTTCTCTCTTCCAATCTTCCCTCTCTTCCTCTTACTTCTTTATTCTCTTTCTCTCTGATCTGTCGATTCTACATTTCGCTCCGATTGTTTATATACAATGACTACCAGGTATCGCGTTGAGTGTAAGTCTCCCTTGCTGTTTACCTCCTGTGGATCCAGATTGCTCACCGAGATGTGTGCAGATGCGCTGAAGGTAGGATTCATTTCAGAGACACTTCCCGACCGATAGTTGACCCGCTGCGTCGTCGCAGTCCCATCGCCGCGACCAACTGATCGAATGGATCAAAGGTCTCCTCGCCGTCCCCTTCGTCCTGCACTCTCAGCCTACCGTTATCTACCAGGAAGATAGCGAGAATCTGGTCGCCGTCGCCGCTGATACTCACCAACGCTATGCCGAGATCTTTCGCGACGTGGAGAGTCTAATTCGAGATCACAGTACGTCCTTCCCCTGCCATAAGACTGACTACGAGGGGACAGACGGAACTGACACCTCTCTGTATAGTTGACCACGAAGCCAAGGACCTCCCCGGCAAATCCAAACTGAAACTCCTCGTCCCCACCGTCGGGTCCTTCTTCACGCCCCTGCACCTCGAAGATGCATTCAAATACCAGGACCGTCTGCGCTCAATCAGCCGTCGCCGCTTCGTCGCCCCCTCCTTCAACGACATCCGTCTAATCCTAAACTCCGCACAACTCCTCGGCCTCGTCCGCAGCTCGCACGTCGACCTCGTTACCTTCGACGGAGACGTCACCCTCTACGACGACGGCGCCTGCCTCACATCCGACAACCCCTCCATCCCGCGCCTCCTGCGCCTCCTCCGCCAGGGCCGCAAAGTCGGCATCGTGACCGCGGCCGGATACACCGAGGCGGAGAAATACTACGCGCGTCTGAAGGGCCTACTGGACGCCGTGCACGACGAGGCGAGCAACCTCACCCCCGACCAGCGCGCCGGCCTGGTCGTCATGGGTGGGGAGAGTAACTTTCTGTTCCGCTATGATGCCGCCTCGCCGCATCGCTTGTCCTACGTGCCCCGCGACCAGTGGCTGCTTCCGGAGATGACCACCTGGCAGGATTCGGACATCACGGCGCTCTTGGACCTGGCGGAATCGTCGCTGCGCGCGTGCGTCAGTAACTTGGGCCTCCCGGTGACGGTGCTGAGGAAGGATCGCGCGGTCGGTGTGAGCCCAGTGAACGGGACGAGGGTCAATCGCGAGCAGTTGGAGGAGACGGTTCTGGTGGTGCAGAATACGATTGAGCGGTCGGCGGTGGGTGGACGGTTGCCGTTTTGTGCCTTTAATGGTGAGTTCCTTCCCCTTTTCTGCTCTCCTGTATCGTTTCCCTCCTTGTCACTGACCTAGAATGAATGAACTAGGCGGAAATGACGTCTTTGTTGACATCGGTGATAAATCCTGGGGTGTGCGCGCTTGTCAGCAGTACTTTGGCGGCATCGAACGAACCCGCACGTTGCATGTTGGCGACCAGTTCTTGTCAGCGGGCGCGAATGATTTCAAGGTAGGGTTTGCCATGTTCCTTTCACCCTGTGGTAGAGTGTAGATGGTTAACGTGCATATAGGCCCGCCTCGCGTCTACGACGGCTTGGATCGCCGGTCCCGCCGAGACGGTACAGCTCTTGGATGAGTTGAATCTGGTAGAAGAGACTCACTAAGTCTATGCTAATTAAGAACTGAATGCCTGAATGGGCTGTGTCCATTTCATTATCTTGGGTCCAGTCTTGATCTACGTTATGTCCATGTTCATTTGACATTGTCTACGGGTTATCATTGCATTGAGATTGATTGCATTATATTTACGATTTTTTCTGGAATGGGTGGTCAATAAATGTTATCTACAAGCTGTCGGGTTTGGATTTGAGTTCGTATCTGTCTGCTGGGAGCTTTATGGCATCTTATTGTTCATCTCACCTAATATCTTTATCTTTTCTTTTCTTTTCTTTTCTTTTCTTTTCTTTTCTTTTCTTTTCTTTTCTTTTCTTTTCTTTTCTTTTCTTTTCTTTTCTTTTCTTTTCTTGTCGGTATCTGGTTCAGACTGGCGAGTTGGTCGTATCGATTATTATTATTATTATTATTATTATTATTATTATTATTATTATTATTATTATCAGCATGCTATGTTATTCAGTCACTATCAGGGATTGCAGTCTGCTTCTACTTTTGGTATCCGCGTCGAATGTCGTAGACGAGCTATCTCCACTTGTAGAGTATGAGTATAAGACCCTCCTTGTTCACTTTATCCGTACTCTGGTGCAAAAATCCAAAATTTTCGGCACTGGGCTACCATGAGCTTATAGTCTCGCCTATGCCACCCTCTCCCTCCAACCTCGTCGATCAAGCAAACTATCGAATTCATACTGGAACACCCCAGACCAGTATCCTCTGGCTGTGCCTCGCGTGGCACTGAAGCCAAGCTCTTGGTGTTGCAGCGGACTCACTGCTACCGAGGGTGGGAGCATATTTAGTGATGGAATCCCCATGATCTATACTTTATCGGTCTTCTCTGATAGGATTCTCCTCGAGCTTTATTGTATATCGTTCGCGAGCTTTCATAGCCCGTCTGTCCATCAGCGTGTCTTGCGGTGCTCGGGCATATGCGACGTTTCTGAACACAATGCAAGTAAGTCAAATGATACTCAAACACACACACACACACACACACACACAACGAAACCTACCATAGTCCACATGCACAAAAGCACGGCCAAACCCCTCCACCGTCTCAAGCTTATCCTGCAACTCCTGCGACACATCATGGACCTCCCGAAGGCTGCGCTCCGGCGCCATGACAATATCCACCTCAACGAACAAGTCCTCGCCCCAATGATACGCATGCACCGTATCCACCTTCAATATCAATTCCGAATGCCGCAGCGTCAAGAACACGATCTCCTGCACTACTCTAGGCGACGCGCCGAGCCCGCAGAGCTCCAGAAACTCGGAATAGATGGTGCGCACCCAGGTCGCTATAATGACTATCGCGATGAGCATCGCGCCCGCCGGATCCACCCACCACCCGAGCTTTGCGCCCGCGGCGGACGTGAAGATCGCGAACCCGTACTCGAAGCAGTCGTTTCGGTTGTCTTCCCATAGCATCTCTAGTTGGCTGCTGTGGCGCCGGAAGATGAAGCAGTAGATGGCTAGGAAGAGCTTGATGCCGAACCCACACGCCGCGGCGACGATGGCCGCCACGTGGAATGTCCCCAGCTCGTGAGAGGGGCTGGCCAGCGCGCGGATCGACTCAACCACCAGCACTAGCGAGACGGCCATCAGGGCGAAGGCGAAGCAGATGTTCCCGGCGTTGCAGAGCCGCGCGGCGCCGGCGGGCCAGCGCGTCGAGTCGCTCAGCTGCCGCGATTTCCGGTGCAGGTAGTCCAGCCCGATGTTGCTGACTGCCTCGCAGCAGCTTTCGGCCATGGTCACGAAGAGAGACAGCGAGCGGGTCGTGGCGGCGGCGTAGATCTGCAGCGCGGCGACCAGGATGGTGCCGTAGATCGAGAGGTATATGGCGGCTTTGACGTGCGTGGCCGACGTGTCTTGTCGATCGTCTAGGAGCCGCGTTGAGGTTGGGTCTTCGGCTACTTGAATGAGACGGTTGATGTGCAGGTTTTGCGTCTTGTGGTAGGCATGTGCGCGACGAGTCCTTCGGTGAAGCCGTCTACTCAACCCTGTTGTGTCTGGCGGATTGACGACGGCGTTCCGCAGCTGCTCCAGTTCGATGTCGATCGTCATGGTAAGTGCTTCTGTTAGTCACCTACTACCAGATTAATCACACAAGTATGAAACACAACAAGGCTGAGATAAGGTAAATGCCGAATACATCAAAGTTCAAAAAAGGATTGGCAATCAGCCCCTTTTCCCTCGTGAACTTCAGTGGAGATCATCTTTCGTCTTTCTGAGTCAGCGGGAATTTCTATGATCCGTGGGTTTTTAATGAGGACCTTCTGAGATTACTTCCAGATTAGGGCTCTCCATTGATGCAAGTACGAAGCATAGTATAGCTCTTTCCATACTGAAGCCTACCTATGGCCCATATCACGATGCGCCAAGCAGGGGGGTTCTTCGGGTGAAGTATATGTCTTGGGCTCGTAGCGTCTAGGACGAGCGGGAATGTATCATCCACGCCTTGCTAGATTGTCCAGAGGTAGGGAAAATCAAGATGATTAAAGGGCGTAATCTGCCTTAGGATCTGGCGTGTGCATTGGGACTGTCGGACAACTATGGAACCACTACTGCTCAGCTACCCCGACTATCCCGCCAATCCCTTCATTTACCTTCCAGCCCTCGCGAACTACAAACCAGACAGACAGACACCCTGCTTCCTCCCAAGAAGCAAGAAAAAGAGATCAAAAAGGCTACAACGAAACCCCCACAACCCCCTTAAACCGCTCCCACATCCCCACCGCCCCCAATCCTCTCATGCCCATCCAATTCGCATCCCCAATGCCCCCCGAGTAATCACCACATAGGATCAACTCGAGCGACGAGATGCCAGTTTGACCGAATGCCCAAGTCTCGAGGTCTGTGAGCGCGGCGCTGCTCGGACGGTCGACGATTGTGATTCTCTGGTGGAGGAAGGTGGTGGTTGTTTGGAGGGTTCGCGTGGTTCGCAGGTTTATGTTGGATGTGGGGCTGTTGTAGTGCTGGTGGGATCGGATGTGGATGCCTTTTAAGGTGGAGGTAGTGTGGGTGAGAGGCGTTAGGAGGAGTCTCTATATGGTTGTTTATGGGACGTTAGTGGGAGGGTTTATGTATACTTTTGTAGCAGTACTGGGAGAGTTAAGCGGTGATATGTACCATCTTCTCCGGAGCGATGTTTAGGCCTAGAAACTCTAGATCTAGACTGGCTATAGGGTTCGCTGCAGGCGATTGCTGTAACATACCGAGCTCCTCGTCCGAGAAAGGAAGCTCAGTTGGAATCGGTGGATAAGAGGCATCGCGGTCGATTTCCGGTCCTCGCTGATCATGCACGAACCGTTTCAGCGTCTTTTGATGATTCAACACCGCTGTCCACAGTTTCAATGTCCCTGCGGATTCACCTGTCGCGAGGAACAGTTCCTCCAGGCCTGAGAACGCCGCTAGGAAGGAAGATATCGTGGAGATCTGATGGCCTGGAAGGAACTCGGCCGTGAAGGATGGCACCAGCGTCAAGGACTGAAGGCGGATCTGTTGCTTAAATAGAAGAGCTTGGTCGATCAGCTCATCCCATCCAGGACATAGTCTGAGCGTAAGGCATCGCAGACGACTCCAAGTCCACGCGTGTGTTAGTTCCATGCCAGCATTTGTAAACGGGACGCCACGCAGCGAAAGCCTCCGCAAGTCCTTCAGGATAGGCCTTCGCGAACCCAGTTCTAACCCCAAGACAACCCACGCAAAGTAATTCCCCGACTGGGCTTGCTGTGCAGTCCTGAAAGCCCAGGGGATATAGCTATAAGAACCCTGGTTACTAGTCCTGCGTGGTCTGTTCTCGAAGTGATAAAAGTCCAGCTCCAACTCCGTCAATTGATGCCCTACATTCGCGATACACTCCTGCAAGACGTAGAAGTCATCTAGTCGCGTCAACGCCACCCAGGTGAGCTTCTTGAGTCTGGGGAAGTCGCGCAACCAGTACTCGTGTCCTAGACATTCGTTGTCGTTGATGATTCGGATTGTCTCGAGGTTCTTTTGTCGTCTGTGTAGGATCCCATCATAGCCTAGAATCGGGTCGGAGCAGCATACGCCGAGGTCCCAGCTGGGAGGTACTGGTATTAGTGAGGTCTTTTTCAGAGGTGGACTGGGGAGGATGAGGATGAGGATGAGGATGGAAACGACTAACTTAAACTCCGTCAACGCTCCCTCCTTACACCGAATCAACACCGCCAAAGCTCGATTCTTCAACTGCACCACACCACGTGGACACTCGATATCAAACTCCCAATACATTAGCCTCTGCACGTCCTTTTTTTGCGTCGCAGCAAGCTCTGGCTCTTGATCTTCGAGTAAGTCTTCATCCGGATACGAGGACGAGGACACGCTATCCTCGTCATCAGCCTCATGACCATTTTCATCATCGTCACCGTCCTCGTTAGTGTTAGCAAACCCGCCTGCGAAATATCTTTTCCGTCGAGCCCTTTGGCGATGATGATATCCTTCTGAATCGAAATGTATACATCGTCTGGATCCTTTATCCCCACGATGAGCAGTGAAGATGACTCGACGCGCTAACTGCAGGACATCGCGCGGTGATTGAAAGCTCGAAGAGAGCGCTTTCTCGATACCCAGGTAGGGAATATTATGTTCTGAGGCGCGGATCTTCACACTCTCGAAAAGAAGAGGGGTCGTTATTTCCTCGAGGCAGATTGATACGAGGCGAAGAGATTTGAGGTCGAGGTTCTCTAGCTGGTAGGGTTGGTTGGTGGTGAGTTAGTAGCGTTGATGAAGAGATGAAGGTGGAGATTAATGGGATGGAGCGGAGTATGAGGGTAATACATAAGGGAGTATTTGTGTCCAGATATGCTGGGGCAGGATGGGTGGCATTTTTCGTCAATTGATTCCTTGTTACGTTCTGACACTTTCAACAGTCCATGAATATGGACATGCGCACTCTAATGATGTTAGGAGCTACTACCTCGTATTCAATGGACTAGTTCATTCCATGCTGTCCACTGAAAGAAGAGGACAAGAAGAAGCCAAGACCTGATATGCTATTTCTGCATGGATGGGGCGCGGGGGCACTCCTTTAGAACATCTAATTCATAGGGATGGTACTCAAAGTAGTGTAGTGGATCATAGTCGCGATAATAGCGGCATCTTTTTGCAAAGGATAAAGAACTGTAAACTGAGAATAAAACCAAGGAATGACGATAAATGAAATTTCATCGAACATACACCGAAGTATTCCTACGGGCATTATTCGCTGAGCCCAAAATGGAACACCCTGAGATTGCGATATCTTACACCTCCTGAAGTCCAACTCTAATCAGGGATACTGGAAGGGAAGGTATAATAAAATCTAGAAGAGAAGAGGATCTTTTCTTTTCATGTCTTCATATCTTCATGCATGTCTTTAAGTTTAACATCAAATAGGAGAATTGTAAAGGAGATAGGAACGCCAAATACACCAGATCTGCGAGATCTCTTTTTAAACCTGCTCGTAACACCCCCAGTTGGTCTGGCGACCCTCGCGCCACCCTGACCGACCAGACAGAATGTTGACGGTATCTTGCAGCTGGAGCCAGAACTCCGCCTTCGGGCGACGGCGCGCCCAGTCGGTCTCCTTCGCCTCGAGACCGTTCTCCCCGCCCATCGGCGAGAAAAGGACCTGCGAGCCCTTGATACCGATAACGGAGGCGGAGAGTTCGTCAGCTGCAATCTCGTCAGGAGACTTGCCGGCGTAGCTCTCCAGATGCAGCATACAACGAATGGCCATACGCAGGGCGCGAATACGGTCCATGGGCGAAGGCTTGCCACCCTGCTGGAAGTGACCGGGAACGGCGGCACGGGATTCGAAGCGACCCTTAGCCTCCTCCTTGATCATGTCGGCGACGAACTGTGTGGTGTAGGTGTGGGAAGCGGACTCGTTGCGCAGGATGATTTTTCCGGCTCGGTTAGCGCCCTTGTCGTTGGCGAAGTTGTCGCGCAGGAAGTCAATGTCACGGGACAGCATCTTGATGTCAATACCCTCTTCGGGGATGTAGACGGCGGAGGCGCCCACGGCGAGACCGGCCGTGGTGGCGATGTAACCCGACTTACCGCCCTGGGTTTCGATGACGAACACACGGCGACGAGAGGAAGAGGCGGATTGGCGGATGGCGTCGCAGAAGTCGATCAGTGTGTTCAGGCAAGTGTCGCTACCCAGCGAGTACTCGGTTCCGGGCACGTTGTTGGAGATGGTGGCGGGCAACACCGTCATGGGAATCTTGAACTCGGGGTATTTCTCGCGAGCCTGGCGCAACTGGCTGACAGCAGTGAAGGCCTCGAAACCACCGATGACAAACAGAGCGTCGAACTTGTGCTCCTTGAAACACTTGGCCGTGGTCTCGAAGTCCTCGGACGGCAGGCTTCGGTTCGTTCCAATGTCGGAACCTCCCTCGTTTACCCAGGGGTCTGTCTCCTGCCACTTAACCTCGCGCACGGAGCTGATCTTGTCGTCGTGGTGGCGACACAATCCGGGGAAACCGTTGTGAATGGCAAGGGGCGTGTGGCCGCGAGTAAGACAGTATCCCACGGCGGCCCGCGTGGCGGGGTTCATACCACCAGCGGGGGCACCGACGTGGATGATGGCAATGCGCATGCGCTAGATTGATTAGCACATGTACCGACTCATAGAAGGACACAAACAAACCTTGTTCTCGGGAAGCGTCATCTTGGGGTGGTCAGGAGTGGCAGTGTTGCGATAGGCAAAGTGGTACTCCTTGAATTCTGCGTCACGAAGGGCCATGGCTTCATCGAACTCCTGGTTCTCAATATGCGACGTGACCTTCTTCGTTTCGGAAACTGCGTCCATCAACGGGGTGCGCAGAATCTTGTTTTCGCGGATGGTGATAACAGGAGACGGGGTAGTGGGCTCCATGTCGAGAACGGCCCGAACGGCCTCCACACCCTGCAGGGTCGACAGCCAGCGGTCGTAGGCACAAGCCGCTCCTCCACGCTGCGTGTGACCGAGGACGGTCACTCGGGTATCCAGGTTCAGACGCTTGGTGAGGATATCCTTGACAGTGTTGCTGGAGATCTTGTTGAGTTTACGGTCGTGGGCTCCTTCGGCCACGATGACGATGGTCCGGCGGTTTCCTCGCTCGGTACGGTTCTACCGAAATCATCGTCAGCATCGAGTTTCAATCCACGAAGATTATCAGCATACCTTGGTAATGATCGAGCACATGTCATCCTCCCAGCCGTCGCGGGGCGGCGTCTCCGGTACGAAGAGCCAGTCGGCGCCGGTACTGATGGCAGCCATCAAGGCCAACCAACCGCAGTGGCGGCCCATGACCTCGATAACGAAGCCACGCTGGTGAGAAAACGCAGTGTCGAAAACGTCGTCGACGGCATCGCAGATGCGAGTGAGCGAGGAGTAGCAGCCGATGGTAGCGTCGGTGCCGGACATGTCGTTATCAATGGAGCCCACCAGACCAACGATGTTCAGACGTTGGTAGGGCTCGATCTGCTGCTTGGTCAATTGACCAGTCTTGACCAGCTCCTCCAGCAAACCGGGCCATTCCGAACGGAAGACATCGGCACCGGTCAAACTGCCGTCACCACCACAGACCACCAGGGCGTCAATGCCACGTAGGACGAGGTTCTTGGCGGCCTGCAACCGACCGGCACGTTCGCGGAAGGCCAGGCAGCGAGCGGAACCGATCAGAGTACCTCCGCGCGAGAGCCAGCCACGGACATCTTCCCAATGAAGCTGGCGGATCATGTCGCCGCCCTCCACGAGGCCTTCGTAACCTTCGTAAACGGCATAGGCCTCGCAGTTGGAGTGAATGGCCATACGGACGACGGCGCGCACGGCACCGTTCATACCGGGAGCATCGCCACCGGAGGTCAGGACACCGATGCGGCGGCGCTTGGGGGGTTCAACGGGGGCGTGCGTGGTAGCCATCCTGAAGGACTACCGATCAACGGTAGGAAATGAGTGACGGGGGACGAGAGGAGAGGAGAGTGTGGGATGGTGGGGAAATTGGAAATCAAAGACTGGAGACTGATCAGTTAATAAAGGTCCCGTACGATCAGTCGGTGAGGTCGAGGAGGGGAAGTGAGTTGTAAGAGACTAGAGAGTTGGGATAGCAGGCAGAGAGTAGTGGGGGGAAAGGCGGTTCCGGTGAGAGAAAGCGGGAGGAGTGGGCAGTACGTCACCACCGGCAGTTATACTGTACCTCTGGAGTCTGGAGATGGGTGGATAGGGAGGAAATGGTGGTTGAAGTGCAATTGAATGGATGAAGCACTCAGATATAGGAAGTATAGACCACTGTCTGCCAGGATCTGCTCCGGGCAACAAAAACCAGACAAAGACGAGGGAATGAAGTCAGCGACGCCTCAGGCCTGATGTCACGGGGCTGCCTGATCGGGATTAGTGCGGGCAGCTAGGGCAGGGCTTCCCGCTGCACGTGCTTGAGCTCTGGCGGGGTCGATGATGTCATCGGCCAGCACTCTTCCGGTCATGATATCAGTTTCTCTCGCTGACATCGAACTCTCGTGGATGGATTCGCGGCTCTGACTTGCGATCTGGGAGGAACCCGGAGAAACCGGTTGGACGTGGTCTCGACTCGACTGTTGGATTGCTCCGTTCGTTGCATCTACTCCGTCTATTGACGGACGACGCTACGGATATCTATGCTCCGAACCCCTGCACCGGCAGATCCACCGACGAACTGTTACTGTCGTGTCGGGTTATGGCACCAACACTTGGACTAAGAAGATATGAACCTACTCCGTAATGCTCTGGAGCAAACAGTCATAAAACAAGCATTTGTTTCACTGACAGCCATGTCTGGAACTTTATAGAGGTAGATGAATCCCGCTTTCTGGTTGTAGGAATTGCATATATAAACCGGGAACGGGAGCCGATCGATTACAGCGTCATGAAAGCGATTGATCACCAAGGATCAATTAGAATCGAGCCACAACCGTGCACACTTGCATATTCCGTACTCCATATGTGTACTCTCCCAAGTTGTGTGCATAAGAATAAGCATGCTGATTGCTGATCTGATCGACTCCGTTTTGGCTACTCCGGAGTACTGAGGCGCTAACCCAAAGAGGCAATCCGGACACGGCCGTTGACAGATGAGTCAGCCATCACGTGCCATAACCGCCCATCGGTCGCCCGTCAACATGGCTCTAGCACCTCTCTTTCATTCTCTCTCCATCCTCATTGATAGTCACAATGGCGGAATCGTTCAATCTCCCCCTTCGTCCGCTGGTCGAGAAGCGCGACCGCCCCGACTCTCTCCCCGTTGAGATCGCCCAGATCAACACCCAATGGGGTTCTTTCCGTGATGTCAGCGAGAGCGCGCTGCGCGAGAAGATCGAAGCCGAGAAGAACAAAGACCCCTGGTCCGATGAAGATGATAGCGACAAGACGGCGACCGACCTGGATACCGCCGAGCGGGTGGATCAATTGTACAAGCGACGCGCGGATATTACTCAGTTCGCCCTGTAGGATTGCCTCGGTGGTATACTCTTCGTCACGACGTACTGATCCTGGGATACAGGCAAGCTCACATGGAAACGATGTTCGCTCTCGACTTTGTCTCTCTCCTCCTATCGAAACACACGCCTCGCCAGTCCGAAACGTCCATGTCCGCCTACCTGAAACAGGTTGCGCCGCTGGGATCGCTGAACAGTGAAATCGTGGAACCTCCGCCCAAACCCGACTCGGTGCTGAGGGATACAAAGACGGTGTCGCGTGGGTGGCGGATGCAGAATTTCAACTCTGCGGCCAACAAACTGCTCGATTGCTCTTCGCGGCTGGACTCTGAAGTCACTTCAGAAACGAAATACTGGAATGAAGTTCTGGCGGTGAAAGCGAAGGGGTGGAAGGTGTGCCGCTTGCCCCGGGAGCGACAGGCTCTGGGTGTGCAGTATGGATTTATGGAGTGTGAGTGCTCGTGTGTCCTGTTTCCTTTCTGCTCTAACCTTCTGTGCAGCTACGCCGATATTTCGCGACCGCGCGCTAGCAGCCCTGCGCCGTTTGGACGATGGAAGCTTGATCC
Organism: Aspergillus ochraceus; assembly: GCA_004849945.1. Classification (NCBI taxonomy): domain Eukaryota; kingdom Fungi; phylum Ascomycota; class Eurotiomycetes; order Eurotiales; family Aspergillaceae; genus Aspergillus; species Aspergillus ochraceus. The sequence continues at coordinate 534,924 of SSOS01000001.1, read as the reverse complement.
TGGACAAAGGCCTGGTGCCGACCAAGGCGAAAGCGGTCCGGGTACGCGTAAGAAATCATGGTCAATTGACGGGATGCTCGACACTGCCTAAGCCGGCATCGAATGCGGAGACAATTGAGGGCCGAATCCTCCAGGCGCGAGACACGCTCTACGAGGAGGAATTGTTCCATGAGTTGTTCCGCGAGGCTCGAATCTTGGGTGGCCAGGGAGTCACCACGCGACGCAACCTGATTCAAATCCCCGTCTCTGAGGACCAGGAGATTCTACTGGATCTTGTTGATACCGACCAGGACCCGCTTCCTGACGAGGAGCAAGTTTCTTCGACCGAACATAATGTGATTGCCGATGCGCTGGGCCACTCTACCAGGATCCTTCTCTCATATTCTCACCGACAAAATCTACGCCGCAGGACGCAGCTCCCGCTACCGCTGACCCCCAAGCGCCGACACACGCCAGAATACAGCCTCCTGCGCCCGATCATGGCCTACCTTCAGCACAACTCCCATGTCCGATGGCTGGAATCTCACATGAATGACGTACATCACATTCTGAAGTCCGCTGGTCTCGGCAGTGAATTCACAGCGACACCCTTCTCCTCGGTCGGCCGTCTGTCTCCGGATAGCTCTATCCCCAAGGTAGAATCTTTGATCCATACGTTCTTGATGCCATTCGAATCAACATTCACCGGGAAACTGGTTACGGCGCAGAGCACATTCAAAGTGCGCATTCGCACCAACGTCGTCTCGCCGCCCCTCGGCACGCACTACGAGATTTCGGTAAACCTGCCACAGTTCCCCGAAGTCCAGCCTCCGAGCCGCGTCAACATCCGGGACGAGGCCGCGCGCGTGCTGACCCATTTCACCATGTTGGATCTCCTCTCCGCTATTTCGCAGAACTCATCCACCTCGGATGCACAGCTGACTGCCAACTCGTCTGAACTTCTGGTCTGGGAGGTGGCGAATCCGCACCACGGCGAGCTGTTGGCCCGATCGGAGACAGGACAAGGTCGGAAGATGAAAGTGAGTCTGTCTCGGAAGGAATTGAAAGCCGACACATACTCCATCCACTACAATCAGGGGTTTGCACGGATTGGGGGTAATTCCCCTACGTTACGGTCGCAGACCTGGAGTGCTGAGCCCGCGTCTGAGCGGCCCAGCTTAATGGAGTTTGTTGCGGAAGCGTCGAAACTGTAGCGGTTTTTGCGTTTCCAGTGCGTCTGTCTATTAGTTAAGATACCCTTATCATGTTCGTAGTCAAGTACCTCTTTGTCCATCTATACAATATGCCAATACATTGATGGCCGACATATGATGAACTTTCCTCCCCTATCGAACTAATATAAACCCTCCGAAATCACCACCCTCACCACGGAACCTCCTTCCCATCATACTGATTCACCCCCGGATTCTCTTCCCACCCAGGAACCCTGATATTCAAGAACTTCCCGTTCATCTCTCTCGTCGCTGAATCGATGATCTGCATCGTCGCCTCGGCCCCCGTTGCGGGTGGTAGATCAGCGAAGTCAGCGCCTCCCAGTTCGGTTCGGAGCCACTATCGTTGTTAGCTTATGAACCGGTAACAGAGCCACAGAGAAAATATAGATGAGTGAGTATGAGATGGGACGGAGGAACTTACTCCTGGACTAATCGCCAAAACGGTAAACCCCTCCTCTTCGAGGTCTTGGGCGTACTGCACCGTTAACATGTTCAGTGCCGCTTTGGTCACTTTGTATGCCGGTGTCCGGCTCATTTTGTATTTGTGGGATTGCGCAATTGAGCCGACGGTTGTGGAGCTGGAGTGCATTGATTAGTTTGCAAGTAGCTGGGTGATGGAAGATGGGAGCAGGTCCAGGAGGAGTTCGAGGACAGGGAGAAGTTATAGACGTACATGTTCGCAATGATCTTCCTCTCGCCTTTTCGGAGCAATGGCAGGAACGCGGACGTCACCATATGCGCGCTCGTTACGTTTGTGTTGAATGTTTCGTTGAGGTTGTCCCTATAGGCCCGTCAGTCAGTAGACAGTTCTCGTCCTTCTGCTCGAACACCTCCATCACCGTTCCACACTAGCCAAGGAACCAAGATGCAAGATGGGACATACATATTCCAAATCCCCCCCTTGGTCGAAGGCATATCCCCCGCATTATTAATCAACACATCGATTCCCTTCTCCCCTTTCTCTCGACCCTGACCCTGTCCCTGGCTCTGTAACTGCCTCTCCACCTCTCCCAGTGCATCCCTCACACTGCTCTGACTCGCAGCATCGAGCTTAACAAACGCCACGCGGCCCTTTTCGCGCTCGATCAGCTCCTGCAACTGCGTGCTGACGGTCTGTCGCGAGCTCGCGAAGATAGTTCCTACTTCGGAGGCTGGGCGCGAGGCGAGGTGGTTGACGATGTTGAAGCCGAGGCCTCGAGAGGAGCCGGTGACAAGGTATGTGGCCATTTTCGAGAGGGAGGGTGCGGGATTGATGAGGGGAGGGGGCATTGTATGGTTTTGTAGTTTGGGGGGGGGGGGGGGCAGGGATTTGTTACTTATAGTATAGCTGGAGAGGACGGAATTAGCGGGGATAAATGGAGGGCTGGTAGTTTGGAGCAGGAGGGGTAATCTAAGGATCTCCGGTGGGAGAGTAGAGATGCGTGTTAGATAAAAAGTGAGGTCTAGATGGCGGGATTTCGAGGAAGAATCTATTGAGGGAGGTGAAGGCGACTTCAGAAGGTGGTTGAGGTGAGGTGAGTTGACTGACAGGCGCTGTTTATGCTATGATGTCATATACCGATGAACGGAATTCCAAACATCAGAGTGGCAGAAGGGGTATTAAGTGTCATGGTCTAGTAGTCTGAGGAATTGAGCAACTTTGTCAATCTGAATCTCTAGCTGAACTTGGCATAGGGTGATCCTTTTTAATGCAGTGGTAATATCCCACATCAGTTTGTCCTTCTGAACCGCGACTACGAGTAACGCTGGGTTCATTTCCATATACAACGGCTAGAGAAAAGCCATGCATACAAAATTATGCATGGAAATCTGTTGATTTTCTATGGATCATAAAAAGGATTAGGCGTCAAGTCCTCTCGAAGGTCAATATTTTCAAGACCATTGACCTGATGAGCATGGTAATCCTGTGGACTGGATACATTTCAGCTTCTACATTGCACATTCTATGATAGTAACTCATTTTAACTTATTATCTATAACAGAGAGACCTTGGTCTATCTAGACATCTAGAAAGCGGCTTTCCTACCAAGGCCAGCCACCTCGCGATGGTATCACGAATAGACTGCGGGAAATGACCGCCACCACCGTTATTCGGAAGCAAGTCGACGGAGTCCAAGCGCCAATTATTCCAGATTACGACGCCGATGCGTCGAAATGGTCGGAATCGTCGCATGTCCAGGTAGGCCGATGGGCATTCTTGTCGTAGTAAGCTCTCCGAGCTATAGTAACACATCATCAATGCCGCGGCTGAGGAAGAAACGCGTTGGGCTGGCGTTCTGGCCCACCTCTGTTCCAACCTGGATTTATTGTCCGGCGCGGGAGATGGGCTCCGGATGGGAGGATTATGGTGGTAACTAGAACTGGGGGGCAGTGCCATCGATGCAAAGAATGGGACTGCTTTGCTTGTGAGGGCCCAGGCTGCTTCGACGGGTTCCTTGTCACTCTCTCTTTCGTCATTCACGGTACCTTCCTCGCTGAGCTCAGAGCTCAAGTCTCGGTATGATGGATAAAGTCCCAGGTCTGCGAGAACAGCAGCTACCGTCAAGGTTTGCTCTGACGCGGCATCCGAGCGCCACCCGTAAGAAGTAACATAGATGTTGTCTAGTCTGTTGACAAGCTCTTTCGACCATTTCCAGCGGTCGATCGCAGTGCTGCGGAAAATAGAGTAAAGCTGTAAGTGCCATAGAGCCCAATGTACGCGGTACTCTTCAATCCAGACAATCGGTTCAGCTGCAGGTTGGGATGCTGTGGGGCCAAGAGAACGTTCTACCGCGGAGACGAAGCTTCGTTGCATGACATGGAGACAAGTACATGCTAGACGCTGGATATTCGCTGCGATATGGATCAACTGGAGCATCTCAGGGACGGTGGTCTGATCGGGTAGTGGATCAGGATGACTATCAGTTTGGTCAAGAGGGGGAGGAGGGCATAAGCGCTGATAGCTCTCGAGGCCTGCGCAATGATTGGAAGAACTTTTGATAAGTACAACATCCCTGAGCAGGTACCGAATTTCTGGCAGTGAAGTGATGGAGTTTGATCGTATGAGGCCCAAGGTGATTCTGCGCGATTGCTCCTGGAAGACCAAGCTGACCCGTGGTGACACGGAGAGAAGGCTGTCAATTCCCACAAAGTCGTTGTCGTAGGAAAGGATCTGCAGCATAATCTCGCAAGGCAACTTCTCGAAGGGATCCATAATGGAGACCGGACGGAAGATAGGCTGGTTATTTCTAAGCAAAGACACGAGGTATCTTGTAGATCGGGTTATCGCTCTATATGAATCCAACCACAATGTTCGCACCTCAACCAGCAGTAGTTACTGTTGAAATGTACACTTTGTGTGTGTGTGTGTGTGTGTGTGTGTGTGTGTGTGTATTCTCTAGAGGGGGATTGGGGATCCTTATATAGACCCCTGTGAGTCTATCTATTGAGGGCCTCCGCTAAGATATTAAAAGGTCTCAAGAGGTGATTGAACAACCTCTTAGCAACCCTTGCGGCAAGTACTGAAACAAAAGGCCTTCCCTCAATAAATAAGAAACGCTATACGCAATCTTTGCAGGACAAATTAATTGCCCACGAATAAATGAGCAATTCGCAGAAAGTAGTATAAAAAGTAATCAAAGACATGTAGAGTGCAGGTCTCCAACAATTCATATATACTTTTCCAAATACTAGAATGGCAGCACAAGCTTCTAAGGAAGAGGTCGCAGTAGCTAAACAATGAAAGCTACAAAGGCCGATTGATCAAAACACAAAGTCATTGAAACAAGGCCACATCAAGACATAAAGGGCCCGTTTCATTTCACTGGATAAACGCGCGAAATTGTAGAGTCGAAAGAACAAAAGTCATAATATCAAATCAGAAAGTGTCGGCCTTAATCCCAAAATCAAAATACAAAGTTATTACCGCGTGGAACTGCTAAATCAAAGCAACAAGAGCTAATTAAATGAAAGGCAAGATCAAGGTATAAGTCCAATTAATCAATTCACATAAAGTAAAGTTATCTCGAGTCATTGCGATGAGTCGCAATCCATTCCATCGCGCACGAAATTGCATCAGCAATTGAAAATACCCAGCAATGTGTCCCTCCAACAACGACGTCAACAAAAGACTCTGTTTCCAAAACTGCATTCCCAATCTTCCCAAAGTCACTACCATCAACAGCAACGTCTGGCACAGTCACCCACTGCCGGGATTCATCAACCATGGCCACAAAGGAAGTGTTCTCGACCCGTGGTGAGCAACGGTACTCAGCCAAGTGGAAAGCAGTGCATGAATCGAATCCGACCCCGAGCAGCATTATCTTGGCCCCAAGTTCTTCAAGCCGAGCCAGGGGACTTTGTTCTCCGAGCTGACAATTCAGTGCGTGATTCGCCGTGATCTTCTCGGCCAGTGGCCCTACCGCAGCAAAAGAAGTTCTTGGATGATCACTGCGGATGGCGCCTGGCCAGGTCCGAAGAAGCTCGGGAATTACGCCCATGCCGTATGTCGGACTTATTCGTGGATCATATGCGGGCATCTCCTCCCGAAACATCTCCCACCATTCTTCCGGCAATGGGGGTTCTTTCCATCCGGATGGATCTGAATTATCTCCTGTGTGCGTTGGAACGACTAGGGTTCCCTCGCTGCCGAGGACATCGAGTAGAGCAGTGATTACGGCGACAGCTCCGCCATTCACCCAGCCGATGCTACTCAACGAGGAGTGTAATAGGACACAGTCACCTTTTTTGACGCCCATATTTTTGAAGTCATTAACAAGATTGCTCTTGTTATATGGGGTTTGAGAACTGGAAAGCATTGTGTTGTTTTGTTCCGTTATCTTTCTTGGGGGAATAGAGGGTTGGTCAATGGTGGTGGAAGGCGGACGATATATGAAGAGAGATACAATGAAGATTCAGGTTGGAAATATACGAAGCAAAAGAAAAGAGATAAAATGAAGGCAATTCAAGCTAAGATCTTTTAGACCTTTCCCAAAAGGGTTCCCGACGCAGCCAGTGGAAAGGTGGAGCATGTTTTGTTTCTGACCCATAGTTAAGCAATTTTTCAATAGCAATATGAAAGAAGGTAAGAACTGTGTAACAAGCAAAGTCTAAATCCATTATATATTACAGAGCTTCATACCCAGTCGTCTATACGTACACATAAGCGACATATGGCACAGCTACCAACCGTTTGATGATTCCCGACTAGCCCGGCACATTAATACTATACCTCATAGTGAGCTATTATGAATCAGTGTTGAAGGACATTGGATATCAGCGCGCTCTGCGGGGAACCAAACCCCCTTCAACTGCGGCACAATTAGCCCGGCGAATTTCGCCGTCTGCATCACCTCCCCGTCTATGCTATATCAACCAAGCAGGATCATCACCTCGAGGATGCTTTTTCTGCAGGCCCTCGTTCATCCATCTGTACACGCTCATCTACCTCTAGAAAGGTGCAACCAAAGCCTCAAACGCAAATACCATGTCCAGCTACTGTTGCAAGTCCGGATTCAAATGGGAGGGTGACCCGACAGGCAACGAGGCCACGTTCGCTGGCACAAACACGTACATCACCGGGGAGTCCAATTCCATCGCTATCCTCTACATCCATGATATCTTTGGCTGGACGTTCCCCAACGCAAGGGTCCTGGCAGATTATTATGCCGAAAAGGCGAATGCCACGGTCTATGTGCCTGATTTGTAAGTACCATTCCTTAACCCTACCCTGGAAAGACAAATAAATTAGAATTCTAAGTTCAAAACTCTAGCTTCGATGGCGAAGTCGTCTCCCCCGAAATGCTCGAAGACCCCGTCAAACGGGCTTCCTTCAGCATCCCCGACTTCGCGGCCCGCCACTCCAAAGACCTCAGATGGCCCACGATCCTGAACTTCGCGACAGAGCTCCGAAAGCAGTATGACAAGGTCGGCGCCATTGGGTTCTGCTACGGCGGATGGGCTGTTTTTCGACTCGGCGCGAGAGACCAGGGACTAGTGGACTGTATATCGACCGCGCATCCGTCGATGCTGGAGGACAGTGAGATTGAATCTTTAGCGGTCCCGACGCAGATTCTTTCCCCAGAACATGATTTCGCGTTCACGGAGGACTTGAAAGACAAGTGTAATATCGTTATCCCGCGGAATAATGTGTCCTACGAGTATGTTTACTTTCCGGGCTTGGCGCATGGGTTTGCGACGAGGGGAGATCGGACTGATGATGTGCAGAGGGAGGGATTGGAGAGGGCAGCTAGGTCGGCTGTGAATTGGTTTAGGGAGTGGTTGATCTGACGGATGTTAGGATTTATGTACCTTATTCTTATAAGTGGTTGACAAACCAGGAACGAATATCATTCTGCTATTTCTGATTCCGCAAAACATGTTTCCATACAGATCACTGAGTATGCATCCTCACCACTCCCTCGACAGGAGCCAACCAGGGCCGTCGATCCCGCTCCCAAACCTCAATCGTGGGATGCAAGTCCGCGCGCTCCGTGATAGTGCCGCTCGTCACGGCTACCCATTGCCCTTTCTCTCCTGTTTCGTTGGACACGAAAAGGCTTGATCCGCACATCCCGCAGAATGATCGATGCAGGGTCTCGCCTGATTGACTGCTGTTGTCGTGGTATGTTCGTAGGGTTTCTTTGCCTTGGGTGATTTGGAGTTGCTGTTGTTGGTGTTAGTTGCAGTTCCTCTATTGGAGTAAGGGATTATAGTGAGGAGGAGAAAGGGATACTTACATCTTTCTTGAAAATGCAGTTCGTCATGAATGCTGAACCGCTGCTCTTTTGGCAGCTGTCGCAGTGGCAGATGAACATTTGGTTTGGGTCGTCGGTGAGCTTGTACTGGATGGCTCTGCAGAGACAAGAGCCTGATCTTTGGGACGGCATGTTGACTCAAGGGGGAGAACCGGATGTAATCTTAAATACTGACTGGAAGAGATTTCAAGTGGACATATCATGAACAAAATATCCCAGGATCACTCACGATATATATACTAAGTAAAATGGCAACCTGGCCTGCGAGGAAGACAAGAACAAGGCCGTCGAGTCAACCTTCCGTCTCACCCTGATATGTGTCATATACTGAGCGAAGATTCTCGAAGGGATTGGTATGTTCCACCATGTGAGATTGATCTGCAATGTCATCTTCATCAGCCACCATCCAGAGCCTTGTAACCCTTTGCAGCCATGTTCATCAGGCAGAAGCGCTAACGTCTTTGGGAAGTGAAATGGGATGACTCATCGTCTGGGGCGGTGATTCCTTGGCAGCGCTAGTCCTATCTTCGCAGGCTTGGTTTTTCTGCCTCAGGTTGACATTGAAATGTACGAATGTATCCTATCTAACAAAGTTGCATATTCTAGATACATCCAAGAGATTTCGCATATCTGTGTCTTCGGTGGTATCGTGGCTTAGGCTAGAATATGCACGACAAATAGCAATGTCAAATTTAGAGCACTATGACGTCAGTCTATAACATCTGAAGCACCATGGTCAAGAACACAAAACTCTATTCTATATACATAAAAATCCATAACCCACACTATAGCTCATCTGGTGACTTCGATCTATAAAATAAACACCCAAAGCGCCAAGCTCATTTCTGCTCAAACGCCTTCTCCACCTTCCCCTCGTCCGCGATATGGTTATAAGCTCGATCATATCGATGTTCCATTTCCTCGTTATGCTTCCTCACGTCTTCCGGTAGATCCTCGTGCCTCTTCCCCTTCATATCCGCTAGGTTGGACTGTCTGCCGTCGCGGAGCGTGGGGTGGGCTTTGTTCGAAGGGATCGGGTGGTTTGGGGTGTTCTCACGGTCGCAATCTTCTTGCAGGTCGTGTTCGTTGGCTTGGGAGAATTTCTGCGACGTGTCGTGGACGTAGGCGCGTTGGTTATAGGAATTGATTGCATTGCGACCGAGAGGGAGGGAGGAGATTGGCGCGCGTAGGCGCGATGGAAGACGTAGGAAGGAGGCCATGTTGTTTGCGGGTCGCGATGCGTGGAGTGGAAAGATGTGGGTGGATGAGAATGGAACTGATCCAAAGTCGCGGAGTATAGGGCCGTTAAAAACAATATCTGGACAGATCAAGGATGATGCTATTGCTGCCAGGCGCGATCTATAAAATCCGGTTTCTAGATCGACCGCACAGCTGTACCTGACGATGATGACGTATCTGATGTCATATCTGGGAATCGGGCTCGGAATTGTCTACCGGGGTTGATCTACTTAATTAACAGTTAAATTGATCAACTCTTAATATACAGTTTAATATAGAATCTAATGGAGAAACTAATAGTTCTACACGAATTAAACTTGAGTTCTTCTTGGGCCAGGACCTGGAATGAAGTATAGATAACGGCTAAAATCCTCCATGGCTTTTAACTTCAATGTAAAAGATAACAGTTCTTTCCAGAATTTGAAACAATAGATAGGATTGAAAGGATAAAATGTCAAGACCAAGATTACCGACCTCCGTTCTCCACTGTAACACACCCTGCATATCTCAGTCACACGATAGCACTTTCTAGATCCTTCAAATACTGCTCTATCGGTTGATGGTGATAGTGGATTGCATAGCTCAATGCAGTCCGCCCATAGGGATCCAAACGCCACGGATCTGCTCCATGCTCGACCAAGATTCGCACAGACTCCAGCGAGCCAGCTCGTGCAGCATACTGAATGGGCGTACAGAGTCCAAACCTAAAGTTCATCGTAAATTTTTGGAGAGCCTTCGTCGAGCAAACAATTGACACGTTCCATAACACTCGGGTTCTTGTTGTATAGATGTTTCAGGATCTTTAAGTCCGTTCGGATCGCGTCGCATCGAAGCGAAGTGCAGTAGCTGGTCATGTTCCGTCGATCCCCCATATTGGAAAAAGAGCTCAATGATTTCAAAAGGAGCCTCAAAGATCGCATAAGACAAGGGTGTAGCGTCCCGCAACTGGCAGCGTTTATTGGGGTCAGCGCCGTGCTTTAAGAACCATGTCGCGAGATCTAAGTCATCGAAAGTGTAACTGGGATAGGTCAAATATTAACGATGATGGGGAATAGGAAATATGTTACACAAGAGCCGAGGGAGTTTTGCTATCAATGATAGATTCTGCGGTGATATCCCAGCCCCGGTCGAGGAACAATTGAAGGATATCGTACTGCTTCTCTTGGGTTCGCTTTGGCAAAATACTCGAAATTCATGGGCGCACCAATAACCAACAACTGTGTAACAGTTTCGGCGTTCCGTCTTTGATCGCCGTGAGTAACAGGCTTGAGAGGTTTTCCATTTTTGCAGATGGAGATGGTGGGAAGAGAGGAGGGGGCTGGATCAGACGGGTTCTTCGGTAGAGTTGGGTCCATACAGTTAACACAATGCTAGAATAACTGTTCATATGAAGAATAATACTGGAAGATAGAGATTCAATTGGTATAGAGGATACGCATGCGAAAGCATAGACCGCAAAAAACGATGGCCAGATGAGGTAACACGGCTACAGAGACCTTTAGACCTGTCATATTGAGAAGCATCTAATTAGCTTCCGGCCCCAGGATCTCTCCAGTTTTTTCTTTTTTCTTTTTTCTTTTTTTTTATAGTTACGTTATGGTTATTTATCTCAGGATGTTCAAACAAGCAGGGTTACCGAAGACTTTCCTGAGCCGTTTCTTTCCATTCTAGTCCCTTGCGAGCTTCTCAACCCCTTCTAGGTATTAGCACTCTGGTTAGGCTCTAAATTCCCCAAGTACTTAGTATCTTGTTCTTGTTGTAAAACACGGTTTAACTTGCTATGATATTATTCTTTGGGCAAGCATACAGGGAAACGAGGGAGTTGGCCTATCTAAACACTTGCCATATTGAAATCGATCCCATTTGAATCATGAACTTCTCTCACGCTTCGTTCACTGGTGCAAATGGTGCTTCCAATTCAGGAAAAGGGCCTAGAAGACGGGCTCGATTTGTCGTTTGTCTGATTTTACCCTCCATGATTTGAGTTGTTGAATTCCACCGTGACAACACTCACATCCAAGCCAACCCAAACCAGCCCTACCAAAGCATGTACCCTAACAGAAACCAGCAAGAACACTGGAACACAGTCTAGAAACATAATCGTTTCCAACGCTCTGGAAAAACACTATCCCCGGTTTCATGAATGTAGAGATATGCGGGGTAAGCAGCAGGGATACGAGAGGCGTTAGCTAGCTCGCTCTCACGCCCCCTTCCTTCTTCACATTCCACCAGCCTTCCGATTCTCAGCATCCTAACCTACCTTTCCTTGACCCCCAAATTCAACTCCCTATTATAATGCCCCTTGTAACGCTCGGCGCCGTGCAAGCCGAACCAATCTATCTCGATCTCGACGCCTCCGTCACAAAGACCATCTCTTTGATCGCCGAGGCCGCGGGGAAGGGGGTTCAGGTGTTGGGGTTTCCGGAGGTGTGGGTGGGTGGGTATCCTTGGTATGTTTTTATCTGCAGTCATAAACAAATGAGTGTTCTGTTTGGGATTACAAGCTAGAATATCTGGGGAGAAAATACGGGTCATGATGGACCAACGGAAAGATTAATGAATATTATTGATTGATTGGTTTCATGATCGATTGACTAGGCCAATATGGACCCAAAACGCATACACGTCCTTCGACTTCACGGTGAAATACCGCGCTGCGTCACTATCGCGCACATCATCGCAAATGCAGCGTATCCAGGACGCCTGCGCAGAACACAAAATCTTCGTTGTTCTAGGGTATAGCGAGAAGGAAGGCGGGAGTATTTATATGTCTCAGGCATGTGGAATTCCAACCCTCACCAGCTTGTTCTCTCTGAGATGTAACACCGTTTCACGGAAGCATGTTGAACTAACTCCTTGGATATATTGATCTGACGAAACAGGCCTTCATATCCCCCACCGGCACCATCCTCCACAACCGCCGGAAAATCAAACCCACACACGTCGAGCGAACCCTCTGGGGCGAAGGCCAGTCGTCATCTCTCACGACCGTCGTATCCACAGACATCGGCAAAATCGGTGCTCTGAACTGCTGGGAAAACCTGCAGCCGCTACTCCGCTACTATGAGTACTCCCAGGGAGCGCAAATCCATGTGGCCGGATGGCCTGCGTTCCCGTGGAAGAGCGAGAATGTGGGATTTCCGTATCTGTATAACTGTTCGGGGGAGGCAAATTATCGACTCAGTCAGGTGGTGGCGATGGAGGGGCAAATGTTTGTGATTTGTGCGACGCAGGTGGTGAGGAGGGAGAGGTTTGGGGTTTTGGGGTTGGAAGGAATGGGGCTGTTTCGGGAGGTGAGTTTGAATCCTTTTCAGGAGGTGAAGTTTGGTTGGGGATGATGGCTAATGGGGTATGATAAATGATATAGGATGATGGAGGCTTTGCGATGATCTTCGGGCCGGATGGAACGCCGCTAGTTGAGAGGCTGCCGGCCGGCGAAGAAGGAATCCTGACGGCACAAGTCGATCTAGACGATATCCTAGCGGCCAAGAGTGTTTGTGATCCCGTCGGACACTATTCGAGGCCGGATCTGCTGAGTCTGAATGTGAATATGGAAGAGGCTAAGGTGGTACATGAGAAGTCATGAACAGGTACGGAATTACATATGTTGTGTTCAGCCAGTAGCATCTGATCTATCAGATAATCCGAAGTCTCTTAGCGATCAGCAGGCAGGAAAAGATCACACTCAAGATGACCCCCAAAATGCCTCCCCACCAGTACAGCCCGGGCGTGCCGGGCTCAGTCCCCCCTTCGGTGCCCTTGCCGGGCACCTTGACGTTCATAGCGAACAACCCCGTGATGAATTGCATCGGCACGATAATCGCGCCGATCACCGACAGTCGACTGAGTGTTTCGACAATCTCGTTCCGCATGCGCGTCGAGTCCCATGACAGCTGCGCCAAGTACTTGGACTGCGACCGAGAGAGCATCTCCTCCGACTGCGACAGATTGGCCATCATGGTCAACACGTGGTCCTGGATATCGCTGAGGTAGAGAGCCACCTCGGCGGTCGGGGAGTTAAAGGTCCCGCAGTGCCGCGCGAAACTTCGAATGACATCGGTCTTATCGTTGAGCAGCTGTCGGATGCGAATGACCTCTCGGCGGCATTTGTAGATGCGCTGCAGCGCCACTCCGATATCATCCGGGCGGGCGATGGAGACGCCTTCCTCCATCATCTCCACGCCCGTCTCGATGCGCTCGATGAACGGGGCGAAACCGTCGACAATGTCGTCACTATACAGTCAGCATCGGATATGAACAGCATTAACAGAGGGAACGGCAGTTACATACATCAAGGCATAACAAATCCAATCACTCGTCAATGCCAGATGACTGCGATGTTCATCGATACGATGCCGCACGTGGTCGGCATGCGCACTCAAACCAAAAGTGAAACTCAACACGCCCTGCGCGAACACAATGGCGTATACATTAAGCGACAACGCCCGAACGGCGTTGGGCGCTACGACCTGACGCGGCGGCCGCATGGACAGAAAGTAGTACGGCCCAAAAAGCTCGATCTTCTCGCGGGCCTCGCGCATTTTGATATCCTCCGTAGTCAGCGGATGGATGTCGAACATGTCGCAGAGCTTCTCGATATCTGCGTCCGACGGCGAGGTCACATGCAGCCACCACGTTCCCGAGTCCTCCCTCGTCTCCAGCAGGGTATCAAAAGGCTTGTAGAAGGAGATCAAGTCGTCGAGGCTCGGCACTCGGATTTCGGAGTCGAGAAGGGTGGTGGAGAAACTGAATTGGGTGGGCTCGATTGGCTGGTCGCCCATTTCGTCAAAGGACAGCTTCCGGTCCAGGAACGAGTCCCCGTTTGTTTCGACAGGGACGTGAGGGTCCATGGCGACGGGGTGAAGGAGCTTGGAGCGAGACTCCTTCAGGAGTTTCTCGCGGAGGACGTTCACCAGCCTCATGGTGCGAGTGGGGGGGATCTAATTATCATATGGAACAGACCGGAGGGCTGGAGGTGGGAAGAGAGGATGTGGCACGATCGGCAGACCGAGCGGCATCCTGACGTGTCTTGCGATGGATGGGCAGGAGAAGAAAACGGTGAGGTCGTGCAAGAGAGGGACAAAAGGACAAAAGAGTCGTTCAGGAGGCGGCACTGCCCCGTGCCAAGCCCGTTCTGCCCGCTCCGTTCGGGCAGGCGGAGTGATGCCCAGCTTACAGCCCAGGAGGGTTAGCGTGGCACTATTTGCACTAATTGTACATTATTGCATTATAATTGCATAAAGAAACCCTAAGCCTGGCGGCCTCATACAGCATGTTGCGTGCTATTTGGTATGTATTCCGGTCATGACTTGGAGTTGGAGATTAAGAAGACTGAATTAGGACGGATACTCGTTCCTTATCAATGCTCATTTCGATCTCTTCTATAATCTCTTCCTGTCTACGTTCATTCCTGCACTAGAGCACGCCAAGACACGACCTATGTAACGGAACTTCAAAAGCCTATCCCTTACATGAGGATATCGATGAACTGATACTGTGATAACATACTCCAACCCAAAGCCGATTGGCGCGGTATACCAAGTGAAATCCTGATAGCAACATTGTATGACCATCCAGATCCATTTCTGGCATTCGGTCTAGGCCGTTTTCGGCAAGCAATCAAATTTGCAATCCCATTGGTCTGTTGTGATCACGGTTATGTGATTAACACCCCTCACGCATTTCAAGGCTTCAAGGCAGTATCAGAGCCTTTCAGAGGTCTGTCAATGATCAGAATTCGTTACCTTCCCATTTCTTTCCGGAATTGTCCATATGAAAGTGTACACCTGGAGGTCGGAAGGTCTTACTTTGCCGAATGTGATAATTTCCAGTTTGGAGAGATGTCGGCATTTATAATCCTTATCTTCTACACCCCCAGCCATTGGATAATTCAACATACATTCTAGTAGTTCGAATTGGGGCACAAAGCATGATATACAGACTCCGTGTCTTCGGCAATGACAGCTCGAGCCCCGCTGGCCAATCAATGGCAAGGATCAGTGTGGGGGATATGCTCAGTCATCGCCCAACCGGGTTAGCGCCGGGTGGCTATCAGATTTGCTGTGAATATCAATTCGAGTCCTAAAGAATTGAGATAACCGGCTCGAGATCCAGAACTACGCCGTAGAATCCATCATCACCACTCCTTGCCTCGGCATGGACTAAAATTCCGCAACATATAAGAAGACCATGCCTCAATCAATGCCCCTCTTTTAGCCAGCTACCTCATCTTCCCTCTTTTTTCGCCAGACAAATGTTCGCAGGGGAAATATGTGGACCTTTAATACCCCCGAGTCCAAACTCCTCTTCAAGATCGACTTCTTCATCCTCACCTTCTGCTGCCTCACCTACTTCTTCAACTACCTCGACCGCTCCAACCTCTCCAATGCCTACGTCTCCGGCATGAAAGAGGAGCTCTCCTTCCAGGGCAACCAGCTCAACCAGATCAACACCATCTTTACCGTAGGCTACATCCTCGGCCAGGTTCCTTCCAATCTAGCCCTAACCTACTTCCGGCCGCGCATCTTCTTCCCCTCTATGATTCTGCTCTGGGGCGGATTGACCATGATCACGGCCGCCGTGCATAATCCGCAAGGTATCATGGCTATTCGGTTCTTCTTGGGCCTGGCTGAGGCGAGTACCTTCAGCGGTACGCACTATATTCTCGGTTCGTGGTATACAGAGCGCGAGCTGGGGAAGCGGAGTGGTATCTTTACGGCGTCCGGGCTAGCGGGGACTATGTTTGGGGGGTTTATTCAGACGGGAATTCATTCGTCGTTGGACGGTGCTAGGGGTTTGTCGGGGTGGAGGTGGTTGTTTATCGTGAGTCTTCCTTGTTTTCCCCTCTTTTGTGTCGCATATCGCTTCGACTTTCCCTTCCATCCTTGTCTGTACGGTCCATCATAGCGTGTCTTGGCCGGTTTGTCCTTCACTAACCCTAACTATCCCACTTCCCTCCTTCTTCCCCGCAAATCTACCCCAACCCAACCCACTCATGCACATACTAGATTAGCCTGACAGTAGTAACAATCACGCTAACCCCACAGATCGACGGCCTCATCACCCTCCCCATCGCCATCTACGGCCTGTTCTTGTTCCCAGACACCCCAACCACAACAACAGCGCCGTACCTAACGCCCTCAGAGCGGCATCTCGCCGTCAGTCGTCTCCCGCACACCAACGCCCAGCACTCACGCATCAATCTGCCCTTCCTCAAACGCCTCTTCACCACCTGGTACTGGTGGGCGTTCGTCATCCTCTGGATCATCGCCGGCGAGACAGAGTCTTTCTCCTCGAACTCTCTCTTAGCGCTGTACTTGAAATCGCATCCAACGAACACGTACACCGTCTCACAGCTGAACACCTACCCAACCGGCGTCCCCGCCGTCGGAATCATCTCTACCCTCTTCTGGGCGACCCTCACCGACATCCTGCAGGGGAAACGGTACCTAGTTGGCTACTTCATCGGCGTAACAGGCACGGTTACATCCGCGCTCATATTAGCCCGATTCAACGACACCGCGACGGTGATGGGCGCTTATTATTGGGCCGGAGCCGTGTACGCGTGCCAAGCGACGTTCTTTGCGTGGTGTAATGATGCGATGAGAGGGCAGGATGCGAGGCAGAGGAGCGTGGTCATCGCGAGTATGAATATGGGGAATAATGCGGTGAATGCGTGGTGGAGTATCCTCTTTTATGGGGCGGAGATGGCGCCGAGGTTTACGAGGGGCATGTGGGCGATGATTGGGTGTTCGGTGGCGTTGGTGATCTGGACGGTGGGGATTGTGTGGATGAGTGGGAGGGAGGACAGGAAGGAGAGGAGGGGATTGACGATGGAAGAGGTGGAGGGGAGAGGGAGGAGTGAGGATGGTGGGGAGCAGGTGGGGAGGCTGGCCAGTGGGAAGGAGGGATAGATAGAATAAGGTAGGAGGTCTGGGAGGGACTGTCTTTCCAGGTAAATATTTTCTCTCGTTGATATGGCATTATATGACTTGATTTATCTATCTCATGCGTCCATGTTACGCTACTCGTGCTCGTCTTCGCTGTCCGTCGTGCCGTTCAAGTCCCGCGCTCGCTGAATCACATCTTCCCAAATCGGCGGCCGTTCTCGCAACTCCGACGTGAGCTCCTCGACCTGCAATCCCCACTGCAGCAGACCCTCCTCGCTGCCCCATTCGCCATTACCCATCAATCCCACCGGGACTTTACCTTCGCCGCGCGCGCCCTTCTCCGGGTCTGCGTAGCCGGCAGGGACGCTGAGCGCGGGGATACCCGTGAAATTAGCCAGCCAGACATACTCCATGGCCTTGAGGGTCTGGTCGCCGTCGCTGAAGCCCCAGCTGAGTTCGGTGGAGGACTTGACGCGCCATCCGGTGCACGCAGCCGTGGGCGTGACGATGATCATGCCGGGGAATTCTTGCCAGAGGGCGGACAGATGCTGCATGAGCATCTGGCGCAGCTTCTGCGCGAGAAGGAAGTCGGTCGCCGGGGTCGCTCGGCCCAGCGCAAGAAGGATACGGTTGGCCGCGGAGAAATTGCTCGTCTCCGTCAGCACGGCGGCGGCGTCGTTCAGGATGGTCATGGCGTGGGCATTCTGGCCTTCCACGGGGAATGGGATCTCGATCGGGACGATGGTGTAGTCATGCACGGAGACTAGTTTGTCGAGAAGGGAGCGGCAGAGACGTTGCACGTCCGGGGATGCTCGCGAGAACCAGGTCTCGCACATACCCAGATACTTTTTCCCCCTGGTCGAAGGGTTCAAAACCAGTGGCCCAGGCGCCGGGAAGGCGGTGTCGGGTCCAGGGGCAGCCACGATACGATAGGTTTCGGCCAGGGTGCGAACATCGGCGGCGAGAGGCCCGATGACACTGGTTGTGCTGGCATAGTTGACGCCGGGATAATGCGACAGCCGGTTATGCGTGGGTTTCAGGCCTACGACGGAGCAGAAGGACGACGGAATACGCACACTGCCGCCCCCGTCGGTGCCTAAGGCCAGAGGAACCAGACCGGTACTGACGGCATATGCGCAGCCCGAGGAACTGCCTCCGGTGTAGTAATGGGGATGGTACGGATTGGGAGGCGTGCCATAATGGACGTTGTTGCCGGTGGTATCTGCCAGGATTAGATCCAGCTCACAACGATCTCACAGGACGAAGAACAACCAACCCAGTCCGAATTCATGCATGGCGAGCTTTCCGACGAGAATCGCCCCAGCATTCTGGAGCTGTCGCACACACCAGTTCGTGATGGAGCCCTCCGCTTTCGCCTCCGGGGTATAGTCGTTCAGCGAGCCGAGAAACGTGCGATATCCGTCCACGTCGAATTCATCTTTCACGGCGGTCGGAACCCCGTCGAACAATCCCAACGGGCGGTTCTCGCGATATCGGCGCGTCGACGCCTCCGCGGCAGCCCGTACAGCCTCGACCTGACTATCAGCGAACGCAATTGAGTGTTTCCCAGGCGTTTCTAAATCCCGACGAATCAACGGCAAGAGCGCCTCGACGACCGCTGTCGGCGTCAGCTCGCCTGATTTGTATAGTGCATGGTAATCGGCAGCCGAATAGTATTTGGTGGAGGGTACGGCGGAGGGAGATGACGAGGAGGAGGGCTCTTCGAACGGATTCTCGTTATCGGAGGCTTCGGACTGCTCCGCGCGCAACGGGATCACCGTCGGATCATATCGCGGCTCGGTGTAATCGAGATGTGGTTTAATATTCCGCAACGAACCGAATGCATTTACCCAGATCAGACTGGGGATAAACCACACCTTCTCAAGTCTAGACGTGTGTCAGTTCATCCGATCCAGACCTGTCTCGTTCCTCGGGGAGACCGACAGCCAGGCGCCCAGGCTTACCACGAAACCGCGCAACGGCGGATTCGGTTTCCGGTCGTAGATGGCGGGGACATCGGGGCTGCCGGGTGAATTGGTTAGCTGGATACGAGGTAGGCAGGCAAATGAGGATACTCACCCCTTTTTGGGATAGGGATAGTCCTTGAATTGGTCTTGTTTATACAACATGACGTCTGATCGATCGTTGGAGTCGCGCTCGCAGAGGAGGTCAACAATCAACGCGGAAGGCGGTGAGGACGTCGGTCAGGCTGTCAGGCACTCAGGCATCAATCCTGCCTATAGATGTGTAGCTAGATTTGTGCGTCCAACTTTCACTTGTTTTGTTTGTGAGGAAATACAGGATTATGTGTACACTCGAGAGTGTTTCAAGGGCTTCAAAGTATACATCAAAGACCCATCCATAGAGTCAAGGTAAACTATCTTTGCTACAATAAGAGACTATGAAGAGAACATGTTTCTGTTTTGAACCTTATCAGAAGAGAGCAATCATTGTACTCCATACTAATTTCATTGTAGTTTCTTTCAACCATAATCATAAATCAATTGAACAAACTTAATCAAGTATGTACTCATAACATTGTATTTATCGACTAATATCAATCCAGACAAACCAATCTCATATACCTCCCTTAGCCATCTATTCCTCAGGAAGCTCAACGCCGTTCAGAATAGCGACGCCTACAGCAATCCCATTAGCAAAGGAGCCCCAATTCATATAGTCAGTCAGTACTCACCACCAGCACCAGTGTATCCTTGAGTCGTAGCATCATCCCGCTTCTCAGCCGGAAGCTCGACTCCGTTCAGGATAGCAACGCCTGGAACTGTTAGCCATTGCTCCGAGAATTGTTACAAGGGAAAATGTATGTTGCATACCACCAGCTCCAGTATAGCCCTGAGTAGTAGCATCATCTCGCTTCTCAGCCGGAAGCTCGACTCCATTCAAGATAGCAACGCCTGAAATACCGTTAGAATTCAGGTTGAGTGATAGGAAGTATGTCCTCACCTCCAGCACCGGTGTAGCCAGCAATAGTCACGTCGTCCGCGGGAGCTTCAGGAGTGGGAAGGGCAATAGCGGATCCGACGAGAGCGGCGAAGCAGAGAAGGAGACGGGAGTACTGCATTTTGAGACTTGAGAGGTGGAGCTTGAATTGAGAGGAGGAGATCGATGTTGATTGATTGTGTTGTACTCAACCAGAATACCTGGGCTATTCAAGACTATTTATGCCTCACCCCTTCGCAGGCGAAGCATACAGAGATAAGCACTTGATCAAAATAGGAATGTGCCATAGTGAAGCACCCATTCGCCAGAAACTCCAAATGCAACGCCATTTGCATCTCAGCGGTATACTATACCATGCCTATCACTACCCTAATGGTTCCCATACACCGCTCTCCACAATTTTACCCTGCAGAGATAAACTTATGCACTTGGGATGTAAGCCCTATAAATACGAGGTGCTGTGGTATATGATTGGCCTGGATGCAGCGTGTCGGCGAACTATTGTAGTTGCAGGTTAGCTTATTCCCAAACTGATGTCAGACGGAGGCTATTGGTTCATGCCATGATGCGCTATTTACACCGTAGCATCGGTCATTGTTGATGGTCCGGGTTTTGGAACTATCGATCCCAGGTCTTTTCTCCTTGTATGCGTCTGATCTCTTTCTTCTTCTTTTCTGTGATCACATATTTGCTCAAAATGCGATCTCCCATATATCAAAAGCTGGACGACACAGAAGATGTCGACTCGGAAGAGTCGGATGCCCTGCATCCTACTGACGATGGTCCCAAAAAAGCGTCAACAATATGGAATATGCGAGTACTCTCAGTGCCCGGCGGCTTCGTTCTTTTCAATTTGATTTTCTTCCTCTTCTCCGTTTTAATCCTCCTGTTATCCATCATCCACGTGCAGAACATAACACACAATATCGACAACAGTCTACTCAAAAAGACCTCCTCATACTGTATGCACCGTCCCCTCTCTACATCAATCCCACCAACAGACTAACAATCGCAGCGCCCATCCTCGACCAACTTCCCATCTCCCTCCGCGAAACACCCACCCACGGAAACTTCTTCGCCGACGACCCCCCGTCTCTCTTCCAACTCCCTCCAAGTCCCGAAGTCGACGCCGCATGGGACCGCATCTCCGACACCCATGCCATCGTGCTCTCCCGGGAGGAGATTGCGAAAATGGGCCGCGATCCGGACGAACAATGGCGCTTTCCCCCGGAGTACGGGTATGGCGATGACGCCTACATGGGCCTCCTGGATGTGTTTCACCACCTGCATTGCCTGAACGCGATGCGCCAGGCCGCGTATCCGGAATACTACTTCAACAAGACGGGGAGTCATTCGCATCACGAACGCTCGGGAGGGGCAGGGGAGGTGCATTTCACGCGCGGAGGCCACGATCTGCATTGTCAGTATATTCTGTTGCAGTTCATAATGTGTCATGCCGATGTCGGGGTTATTACGTTTAATAAGGTGGAGGGGGTGAAAGGACCGATGGCGGATTTTAGTATTGATCATAAATGTCGCGATTTTCGGCAGATCTTGGATTGGAAGGAGGAGAATCAGGTTAATGTTTCGGATGAGCAGTGGAAGTTGATTAATCGTGTACCCGAGGGCATTAGGGAGTTGTCGGGGGAGGGGAGGTCGAGGCCATTTGGGAGTTGATTTCTGGTTTGTTTACTGATAGAAGCTGAGTTTTGAAAATCTACTATTTGTCTAGAGTTGGAGTAGATGGTATTGCGCCTCGTTTCACTGGACATGTACGCATGAGAAGGAGGATAGACAGGAAATTCATGCCCCAACAATTTACAGAAGAAGAATTAGTGCTCCGCGCTACAGACTCACGATCTAGTCCCTATCCAGAAAATGGATCCCACATCGGACCCCCGCCGAGACATACTATCTATCTTCCTGGGGGATCCTTGACACCTGAACGGCTCATGTGAGCGTCTGCACAGTCACGTAGCACATAGTAGGGGCAATCGCGGAGTCCGGTATGCCTCCGGAGCCACGAGAACTATAATTCTATCGGATGATCATTGGCTAGTTGCGTCGAATACGAGCTTAGATCTGACGTGATTATTCTTAATCCGATTAAAGCGAGACATACTGATGTTTATCCCGCTTTGGTAATAGTGTCGCATGGCTTAGTGCTTATCTCGTCAGATGTCGCATGGATCCTACGTCGGCGTCGATCTAGCCGCAGCTGAGGTTTTAATGGCGTTCTTGAGCGGAGTGGCGAGTCTTACAGTATTCTGTTTTGGATGAGGAGAGGGTGGAGGGGATTGTCCTTCTTCTTGTGCTCAATTCAAACGTAGTCTAGCTTACTCGGTGTTTTCTCATCGTCGGGTTGTATGTGACTTACCAACTCTCATGTCTCTACATGTATATACCTCTTGAGATAATACACTCAAGATTTTACCATGTCTCAATACCTCCCAATAGATCAAGCAGACATCGAGCAATCTCCCGACCATGAGAAAACAGCCACACCCACCCCTTCTCGCCGATGGCCCATCCTCCTCCGCAACGGTCTCATCTGTCTCCTCGCTCTCTACGGCCTCATCAACCTAAGCATGCAGATATACACCCACCTCCCCATCCAATCTCCAAACCAACCCCATCACTCTTGCACCTGCGGCTCAACCCCAGAGGAAGCCCTCTCTCGAGGCTGCAAATTCGACCCCTTCGCCCTCGCCTGGCTCCCCGACACCTGCCGCGACGACGCCCTCATTGAGGAATTCGAAGTCCTGGGAAAAACGCACAACCACAGCTGGACGTTCTACACGTGGCCGAACGCAGATCGAAAACTCACGCTGCAAGAAGTCTCAATGATGGCGGACGTGGTGGGCACGGAAAATCGTACTGCGGTCACTACGACCGTGGATTGGCATCATACACATTGTCTGTATTTGTGGAGGAAGTTGTATCGAAGCAGGTATACGGGTCTTACGATGGAGGGGAGGTATGATTCGGAACATCATCAGAAACATTGCGTGGAGAGTATTTTGGAGTGGGTGAGGGTGCAGGAGGAGGCGGGGAGGCTGATTGGGGGGTCGGTGGTGGATTTGTATGCAGAATAGTTGTTTTGGGGTCGGCTACTAAATAGTTGGGGATCGGGCGAGAGGAAGGGTGGAATGGGTGTTATTGTGTTCTGTATAGATGAGGCTGTGATAGCTTGAGGGATGAATTATGGTTTGGAGTTATGGTTACTATTGCATGTCCTAGAGTTGCTAGTTATTGCGCATTCAAGGTTTACGAGAGGTGAACAAACTATACGAAATATGAGGAATACCTGCTTGCTATCAGTTTCTTTTATTCGACAGGAATGTAGGGAGAGTATGCACACCAGGCGATCTGCAAACAGTTAGCGGAGACGACGTGGATTCCCATTACCTGTTCAAAGAAAATGAAACCCCAATCCTCTATCTGCATGTAGCAGACTCCAACTAAGCGGTTATTCAAGATACCGACCTCATTCTGTCCACAGGCACTCTCTTAACCCTTCCATGGCAAGAAACCCCCAGAGCATCCCCATTGAGGCTTTGCGCTTTGGGTCTGATATTCAAGGCTCTGAGGGAATGAGTATAAGTAGCCTCGTTATCGTTCGGGGGAAAGAAGTCGACCAGTATTGATGAATATGAGCATGCCATCTATAGCCAATATGTCACAGGTCGTATAAAAGCATGAAATAACAGCGGAGATCGTTAACGCAAGAAAACAAAACATCAAGGTCTGTAGCAATCTGAATCTATCACTGAGCCACAACTCCAGTAAACCGAAAAATCAACAACCGCCGCCACCATGACACGTAGTTCTCAGCCCAGTACCACCCACGATCAGCTATACCTTCTCTGTATCGCGAACTCCCTCTGCAACAGGCTCAGCATCCGCGTCCTCATCCTGCCTCTTCTTCTTCCACGGCATCATTCCCCCTAGCCGATGCATCCCCCGACTCAGCGGCCGATAGACCATCACGACCGGCCTCCCTACAAACCTCGCAATAGCAGCAAACCAATCATCTGGAAACACGCGCACAACAATTGCCCACGGCCACGACAGCGCCGCGACTAGGATGCAAATCGCCCATTGGACGCCATTGATCGGGACAATGCTGAAGGCTGTCTTTCCGACGAAGGCGATCAGGATCTGGCAGCCTACCATGAGACAGTTGATGATAATAAAGAAGTAGTTGCGGTGCAGCCCCGTGAATATGTTGAATTTGTTGTCGAGCCGTCGGTTGTTGAATTCGTTGAAAATTTGCATCCATACAAACGCGTTGAACACGATCGAGCGACGCTCCTCGTCGGGATAGTCTAGGAATCCGGGGCCTTTGGCGAAGTGCAGGATCAAGGTCACGGTTAGTTGGAAGATGGCTTGCCCGATGATCATCTTCCACATTGTGATGGAGATGAGGCGAGCGCCGCGTTTCGGGGGCTTGCGGTCAAGGATGGCTTCGGTGGGAGGGTCAGTGGCGAGAGCCAGAGCGGCGAGGGAGTCCCTAAGATTGTTAGTTACTGTCTGGTCGGATGGTGGATTGAGTCTTACATGATCAGGTTAATCCACAGGAGTTGAACGGCTGTCAGGACAGACCTCATCTCTGCGTCGGAGACGGACGAAATAAAAGTCATGAGCACGGCGGTGATGTTGACGGTGATCTGGAATTGGAGGAACTTCCGAACGGCGTCGTTCACAGCTCGACCCCACATCAGGGCTGTCAGAATCGAGGCGAAATTATCATCCATCAGCACGATCGCCGACGCTTCCTTGGCTACTTCTGTCCCTGCTATTCCCATCGAGAACCCGATATTTGCAGCCTTCAGGGCAGGTCCATCGTTGGTTCCGTCGCCCGTGACGGCAACGATCTCGCCCATTTCTCGCAGGCGGGTTACAAGAATCCGCTTGTCTTCCGGCGAAGAACGCGCAAGCACTTGCAACTTCGGCAATGTCTCCGCAAACTGCTCGTCTGTCAAGGTGCGGAAATGGGGGCCTTCCATAACGACGCCACCAGTGTAGATACCGCAGTCGATCGCAATGGCTTTGGCTGTCACCATGTTGTCGCCCGTGACCATGCGGACTGTCACGCCTGCATGGTGGCATTTAGCCACGGCCTCAGGCACCCCTGGTCGAATGGGATCTTGGATGCCGACGACACCGAGGAAGATCATGTTGTGGAGCAGCAGGGAGAGGTCGGCGGATTTGGGATCATCGGGACTGACAGCCTCTCGCGGAGGCCAGGAGGAGAAGTCGCGATATACCAAGGAAAGAGTGCGGAGTGATTGTTTTGCGTATGCCAGTATGATGTCCTCCAGTTGCTGTCGCTCGTGCGTCTCAAGAGTGCCAACGCCCGATGGTTTCCAGATCTCGGAGCTGTAGCCGAGCAGGATTTCAGACGCGCCTTTGACGAGAAATCGATATTGACCGTTGTCCAGTCGAACCACTACCCCCATGCACTTGCGACCGGAATCGAAGGGCATCAGCTGAATGACTGTTGCATTTGCACGCTCCTCAGCCAGAGATCCCATTCCGAGCACATCTCGAGCAAAGCCCAACAGAGCCGTTTCGGTCTTGGAGCCGACGAACCCGGGAACCCCGTTCTCTTCACCTTCAAACGCTGTCGAGTTAATGGCAACTGACTCAGTGAGCACTCGCTTGTGATCCTTGGCCATATCAGCCGCAAAAGAGGCTGATCGTCGCTCGCTGCCGGTCTGGTTCTTATCGTCGAAATGATCGTCCCCGAAGACGCCAGTGACAACCGTCATGCGGTTTTGAGTCAGTGTCCCGGTCTTATCGGAACAGACCGTTGTGGCATTGCCCATCGTCTCGCAAGATTTTAACACGCGCACCAAGTTGTTGAGCTTGACCATGCGAGTAGTTGCGAATGCCAGCGCCAGTGTAACTGCTAGCGGAAGACCCTCCGGAACAGCAACCACGATCACGGTAATAGCCACGATCAAGATATCCGTGAATTGCGACGCTTTCTGGGCGCCACTTCGGGGATTGTCAGACAGCGTTCCGACGAAACGGAACAGCAGAACGAAGAAGAGCAGAATAGCAGCACTGCTACCCAGCTTTGCAATCGCCCCTGCTAGACCGTCTAGTTTCTTCTGCAAAGGTGTAGGTTCCATATCCTGTCTCATCGCCATCAGAATCTTGCCGTAACTGGAGTTCACCCCAACAGACGTCACCAGACAGGTGCCGACTCCTTCGAGGATCTTGCTACCCGAGATGATAAACGGATCCATCTCGTGCGCTTTGCTGTGTCCTTGCTCCAACATGTCCATGACTTGCTGCGCTCCCGTTTTCTTCAACTGATCCGATTCGCCCGTAGCCGATGACTCGTCACATTTCACGTTATGGCCCTCGATGAAAATCCCATCAGCAGGGACAATATCACCTGGCTCAAGATGGAGGACATCTCCGACGAGAACATCAAAGACTGAAATGCGGACTGTCTTGCCAGACCGGACGACGGTGACTTCGCGATCCTCTTTCTTTGCGTTCAGGCGCACAAAGGCCCGCTCTTTCTGCCAGTCGTTCAGGGAACCAACGAGCACGACAATGACTATGGCGATACAAATAGCACATCCTTCGATCCAGTCCACGGGCATGGGTTCGCCGGGTTCGTGATGAGCGCCGAATGTTTCATAGAGCCCTAGGGCGAGGGAGATGGCAGCAGCCGCTGTCAAGAGATGGAGCACCTTGTCATTGTAAGCCAGCCAGACCAGTTTCCATAACGGCGTCGCTTTCTTCTCGGGCAGGGAGTTGTTCTTGTAGACGCGGACTCGGTCGGCGAAGGGTTCGGAGCCCCCGTTGGCGGATGGCGATGTATGGTGAGCGGAAACGACACTTTCGTTGGCGCTGAGACCCGAGGTAGCGTCAGTGTGTAGGCCCTTGACTAATCCAGATAGCCCACCTAGAGCCACAAAGGCAGGGAGCGACTTCGGGTTAAGGAGCTTGTTAAGCTGGCCGGGAGAGAATGAGAAGGGGTTATTGTCGACTTTGAAATCGTTCTCAGATCCGGGATCGGGTCGAAGGGCGTCTCCTTGCTCTTTGGATGAGAAAATACTCGACGCAGAGCTCGATGGTTCGCCTTTGCTGTCGGGGAGTTCTAGCAGGGGGCTAGCGGGCGCCATGGTACTGCCGCTCATAGCTCGTTCTCGACCGGTGTGTGTCGTATCTATAGCTGTCAGGTTACTGAGAGATCTCTGCCGTGAGGACATGACCGAGGAAACCGTCTCGTCATGGTCGCCGTTGCTAGAGGAGGAGCAGGAGCTATCGATCTCCTAGGAGACGTCAGACAAAGGCAAACGAAGCTGACAGGCATACTTAAAGGCACCTACCGGAACCTGCACGGTAATCGCCGGGACCGACGCTTGGCCAGACGAAGTTGGCTCTTTCTCCGAGGATACCATCTTGACAGTTGATCTGATTAGATTATCATGCCGATGTAGACAGAAACAAATATCATCTCGAAACCCATCGTTTGAGTTATGTATCGAAAGCTCGAAAAGCCTGGAGATCCGTGGAAAGCAGAACAGCACGGGACGAAGCGCCGTGGCCACCGCTGCACAGCCCCCTTCCATCTGCCATGGGATGGCCTGTTTACATAGCACGCCGGGCTCGGCACCGCACGAACCAGCAGCGACGAGCGGAGCGCCAAGAGAGCTCCCAAAGGCCGGCCGCGGAGCCAAGACCGCGCGTGCATAAGTGGCCTGCAATGGCGGCGAGTTTATTCCTCGTCATTGTTTCGAGTGAAGAACCATGTGGTTTGCAGGGGGAGAAACTGTCAGTCAGAGAAAATGCGGGGACTGCGCGGGGTATCAAGCCCTGTGCAACGGCGATGAGTGCCGTCGTAGCGGAGAGACGGAGTATATGCCATCGATTATAGGACGGATCTCCACCGATAAAAAGCACAGCCTACTCCACAAGGCTGCCTTGTCTGGTCTTGCCTTGTTTGACAGGTTGAGGCAGCTGTCTGGAAACGTTTCCAAACTTTGCAACGATTGTCCTTTGTTCTAGCTTTTGTGGAACCTCGAGATGGGTTTCAATCTTCATGCAGATAACAGCAATGACCCCCCGGAGGTGCGTAATTGGAGGGTGCATTTCATTGCGACGGTGGTGAGCATGGGAGCTATTGCCAGTGAGTCTCATTTCGCCTGACCCGTGGATTTGTTATTGATAACAGATTTGCAGTGGGATACGATACAAGTGTGATCGGTGGAACTTTGGCACTGAACTCCTTTCGCAGAGACTTCGGTCTCATTCGTGTTTCTGACCATGCGACCGACACTTTGGAAGGAAACATTGTCTCCACATTCCAGGCCGGCTGCTTCTTCGGATCTTTGCTCACGTTCCCGCTTGCCGAACGCTTTGGACGCAAGATGGCGATTGTCATGGCTATCTTGGTCTTCTGTGTGGGCGGGAGCTTGATGGTCTGTACCAGCATCACAAATAATTGACTCTCGGATGAGGGCTAACTTGACCTGCCTAAGACCGCGGCCTCTGGTCATCTCGGCATGATCTATACTGGGCGAGTCATTGCAGGGTTAGGAATCGGCTCAGTATCGCTGCAGGTTCCAGTTTATATTGCGGAGACGGTAAGAAGAGTTCCTTATGTCTCGCATGCCAGAATGACACTAACCAGAGTTTCAGTCACCACCCTCCATCCGTGGCCGCCTTGTGGGCATCTTCGAAATCTGTTCCCAAGGAGGCGGAATGTGCGGCTTCTGGGTCAACTACATCGTCAATCGTACAATTTCCGCCTCTAAGATGGCACAGTGGCAGGTTCCTCTAGGTCTTCAACTTTTGCCGGGAGCCCTGCTCCTGCTCGGTATCTTCTGGTGTCCCGAGACGCCTCGGTGGTACGCCAAGCAGGATCGATGGGATGAGGCAGAGAAGAGCTTGGTCTGGATCCGCAAGCTAGACCGCCACCACCCCTTCATCCAGGAAGAGCTGCACCAGATCCGGGAGCAAATTCAAATCGGCATGCCTCCCCCAGGGATCAGGCACAGCCCGATGTACTTTGTCCAACGGCTCTGGCAAAAGGGCACCCGCAACCGAATCGGGATCGGTCTATTGTTGATGGCATTCCAGAACTTGACTGGTGTTAACATCATCACCTAGTAAGCAGGGTCTGTTCTTTTGTTGCAGAGGGGATCAAGTCAGTTTTTCAGAGTGCATTGTTAACTCGGTTGCGAAGCTACTCCCCGCGCATCTTCGAGACCCTGGGTATTACGGGAACCGACACCAAGCTCTTCGCTACCGGATTTTACGGAGTCGCAAAGACCCTCGGTATGGTGATATTCAGCGTGTGGCTGGTCGAGAAAGTCGGTCGCCGCAGCGGTTTGATCTGGGGTGCCTTCATTGGCAGCTTGCCGATGTGGTATATCGGTGGTTATGTCTTCAAGGCGGATCCCACCGCAGCTGCCGCAGCTGGAAGAACCGAACCTAATGCAGCAGGATACATCGCCATGGTCTGTGTGTATCTGTATGGTTTGATTTACTGCGCGACCTGGCAGGTAAGACAGTCGACTCCTTGGTTGATTTCACGAGCTGATCATTCTTCTTTCTTCCGCCAGGGCATCACCTGGGTTATTTGCTCTGAGATCTTTCCCATCGATATTCGCATGCTCTGCGTGGCCATCACAACGGCCGATCAGTGGCTATGGTCGTTCATCATTAGCCGTACGACGCCCTACATGATCACCTCACTGGGGTACGGCACGTATTTCTTCTTCGGATCGCTAATGATCTGCATGGGTATCTGGGCCTATTTCTTCATCCCGGAGACTAAGGGAAAGACGCTGGAGGAGATGGAGGCATTATTCGGTGCTCCGAGCAGCGTTGACCGAGAGCTGAATGAATTCGGCGAGAAGGTCAAGGAGAAGAGTGGGGCGGTGGCAACTCATGTAGAGAGAGTCTGAAAGATTGAATTCAATTGAGATAGTGTAGGACTCAATTGTTGTACAGCAGATGAAGATGATAGTTGAAAGCAGGGAGAGAGAAGGAAGAGACGGACTGTGGAGAAAGGGAATCCCGAGAAATGCTGATGCCTGATCCTCGAGGCCGCCGAGCCGCGGGGGGACCGTGACAGCGATGCC
Organism: Aspergillus ochraceus; assembly: GCA_004849945.1. Lineage (NCBI taxonomy): Eukaryota > Fungi > Ascomycota > Eurotiomycetes > Eurotiales > Aspergillaceae > Aspergillus > Aspergillus ochraceus. The sequence goes on along the minus strand of SSOS01000001.1, from coordinate 504,772 downwards.
CTAACCCTGAGCCCTGAATATAAGAACAGACATCCAGCAGTCAATTCATTTCTCCGTCTATATTCTATTCTTCTCCATCTCTTAATTCTAGTCCCTGTACCCCAATATTCTCCCCGGTTCAGATCGCCAAGTCCACCCCGCAAATCCATGTTCGCGTGACATGATACCGTCTCTATCCAGCATGCCTCTGGGCTCGCTCAATGGTACCATAAGTCCATGGCGATCGGAAAATTGTCCGTTCTCGACAGCTTCTGATCACCAATTTCAGACCTAGACTTCTCTACCAAGCGGACCCCTCGCCGTTACTCCGGGTACCACATGAGCATCCTATTGGATTTGCGTCGGCAAGCGGGCCTTTGAGTGGTAAATCGGCGGTGGCAGTGCTCTTGTCGCCGCTGTGCGGGGCATCGCTGGCCCATGAGACTATAAGCTTGCGAATACCGGTCCAGGAATGCGGAACACCTGCTGCGGTCAGAGTTAAAAAAAAATTTTCAACTGGTTTTCTTTGTTCCTGGCCCTGTGCCTGTGGACTTTTGTGGACGGGCGTTTTTCTGGCACCCCCTCACCCATCCTACCACCTACCTATCCCGTCCGTCCTGACCCCTGAAACCAAATGCACTGATGGTATGCTCGGCCTTTCAAAACGTGGCTTCTCTGGTGACGGGTCTCGGTACGTCCCTTCCGCTCCGTCTCGCCATGCAAAAGAAACATCCCCGGCTCTGCAATCATGAATGTCTCGCCCACGTCGCCCGAGTCTCATCCGCACAGGATTGAGCGGCGAAGAACGGTAGGCGAATCGAGCGCGGGGGGCTGGTCTGCGCGACCGAAGCCAGTGGCCACAGCCTGCGAGCGATGCAGAAGGAGGAAAATCAGATGTGATGGCGAAACGCCGTGCGCGACCTGTCGACGATTCTCGATTGCTTGTGTGCGACCGCGCAAGAATGGCGGCGAGACCCAGGCGGCGCTGGAGCAGCGCGTTCGGCAGCTTGAGGCGCAGATTGTTGAGCTCAGTACGGGGTTCGTGTCTACTGCTCAGACGCAGTTCCCTGGAGCACAGGGTGTGGATTTTTCGTCCCCAGCCAGAAGGGCGTCTCCGGTGCCTTTGACCCTGAATACTCAATTCGGAGACGGTAGACAGGACGCCGAGGACATAGCCGGCGATGGGCCGTTTAAGCCTCCTCTTGGCGATTTTTGTCCCCCCGGCTTAGACATCCCTCGTATAGAGGTCGTCGACTGTGCTGATTTATCGCCGACCGCGTTAACGTCTACCCCGTCTTTGCCATCCGCCGGATCGGTGGCGTCCAGTCCCATGTCGGGAACTCTGGACGCCGGCCTCATTGCGCCTCACTTCGGCTTGGCCTTGTCGCCGCCCATGTCGACTTGTCCGTCTCCCAGCTACGATTCGCTCCCGTATCTCTCGCCCACTAGCCTTGCCGAGTCGTCTACCTCGCGCCGGTCCTCGGTCTCGTCACTCGGTCTGGACATGGGCTGGGGAGGGCCAGGCATCACGATATCCGATAGCCCGGACGATGACCTAGCATTCAATGCATTCGCACCCGTGCCTTCTGACGCGCAGCCCACTCCTGTCCCTACGAGATTCGAGGCCGAGACGTTACTAGAGCTCTTCTTCGAGAAAACACATACCTTCGGATACCCGGTTGACCAGGGGCGCTTTCGCGCGTTCCTTGACATAATCGATGGCTCTTATGACGGACCGCTTGGGCCCGGCAATCCACAACATGTACCGATGGCGCGGTTCCACGTCTACATGGCTATGGCGATTGGTCTGCGATTCAAGGCGGAGGGTCGTGCGACAGAAAGTCGGCTACTAGAGAACTGCTATCGGCTTGCGCTGGATCAGATCCGGTCGCCTCAGTTCTGGAGTCAGCCGTTGGCAGGGGAGGCTGCGATGCTGATGATTTTGTTTGCAAGGGCGAGTCAGGATAGCATTTGTTGATAACATTAACCTCCTTGGGTCAATCTTGGAGGGCACATTTTATCCATAGTGTTCATACACTAGGTTTTAATGACAATTTGTAGTCTCATCTCAGACACACAAGTTCCACGGAAAACAAGTTCCTAGATTATTCCTTCGCTCGCAATTCCAACCCCACAGCTTTCTGGTTTTCTTTGACAGCATTCATAAGAATCGTAACATTCTTCTCCGCACTCTCCCACTCCCTCTCAATTACCCCTTGGGCATGGGGCCGAGGCTCAAAAACCGCATCAAAAGGTTCCGGCATCGAGACAAACCCCGATCCAAACGCCATATCATCCACCTTCTCGGGGTTTCCGTCAGATCTCCTTTTTGGCTGCACATTATAAGCCCACAGAATCCGCGCGATGAGTAAGTAGAGCGAATTCATGGCGATATGGCGCCCTGTGCACACGCGACGTCCGTATCCGAACCAGTTTGTAAACCCGTCCTCCGTCCTATTAAGCCATCTTTCCGGATAAAACTCGTCCGGGTTCTCAAAATGAGTCTCGTTCATGGTCATGGACCAGAATAGTGGGATAACGGTGGCGCCTTTCGGGATGCGATAGCCCATGTAAGTATCGTCTCGCTGCGTGGCGTGGGGAAAGCCGCCGGGAACCATGGGTCTCCATCGCAGAGTCTCCTCCACAATTGCACTGATGTATGGGAGGTTATCCCGGTCCGAGAAGTCTGGGATTCGGTTTGGTCCGATTACGCGGTCGAGTTCCTCCTGTGCGATAGAGATGAAGCGGGGACGTGTCACGGCGGCTAGGACGAAGATCTGCATCACGGCCGATGTGGTTTCCATGCCGGCGTTGACCAGGATTCCAAGATCGTAGGCTAGCTCGATCGGAGGCATGACCTGTGCTTGTTTGGAGTTAGAGAACTCTTTGGTCCAGTTCCATGGCTCGTTCGTTAGTGCGCGGTTCATGTTGCGCATGTGTTGGTCGGCCTCGACGTTGAAGAATCGCTCGGCTTCTTTTTTCCATGGGGCGAGTGGTTCCGGCAGCTTGTTGAGGATCGGAATTGCATCCACGATCCAGGTTCCCGGTCGACCGGCGTCAACAAAGTTGCCTAGGATTTCACGCGTGGCGTGAATTTCCGGCTCGTCTCCGGTTTCCAGTCGGAACCCGTAGGCCAATGCATATACCAGACTTATGCTGTATCGCTCGATGATCTTATGGAAGTCGTTCGATTTGAGAAAGTCACAGAGAAGCTGCTTGCTCTCTAGGTCTTGGATTGGCAGGTACGTAGACGATGCTCGAGGGCTTAACACCGGCGCTTCCATACGTTGGTGCAGTCGGTAGCGATCGTCGTAATTGCGCACCAGGAGATGCATGCCTTTGGTCAAGTTGTCGCCAGCCATGACCATTCGTGGTCGGTCGCTGTATACGCTGCCTCGTTTGTCCAGCAGTTCACGGGCGATGGCGGCATCGGCAATCATGATCATCGTTTGTCGTCCAAATTGGGCGCTCCAGATAGGCCCATACTTCTTGCTCCAGTCGTCGAAGGTGCGCCATGGGAGCACTTGGGGGACTTGGTGGATGTTGCCGATGAATGGGAGTCTTCGAGGGCCAGGTGGTAGTCCACGGTCGCGTTTGCATTCATACAAAAGACGGAGAATGACGACTCCGGCCAACGTACTGAGAATGATACCCATGGTGTTCAGCAGGTGCAGTCGGTCAATAAGAGACGAAGAGCTTGAGAGCCGACATGGGACTCCCAGTGCATTCCCGCTTATTTATGAACAGACTGGCATTGGCAGATGGAAGGTAGGCTTGAAATCAGGTCATTGGTCTATTTGGTTGCACTCCACATAGACACGGCACGCCTGCTATCGTAGACTGCCCTTTAGCTCATCTTCCCCTCATATCAAGGACCTAAGCGAAGGAACAATATGCATGGACGCAATCACGTTGTGGGGCCATATCCCCCAATGACGATGTCTAGTCAAGAAGACAACTTTCATTGGAGCTTCTGCACAAGCTGAAGGTCAGACCGTTGACGCTAAGATGATCCCTGTAAATCTGCATAAGGGGCAGACTGTCGGCGGCAAAGATCACTCTGCTTTCCTCTCTATGCACCTTCTTCCGATGGAATGCAACATTTTAATCGTTTGGCAAAGTGTGAAAGTGGATCCAGAGTGCAAGTCTTTGATAAGAGCACCAGTCGATACATGCTTCTCCATTACAATGGAGATGTCTCTGTTTTGGCATAGAAAATGAATCTTCCACTTTGAACCCACATTCTCCACTGCCGATCATGGGCGATCGGTGAGCCGTAGTACAGCTTATCGTGCACGTTCTGGCCTTTTGTGGTGAAATCGCAATCAAGCCATTCTTGCTAGAAATTCTTGAAACCACAGCTTGGAGCCGAGATAGAAAGCACCACACACGGGAAGATGGCTTTGTCCATGTACCGCATTAATTCCAGGTTACCTAAAATAGTTCATCTCCTAACACAGTTTCGAGTCCATGGGTCAGATGAATCCTTGCTGCGTATTGTCCGTTTCGTTAGGCCATACTTGAATCCCGGTGTGACGCGGATGCTGAGGCTGCCCATTGAGATTGAAGAGACCCTGAGGTAATGATGAAAGAAGGTCAATGTTTTGGCTGTTGGATTTTCTTTTCCTTATTTTCTGGGTGACCGAAAAGGTCCCTGTTTCTGTCCGGTGTGTAAGGCGAAACTGCAGCTGCAAATCACTTCCGATTGCGAAGTCCAGCACGTCGAGGCTGCCTTGCCTCACTACCCGGAACAGAAATCTCTTTCTTAGAATCCTCGCTTTCTTCTTCTACATCAGCCCTGGCTTTCCGCTTCTGTGTCGGCTTTGCTGATTGCCCAGGCTTCTTTCCCTCCGCCAGCATCTGCACCAACGACTCGATTCGCTTGGTTCGCGCTTTCGGAGACGCAGTCTCTACCCGCCACAGCACCGCATACCGATCCGTCTTATTCAACCCCTCAAAGAACTTCGCCGCAGCAGGTTCCGCAGCCAACGCGGCAGCAAGGTCATCGGGGACTGTCATCGTAGCAGGCCCACTATAAGCACGGGCCCACCGGCCATCCTTCTTCGCAGCCTCAACAACCGCCAATCCCGCGGGTCGCATCTTGCCCTCGTCGATCAAGCGTCCCACAGTCTGCACGTTCTTCTGCGACCAGATACTCTTCGCCCGACGCGGCGTGTATCGCACTAGCCACCAATCCTTGTCGAACGGGTTGGCTCGTCCGTCGATCCAGCCGAAACATAGCGCCACTTCGACTGCCTCGGCGGCGGAGACTGATGGAATGCCTGATGCTTTCTTGGCGAGTTTGAGGTAGAACCCGGTGGCGGTGGAATGCTCGCGCTCGAGAAAGGATTCGAGATCCTTGGCAGATGAGAAAGGGTGTATTGGGAGATCGGATGGTGGCGGCTTTACTGACATGCTGGAGATTCTCCGATTTAAAGGGGTTTGTTGGCAGGTTGCTTGATGAAGTGTTGGCGTTCGTGTTGTTGTTATTGTTGTTGTTGGCAGGAGAATCGAGGCGCGCTTTGTCAGCAGCCTGAGGCAACAGCGAGGATGCCTGGGCGCCGAGGCTCGCCAGAGGGGATTGAAAACGCTCATTATTTGAGAATTACCTGAATGGCCTTGAGGAGAAACCCCACGTATGCACTGTAGTTTGTATCGCGGGCAGAGTTTCCATGCGTGGACTGTACATACCACGCGTGGGTTGTTAACCAGACAAACTATTGGGGGACTCCGCTCTCCGGTACCTAAAGCTACCCTATAAATCACTCTTTATTATGTTTGAGAGCTAAAAAGAAACGGTGACAGGCGCCATGGCTAGCAATACCAGCCAACAAACTGACTTCTCTTGAGCTCTCCTTTTCCCCTTTTTGCTGAATTTATTGGTTTGTTGTTTCGCCTGCCAATGTCTAAATCCAAATCAAGTACTTTTACTAGGCCTGCTCCACCTGTGATGCATGTCCACGTGTCGGTAGGTGCCCTCGCCCAAAGCCTTCATCGGGCCTTAACTCTGCGTTCTGCGAGAAATTGAGCAAGACAATGTCTCCCACACTTTCAATCACTCGGAATCCATGGAAGCAATCGGGTCTGCGTCCGCGATACTTGGAATCGCTACGGCTGGAGTCCAATGCTCCATTAAGCTACTCACCTTTGCCGGTCATGTCAGGTCCGCAGAGGAGGAAATTACGCATATCGCCGAAGATGTGTCCTTGAACGCAAGCATATTGCAGCAGCTTGGCGATTTGGTTAAAGATGGCGAGGGAAATGAGCAAACGAGGATTAACGCCAGTAACGACGACCATGATGAGAGGCAGAGCTTAGTCGCGGATATCCACGATGCCAGATACGACGAGTCGAAATGGGGGATCTTCAACGCGGTCGGACTTGCGACTGTCATGAAACTCGCCGAGCGATGCAGGGAGATTTTCGATACACCCGATGATGCCATACAGCGAGCAATTGCGCAGTCTGGTTCAACCCCCCGAACGCCGGGACAGGTCAAACTTGGCCGGCTGGCGATGCTGAGGTGGCCCTTGCTGAGGCCGGAGACGGAGGCTTTCCGGGCCCAGTTAAGAGACGTGAAAGGGACGTTGATGTTTATGCTACAACTTGCCATGTTGCGTTGTTTAAAGAGGATGGCAGAAGGGTAAAGTTTGGTCATCATGTGCATGTAATTGTTGGCTAACCTCCATATCTATAGCGGACCGAAGAAGTACACCCCCAATTTTTCTCACTTATCTAAAGCTGATCAGGAGCTGCTCGTTATGTCCATTATCGTGACGCACCAGAAACAACAAGCAGCAATACGGCCATCAAGCGAGGACACGCGAGTGGATGGTGTAGCCGATCATATCGTACAATTCAATAGCTTGCAGCCGGAAGGTGAGACCAGAGCCGTCAATCAGCCTTCCGTGAAGAACAAGCCTAGTCGACTGTTTGGGTTCTGCAAGAGGCTTTTCCATTCAACTTCAAACGAGGTGGCGGCGGATCAAGCAAGTAACAAGAACAATTTTGGTCAAAACTCGGTTAGAGACATGCCGCTGTATGTGCTTCACCGACTGCAACTCTACTTAGGAATCTCCATTAACCTCTAATGACAGTGAATCAAGTTCTTCAATGGAAGGGTCGCATGCCCGACCTCTCGTGGTGGAAGAGCAGAGCTTCGCGTCTCCACCGGAAGCCCAGTCATGCGCCGATTATCAGGATGGTACAATCGCGTTTATCAATGAGGCCAAAGCCAATGTGCAGTATTTATCTCCGCCCAAAAAGGAACCTGTTCGGTCGGAGTTTCAACAACAAGCAGAGTAAGATTTGCCAACACCCAACGGCGTAATTTCCTTCAGTTTCTGACTTTGTCGAAGAATACTCCCTCAAAAAGACTGTCTTGAATTACGCGTCTTCTCTCCCGTCGCCTGTGTCAAAGATTGCAAAATCCATATAGAATACATCCATCGCGTCATCCACATTTCTCAGGAAGCAGCTCAATGGCAGTTAGAAGCGTGGAGGTCCACTTCTACCGATACTGTTCTCAGTCGCCTTCTCGCGCTAACCACGTGCGAGCATGAGGCACTAAAACCACAACCATTTGCAGCAAACGGCAATTCAAAATTTGAAGATGAAACCCTTGAGTGGCTTCATTTCGGTGATACTCTTCCCCTTATCGATGATGTGGCACATGTTTGGGCGAGGAGTATAACTGCGGTGGTTAAAGTAAGTCGCGAGTCACAGGACAAAAGAAGAGATGTCGGCCAGGGCGAGAGGGAACAAGGTGAAAGAGTCGATACGTGGACTAAAGTCAGTTCAATCCTTCTTGCAGCAAAGATGATGTCCTACTCTCGAATACCTGCTAATATCTTGTGTTCAGGTACCCCGACAGTATCTGTGTCCTGAGACATTGAATCAATATAACTTGCCTTGGATGGAAGATGAGGTAAACTCGTTGACTTCCGCCTTCAGTCTCCTCACTAACTCACAAACCACCTACAGCATGATTCAAACTGTATTCTAGTTAAGCGGTTTATCTCACAGGCCCTCCAGGAGGAGTTATTCGCCCATGCCCACCGCATTCATAAAGAAGCCCTCGGTGTGATTTATCCATGGCAAAAAGCGGGAAAAGCCGAGAAGCAAGCTACTGTGAATATGAAGTCTAGTTCAGAGAGGGCACCAGTCAATATGGACAAAAGCAAGTCGACAAGGAAGCAGAAATCCTCGGCTGTCTGGAACTCTGAGGATACGGGGATTGGTCCTACGCCAAATCCGGATATTATCTTACAGTCTGACATCAACACCGAGAGAAACGTCGACGATATAGTGGATGAACTTCTAGCTCAGTATACAAATACATAGTATATGCATTTACATCGAAAATTGTATTTGATCTCGGTAAAGCCCTATCCAAATATGTAGTGTAAATCTATATGTTGATATATCAGGTCACTGCAAGGACTAATCATCAGCCAGCTGAGCTTTTTGATCTAGTTAGAAGTCATACCTGATACCTGTATTTTCTACACTATTTATATAAAGGGCCACCGCGGATGAGGTGCCGTACGTCACAAGGCGCCGTGCACATGGGGTCTGTAAGCATTTTGGGTGCTTCGAGCAATCGCTCAAGGCAGGTTCCGAAGGCCTTGATATAGCTAATCAACTTCATCAATCGAATCAATTTCTTCATCTTTGGCAGCCTACCCCTGGCATCACAAATCTCTACAGAATCGAGCCCTTGCCAGACCACTCATTCGAATGTTTGGAGGCCTGGCTGGCACGCACCTCGCTCGTATGGGATAAGGTGCTGCCCAGGGTTCCATCGCTAAACAACCATTACCGGTAGTCAGTAAACCTTCAGGGCCCTTGTCCATTGCCATCAGATCTTCCTTTGTTCACCTCTTCTCTCGGCTCATACATAGAATTCAGGCCTTCGTTTATTTGATCAATGTAAATATGGATCAAGACCATAAATCGGCCTATTCGTTCCCTTCCTATCCATAAACAACGTGGTATTCAAGAGCTGGCAGTCTACCAATTCCTATCTAAAGGAGTCTTAGACAAACGGCGGAATGTTTGGCATGCCTCAGGCATCCAAACGCCAACAAAAATGAATGAATTGATGGAACTGCAGAGGTGGAAGTGCTTGGATTGTATGAAGCTCTCGCGGTTTGCAGCGAGGCTATCTAGCGGTCGATCCACTGTGGGTGAGCTGACATGCAGCGCTAAACTACAATAGAAAGGTGAAAGTGAGGACCAGTAGTCCAACATGAATTGAATGAATTAGATGTTTGCGATAATCAACTAGCTAAAAGAGAGAGCAGTCATGTTTATGACAACAGATTCACAGCTAACTTCAAGTTAATGAATTTCTGCTTTGTACGGAGGAACGTAATTGACGTTGGCGAGGATTTGGCGGATTGCTCAAAGCACCTGATATGCTTACACCATCAAAGCAACAGTTTCATTCACCAGAATTTCCTCTCGCCTCTAACTTACATTCACTTTTTTTCCAGTCGTCCAGTCCCTTCGGTTGCTCGATATAGTCTAGTCTCATCAGTTGACCCACAGCAGGCCTGCCTACTGAGTAGACAGTCTGTCAGCCTTCGTCACCTTCATAGGAATCAAGCAAGAACTCTGCACGTCGCTGGGTTACCTTCATCTGTCAGGTCCATTCGTCTGTTTGCCATTTCCTCCTCTCCATGAACTACAGATCATCATGGTAGCCCCTGTCAGAGCTACCGATCGAGATTCTCCTCCACATCTTTTCGTTTCTCTCTGTCTCTGACTTCATGAGCGTGTCAAAAGTCTGTTGATCCTTTTTCGAGGTTGCAAGGAAGTACGGTGACATCAAAAATCGGAAGAAATACCGTTGGATTCCCTTCCACTCTCAAAACTATATCTACAAGGTCTCCGCTTTGTTGGTGTCCATATTGCGAGATCCACATCTCGGAGACTATGTCCGGGGCGTGGACATGATGTACCCAGACTGGTATTACCCGGATGGCACTGTGAAGACATTGTTGAGCGTTGAGGTTTGCTGCCAAGTGAGGAATTGCGCGCGTGCTGCTGGGTTTCTGGCCCATGAACAAGACGAAATGATAAAAGTATTCAGGTCTACGGGGAAACAGGAGAAGAGAAAATCATTCCTGGTACACGCATTAACAGCACTGATTGTGTCTGTCTGCCCTCTCCTTGAGAACCTGGCCGTACCGGATATTTTCACTCGCCCGCCTATTGCCAGTGAAGCTGGGGAAGATGGATTCCAGTCGCCTCTGGTTTTGCTGCTGCGTCGTTCCAATGCTGAGCCACGACAAAACGCCCCTCCACACATACGCCATCTGCAACGCGTCCATCTCATCATGGTTGAATCGCTCGGTTTTATAATCGGTTATATTATCGCAGAACAGACTCGCTGAGTGACATGCACCCAATCGACCATAATGTGGAAATTGAAGATCTGATTTCTATGTATGAAGCGAGAGAAGAGATGAATAAAGGAAAATATGAGGTAATGGAGAGCGTACGAAGGACGTGAAGCAGTAGCAGTGCATCTTGATCGCCCTAAGGATGTAAATGTAGGAATTTTCGGTACGAGGGGTAGCCTGACAAAGAAGAAGAAATTGATTGAATTAATTAACTGAGATGATCCACTAGCTAGTAGTTAAAGAATGGCCTTTTCATTCATTTCATTCAATTCATTGGCGTTTGGATGCCTGAGGCAAGATGCCAAGCATTCTTCCTTTTGCCTAAGGCACCTTGTAGATGGGCCAACACCGTAGAGAACCTACGTCAATCAATCAATTTATTCTTGACCAGAGCATTCATTCCATTCATTTGTCTACTGTGATGCACCCGAAGCCGTGGAGCTTCTACAATTTTTGACTCCTTCGGCAGGCCACCCCTGGCACCTCAAATTCCTACAGGTCATGAGCTCGAAGCCTCCATCATGGCTGCTGACGTATTTACCGTTCCTCTCTAGGCAGGTTTTCGATATCACGACAAAATACCGGAACATGCAATACAACCCCATAAGAGAAAGCAATAGAGAAAGCAGTATAAATGCAACATATATGCAATAAATTGATGGGTCGAGCAAGGTGATCAAAGCCTCGTTTAGTCAATTCCTGCGGCCACATCAGCCTTTTACATTGCTGTTTTGGGGCGGTGATAACGGTCAACCGCCAGTACGTTAGAGTTCTCCGAATAATATGAGTTTTGAAGTCAACAACTCCATATCACCGATCACGGAGACTTCTCCCACTAAATTCATGACTCCAAGTCTCCAACTGCAAGCACCTCTGCTGAATGGCTGATAATCCACAGCCAAGATGCATTAACGCCTTGGCGTCGGGAGGTTGCGCCGGAGATAAGGCACCCCAGTCAGCTCTCGCTAGTTATCAGCTATCAGTTTATCTTTTGCCCTCTAATTTATTCCTCCAAGGTCGTCCCGATTGCCGATCGTCATGTCAGTCTATTGCGTGGATTATACGGAGTACCACCACGCCGGGAATGTCGGCTAGCTATAGAGCAGATCGTTGCCCCGATAAGGAGTCAGCAGGCTACAGAGAAGCTATCTCCAACTCGTGGAGACTTCTGGGAATTAAACTTGGGCTAAAACAGTCAAATCAAGATATAGCAATGTCCTTCGACGCTACCTATATAAATGTCCTGGTGCACCATGTCTATAGAATCGGCAACCGCTTTTCTCCATGCATCTTGGAACCCTCCTCTCCCTGGCCGTCGTCGCCGTTGGGGCTGCCGTCCCCAATGGTCAGACATTGTCTCTGAATGGCATTCCCTACTACCTCAGCGGAATTCCTGTGTCTACCCTGCAGGGACACAACTCCTCTCTATTCGACCAGTCCTTGACGGAGGGGACCGACATCGTTCCGCTCACAGTTATTCCTGTCTCTCCCTCCACTCAGATCAGCTCTCTGCTGTCTGATTTCAGCACACGCGATGACGTCTTTCAATCGGAGTTCTTGCGGACGGTCCTTCTTACTCCAAGCTCCAACGATACCAGCGGCGTTTCGATCAGCGATTATGCTTCCACGTTGAAATCAGAGGGAACGAAACTTCTGTTGACATGGCCTGGTTTTGATGCCACCTCTGATAGCGTGTTATCCGTGAGCTGGAGCAAGGCTCTTCCTACTGGCCCGTATTTTGTGTCTGCGTCCACTGGAAAGGTGTTTCGAGCATATCGACTATACCCCGATGACAATGTTGCCTTCATTCAGGCCGCCATCAGCGATGAGGATGGTGGTTTTCTACCCATGCCAGCCATCACGGAGAACGCCATGACCAAAGACGTGGCCGTGCCGTCTCGTCTCTACTATACGCCAACTCCCAAGCAGCCCCTGGCTGGACTGCGACTGGGTGTCAAGGACATTTTCCATGTGGAGGGTCTCAAGACCAGCGGCGGAAGTCGATCCTATTACTACCTTTACGGAACGCAGAATGCCACGGCACCGTCTATTCAACGGCTAGTTGATCTGGGTGCCATCTTTGTGGGCAAGACCGGTACGGTGCAGTTTGCCAACGGTGACCGACCTACGGCCGACTGGGTGGATTTCCACTGCCCTTTCAACCCCCGTGGTGATGGATACCAGGCCCCCAGCGGTTCCTCGTCCGGCTCTGGTGCCGCTATTGCCGCCTACTCATGGCTCGACATCACGGTTGGAAGCGATACTGGCGGTTCTATGCGCTCTCCTGCCGCCGTGCAAGGCGTCTACGGTAACCGTCCCTCGACGGGTGCCATCTCGCTCGAGCACGTCTTGCCTCTTTCCCCCGAACTCGACACGGCCGGTGTTTTCGCTCGCACTCCCGCCCTCTGGGCCCAAGTGGCTCGCACATGGTACCCCCATTTCCGGCACAACTACACCTCCTTGCCTCGCCACGTCTACCTCGGCGGCGACGGCTGGGATGGAGAGGACATGACCCCCGAAGCCCACGGTCTCCTCAACACCTTCGTACAGCAGGTCGAGAAGTTTCTCAAGGCCAACCACACCACTATCGATGTCTCTCAGCGCTGGAACGAAACCCACTCCTCCTCCACTCCCAGCCTCGAGGACCTCCTCGACCTTACCTACGCCACCATCACCTCCGTCGACCAATACAACCATCTCGCTACGCCGCTATTCGCCGACTACGCCGCTGCCCACGGCGGCCGTCGACCCTTCATCAACCCAGGCCCTCTCTCCCGGTGGAACTGGGGCCAATCTAACGGCGGCAACGCCTCCTACGAAGTCGCCCTGCGGAACATGACGCAGTTCCGCAGTTGGTGGGAGAAAGACGGCTACGGGCGCTCAAACGCTGATTCATGCTCCGAGGGCCTCTTCATTAGCATCTACTCCGCCGGCGAGACCGATTACCGCAACCAGTACTACGCGCCTCCCGAGGCGCCGCCATTGGGTTTTTCGATCGGGCGCATCGCCGTCTTCTCTGGCTCTCCGGAAGTTGTGGTCCCCTTGGGCGAGTCTCCGTATAATAGCACCATATCGTTGAAGACGGAGTATTTACCTGTCAGTGTGGCGTTGCAGATGGCCAGGGGATGCGATCATGTTTTGGCCGATTTGGTGGCTGGTTTGGGTAAGAAGGGGATTTTGAAGGATGTAGGGACGGGATCGAGATTGTATTCGAAGGACAATTAGAATATTTGCTCCTAGTACTGGATAATATGATATAAATTTTTTGCTGATTCAAAAGACTTGTTCCAGATGCCATTGCAGCGGCAACGATATATATAGCGTAGAATGGCATTAATTCACAAGCAGATGTCAAGAAGAGTTCGTTGGAACTCAATCCCACACAAATAAGGTCCGAATTTGACGGAGAGGCTCATATCTGTGGAAATGTATCTTAAGAGAGGTTATCTGGAGTTTGTTGACCACCTGTGAGTATTTCTTCTCAGGGGGCCGACAATATGCAGAGCGGCATAAAGCGGCATAAAGCGGCATAAAGCAGCATAAGGTGGTATAAAGTGGCATAATTTTTGGAAATGGAATCTGTATGGAGGAATGATTTGCATTCATCAAATTTGGCTTATGTATACAAGGTCCAAGGCCATAATCACCGAGCAGGGGATGTGGTTTAGTGGTATAACGTTCCCTTAGCATGGGAAAGGTCCGGGGTTCGATTCCCCGCCTCTCCATTCACTGTTCCTTTCTTTTTGTTTTTCTGATTCATTTACCCGTCCCTTCCATGCCTCATCCTTCCCTCTATCTTCCCTTCAGATTATCAATACTTTCCCGAAACACAATCTTGTTTATCTATTCATTTTCTTCATCTGCCATCTACAGTTCATCACTCAGTGTATGCATAATTCTTCATCAAACCCAATTCTCGCGTGACGCTATTCCTTCAAGTTGAAGTCCACGACAATTCGCCCGGCCACTTGCCCTTTGCGAAGCTTCTCAATAGCCTCTGGTAAATGATCGATCCCAATGACCTCACTGATCTGCTGCAACTGCCCCCGTCTAGCGAAATCCAACGCTGCTGCCGTATCCTTTCGGCTTCCGACCAACGTTCCCTTCACGGTCAGATTCTTAAACACAAAAGCGTTGGGATCCTCTCCCACCGTGATAGAACCGACCGGACCAAGCCCAATACACATGAGGATAGCGCCAATCCGTTTGCCGACATACGAGAGCGCGGACTTGTATGCCGCCGGCGCAGTGACGAAGATGCCGTGCGCTCCAATGCCATCTGCCTTTTCAATGACGGCCGCTGCGGCATCTGGCACTTCTGCGAAGTCAATGAATGCCTCTGCTCCCATGTCTAGTGCCAGACCCTTTTTAGATGCTCCCGTGTCTATCACAATCGGTCGCATGCCCATTGCTCGGGCTAGTTGTACACCTTGGATACCCACGCCGCCTCCGCCGCCAGGGAATACGGCCCAGTTGCCGGGTTTGAGGCCAGATTCTGTCAATGAGCGATACATCGTGGTCGCGCTGCACATGATCGGAGCGGCGACCACATCCGGGATACCATCGGGGATTGGGGATGCGTATCGCGCAGGTGAGACGATGTAGTGTTGATAAGTGCCTATGAATTAGCAACCTGACTGATGCTAGCTGCACCCTTACTCACCAGTGGCCATAAGCCCGGTATGCAACCCGGAGGCGCAGTGTTGATCTTTGTTATCCCAACAAAGCTCGCAGGCACCGCAGGTGTCCATCAACGGTCTGATTCCTGCTCGATCGCCTAACTTGAAATTCTTGACGTTCTCCCCAAGCTTAACGACGACGCCGGCACCCTCGTGGCCTGGCGAGCGTACTCCAAACGTTGACATCGGTGGGGTGCCTAGATCACCTTGCATCATATGGATGTCTGACACACAGAGTCCGGTCGCGTTCAGTCGAACCAGAATGTCATCCGGACCTGTCTCGATTAGAAGTCTATTTTCGCGGAGAGCAGACCGTGGGTAGGTGGAAACATACCTGGTTCGGGAACTGGTACCATTTCTACTCGGATCTCGAAATCTGGACCTTCGTTGATGACCACCCCGGCCTTACAATGGGTCGGGATTTCATGATCGGGCGCAGAAAATGCAGGAGCCATGACGAAAAAAATTTTTCAAAGTTAGGTGTACAAGCTTGGGGGATGCTAATCGAAATCACCTACATATGAGTTTGCCATTTGACTTTGTCCAGAAACTTGCAAAGAGCATCCGAGGTCCATGGCGGAAACTCTCCGCAATAGATTGGCATTCCCCTCATCTGATCCCGTTGAACAGGTGGAGGAGGTCATTTCCTTGCATTCTTAGAGCTGAACATATCATGCACGTCTATATCCGGATATCCGAGTGGGCGCTTGGCGCACAGAAGCGCAAAGATCACCGACTTGGCAATTGTCTCATTTACAGTATGGTTGTATATTGATATTATTGAAAGAGAAAGAGAGGCCAGCTTTCTTGAACATCCAGACATGATTCACTCAGTGACCAACCAGCCAGTCGAACCTATCAAGAACATGGCCATCAAACCCGTCAAGATCCCGGCCCCCGCGCGATCTGCAGTACTGATAGGCATTGAGAGAGCATGGGGGACAGAAATAGGCGGGTCTGACCCCCCACCAGGATCGCCCTTACTGGTTCCTCCAGTGTCGTTTGTGACTGGTGGATCGACGCGATTGATGAGTGTCGACTGCATGACCTCCAATGCACTCATCTGCAAACCAACGTCTTTCATGCCATCCCACTTGCCGGTGCTCCATTTTAACCCGCAGCTGGCCTGGTCTGACCCGCCCGTGCAAGTACTTGCCGCTGCACTGGCCGACGGCCGCAGTTTGCTCATCACCTGGTCGAATACAAAAGGTGCCATTTGCGTAGACGAGGCCATCCAGCGGGCCAGATATCCCTTGAAAGAGCGCTGATCCACTTGGCAGGTGTCGACCGGCTCACACGCTCGCTCGTACATGACGTTCTTGGGCTCGTTGACAAAGAAGATGTCTGAAGCGTCGAGGATGCCCTGTGTGCGTTTCTTCCAGACAGGATCACCGTCGGTCTGAGCAAGTTAGCATTGAGCGACAGACTCCAACAAGATATGAACTCACAAAATTGAACATGGTCGCTGCGCCCAGCAGATACACTCCCGAGTTATACGTCCATTGTATCCGGTTGAAATTGGTGCAATTTTTGTCGTCATCTGCACCATCCCAGAAGTGGTAGTCGTCCGTCATGAGTCCGACCGAGGATGTCCAGTCCCACGCTCGTTCGGCCCATTCCGCATACGTATCGTTGCCGGTGTATTTGGCTAGACGAGCCGCGAGATTGAAAAAGCAGCCATTCGAAATCGTGTTCTTATAGTTGTACCCATTGTTCCACGTGAAGATCTGCCATTTCAGTCCTCCGCCACACGTCTCCATATTCCACCGCGAGGCCTGAGTGTTGAAAACGGCTTGAGCCATGGCGAGCCACCCTGGCTTATCGTCCGGCGGATTGGGAAAATTGCGCTCGGCAGCCGACATGACGGCAAACGCCCAAAAGGCTTGATCATCGTTTCCTTCGGTGCGCGATTGGTTCGCAGGGATAAAGGTACCGTCGTCGCCTGCTTGCCAGAGCAGTCCTTGCATGGTGATGTCGTTCCAAGTGTCGTCATTCGTGTAGTACCAGTAATCGACGAGAGCGTTGAACATGGCTCCGGCCTCCCACCAGTAATAAGGGTCCGGCAAATTGCCTGGGGTGTCGCCTGGGTTCATGCCTGTATAAAACGAGAGCATGTTTTTGGCCACTGCTTTACAGGCCTTTTTGACCGATTCTAGAGCGTGAGTAGTTGGTGAGTTGTTGGTACATCTGGTCGTTGTTATGGTTGTGACATACCCTGATCGTCTACTTGTAGATCAATGGCCTGAACACTGACCAGCAGCGTCAGAACGAGATGCCATAGATGTCGCATGGTGATGGCAAGAGTGATCTGCTCATACCGGGTGTCAAGCTGAGGAAGTAGGATGAGGATAAAGGAAACGTCCAAGGCCAGACCATCGAGAGACTTTGTTAAGCGGGGAAACAATAACTGCGATTACCCATGCCATACGACGTCAGTTTGCATTCCACCGATGGAGAGAATGTGAGTGTCCCCAGAAACCAGCCTCCACATGGGGACACGGCGATACATTATTGGAAGCACAGCGGGGTACAATGGGAGTGATCATGGTACACGAGATCTCCATCGCTGGTACAGCGGATGAAGGTAGTATCTTTGTTTTCTCCCGTGGAGATGGCCATGAGCTGTCTATGGCTGAGTGGAAGCTAATGGGTCGACATGGAGTCCTGCTTCGCTGAATGCGGTAATGCCACATTCCACTACGACCCCCTTGCTTGCGGATCCTGCCTGCCTCGAATACAACCTCATTCTGGCCATTGCCCGACTAAATCCCCTGCATCACCGGCCCTTATCCTCCAATGATCTAACGGCTACGTCGAACGATGTCGGCCGCCCGTTCAGCCACTGCATACGTAAGGGCCTGGATGTTGCCTGTGGGCTCCAGAGGAAACACACTGGCATCCACCACCCGGAGGTTGCGCGTTCCGTGGACCTTGAGTTGAGGGTCTACCACGCCGCCTAAGTCTGCAGGCATCATGGCGCACGTTCCAACTGGGTGGAAACAATGATAGAGGCGCTCTTTGACCAGTTCCTTCGTCTTGTCTAAATTCGATAGGTCGGCCGCGCTTTCCGGTTCCCGAGCGCCCGTTTTGAGGAGCGAAGCAAACGGCTCGGTCGTGGCAATCCGTTCCGCGAACTGTGTGTGACGCGCGAGAATCTCCAAGTCTAGAGGATGCGACAGATAATTCGGATCATAGATCGGTTTATCTTCAGCCTTGGATGATCGGATATGCACCGATCCCCGAGAGAAGGGATGGTTGTGCATGGTCATGATACTGATGTAGTTTCCTGGCAAGGTCTTGGCCAACACATCGTTCATCGTCGTGGCGCCCGGGTTCATGTGCAGTTGAGCGGGTAGGAAGATGTATTCCGAAGAGGCGTTCCGACTGTCCAGTAGGACTTTTCGCTGCACCTCGTATTGCCGCTGAAGTGTGGGCGACGGCGCCTCCTTGTCCAGATGCTTGGACAGGAGTCCTTCTACCGTTTCTTGTGAGACTTTGCCCTCGTGGTCTACCATGGGGAGGTACGCCACACTGATGGGCATCCCCACCAAGGGACCTGCGCGAGTCTCCTCATAAAGCTTGATGACAGACTGGAGGACGTTGGGGTCCCGCAGAATGTCTCCAGATATTTGTCCGTCTGCTATCTCGAAATTGATAGTAGTCAAGGCGTGGTCCTGAAGGTTTTCACCCACCCTTGGGCGTTCGAGAATCACCGGAATACCATGCTTTTCCAGAGTTTCCTTCGACCCAATACCCGACAGTTCCAAGAGCTGAGGCGAGTTGAGAGTGCCAGCACTCAAGATAACTTCCCGGCTGGCGGAAATCTGCCGTTGGTTGCCGTCCTTGGTGCGAACCTGGATGCCGGTAGCGACGACCTCGCCATTGGCTTCAGTGTTTAGCAAGATCCGCTCCACCATGGTGTCCGAAATCAGATCGAAGTTTGCCCGCTGCAAAACCTCTGGGGTACAATAGTCCGCGGCGTAGCCTCTCTTGCCCGTCTTGGGGTCAACAGAGAGGAGCGAGGTGAACGCGCCTAGTTTGCGACCGGCAATAGGATCCGCATCGGTGTAAAATCCCAACTCCTCGAATGTTTTATCCCATGCCTCGTTGAATGGACCATATACGTCCGGCAAAGTCACCGGCAGCGGCCCATTTGTTCCTTGATCATACTCTTTCAGATATCGGTCTGTCGCTAGCAACTTTGAGGTGGTTTGACTGGGGGAGGTATAGGTGTGGAATTTTCGCAGGTACGGGGCCATGGTTTCGGCGCCCCAGCCGTCGTTTCCTAGGGACTCCCATGCTTTGAAATTCGCTGCCGAGGGATACATGATGAGCGAGAAGTTCATGCCTGACGAGCCACCGACCATGCGGCCGCGAGGCTGGCCGATTTGTCGATTGTTCACATGGACCTGGTAAACGCAAGGTTAGAATCGCGCCAGTTCTTGACATTGGTAACGGCATACCTGCGGCTCGCTCATATAATCCCAGTCAAACTCGGGATTGCCATACAAAAGACCGATGAATCCCGGAGTTTCGACTCGTGGGTCTCCCATGCGGTTTGCGCCCGCTTCGACCAGGAGAACATTGACATCGGCATCTTCGCTTAGACGAGAGGCGACCGTCAACCCGCCAATTCCGGCTCCTACCACTATATAGTCGTATGAAGATTTGAGGTCCGCCATGGAGACAAATTCAGATGAAGTCCTTCAATTTCAATAGGGAAGCAAGGGCCAATCGAACGAGAACCAAGAATACAGGAACGGATCCAAAACAAACTCCGAGGGGTAGCACGACTCATGCAGCAGACCCCGATACCTATAACAAGTTCCGGCGGTGGACACAATAATTGCACCACCATTCGCCTAAGCGAAATTTGGGGGCCAGCACTCGAACACGGCAGTCACGGCACTGCAGTAATAAGATTATTGTCGTGGATCATCTAACTGCTATTTCAGGCATTCCGCGTTACGTCTCCGCCGCCGTTACCGCTTCTCACTCGATTGTGCCTTGTCGAGGTGGTTGACAAGCGGGTCTCCCACGACGCCGGCCGTTTAACTAGTGTGTTAGAGGTGCTGCTAAACCACTAGCGACCCTCGCGGATCACCTGCCCAGAGTGCACCAGCAGCCTGACGAATCCATTTCTCCCTGGTCCTGCCATAACGGATAGCGGGACATGGCCGCACGCTGGAAGCCGGAGGCAGATTGTCCGGATCCACAGCCCTAGAAATCCGCGTTTGGCAATGATGCACGCTGCCAGACGGGCCAGACCCGTTCCTGTTATGATGATCTTTTCATGTGGACAGTGGGAACTCCTGCGAGCTGTTAGTTTTCAGCCCTTCAAGTAGCGAACACCCCTGTTGCGGACTTTGCCCTGCATCCTGCACGTATGGTCCTTGAGGTCGTTTTCTGTGCTCGCCTTTGCGGACGGCATGGCCATCAAGTTTTACAATGTCTTTGACCATGCGATTGTGCGGGATCAGCTCGTAGCGAATACGGTGCTGACAGCTGTCAGTACCGTCGCTTTGGCCCTGCGGTTCGTCTCGCGGCGGATTCGGAACAGTCATTTGTGGTGGGATGATGCATTTTGTGTGATTTCCATGGTGGGTTAACCAACATATTTTTTGGATACAGGACTGAGCTGATTGGAATAGTTGCATACTTATGGCATGCTGGCCATGCATTATCACTATGCACGAGTGGGAATGCGGTACCATGTTGATGAGATTCCTCCTCAGAATACGATCTTAGTGTTCAAGGTAGGGTGTTTGGTTGTTTATCGGAACCCAGCAGACAAGCTAATTCCGGCAGATGCTTATCATTTACCAAGTCATTTACTATAATGCCATGGTCACAGCTAAGATCTCGTATCTCTTCTTCTACCTGCGTATCTTCGTGACTCGGGGGTTTCGGATCGCCGCTTGGGTCGTCATGGGCTGTGCCGGCGCGTACTGGCTCGGGAGCATGTTACAGATCTTTCTCATCTGTCAGCCCTTTGAAAAGAACTGGAATCCGACATTGCCGGGCCACTGCGCGAGCCAGAACGTGGCGTTCTCAACTATCGGCGCATTCAATCTGATTACCGATTTCATGGTCATGATTCTTCCGATCCATTTTATCTACAAGTTGCAGATGTCCACGGCGACCAAGGTGGCCTTGTATGGTATTTTCTGTCTAGGATTGTTGTGAGTACTGGTGTCGCCCGACAATGTGCATGATGCTGACCACGAATAACAGTATCTCCGCTATCACTATTATCCGGATTCGCGTCCTCACCACGGTCGACTTCACGGATCTTCCCTACTCGATGATCTGGGCTGCATTCTGGAGTGTCACGGAACCCGCCCTCGCCATCACCAACTCCTGCGTGCCCATGATGCGACCCGTCGTGAAAGCTGCCTTCCCGGGCTTCTTCTCGTCGGCAAAACCGACCTACACGTCGCAGACAGGCCCATCGGGGGGTTCGGGGAACGCATTCAAGCGGATCACGGACCCAGAGGGCGATGTTCCACTTACTCGCCTCGACGAAACGCCATCAAAGGCAGGGAGTCGGCCGGAATATGAACCCTCGTTGAACGACCGATCGCATGACGGCGGGAGTTCGGCGCAGCATTTGCCAAGGAGTATGATCGGGTCGAGTACGACTAAGGCGTGGGCTTGACGATTTTATTTTGTATGTTTTTGAATAGCTTAGTTGGGGTTGATGTAATACACGGGTCATTTTGGGTTGATGGTGAAGTGACGGCAGTTTGCAGGTGACATTGCAGGAATGACGATCTGCGATGTAACCATGCATTGGAAAAGTAACTTGACTGCTGCAGTCTTCTGCATGAGTCACTTCTCTAACCCTAACTATCAATCTCCTCCCCCGCATTTCCTGCAGGGTTCATGTTCAGTAAATCTATAATAAATATCCCATCCATTTCCCAGACATCTTTTCTCCACCACCCACCCCAGCCCAAAATGCATCCCATCTTCTTTGTCACACTCACAACCCTCCTAACCCTAACCACCACCTCCCTCTCCCTCTCCCCAAACTCCCCTCTAACTTCACCAGGAACAAGTTCCCCCATCCCCTCCTGGCATCTTCAATCCTCCCTGCTATCCCCAACCAACCTCTCCCACCTTTCCCTCCCCTCCACAAACATCTCCCACCTCACTCCACCATGGCACTTCCTCCCCACCTCCCATGCAACCGTCATGGCTGCCCTCTTAGCCAACAACATCTACAATACCTCGCACCTGTTCTACTCGGATAACATGCTTGCCCTGGACGCAAATGATACCCTCTTTCAAGCGCCGTGGCTTTATCGTGCGAGTGTTGATCTCGAGACGCCGAGGGCTGGTGAACATGTGTTTCTTGTGATTCATGGCGTTACTTCGATGGCGGATGTCTATTTCAATGGAAGGAAGGTTGTCGGGAGAGAGGTGTTGAGCGGGTCGTATGTTGGAGGTAGGTTTGAGGTTACGGGGTTGGTTGGTTTGGATGCGAACGGTCTTCGTGCAAAAGGAAAAGCGACTGGGAAGGGAAACGGAAATGGGAAGGAGGTCGGGAATGGGACAGAGAATATCGTGCTTATCCAAGCTCATCCGACAAACTATCTGCGTGATTTCGCGCAGGGGTTCATTGATTGGAATCCTTATCCCGCTGACAATGGCACTGGGGTATGGAGGGACGTGGAGGTGAAGAGGACAGGGAAGATCGTGCTTTCGAAGCCGAGAATATTGACTGATTATATGGAAGAGGAGATGAAAATGAAGATGAGAAAAGAGGTGAAGATCACGGTGAAGGCGAACGTCGAGAATATGGAGGATGGTCCCGTGCGAGGCACGTTGCAGGGGTATATTCAAGGGACGAACGGAGACAGTATCGCGAAGCTGGAGAGGGGGTTTACTCTTGAGGGACGTCGGAACAGTACGATCTCAATATCTGTTCCTATCAAAGATCCTCAACTCTGGTGGCCTGCGGCCTGGGGAGAACAGCCACTGTATACGGTACATTTGAACGCCTCGGTGGAAGGCGCTGGCGTGTCAGATGTTGCGGAGCCAGCGCGATTCGGGATCAGGGCTGTTTCGTCAGAGGTGAACGTCCATAATGATACCGAGTTCAGCATCAATGGACATCCGTTCCGTGTACGAGGGGCTGGGTATGCGCCGGACTTGTTCCTGCGGTTTGATGTCGACCGCGTCAGAACTATGTTTCGGTATATGCTCGATATGGGGCTTAACACTGTTCGATTGGAAGGGAATCAGGAGCACCCGGCGCTGTATGACCTGGCTGACGAGATGGGCCTCATGGTCCTGGCGGGCTGGGAATGCTGTGATAAATGGGAAGCCTGGGATGTGAGTTCTCTTCCTTCATACTTTATATCTAATTTCGACAGTATGAGAGACTAACGAAGGAAATCAGTACAACGACGACGCCAAAGGCATCAAATGGACTGACCCCGACTACAAAACTGCCTACAACTCCATGCTCCACGAAGCAGCCATGATGCAACCCCATCCCTCTCTCCTCGGCTTCCTAGTCGGATCGGACTACTGGCCCAACGATCGCGCCACGGACCTCTACCTTTCTGCACTGCATCGCATGGACTGGACCATGCCTGTGATCGCCTCCGCCTCGAAACGCGGCTACCCCGATGCACTAGGCCCCTCGGGCATGAAAATGGACGGACCCTACGACTGGGTGCCTCCGAACTACTGGACTGGCGATCAATACGGCGCTGCATTCGGGTTTGGATCCGAGCAGGGTTCTGGAGTCGGAACGCCTGAGCTGTCTAGCCTACGGGAATTCTTATCTCCAAGGGATTTGGACAGTTTGTGGAAAGAGCCGAATAAGAACCAATACCACATGTCGCGCTACGATTCGAGTTTCTACAACCGAGGGATCTACAATAAAGCGCTATTTGGACGCTACGGCCACCCAAGAAGTCTGGAGGACTACGTGCAAAAGGCGCAGATGATGGATTACGAAGCCACGCGCGCAGAGTTCGAAGGGTTCGCGATGCGTCAGAATGCAACGAGGCCTGCGACCGGTGTTGTGTATTGGATGTTGAATAGCGCGTGGCCGAGTCTGCATTGGCAGCTTTTCGATCATTATTTGCGTCCGGCGGGCGCGTATTTTGGGACGAAGATGGGGGCGAGGTTAGAGCATGTCGCGTTTGATTATACGGATGGGGGTGTGTATTTGATTAATCATTTACTTGCAGGGACAGGGGACAATACTAGGACGGTGCAGGTTGATCTCGTGGGTAGAGATGGGGCATATCTTTGGGGACAGAATGTGACGACGCAGACGGTGTCGAATGCATCAAAGATGGTGGTGAAGGTGGCTGGGTTCAAGAGTATACGGGACGTTGCGTTCCTGCGTCTGATACTGCGTGAGGGAGATGATATACTCAGTCGGAATGTCTATTGGCTCTCGGCGAAGAGTGATGTTTTGGACTGGGATAAGTCAAATTGGTATACGACGCCGACGAAGCAGTTTGCCGATTTCACGGCCTTAGGGCGCATGGCTACTGCGAAGGTTAAGACGAGGATTCAGGAACTGAGCGCGAAGAACGGGCTCAACAGGATCGAAGTGACGATGACGAACGACTCTCCTGTTCCAGCTGTCTTCTTACATCTGGCAGCTCTGGACCCAGCGACCAGAGAGGAAATGGCTCCTGTTTACTGGTCGGATAATTATGTGACGTTGTTTCCGAGGGAGAAGGCCAAGCTAACGGTGGAGCTTAATAGTACGGAGTGGATGATCATGTTGACTGGGAATAATGTGGACAATCTGGTTTTGGGACACAACTAGACATTGGGTGATCTATTGCTTTTGATATACGGCACTTGCCACTGACAGAGATTAATTGTCTCCAAGTTGGAAAAATCTTGCTATATAGCTTTAAATTGGATGAATAGACTGTATTTTCAATTGCTTGCTACTCGCTCTCGAGTCGTTCAAATGACGTCGAAAAACAACGAGAGCCCCATCTTAAGCCTTCAGGATCTGCTCAATTTGCCGAACATGTTGCGCGAGCTTCTCATCCTGTAGTCGTCGTCCGATGAGTTGGACATGGCAAGGAGCGCCTTCAATCTCTGTTGGTTTATCTGTAGCCCATTAGCATAGAACATGGTAGGCTCGATGGTGGGAAATACAGGGTGGTTTGTAATCGATGTCTCTGACGAACGGCGCGTCAGCCTTTTCGTCTGCACGGCCGAAGGGGAGTATGCATGCGGGATACTGTGAGATTTATCATTAGCACCTACACCAAATGCAGCATAAAGGGCAAGCGAGTATTCATGACAAGGGGAAATAGACTAACGTCCAACAAATTCGGCATCGTCGTATAAAGTCCGTTGTCGTATGTATCATGCGGCACCGCACAACTCTGAAACCCCGGAGAAAGGATAACGTCCACCTTATTCTCCACGTAGGCCTTTCTCATTGGCTCTGCTAGCTCGATCCGCTTCGTGTTCATGTTATAGAGATTGCGTAGTGTGGGTTCCGGCATTTCCATTCCCCCGCCAGTCCCGATCACCGCGAGCGACGGAATAAACGGTTCTTCGCCGCGCAGGATGTGCGAGAAGAGCGTCTTGTCAGGGTCCATGCCGAAGTACTGGAATGTCAGACGCGCGATGTCCACCAGAGAGGGTGTCTTTCCGGACAAGTCGACAATAGAATGTCCTGCTTCAGCCAGCTTCGCCGCCGCCTGCGTCAAAGCCCGGTGCATGGACGGATGAAGTGGATATGCCTGATCTTCATGGAGCAGGCCGATCCTCAACGGCTCGGATCGATCAGGTTGCTCGCGCCAGGGGATTGGAAGCGCAATATCATCCAGGTCCTCCGGGTGTCCTTCCGTGATAACACGCAGCAACATCTCGGCGTCGCGAACCGAATGACACAAGGGTCCCGCCACCGGCACGACGCCCACCAGTCCGGGCCTCCCAGGCGTCGTCTGCCCCCCGTACGGCACCCTCCCGACACTCGGTTTAAAGCCGACCAGCCCGCAGCACAGCGCCGGGATACGAATTGAGCCCGCCACATCCGTGCCCACACCTAGAATCGACCCCCTCATGGCCACCAGCGCCCCTTCGCCGCCCGTACTGCCCCCTGCCGTCAAGTTCCTGCGATGGGGGTTCAACACCCGCCCGAATACGTTGTTATGCGAGTCCGCGGTCATCATCGTCTGCGGGATATTCGTCTTCACGTAAAGCACGGCCCCCGCTGCCAGGAGAATGTCCACGACGGCCGCGTTCCTCTGCTGTGGCGGGTTCTCAAGAAACGAAACAAACCCTAACGTGGTATGTTGGCCGATCAAATTGAACGAGTCTTTCAGACTAATTGGTAGACCGTGCAGAGGGCCCACGGTCTTGCCTGTGCGGGCGAGATGCTCGTCGAGAAACTTGGCTCGCTCTAGCGCCTCGTCGAAGAACGTCTCCGTGAGACAGCATACGAGCTGTTGGGCGATCGCGGCCCGTTTGCTGAATGCCGTGGTTACTTCTACGGCGGTGAATTCACGCGCGGCGAGCTTTGAGAGCAGAAGAGTGGCATCCGCGGTGTCGGTGATTCCTATTTCACGTGGGGATAGCAGCCCGCTGGCGCGTGGGATATCGAGGACGTTGGAGTCGGTGGTGAGTGCGGAGAGTGTGGAGTCGGGGAGACGCCAGTCGGAGGGGATTTTGGACGCCGCGGCGAGGCGTTTGATTTCGGCTTTTTCTTGCCAGGTGGTCATCTTGGGGGTTTGTGTGCTGTCTGCGTTGTAGGTATGTTGTTGGTGGTGAGGTTGGAGCGATTTAGGTTGTAAATGCGGAGGGGTAATGCATCTCTTATATTGGTATGGATAAACCGGGGAGGATCCCTCGGGTAGACTTAAGTGGAGATGTGGTGTATCATAACCCAATAATATGGGTTCGGCCATCTAGGCAACGCGCGATGATGTGTCCGCAAGTATCCGGCCAGTCGTGCAGCCGAGATTATGTCGTGGTTCATGGATTAGTCGTTGGAAGGATTTAGGTTCCGAGAGAGCAGAGTCATCATAACATTCATAGATTAAATACATCGCAAGTGTCAAAAGAATGTGCGCGAAGCAATTGAGACATAACAAGGAAATTCAACATCACTAATCGGGTATAAACTCGAGACCACCAAATCTATATGTGCATTCAACACCACCCATCAAATCGAATCAAACTTCAGATAAGAGGCATGGAGACTCGGTTGTCCGGGTCGATGTTTTCTTTATAACACTCCACACGGGGGCCGCAGGTGCCAAAGATCCGGTCCCAGAGGCGAGTCTGCTTTCCGTAGTTGGCACTCTTCTTCCAGCCGCGACGGTGGTGGAGGTCATGATCCTCGATAACCAGTTCGGCGTCGAAGAGTCGCAAAGCCCAAGACAGCGTGTTAGGAGGCACGGCAAGAAGACGTAGCCCGCTGTGCCCGGCCAGCTCGGCAAACATAACGTATTGATGGCAGATCCACCACTCATAGAAGCCCATCGGCATGCCCATCAGCTTCATACTGAAGTATGTGAGCAGAGGGATACCGGCAATGTCGAAGAACTCTTGCTCTGTGTCGGCGTAGAGTGTCAACAGGGGGTTGGGGTGCTTGGTGAGGTGGTGCGTGCGGTGGTACTTCCAAAGTCCCCCGATTTCGTGCATAAGTCGGTGATACCAGTAGAACCAGAAATCAAGAATAATGCCATAGAGTCCGATCTCCAACGGCAGCCAGGCCCAGTTCATCGAGCCCGGCGCCTGGTTGCTGCGGTAGCTGAGGAACACGGTGAAGACCGGTCGGAAGGTCGAAGTCGAAATGAGCGAATGGGCAACTTTTGCCACGCCCACGTCGGGCACGCCGTCGCGCTCGTGCTGATCACCATCTAGGAATCCGAGGATGTGACCGAGGCGACGAAGGACTTGAATTTCGTGAATGGCGATGGCTTTGAACGCGATACTGTAGAATACGAAAGCGGCCACCGGGCTCAGGTTGCGCCCGGTGTAGGCGGTATAAACATGATGAATCGCAAGCGGAATAAAGGAATGAACCAGGACCCAGCGGTGCAGATGCCACTCGGGGACCCACGGTACCTTATCCTCCTTAGGATGGATAGGTATCTCCTTGTCCAAGATGGAGGGATGGATGCCGAGAATTTCGTAGAACCAGTGAGAGAAGGTCCACTCGCCGCGATCCAGGCGACGCCAAGTGGACTTCATCGAGTCCCTAGGATTGGGTTGGAAAGTCATGGTGACGCGAGGAGATGATTGAGATGGTATCTGAGCCCCCTCCCCGCGGGGGATGCGAGGCATGGTTTATACTCGCGCCATTCGGCCGTTGAGGCTACTCTCGGCATGTGAAATTGTGGGTGAGAGCGTGGAAATCCACTGCAGATCATCCAGCAAAAACTGGAACAACACGAGATTGCGATGAGATAACGATTAAATCAGACCATCATGGACCGTTTCGCAGTTCCACCCCCCTTCGTGGGCCTCGGGAGAACATATGAATGACTCTGGGCGAACCCCAACAGATTCCAAGTTTTCCGAATGATGGAGGTGATGGGCTCGCTTCTAATCATCTGCACGCTGACCGAGCGTGCACGGAAGACTTGCCAGACGAGAGAGCGATCCAATGGTTCCTGACTGCGACGGGCTAAAATTTGGGTCGCGAGAGACGAACCAATAACCATTTCCGCTTGGGGTAATCAGGGGTCGATCTACACCCCACTCGCGCCCAAAAATGGTAATGGTTGCGATGGGCTAATTTGCAATCCTGGGCCATAGCAGACTCTGGTATCGTCCATGATTTGATCGCTGGCAGGCATCGCTGTTCTTGTTTTTTTGTCTTGTTTCGTTGGGGTGCAGTGACTTCACGTGCTGACCCGAGCCCTGAGATGGCAGATGAAATGGCCTCATGTGGCAGACGCAATACTCTCACTCTCGGGATGTCGAACGGGCGGCAGCATGATGGTTGAGTTTGCCGACTGGCTAGTAGAGTGACGATTGCAATGATCTCATGTGCAATACAAGTAGTTCTTTGTCGTTGGGGTCGATGGGCAAGCGCGGCCAGTGGTGACTGCCTCAACAGCGCACTTGGCCGCCTGACAGACGTCACTCGTTCTCGCGGTGCACGACCAATTTGCCCGCTCATATCGTTTCGCATCCACACTGCGGCAAACGGACTCATGGGTATCTCGTCAGTGTTAATCATCCGAATCTCAGACTATGCGTGCCTTGACCGATAGCAGCGGCCTCGTCCGCCTCGTCCTCTGCGTGTTCCTCATACTCGAGTCTGTCGTACAAGCCCTTGCCGTCGACGCTTCCGACACAGACGACGATCCTCGGATGTATGATTATATTGTTGTTGGGGGAGGAACAGCTGGCATCGCATTGGCCACACGGCTGACGCAGAAAGCCTTCAGCGTGGCCTTAGTCGAGGCGGGTGGATACTATCAATCTCTATCACTGGCTGCCATACCAGGGAGTGACTTGCTCCGAGTCGGCTCGCGGCCACATTTTCGATCGCTGATTGACTGGGGATTTGTGACGCGCCCTGAACCTGGTGCGAACATGCGGTACATCCACTATGCCAGAGGTCGATGTCTAGGCGGATCGTAGGTCATTCATGGTTTCTCAATAGACTGGAATTAATGAGCCTGTAGCTCAGCACTCAACTTTATGATATACCAGAGGTATGTTCACTTGACCAGTGGCAGTCTATTGCTGAAAACATATTAGACCAACGCGCGACTCCATGGCCGAATGGGCAGCAGCCGTGAATGACAGTAGCTATACCTGGGATCGTGTTTTGCCGTACTTCAAGCGGACCGTCCATTTTACGCCCCCCAATATCCTCACTCGATTCCCGAATGCCACACCCAGCTACGACCCTCGCGCGTACGAACCAAGTGGAGGCCCTCTCGAGGTATCATTTGCCAACTATGCAATGGCTTTTTCCACGTGGATGAAACTCGGAATGAATGCTATTGGCATCGAGGATATACAGGACTTCAACGCAGGGTCCTTGATCGGAACACAGTACTGCACCGTGACTGTTCGGCCGCCAGACGAGACCCGCAGCAGCTCACAAGCCTCCTTCCTTGGGAAGGCAAAACCCCCTTCGATGGAAATATACCTCTATACACTAGCGCAGAAGATACTATTCGATGATAAAAAACGTGCTATCGGGGTGTTGGTCACAAACAAATCGTCCGTCCCATTCGAATTGCATGCACGCAGAGAAGTGGTGGTGTCCGCGGGTGCTTTCCAATCGCCTCAGCTCTTGATGGTGTCGGGCATAGGTGCGGCTGATACACTCAACGACCATGGCATCCCGGTACTTGCAGACCGTCCAGGTGTGGGACAAAACATGTGGGATCATCCCTTCTTTGGACCTTCCTTCCGGGTCGAAGTAGCCACCTTCACCGATTTTGTCAACGACCTCTGGTTCTTTTTTCAACAGGTTATCAAGTGGTTTTTCCTCGGTCGTGGAATGGGGACCAGTCCTGGTGCAGATTATCTGGCATGGGAAAAGATCCCCGACAGTTTGCGATCTGGCTTTTCCAACAAAACCCTGACCGATTTGAGTCAATTTCCGCCAGACTGGCCCGAGGCCGAGGTATGAGCAATTTCTATAGTTGCCGTTTTGACCGGAAATTTGGTGCACGGAGATGTGCGAACGTACTGACCAAGGAATCACCGAGTAACTAATTTTATGCCCCTAGTACATGTCTGGGCCTGGGTATCTAGGCTCGTTCTCAGACCCTGTTATTGACCAACCCAAGGATGGGTATCGCTACGCGTCAATACTAGCCGTGCTGGTTGCCCCTACCTCGCGCGGCAATATAACGATCCGGTCGGCAGACATGGACCATGCCCCAATCATCAGTCCTAACTGGCTGGACAGCGAGTCCGACCAGGAAGTTGCAATTGCCATGTTCAAGCGCATCCGTGAAGCGGCCACCAGTGCGGCTATGGCGCCGGTCATGGTAGGACCTGAATATGACCCAGGCAGACACGTTGCAACCGACGATGATATCCTTGAGTACATTCGGAATAGCCTGATGACGATATGGCACCCAGCTTGCACATGTAAGATGGGAAGACCAGACGACCCACTGGCCGTTGTAGACAGTCAGGCGCG
The DNA here is from genome assembly GCA_004849945.1 of Aspergillus ochraceus. Taxonomy (NCBI): domain Eukaryota; kingdom Fungi; phylum Ascomycota; class Eurotiomycetes; order Eurotiales; family Aspergillaceae; genus Aspergillus; species Aspergillus ochraceus. Next base: position 473,579 of record SSOS01000001.1, on the reverse strand, counting down.
TGTCTATGGAGTGGAACGCCTGCGAGTTGTAGACGCCAGTGCGTTTCCAATTTTGCCACCAGGGCATCCACAGTCCACTGTCTGTGAGTTGATTGACCATTCCTACCAAACAATTGTTGATTATCGAGCAGATATGCTGGCCGAAAAAATATCAGACGGCATAGTCTATGGAGATATGCTGTAATCCGTAGGTTTCAGAAATTGTGCATGTTAGTCAGCAATGGCCAATGCCTAACTTGAAATGTTAATTTAAGTGAAAAATGTGACGCTTTGGTGACTTACGAGTGTTAATTACCAACGAACCTTCCCTCGATCTCAGTTCATGCCATAGCCTCGAACTGTTGGTGGGACCTTAGTGTACGAATTGCCCTTGTTGGCATCATTAATATCAAAGTAGATCACTGGTCAGGTCTAACACTGGTGCCTATTCTTGGATTGGAAATGTAACGTGGGTCTAAAACAAAGCACAGCCACATTCAAATGTATGAGACCAAGCATCTACAGTCAGAAAATAGTTGATATCTCCAAATAATGCAGTCTACCCCACAGAAGGCAGAGTGGTTCGGGAGTGAGCGGCTACTACCGTCACCGTGAGACTTTGGGGATCGGGAATATACAAACTTCTCATTTCTTGAAAGTGAAATTTGAACCGAACATTGACTCGACCAGAAACCCCTGTAAAACGGAAGAAGAGATATCCTACACCGGAGTACTCCGTAGATTTTCCAGCGGTGTGCGATCGAGCGAACGGCGAAGTTGAAGTAGGCAACCGAGTTCTATTAATCAAAGTTGGGGGCCAAACCGGTGGCGGTCCCAAATCACTCCACTAAGCGCGCCAAAACAAAACCAACAACAGCCAAAGGACCCAATGAGGCTTAATTGTAGATCAAATGGTCTGTTAGTCTTGAATCAAGCTGTCTCCGCATTAGGCAGACTCTTAACTCTTCACATTGTGCATAATTCTAAGCAAGTGGTAGTTGATTTCTATCTTGTTGCCATAGGAGATCTGATCCGATCTTCCCGCCGTCTAGTATCACTTCTCCAACGGACTGACATATAAATAGCTTTCGACAACCATAGTTTCGAACTCATCATTTCTCTACTGTTGAATATATTATTACTTCCTCAGACAACCAAATCATAAATGAAACTCCTCACCACGCTCTCCACCGCCTTCACAACGGCGACTCTCCTCTCCACCGCCGGCGCCTATGAATGGGACGCTGCCGCCGAGAAATGGGCCGGCGGCGATTTCTTCACGCAATATGCGCCCGATGTCGTCGACGGATCGTGGGGAAAGCTACTGGTCGACGAGAACCAGGAATGTTATATCGTCTTGAATGAGATCTTCAACTGCCAGGGTCGTTCGAAACCGTTTGCTACTTATAATTCGAAGACGGGGTATTGTGATGCTTTTGGTAAGTGGCCCTGCTTTTTCTCTATATTCCTGCAACATGGGAGTCTATGGGGGGCGTTGTCTTGACTCGAGGGGATGTTTGCATTTGGTTCCGATCATGTTGAACTAACTGGTACATCTTACCTCCTATAGACGGCGCCGAACCCATGACTGCCCCTATCTGCGGCGGATACATTTGGTTCTTCGGACATGACGGCAAAGAGAAAATGGTGCCGCCGACCTACAGGCCCTATAACGTCTCAGCTGGAGATCTTTTCATGAAGAGTAAACGGCGGGAGGTGAATCTGGACCCGTATCATCTTGGAAAGGCTGGGTGCGGATTCAAGGCTATCTACAAAGATGGCGAGTATCAGGGTCTGCATGAGGATTGTGGGTTGGTGCGGAAGCCTGTTGGAAAGTGGACTGGCTAGATTTGGGGAGCTTGTTTGTGAAAACGGATGGGGACTGGCACTGTGCCTTACTTACATTGTGTCATGGGTTGGTGTTTGACGAGATTAAAGGCCTTGTACTGTGCGTGGCGGAGGTAGTCACGCTGGATGTTTGGGTTGATAAATAGCTCTCAGTTGCGGAGAGTTGTTCGAGTGTTAACGAGAAAAGACTGGATGAAATGATTAGCGATATGTAACGATTGAACAAGAAAAATGAAAAACTCAAATGGCTGGCGAGCTGAGCTGGCACTTTGAGAAAACAGACCCTTCTATCAACATTTTTTAAGCGCTACATAGACGTGTTCTGCCCTTCCTAGGCAACTGAAATTCAATAGCTTCACTATTCTTTTGGCAGTCGAATGTGTTATTTTACTAGTCTAGATAACAAACCTTGAAAATCGGCCCATATATGAAACAGCTAGTATCCTTTCGCACGAGAATCCTGGATGGTAACACAGTTTAGATACCCTCCTTATCCACCTCCTGAACTCCCATAACAGACGGCGATGACGGCGTCGCAGTCCCCTCATCATCATACGTCCATGTACTTCTTCCACGTAACCCACGGTAAACCTGCGCAATCTGCTGAATACCCCCATCCAAGATGGGATAGAATATAGCAATGAGTGTTGTTCCCCACAGCCAGACAATCGCCACAATAATCCACGCGGAGAAGAACTATGTTCAATCAGTGTCTGTTTTAGAAGCATAGTAGAGCAAGAGAAACATACCCCTTTCCCAAACACATAATTCGATCCATACATCGGAAGCGGCCAGATAACCCAATGACCCAAGAACGTCGCAATGGACCAAAAGGCTGCAATGCGACCCCATCGTTTGAGCTCTTTTGTCTCCGGGACGGATGCGCTCCTTGGCCCATACTCGTTGTTAGTATCATGCGCAGTCTGCTCATTATGCACGGTCGTTAGATCACTGTTCAGCTTTTCAAGCGCGAGTTTCTCCTTTTTGAACTCCGACCAGTCGTATTTCTGCGGTTTGATCAAGGTAATCACCACTGAGTATAAGATGGGTGAGCAAGCGGAAGCCACGGTTCCATAGACACAGGGAAGAATTTGGCCGGTTGCTGAGACGGAAACTGCGCCGTAGAAATGCTGCGCGGTACCGAGCCAGACACCGATACCCGTGGCCATGCCTAGTATAGGCGAGAGGATCGCTGCAGCTTTGCTTTGCCGACGCCAGAGGATAGTGAACGCCATAGGGAAGATCCCGGGGCAGGTTACCACGCCTGTTCATATTAGTATTTCTTTTGCTCATAATGAAAAGGTTTCGGGGAGACCACTCACCGAGCATATACAACGTCCATCCGAGATCAATACCCACATAATGCAACATCGTGCTAAATCCGGCGGAGAAAGCAGCGAAGAATATAACTCCGAAGTGGCTAGCACGAATTATATCCCGATCGGAAGCGTTCCGGTTGAAATATTGTCGATAGACATCGAAACTCAGAATTGAGCTGACGGCAATGACCTGGGCAGAGAGGGTGGACGTAACAGCCATGAAGGTCATGAGCAACACGGCTGCCGCGCCTCCTTTGCCTGCAATGGTCATTGCTGCATAGGGCAGGACGAGGCCGTTGCTAACTTCGGTTGTTGTCATTCTCTGTTTGAAATTGTTATTTTTGTGCGCGACCGGACGGAGAGAACTATTTCACTTACTCGAGGATACGTAGGGAAAGATGAACTATTCTCAAGACCAAGAGCCAGCGAGCTCATGATAGTTCCTAAAGCCCATGGAATGGCGAAGTATGCGACACCTCCGATCGTATATCCCGGTACGACTGAGGACGGAGCAGCTGAGAAGGCCTTGATGAAGTAACTGGTGTCCATGATGACCAGACCGAAGTTTGAGCAAATGTGCAGAATACCGAAAAGTATTCCCTGGACTGGATTAACAGTTTTCATTAATCATTGCTAGACACACTTACCCCCTTCGATGTCATAGTCAGGTATGTTCCATTGTGGTTTCCAGCAACGGGATGCCGTTGAGCAGCGGCCTGCACAAGATCGTATAGTTTTCCGACCGACCCGACCTCCTCGTATGTGAATGCTTTGATGGAGAAGTAGCAAACGATGATCAGGATGATAGCCGTGTGGAAGTAGTCTGTCAAGAAACTGTCGGGGCTATCAGACATTGTTGATGGGAAGGCAGGTCAATACAACATACGTTGCTTTAATGCCACCGACGAAAGTGTATACAGTCACTCCAACCGGCAGCAGGAATGTCGCGGCGATTATGTGCATTCCAGTCCTATCCGGTCAGTCTGAACGTGTCTTTATGTCTTATCGAGACAGCTTAACTCACACTGCTGATATAACCGCAGCCGCGCCGAGCAGCATGTTCGCACATGCGAAAATATTGTTGACCAAGCAAAGAGTCATGAACACGACATGTGCGACTCTCCCTATATTCTGTTAGATATTTAACAGTGCCAGATGGCACTCAACACATCTACCGTAGCGAATCCGAACAACTTCAAGTGAAGTGTGAGCTTCCGGGATCTTTCGTTTGCATGATATACCAAGCAAGGCGAAGAAAACGATCATTGGGCTACATCCGGCCGCGAACCAGAATGACCCCGACACGCCGTAGTCGTATCCGACAAAGGAAGACCCGAGCAGCGCAGTAGTCCACAGCCATGACTATGCAGATAGTTAGACTTTTGCGTTGGTAATAGATTTGGGGGTCAGGGGACGTACAGATATCACGGCTGATGCTGTCAATCCCGTTCTCACTGTGCGGTTTGCCGTCATAAACCTGTTCTTTCTTTAGCATTGGATGGGCGGACATTGCTCAAGAGCCTACATTTCAGTTTTCTTGTTGTCTTCCCCGGTGGTTTTCTTCAACACTCGAGTGATTAACATCATCACTTATCTCATCAGCCTGTGGAGCCTGACGATAGAAGGGAGAGATAATACCAAAAGCGATGATCAACCCAACCAAAACAACAATAACATATCCCACAGCCTGAGAGAGAGGCGGCCGGACTACCCCATCGCCACTCCGGGCAAGGTTTTGGACCATCCTCTGCTTGTTGATGCCACAGTCGTTCTCTGCAATACCAGTCAGTAGGAAAGATAAGACCTCAAACGCCAGAGGAATAGAGTCAGGCCCCAGGGTGGATATCCTCAGCCTTAAGTAACTCCATCCTCCATAGTCCCTGTGATATCCTGCAGGGGTCTTCACATGGAATAATAGGCTTTGGCCAGTGCATCCTTGGTGCAATCCAGGGCGGCATAGGCCCACAGTGATATGATAAAGAATGGATATGAGGTGCTCACGCGAACCGGACTAGTGGATGAACTTTATATCTGGTTATTTTCCACAGCTCCGATCGCAATGCCGAGAGAGTATCCGTTTCCTATCGGCCGATAGAGTTTGGAGCATGCTTTGAGTCGGTAGGGGCTACGAGGAAGCCATGTTGAGACTTCTTGGCGCTAGAGGCGAGGGCTGTATAGCCTAGAGGATACCTTAACCTCCCATTTTGAATATCGTTTGTGCCTATGTTGATTGTAAACAGTTGATCTCTGATTGACTTGCTCTACTTGCTTAGTTCTGCCCACTATCTATTTCTTTCCATAGTTCGACATACCTTTGAAGTTCCTCCATTCCCCCGATTCTGCGTCGCGCATTGCGTGATACCGGGAGGATCTGACGATAAAGCGATCAACCGCATTCTAGGGACCGTCGACTCGCCCAATCTTATACCCCAACTTTATTTCACTCGCGTTAATTGCGATACTTTTCAATACCTAATATAATTTGACCATATTAAATACCCGAAAAGGTCTATGATCTGCGCTTCCTTTGGTATATCCTCGTCTTGTGTCCATCGTGCGCGTGTGGCGTCATCACGACCCACTTTGATGCTATGCAGAAGACAGTTTCGCTGTGCCGATGAAGGAGGAGACGATTGCATTGTAGCTTGTCAAATTATTGCATACTTATTACCTGGCTCTCGCACTTAAAGAACTCGTGATTAGATTCCAAGCACCGGCGCAGTCGATCGTTGAATTCGTAATTCTCAAGCTCTATCGTCACGCAGTCACAGACAGATTCTAGCAATCATGGCTGCTACCGACGCTGCGCAGCCGCGCAAGAAGCTTATTCTGAATGCTTTTGTTGAGATGTGTATGCTTAGCCCCCCCTCCTCTTTCAGCTTCAGTCACAAATCTCACAGTAAACAGGTAGTGGGCATCAATCGCCCGGTCTGTGGCGTCACCCTGAGGATGAATCGCATCGTTTCAACGATATCGACCACTGGGTTGAATTAGCCAAGTTGTTGGAGTCGGCTAAGTTCCACGGAATCTTTATCGCGGATGTTCTGGGTCAGTATTATCGGAGAATAGAGGCTGAACAGTTCTCAGCTAATGAGAACGGTATGATTAGGTGGCTACGACGTCTACAAGGGTCCTAGGAATCTCGATCCGGCGATCATCTCGGGTGCACAATGGCCTGTCAACGAACCTCTCGCCGTCGTCCCTGCCATGGCAGCCGCAACGAAGAATATTGGATTCGGGGTAACGGTGACCACGACGTACGAGCAGCCTTATCATTTGGCGAGACGGTTGTCGACAGTCGATCATCTTACGAAGGGACGGTAAGTTATGCTCTCGCCATTTATCTCGCGACATCGCTGATCAGATCAATAACAGGATAGGGTGGAATGTAAGTCGTTCGTTCGCGCATTTATGCGAAGTCTATTAACATAGATCTAGGTTGTGACCGGATATCTGGACTCCGCCGCCCGCAATCTGGGCCATGCACATCAACCACATGTATGACCCTTCGCATTCATCACCTCACATCTTTGCTAATATGAGACAGCACGATGACCGCTACGCTGTCGCAGAAGAATACATCAAAATCGCCTACAAACTCTGGGAATCCTCCTGGCGTTCCGACGCCGTCGTTCTCGATCGCGAACGTGGCATCTACACAGATCCAGCCCGCGTGCGCGAAATCAACCATGTCGGAAAGTACTTCGAGGTACCTGGCCCTCATCTCACTCAACCCAGTCCCCAGCGCACACCTGTCATCCTGCAGGCTGGTACATCGAAGGCAGGTAAGACGTTCGCGGCTCAACATGCCGAAGCGATCTTCGTCGCAGGACACAGTCCAGCCGTTGTGGCGAAAAATATTGCGGAAATTCGCGAGCTGGCGAGAACTGAGTTCGGTCGCGACGGGAAAAGTATTAAGTTTCTGGCTCTCTTGTGTCCGGTGCTAGGTAAGACCGAGGAAGAAGCGCGGGAAAAATTCAAATATTTCAGGAGTTTGGGGTCGATCGATGGCGCACTGGCATTATTTGGTGGCTGGACCGGAATCAACCTGGATACGTACGGGGACGATGAGGAGTTACGACATGTCGAGAGTAATGCTATTAGGTATGTTCCGGGATCATTTTCACTGAAGGGCTTTCTGACTCTTCGTTTTAGATCTGCCGTCGAAGGCTGGTCGAAGTCCACACCTGGGGTCGCGAAATGGACCAAGTCGACTGTCGGGCAGCACATCACTGTCGGAGGACTGGGTGCGACACCCGTCGGAACGCCCCAGCAGGTGGCAGATGAAATGGAACGATGGGTCCAAGAAGCCGACGTTGATGGATTCAACCTGGTGAGCCCAAGCCTGCTATACATCTGGCATGCGAACCTAACAAGGCTTCAGGCATATGCGGTCAAACCCGGCTCTTTCAAGGATATCATCGACCTCCTCATTCCTGAACTTCGCCAAAGAGGGCTCTTTTGGGACGACTACGCCGTTAACAAAGGTACTTATCGCGAGAATCTCTACGCAACCGCTGGGCAGAGTGGACCGCCTGCAGATCATCCTGCCGCCAAGTATCGTTGGAATGCTGGAGTGGAGGCCGCGGATCATAAAATCCCTGAGAACTAGTAGCTTGGCTTTTGCGGATGATAAATGTATGATACTACTCATACGAGTTACGAATTTAGCTCTAGTCAATTGTGGAGTTATAGATGTTTGTCTGATGAAGTGATTGTCCATAATGTAGTCGAAATAAACCGATCGCGCCCTTCTCAATGCTCTCATAGATGCACTAGCTCTATATACTCAGATTTCATATGTTCAGGTCGTTCATTCGTCATTACCCATAGCTGGAAATGCATCCCAGCTGTTCTCTTCTTCCGGTGCCTCTTCTTCAAGGCACCGCTCACATTTGCATAGAAACCGGAAGGATTTCTGCAGATGTTCCCGTCGTTCGCTCAAATCCACAAACTCCGTCAAATCGAAATACGATATGCAGCATTCCTCGCCGGGCTGGATATCGCGCGACGCAACAAATACCATCCTACCGTCTTTGTCGGGCTTATGAATAATCTAAGCACCATCAGCGTCGTGCCTCACATTCAAACAACAGGTTATGTCACTTCGACTTACATTCGGGCTACACGAATGATTCGCTATCGCAGCACGAGGATACACCGCTGCAGCGAACTGCTCCCCCCTATCGACCGGGGGGTCAGGGCATGGGAAAACTCCCGTTTCTCTCGGATAGAGACCGAACGAATTGGCCTCTTCGCGACATATCAGTGCCAACACGTCTTCGGCGCTCATGCCATGCGGTAATGTCGGCGACTCTTTCAGATACTTCTTTACCAGGGTACTCCACGCTCGCACCTGCGAATGCGCCCACGTCTCAGGCGAGCCACAAAGCGACTCGATGGCCGCCCATCCGGACTTGAAGCGTGGATTCGAACTCGAACTGGATACCTCACCACGCTGCAACTCGACAGACCTCGTGGCCAAAATCCGCACGATAAGCCAGAGCATCCCGAACTCATACTCGCCCCATTTCGAGCGAATCGATGCGCTGTATTTCTTCAACCAGGTGCACTCGAACGCATGGCGGGTCTGGTCCGCTGCTCGACAGCCTTCATTACACCATGCTACATCGGGAATGCAGTTGCTCTGGCATGAGGTGCGTGTCTCCGGCTGCGCGGAGACAATGATCCGACTGCATTTGGAATTGCTGCATAGGAGGTCCGGACTGGATGCGGGATCGTCAACGACGGGGATTACAGCGTACGGCGTGTCTATTAGAAGTAGTTCGCCTTTGCTTATGGGGTGCGAGGCGAGTAACTGGCGGCCTTTGAGTGGGTGTGTGCTTTGTGTCAAATAAGCGTGGATCCACGAATCTTGCGAGGATGTGCTTATCGTGACATTTGTGAGATGCTCTGTTGTGATATGGAGACGTTGCTCTGCTGTTGGTGATAATGATTGCATATTTGGTTGGGTGTCTTGAGTTGGATTGTGTATGTCTGGACTAAGGGTGTTCAAAACCGGGGTGGCCGCGATGTCTAAAATTTGCGGCACTGAGAATTTTGCCCCCCCATTTTTTTTCTTACTGAATGATTGATCAACAAATTTGAATAATCTTATCTCGGCCTCCCGGAGTCCCACTATCTGTGCCGTGGATCTGGACCCTTTGAGGCCTTCTCAGTGGCTGTGAGGCGCTCCTTAGTGGGACCTTGCTCATTTCTTGGCATCATGAGGCCTTTCGGGGGGTCGTGATTGGTTTGGTTCGGAAGAGGGGGGGGGTTTGCAGTCGAGTACACAGTACACAAGTCCTGTCTATGATATTGTGTGCCAGGGAATTTCTATACCTTTTTCAATCTTTTCTGTAATTCAATGATTTGAAACCTCGCTGCTTGCCCACAAGAATTGCACATTTTGCCACTGGTGGACAAGATCCAAAGCTGTCAGAGACAGCTCAAAGGAACCGAGAAGGGGTTGAAAATCTTCAAGGGGAAACAAACATCAATCAACACCAATTAGAACACTATCACATATAGCACTCAAAAGAGCGTTTTTTAAAGATAGGGTTCTGGCTATCATGTGTGCCACACGTGGCTGAGAGCTGAGTCAGCCACCCATTGGCGAGAAACCAACAAGCAAAAAACGTCGTCTTTTTCTTGTCTAGTGGCGATTAGAAGGTGATTGAAAGGAATGGCGATATAAGTAGTTGCCTCTAATCTCTCAACGCGGTGTAAGAAATTTCAGTAAGTAATCTGCCGGCGATGCCGATGTATTTCAGATTCGATGTGGAAAGCTCCGTGAAACCAATTACTCCCAATGATCATGGAATTTCACGTAGAATTAATTGAGAGAAAACAAATGAGGAAGAAGATGGAATGGAAACATCAAAGTTTGAGAAGAGGTCGAAGCAGGACAAAAGAGAGGAAAACCAAGTCTCCAGCAAGATCCTGTTGGAGCCTGAGGCGTCTCGGCATCTCGAGATTCGGTAGCTGATGACGGCCTGTACACCCATTGAGAGATTCAACATTCCTGTGTCAATTGACCGCGCCTTCATGACTCTGATGTTTACAATATCTCTTTTGAATCAATCTCCGGGACCTCCCAGCTCAGTACGGAATGTTCCACTAATCGACTATCTCGGACATTCTAACCCGGAGCCTCGGGCCACTTGACATTCACTATAAAACGGATCTCATTGTAAAGAGTAAGGACAGCCTTGTCTCTTGATCAACTATCAACTTCGATATTCTAATCCATCCAAAGACCGATAGACTCACCGACAATGGATTCTCACTCATTCGAGCAGCCGTCTCAGGCTTTTGTTGACAAAATTCCAAATGAGATACTCAGCTATATTTTCGAATATTGTCAGCCGTTCGAGGGGCCTTATAAGATGGTCAATTCGTGGGTGAGGTTTATGCGGGTCTGTCGACGTTGGCACAATGTTGCGGAGAGGGTCCTGTATACCCAAATGACTCTGCGCATCGGCGGCAGCTTGAGCACCTTCGCGAACATTGTCATTGAAGAACCAAAGATAGGCAATCTCATCCAGTCAGTGGAGATTTGGGACTCGTGCTGGAGCAATTTTGGGAAGCAACTGACACGCAATGTACTACGATCATTGAAGTCTGTCCGCTCACTCACCATACCCATTGGGTTCAGCTTATCTGACAAAAGTTTTTTCCGCCTGCTGCGAGAATTGCCGTTGACTGAGGTCAAGATAATGGAGTTTTCACGGGTGGACACTATATTTGAGTTCTATGATATTGCAACACTAAAACGCTTGGATTTGGAAAAACGGTTTGAGGCGGCCGATTTCAACGACCGTGATAGAGGGAAGTCTTTTTCTTCGGTAAAAAGCCTAGATCGCGTCCTACCACCAAGCAAGCAGCGAACCTCGACAATTACAAATCTTCGAGTTTGGTGGCCCTATGTCCCTCTTTATGTTACCGAAAGACTCCTATTGTGGCCAGCCAATCTAGAAATTGCCAAACTACTTTGGTTGCCCAGAGGATCTCTAACCTCGGAATACAATTTCCGGTCCTTCTGGAAAATTCTCTCATCGCATGCAGCAACACTCAAATATCTTGAGATAGGGGCCCTACCATTGGCAGACAATGATATTCCGAATTTCTCGTACTTCAGTCGCCTTGAGAAGCTAAACATGTATGCGGGAGATCTCATGGGTATGGATCCTGAAATGGCCGTCCGTATGCTAGCAGCACCGAAACTTGAACGCCTTATTTTGAAGTGTCTAAAGGATTTTGCGTGGGCTCCTAATGCTCTTTTGTGCCTGGAGGAACACCATTACCGTTGGCTTAAGCGCTTCCTCTGCGTTATCAAAAGTTCTGGCAGCATACCTGGACTCAGAATTATGCAGATTGATAACGTCTCGCTGTCAGCATGGGCCTATGACTTGGAGGTCCCAGCTCAGGAGTGTCGGATACGTCTTGTGTTAATTGAACGGAGAGGTCTCTTTGGAGAAGACTACAGTGTGATATGTTTTGAATGAATCTTGGCTCATGTTGACTTTTCATTGTTGTACAATGACGGGCAATGAGTGGGGACTATCCGATTCTCTTTAAGGGAGTTGTATTTCAGAAACTTTTTTTGTCTTTCAAAGAATTAAATCGGGGAAGACGTTGCTAAAGTCATCTACAAAGTCGCGTATCTTTTTACACTGTAGTTCTCAAGGACTAAAGTTCCTCTTTTGGCAGTGGTTTTCAGGGCTTCTTGTAGACAAAGTAGTCAACCCTCAATCGGTTCCTAGAACGAAGGCCTAAACACACTGCGGTTCCTAATAACAAAGTATGTGAAGAGGTGAGAACCATGCTTTGTTGAACTGCGGCGCCTCGCCAGCTTTGAGCTCCTCTAAAAAGTTCTTTCGAAAGCTCTATCGCCCTCTCAGTGTAACCAATCTATTATCTAAGATCTAGCACATCGCACGTAACACCTGCTCCAAATGCGAGCTGTAGTGGGCACCGGGCAAGCATCCGGCCCTTTCCCCACTCGCGGACGACGCACCCGGGGTTTTTTCCCCTCATCGGGATAAACCATGCGGGGACTCCGCCATTGCCCGGGAGTGCATCCGAAATACACACCCTTCATATATTAGATCTATATTTCTACAAGCTCTCTGAGTTTGGTCTTGTTCTACGATTGAACCAACAATTCAAAATAATCAAAAGTGAGTTTCAATTTTCGTGCCGTTACCCCTTGCTTCAAGTAGAAACACAGAGAAGCGCAGGAGTGGCTAACAATCAATTTCTCGTCAACAGTGTCTAACAACCTCGTTCCTCTCACCGTTATCAAAGGCGCCGGCCACGAGTTCATTCCCCTTCCTCAGGGCGAGAACGCAACGACGGCCGATTTCCACTCCATTCGCACCAAGACCGAGTCTCCCGCCTACTTTACCTCGGGTTTCTACAAGATTGAGGCTGGACCTCAGCGACCGGCACACTACACGTTCGAGGAGACCAAGTACGTCCTGAATGGTCAGATCGATGTTTTGGTATGTCTCTTCTCTTCAAAGTCACCAACAGTTTACTGACCGCAATGTCCATGAATAGGACGAGGCTACCGGAATCACCCACCATCTAGTCCCCGGTGACTTCGCTTTCTTCCACGTCGGATCTAGGGTCAAGGTTTGTCTCGGCCGATTCTAGTATATCCCAAAAGATTGACAAAATAACCCTAACGCAATCTCATTCTATCTCTAGTTCTCCACTACGTCATCCGGCTTTGCCTTCTACGCCGTCACTCGACCGGTTCGAGCTCCCCACCCCAACCTGGAGGGCCGGGAGGAGAAGCAGGCCAAGTTGTAAGACATGCATAACTAGTTGAATACAGTCTATAGATAGCGATAGGAATTACGAATTTCAATACTTAAACCCAATCATTTATAGATACCTACAAAACAGGCTGAAAGCTGACGCGCCACTTGTCAGAAGTGGACGTGGAAAGCATTCAACTTTAATGAATGATTTCATAGCAAGAGCACCTGTGTCTGTATTTAAGAATAGACAGATGGGCATGAGAGGTTCTTAAATGATCAAAAATTCCGCTAGAATCTCCGACTGAAGAGTGAGCAGGCAACAGGGCACCTACGCTAAGCCATATACGGACAATTGCAATCCAGGTCACGTGGTCAGTGTGTTTACACAAGACAGTTTCTTGAAGGAAACAGTGTCATAATTCCATTTTTTGATTGCCACTTGGTGCTTCGAGCGTACATGCCGTATTCTCCCCACAAGTTTCAATTATACTGGTCAAAACGATGTTCGCTTAGACATCCCAACCCCGAGAATGCCACCGGAAGCATGAGGGTGCCCCGTGCGCGCGGAAGATCTAGCGGGAAAGCGACAAGATCTCCACATCATTCGCTCACCATCAGAATCTGCCTATCTGGCTGTGCTCGTTCCCCAAGACAATGGAGGAGCCATTCATCAACAGCCTCCCCAATGAATTGCTCACTTGGATCTTCGAGATCACGCCTCCCGATGCCGATCGTAGCCGACCGGGATACACTGCCTGGCATCGAAGATTGGAGTATTATCCATGGCTACGGTTCATGCTAGTCTGTCGGCGATGGCGAATCGTGGGCGAGAGACTTCTCTATCGCAAGCTGTCACTCCATATTCTTGACGAACCGTCGGCAAGGATGGCCTTCGTGACAGAGAGGCCGCATATCTGCAGATTCGTCAGGGATCTTCATCTTACCGTTTCATTAAGCAACCCCGTGAAGAAAGCAACTCTAGACCTGCTGCGAAAATTCAACTCTGTACGCACATTGAACTTAAGCGGTCGACCTTACAAGATTGGCCGACCGATTCTTGAGCTGATTCGAACAATGCGTCTGACTGAGATGTCGCTGAGCGACCTGCCGTCCTTGAACATGATATTTGAGTTTTTCGATATGCCCACATTGGCACATTTGTCCGTTTCCTCGTTGGATTGGAGCAAACCAATAAACCCCAGGGCGTCTAGCGATGAGAAACAGGGACCAGAGTTGGAAGACGAGAGTGTACCGAACTCTTCAACTTCCTCAAACCCGCCAACCACCACCCTCCTCGAGAATGCTAATGATACGGCGTTGACCACGGCCTTGGATGAACTTCTTCCGCTCAGTCGACAAAAGACATCCGAGATCAAATCTATTCATTTTTCACGTCCTTCGACTGGTATCACCGTGGCACGGCAATTGTTCCTATGGCCTGCTGCACTCGAAGAGGTGAAAATTGGCTTATTAACCGCGTCGAATGCATACGAAGAGTACACAGGCGAGGGCGTACAGCGTCTTCTCCTGCCGCAATGCCATTCCCTCAACAAGATAGATATCGGCGTCATGACACAAGGAAGCGACGGTATTCCAAATTTGAAATCTTTCTCCTGCCTCGAGGAATTGACCATCTCTGCATACAACCTGTTTCATGATTCTCCTGAACGTGCGCACGAGAAGCTCTCTATACCATCGCTAAGACGTTTAGTGATAAGTTTCTCCACAGAGGAACTGTGGTCTGAGTCGTTGAATGACTTCGGGGAGAACGAACTACTCTGGATGGAGGAATTCATCGAGCTCGTGAGAAACGCGCCGGAAACGTCTAAATTGAGGAATATCTATATTCGCTTCAGACCTCAGCCGACATATCCGCCTCGCGACGATGTTGATGAATGGCCCTGGGATATGTTTGAAGAGTTGGCTGAGCTGAGCGAGGAATATGGTATAACCCTGGGATATGACCCGGCCGAATTCACCAAACGACAATTTTCAGAGAAATACCAATCACCTTCAGATAGTGAATGAAGAAGAAAAACGAACTATGATTGGCCCTGGCAGTACATGATTCGTCAACAACATTCCTGTCCACTTCAATGTTGTTTCATGAAGGCTGAAATATATATTTGTTTTAGTCAGCCCAACTTTAAGCGTCTTAATTGACGACATCCCCATATCGACATGAAGTTAGTTACTAAGTCCAAATACCTAGCCTTAGTTCCAGGTAAGTCTAAAACAACCTGTTTATTCTCTTGTCATACTGCCTAGTGATATAGCGCGCAACGCCGTAGATGACGTCACTGCTCACGAGTAAGTGGCTGAGTCATTATCAGCCAGAGGCGCTAGACCGGGACAGGCTAGCTCATCATATAGCCGAGACGGAGTTCCGTTCAAAACGCCCCGAAATCCGACCGAGTCTCTCCAGGCGGCGGGATTCGGAGGATATAGTCCCATACAACGGTCGCGATGTCGTGTCCGTCAGAAAGGAAACGGAATTGCATTCTCCTCGCATTCACAGACAAGAATGCCGAAATATATCCCTGACAGCTCTAATATGCTTCCTAGCGCACGCAGCTCTGCCGCCTACGGTCACGCCTGCACAGCTTGCGCTCAGGCCAAGTGTAGATGCTTGGCTAGTGCGTCTGGTGGGAAATGTCAAAGGTGACTGGCCAGGCCCAAATACATTAGGCAGTGGAAGCTGACAGGTATAGATGCAACCGATTAAATAAAGACTGTGTCCAGTCGATAAGAAAAAGGCACCCGAAGGCGCCGTCCAGAACGGCTCAGTTGGAGCACAAGGTGGACAGCTTGTTATCGCTGTTAAGCGCGTCGGGATCAACGAATGAAACAGGTGTTCGAAGGCCGATTCAATCGGAATCCATGGGGCAGAGGATTCCGTCTCCTGAGCCGATCGGTGTGGGAGCGACTTCTGACTATGACTGGATTGCGACCGAACCGCTTGAGTCGAGTAGTGAAATAGACAAGCTGGATTATGAGGAAAGCCTTTTGAGCTCTTTTCGCGCGAAAAAACTCCCGTGTTTCCCATTTGTCCATATACCAGAGACGACATCGGTAACGCAGTTCAAAAAAGAGTCCCCATTTCTTTGGCGTTGTATAGAGGTCACGGAATCCAAGGATGTCGTCGCTGTTGGCGATCTTACCACGCGCCTACGTCGCGAGATCTCACACGCAGTGCTGGTTGAATTGGATAAGACTCTAGATTTACTTCAGGCGATTCTGGTCTATCTTGCTTGGTTAGTGTATCTCATACTACCATTGGTATATGATTAACAAGATCCAGGATCACATATGAAAGTTTCCCCCTCAAGTCTTCGTTGTGCATGTATTCCCAGCTTGCAAACGGCTTGATCATCGAACTGGGCCTGACTAACCCTCCTCCTGGGGACCCGGAGTTTGGTACTTTCAATCAAATTTCATTAGGCCAGAGCCAACTTCAATCTCTCCGGCCTCGGCTTTCCGAAACACGTACCATGAACGAGAGAAGGGCGGTGCTGAGCTTTTTTGTCCTAAGTTCAATGTACATAGCCTCCTAAATGATGTTGCCGATCTGAAACTAACATAGGTCAGGATATCACAATACCTGGGCCGAATGGACCCTCTGCGCTGGACCCCCCATATGACGAATTGCCTGGACGCATTGAATAGAAACTCAGAGACCCCAAACGATGCTGTCCTTGTTCAACTCACTCGGGCACGTCTTCTCGCGGGCAAACTGTCTGACGGGCCATGGAATGACAGAGTGCTCTCCGATGATGGGTTTCCCCGAGCACCGTCATCGTTTTATCTCTCTGCGTTTAGAGCCGAACTAGAGAGAATCAGAGCTGAGATACCCACTGAACTGCAGAATAACAGTATGTTATATAATCTGAGAGCCGCCGTTGATCTTTCACTCACGAGATACCAGAACCCATTTTCTTCCATCTATACCACACTGAGGTCAGCATCTACGAACCGGCTCTCCTAAAGGCAACCACTGGTGAAGACGACCTGAGGCGCTTGGACTACCTCTATGCTTGTTTACGTGCGGTCAAATGCTTCTTTGACCTGATTCTTTCCATCCCGTCCGCTCACTTCGCCTCGTTCCCGTTAACCCACATCATACAAATCGCACATTGTTTTGTCACTCTCTTTCGTCTCTCGACCCTCGACCTTCCAGGATGGGATAGGGCCACCGTGCGCCGCACAGCAGACATATTGGACCTCGCACATCAGGTCGCCGAGAAATGGCATGAAGTGGCTGAGATAGTGGGAAATAAAAATAAATCTCTCCACCGACATGCATACTTTGGCCTAGGTTCTATGATGTATAAGTTGAAAGATGGATGGGCGGCTAAGTTAGACCCGTCTCAAAACAGCGCCCCCAATCAAAGCAACATGAATTCAGGCGAGGGCCAAGTGGATATGGACGCCTTGTTTGGGTCCCCCGAAAGCGCGTGGCTCTTGGATGCGTTTTTCTCGGGTGGCATATTTTGATTCCTCGGTTTCCTGGAGATGGGGGGAAGGTGCGGAGTAGATAAAAGGTAGGGGCTGAATACTTAAATATCGTGAACTCGGTACTCCATAATGTGTTCTCAGCCAACCGATTACTGGGCTATCAGGGCGTCAGCGCTAGGATCACGCCGTCACTGCCGAGACTGACCAAATCCTACGCTGGACATTAGAGCGGAGCTACGGATCAATTCGCATCCAATAACGATGCTTTATTATAACGGAGCCATTGTTCTGGCATCTATACCCTTGCCATTCCTCCTGGAGTTACGCAGGCACAAATGAAATAAAACGAATGTCAGCCCATAAAAGGCCACGATACAAGAGCCACAAAGCCTTCCTGTCCTCTTCTTTTTCTCACCTCACAAACCTTTCCACCCGATACCCCCAAATCAGACGCCATGACATCCACACTAAAGCTCGAGCCCGTCACGCTCGACGACATTCCGTCCCTAACCGATCTCTTCTATAATGCGTTCGGTATCCCCGAAAACCTGCAAATGTTCCCCGACACCCCGGGAGTTCGGAAATGGTGGACCGAAGCCAATCGCACCTGGCTCCTCGAGAAACCCGACTCGCGAATGCTCAAAGTCGTCGACACGCGCCACCCGGGTCGCATAGTCGCGTATGCGAAATGGAACCTTGCGGCGCAGAAATACGAACCGCGATTTCCGCCGTGGCATGAAGAATCCGATCGGGAGCTGTGTGGAAAATTGTTCGGGATTACACAGGAGCATCGAGAGAAGGTGCTGGGGTCGAGTGAGCATTATTGTGGGTATTCATGCTGCGCAAGGTGATAGTGATTGCTGGGGACTGAGCTAATGGGCTTTGGAATAGATTTGGATCTTATCATCACGGACCCGGAATATCGACGACAGGGCGCTGCGTCGCTTCTGGTGCAGTGGGGATGTGACCTTGCGGATCAAAATGGAGTCGTTGCTTATTTGGATGCGTATGAGCCTGCTGCTCCGCTTTATTACAAGCATGGGTTCGAAAATCAGGTTGATCCGCCGTTGAATTTGGAGTCGAACCTGCCGATGATTCGAGAGCCCCGTTTGAAGAACTAGATTTAGGGCTCGCAGGTCACAGGGTATTGGTGCTGCAGCATCGCGGTCTATTTGACGACATTAACATAGTCTAGTTTGTGTTCTATTGGTAAAAAGAGTGATTATTTTCGATACGTGTCCATCTCGATATACTCTGTTTGTAACGTCCACTCTCTTGTTTCTCGGATGATGAGCTGCTGCGAGTTGTCGCTGCCTTCAGATGCTCCGGTGACGGTCGGGTTCAATTCATCATCGTCTCTGCGCTGCTTGGACTGGGCATGCGATGCAGTGTTTGTTGAGTCGACGTAATATGATGCTCCGTTCCTTTTGATACCTTGTCCCCATCCTGTATTGAAGGCGACCACGAACGGCTTGAGACACGGCATCGTTGCGGCCATTATGCTGAAGTGTAGAAGGACCTCCGTGGCGATCAATGCGTCGGAAAGTCGTAGTGAAATATCGGTTCCGGAGAATGCGCGGTTCAGGTAGGTTTGTCGGATGATGGAGATAATAATTAGTCTGAAGTAGACAAGTATGGTCAGCTTAACGGGCTTATTTGAAACTGCATCGATGAAGTGTCTCACGTAGCTCGAGTCCCGAAAGCGAAAATGACCGCCACTTTCTGTTTGAATTGCATGCGTATCCCCCAGACCAAATATACACTTAATGCCACAAGGAGAGCTTCCGTCACGACATCGATTGTAGTAATGGCCTTCCAAGCACTGTTCTGCGTTTTTGTTAGAGTTATACAGATTTGTCGGGTGAGCTGGTATATACCACTCTTGGGTCTATTCTTTCAATGCCCAACTGACCCCCAGATTTGCTCAGTATACCAACGGCGATAATCGAAGCGATTGCCCAAAGTATCGTTAGAAGTTGGGTGGCCTTGCACCATAATAGGTAGGACGGTTCACGACCTAGTCGTTTGAGAAGAAGACACACTGACAGTTTCGCACCGCAGTGACCCGCAATGAAAAGGATATCTGCAGCGAGCAAAGCCTCCAGGGGGCCCTTAGCTGGGGGGGTATAGTTTGTATAGGCAGATTTCAACTCACCTTGCCTTCATCCATCAACTGCTCTAATGTAGCCGACTCGGCGGACTGGCCTAAACCATGCGACACACCCTTCATGATCACGCCCACATTCGCTATTCCGAAAATCTATGGATAAGGGTTAGTCGAGAACACTGAAGACATCAACTCATAATTCTGATGCACTGACACCTCCCACAAATGCTGCCAGATCGTCCCAGCCCAGAGGCCCATTGAGGGCCAATCTCATGTACAATCGGATCAAACAAACAATCACCATCCACGACATGAGCATAGTAGCGGTGATAACCACCAAGCCCCGCTGATCGGTAGACGACACAACATAGGCGGCAGGATTATACATCATGATGCGCTGCCGGACAATGGTTGGATAAAAGGTTCAACATCAGTCCTTACAGAATGCAAGAACATCTTCTCCTGCTGCGAAGGTTTCTCGCAAGTTCATCCATCGCGCTCATCTGTTTTTTCCTCATCCCTGTCGACCCAAGGGACGAGGCACTACGAAGAAGGATCTGCCAAGTAATTAAGTGCGATCATTACCGCCCTCGTGTCATCAAGTCTAACCATGCCCATACTCCGTACTTTTGTCGCACCGTGTGGTCTGGCTTGTTTTGGAAATGATTTGCGTGATATATAGGCTAGGGCGTACGGTGTATGTAAGAACTTTCTCTCACCAGCACGGCAGGATGAAACAGCGTCGCATTCCCTGATGGCTACTAGGCAGGGATTGTAATTGCGGCATAGTGAATAGCGACAAATTATGGCCCTGATCCTCATCTACGCCTTTCCGAAGCGGACGGGACCGTAACTAGGTGTCCATTGCCCGTCCATCCGGGCTCCACTGAGGCCCCTCAAGCCGTGCGCCGAGAGGCACTAGGAGATTTTGGTTACATCTGGGCTTTCATGGCCCGAAGGTCACATTTCCCCACCCCGAGAAGAAAAAATCGGCAGTACAGAGGTCGGAGGTTTTTATTATTATTCACTCGCTAATATGCTAGACCGTGGTCAGCGTTATCTTGTGGATATGATTTGAAATTGAATTCAAATGTAGCCTGGTAGCACGTAGGCTAGCTGTCGGAAAGCAGAAGCCGCCGAGCAGTCTTAGATGCCTCGGCCGCGTTAATATAGTGTGCCAATGGCCTAACGATGCATACTACAGAACAATCCCTGTTGAAGGAGCGAGATAAATCAGGTTGCATGAGTTAGCCATGCAGTGTGGCCGTTCAAAGCTCCCTGCATGTTTGCCCCCTCGTGCTCGACCCGCGGAGTGTTCAACAAAAGAATTCTTCTTCCTTCACATCACTTCATCCTTCCTTTCGACTTTCAACTGTATCGTATTTGCTTCTTTAATGCTGCGATCCGAGCGTCTGATTAAGTGACTTGAAGCCACAATGTGGGCAGACAAACAAGTCCAATCATCGGCGTACGCCACTTCTCCTGAAGATGGCAGCGTCGGCGTTGGTTCTCGAGGTGGAACGTCTCAGGACAAGAAGGATATGTACCGGGTGGGCAGGGACCAAGAATTGAATGTATGAATGGGATTTGCTTTTGCGAGAGACAGACGTTTACTAACTTGCGCAGCGAAACTTTCGCTTCCTCTCAGTTCTAGGATTCAGTGCTGTGCTCATGTGCACCTGGGAAGCCATTCTTTAGTGGGTACCTCCATTTCGTCGACACATTGCGATCCATCGACAAGTTCTGACTACTCGAAGTGGCGCATCCTTTGGCCTGACAAATGGAGGAAAGGGAGGGATGATATACACTTATATCGCGGGACTGTTAGGATTTAGTTTTCCCATCTTGTCGATGGCGGAGATGGCATCCATGTGAGTTGATGATTTTGGTCCACGTTGATTCTGATCGTCGAGTTAATGTGGATCGCTAGGGCACCGACATCTGGAGGTCAGTACCACTGGGTATCCGAGTTTGCCCCTCCTAGCTGTCAATGCATCCTCAGCTATTTCACGGGCTGGGTTTGCGTGCTGGGCTGGCACACGGGTATTGCGGGCTGCTCGTACACAGTGGCCAACATGATGGTCGGCATTGTCGCGATTAATTACCCTGACTCTTACACTTACCAGCCGTGGCATGTTACTTTACTTGTCATTGCCGTCGCCTTGGTAGCCCTGTTCTTCAACACATTTCTCGCGCAGAAGTTGCCATTGATTGAAGGCATCATTTTGATCATCCACTGCTTTGGTTTTTTTGCCATCCTTATTCCGCTATGGGTTCTTTCGCCAACCACGCCAGCGTCGGAGGTCTTCGGATCAATTGAGGATCGAGGAGGTTGGGGCAATAACGGACTCGCTTGTTTGGTCGGCCTTACTGGTCCGATGATGGCGTTGATTGGTATGTAGACACCTTGACCGATTGGTATTTTGGACACCTCGCTGATTACTGTATGCGTTCAGGACCCGATTCCGCAGTCCACATGTGTGAGTGATGCCCACTTCTGAGACAACAAAGATCAACCTGCTGACTAGAGTAGCCGAGGAGATCCGCGATGCGTCGCGGGTTCTGCCCATGGGCATGCTTTGGACTTTGATTATCAACGGCTCTACCGGTCTCGTCATGATAATCACCTTTGCCTTCTGCGTTGGGGACATTGACGAGGTTATGAAAACCAAGACCGGCTTCGAGTTTATCCAGGTCTTTCTCAACTCGACCGGATCTGTTCGAGCAGCAACGGGAATGACATGTATCATCATGGTGATGCAGTTCTGTGCGGCTGTCAGCAACGTCGCCACAACATCTCGACAGGTATACGCATTCGCTCGCGACAAGGGTCTCCCTTTTTCGAATTTCTTTGCCCAGGTAGGTTTATTTCCCCAAGGCCCATGCTTAGAACGCAAGAGCCCAATCGCAGGGGCCTGTTTTCTAACATTTCCAACAGATTAATCCCACCTTCACTGTCCCTCTCAATGCTCTCTTTGCCAGTGGTGTCATAGTCGCTCTCCTTGCTCTGATCAACATCGGTTCTGCCGTCGCCTTCAATGCGATCATGTCGCTCGGAACGGCTGCCCTGTTTTCATCATACATGATCTCCATCACCTGCGTGCGTATCCGCCGGTGGCGTGGACAGCCTCTCCCCCCGGCACGATGGAGCATGGGCCGGTTCTCGCCGTTCGTGGATACCGTCTCGGTTCTCGTCTTGGCGATTATCTGGGTCTTCACGTTCTTTCCGATGACGCGAGAAGTCGATCCCGAGACCATGAACTGGGGGATTCTGATCTACGGCGCCGTCACGATATTCTCGATGGTGTATTATTTTGCGTACGCGAAGAAAGTGTACAAGGGGCCTGTTACGAGGGTTAAAGTCATGGAGTAGAGTGCTAGATCGAGGTAACTTACTCCGTGTACACCAGGCACGTTAGTAGATACCTAATTCGGCATGTGCCACTCCAGAAACGCAATATGATACAATAGCTCTCGCCATCCCTCCATTGTTATTCCCCGGGATATCGTCACGGAGTATTGACTAGCAAATGGCGAGACCCGACAAGGCTGGATAATTCGGGCATTACGCTTGGCTGACATAACCGTCCCAGGCACAAGAGCCCATGGGACTGAAGCTTCTCCACTGCCGAGCATCTTGGCGGCTACCAGCACAAATGAGCATCCCAGATGTAATCGTCATGACGCACGCCAGGAATGTGAGCTTGTTCCATTTTTCCTGGTCGATGTGCGTGAAGAGTTCGGTCTGCGATGTGGTTAGAATGATGTAATGCCGAGATTGCGGGTTATAAAAACCCTTGTCGACATATCGGAGAATATTATCTATCTACCGTTCATTCTGAATTTGCCTTATAGTATAAATTGTCCTATCATCTAAAAAATCTATTATTATCGACCAGATTACATCTTTCACGGAAATGGATCTCGCCCAGAAGCACGGACACCTCAAGAACGAGCCCCGACACCCCTTAGAGTCGCAGCAGCCCCACGTGGATTCTCAAAGTGGTATGTCTTCTGAAACACTCAATAATTTTATTGACAAGAGAGAGTTTTAATTACGGTCACTCGACAGAGGTCAACAACCTCTTAGGCAGCTTTGGCCATCCCCAGAACGACCACCCCGATCGGAGATCTAGTGGCGCCGGCAACATGGGAAACGTCGTGCAACAGGCGCGAGAGATGACTGGGTAGGGTATTCCTTATTCTTGAATATCGAAGAGTCAATGAAGAGCTTTACTAACTATTTGTGAATGAAGGCGCAACTCCGGCGAGCTATCTGATCGAAAGAACTCACAATCTGATGCGTTTACCGACGGGATTAGGGAGCAGCGATGATTCTGGTGCGTTCGTTTGAAACATAATATTGAAATCACGTCATGGTGGTTGTACTCTCTCTCTCTTTTTTTTTTTAATTTATATACGATGTGTTATGTGATACCATATAGGATAAAGAGGTATTAGAAGCAGTTAAATTGACCAAGAAAAATTATCATAACAATGCATTATGCCGATGATCATCCACCTGGAGAAGAATTGGGAAGAACATATCACTATTTCTAAAAGCTGTATAATTGTGTTATTAGGGAACTCTACTTTGGTGGTGTAGATTTATCTATGTCAAAAATAGGGTTTGGTGATTAAGAGGATATAATTTTTGAGACCTAGGGGTGTCTGCGCCCTGCATAGCGGCATGCTTTCCCATCCCTTGACTCTGTACATGACCCACATTCAACGGAATCCCAAGCCCTTGAGATGGGATTGCCCCTTCCTTGAGTCCCTCTCGGATAGACCCACCCACGCGTGTACTGCAGTTATGAGTAATGGAAGGTGTACGGTGTCCGCTGAATGGGTAGGGTAGCGAATATGTCTACAGACTATTGTACCAGCATAGCATGTGAATTGATTCACTGTGCTGAGACAATTCTTGTGGTTGATAAAACGTATCATTTAAGTGAGCCTAGCCCAGTTTGAAATTGGACGTTGATCATACAGTACGTCGCAGCCTTGAACCTCTCACCGTAAACCCTCCTTGCAGCAAGGCCCCTTGTAATTTGTAGGTGGCTGTGCTAGTCTAGGTTCCCTTGCGAGACCTGTTGTCCCTCCACATTTCCTTTTGAATGAAACGCGCGCCGGGCCGGAGACCTCGTTCACGTTCCAGCCATGTGTTATTCAGTGTTTCAGGGTCACGTTCGTTAATCGCCCCTGCCTTCCCAGTATAAACTTGCGGGCGGTCGCTTATGGTGTTGTTGTTTGTTGTCGATCCTGCAATGCTGGCGCCGGCTTTCCTTTTTTTTGGGGCCAAACCCTCCCAGCCAGGCCGCAATATAACGGATAATGAATATAGCTTAACTGACAACCTTTTGAACCTGAATGATTTGTTAAGCTCACCGACGCTAGCTTAGACGACGTATATCTATAGAGTGACTTGATTGAGTGGCCACCGATTGTGGTAATCGTTCGAGAAAACTACGGCCACACTAAAATTTGGGATTAGTACTTCGAGAAGTCTGGAATGTACAATTTCGACTGTTCTCTGACCTTAGGCTTATATGAGCTCTCCTGAGGCTGAACAAACCTTTCAAGAAAGTCTGTCTAGGCTCTGAATGTACCAAATGTGATTGGAATAAAGCCGGCTACTATGTACAATCAAAGACATCAGCCTCCAGGAGCATAACTATTATGGTTTATGCATTTTGTTATTATGTGTTTGCTCTATACGTGAGCTTGCTACTTTGTATAATTAAAATATCACTATATATAAGCATATCACAGTAGTAGATGTGTGTTTGCTGCCATATGTGGGTTTGCTCTTTACATATATAGCCTTGTTCTATATATCCGCCTACCCCTCCAGGTCAGCAGGTGGTATATTATGTAAAAAGGTGAGATCAAAATCCATAAATTTCCTAGTTAATCATATGAAATGGCGGCGCAATCGGCTCAAAATGCTCGTATTATAAAGAGACATTCATGTTACCAGTGCCATGAAATAGCGGTGCCTCCATACAAATTAGAAAGATACCTGAATGACTCATGTAGCATAATCAGGTATCACTATAAGCCAGTGGAATGCCATTGGTCACCTCTGCAAGCTCGCCCCCACTGGGGCTTTGCCCACTTGTGCATGCCATGGCCGCATCGCTGTAAGCTGAACTGCGAATAACTGTGAGTGCCAAGGCAGGCCTTGCAGACAGTATTCAAGCCCCTAGTTACTTGGGGCAGCGCTCATATCGACTAAGTACGAAAATGTACTGTTTCCGGTTCGAATCAAAATCGCCGCGTGTACTTCATTGCTAGTGCTGCCTGACAGTTTAATAAATGATCTATTTTCCAACCCGCGTGAGCCAACTGCTCACATTTCGTGGTCGCTTGTCCTCGACTAATGTACTAAGTAACCAGTGAAAAAACGAAAACAACAGTAACTTGGGAAAATGACGGACACAGCAGATGTCGCATCTCTTTCGGGACACCTAAATGAAACGAGGCAGCCGAAGCTTTACATTACCTGTGGAGTTTTCATGGTGTTGAGTACAGTTGCAGTTGCACTGCGATTTGTCTCAAGAAGGCTTGTCCATATCAAATGGCATCGCGAAGACACACTTATGCTGTTTAGCTGGATGTGCTTTATTGCATATGCCATCATAACCATTGGTAAGGCGCTCTTTTGGGATGATTAGGTCTTATTATTGTCTAACGAATGGACAACAGCCGATGTACGATTCGGTGGAGTCGGTCTCCACCAAGTGAGTGTAGTGCGAAATGATCCCAATACCCTGCAGTTCTGGGCAAAGTACCTCCTCGCCCTGGTATATCTCTACCTCTTGTGTGTTGTACTCCCGAAATTAGTTATCATAAGCATGTACCTCTCAATCTTCGGGACCTGCCGAGTGTTTCAGACAATCTGTTATATCACTGGGGCGATTGTTATCGCGAACTTCTTCGCCGTAGCTGGCGCGGGCTTTGCGATTTGTATCCCGCTCAACTATCTTTGGGACAAGAGCATTGACGGTCATTGCTTTGATATCAATGCTTGGTTTCGGTGGGCACGTCTTGTCAACGTTCTTTCAGACGGTGTTCTATTGATATTGCCTATTCCGTATATCTTGCGGCTACAGATGGCGATTCGATTGAAGCTAGGTCTTCTGTTGACATTTTTCATAGGAGGACTGTAAGTGAATTGTTATTGTTGAACCTTGCTCCCTCCCTTCCTCCCGACCATTTCATTCTCTTCATATGACTGTATGATGAACTAAAAGATGAAATATTTAGTGGTCTGGTCGCCACAATCCTCACAATAACAGCTGTTTCGAACACCGACGCCGTCGATGACAACACATGGACCGGTGCAGAGATTATGTTCTGGAGTGTGGTTGAAACTGGAACCTACGTCGTCGCTCCGTGTCTGGTGTCTTACAAACCCCTCGCCAGGCTTCTGTGGCGAACGGTTAGGAGGGAGAAGACTGTCCCTTATTGGGGCGATCAAAAGACATATATAGGATCCGACACGCGACTAAAAGCAAGGAGCGCAAGCCAGGATGACATGGTTGATTTGGGTGATGTGGAGAGAGCGGACTCCTCAACATGGAAACCCAATTCGTTAGGGAGTGAGGCCACTGAGCGAGAGTTTACTTTAAAGTAACTTTAGAGGAGTACTGCATCTTGAGTGATTTAGGGTGATGTATTCTGCGTTTGGATTTTGACTCGTGCGGTGGCTTTTGCTTCCACCTCGATCTGTGCCACCTTTTGACCCTTCATGCATAAATATCCAAATTCAACCCTATATTTTTCACTTTCTCAGAGACCGGTCTCTGCCTCGTTTGTCTGCTGCATTGAAGATATGCATCACTTGGCTGTTTCAACACCTTCATCATTATCCTAGCAGGCCTATCGCCTCCCATATATTCGAAAGAAACCTTGTTTTAGACCTCAAACTTCCCAAAGTCTGTCATGTAGACGCTCCTCTTAGTGATGCGATCCAGCGTCATATGGATGAAATATTCCAACACCTTTGATGGATCCGCCACCTGTATCGCGTTATTCTAAGACTATACCACCTAATATCTCAAATGTCTGGACGAGCAAAGCGTTCGAGCGCAAGAAAGAGACCATACAATCCTACACAAGCAGGCCAGTGGGGCATATATCAAGTCTGAGAACCAGCGTTGGGTGAAATAAGGTTGTCAAGAGCCCGGTTCCATCTAGAAAGACAATGCAGAGGCTGACGCCAGCTAGAGCTAAAATACAGAGAGACCTCCTGGAACCGTGAGAAAGCAAATTCAAGAGCCCGATTGCTCGAGCCGGGTCCCCCGTCCGAGACAATCTGTTTGTCATTGGTGGTTCTGCGCCTTGCTATTCCGTGGCTCGCTAGCAGCATGCTTCGCCGTCCGAATAATGACCAATCTTCACGGTAAGCCTCAGTGGGCCACACAGACTAGAGTGGAGTTTGAGTTATCCAGTTTCTATCAGCAGCGTGCCTATCGAATCTCACGTTGGAAAGCCCGAGATCCTCAATAAGCCTAGACAGCCGCTAGGTGGCCAGGCAGAGAAGTCTAACAGGATATCAAAGAAAGTAAGAATTGATTACAGTTTCGGTAGACTTTCTAATATGACAAAAGGCTAGTGAATCCCAGGGGCCCCATAAACAATCGAAAATTGAATACGATCTACATGAATCTAGCCGGGGTTATTCTCACTAACTTGAGAAAGGCTCAGTGGACCGGCGCATTTAAACATGAGTCAAAGTCCAGCCAATATCTGTTTGAGATCAGATTGAAAGATACAATGTTTAATAAACGAGAGACAAATGAACAAAGCTAGAGAGCAAATATTGCTTTCTAGAACAAACTAATAGAGGAGAAAAAGTCACAAGCAAACGATTGGAATGAACTCCCATTAGACAGTCAGCATACGTCAAGCAATCCCCCAGAGGATCGATCCAACCGTTGCGATTCCCAGGACCGGCCATTGAAGGCCCTGCAAAGGCAACTTTCCGTACTAACTAACGTCGACCATTCCGTGTCCTTTTCCATACCGAGCCGAGGTCAGACTAAACAGCAGGTTCCCTGCTGCTGACTCGATCATTGCGTGAGCATAGCGCAACTGTGCCTCGGTCAATCCTGGGGCTTCTTTTAGCCTGTCGAAAGAGCCTTGTAGCTGGGATTCGTAGTCCAGTATGAGAAGCATAGCGATATCCTTGGCCAGGGGTGGGGTTGAGGAAAGTGCGTTTCCAAGATAGTCCACGGAGTTTGTAATGGTGGCGTTTTCGAAAATGGACGCGTGTTTCTCCTTGTCATACGAGAATAGATCGTTTACTAGTATTGTATGATCAGTAGCCTCGTCGATAACCTTCCGTAGAGGTCGGACTTCCTCGGTCGTTAATTCTAGCTCATTGCCGAACCGAACGCAACTACAGATAAAGCTAAGAACGTAACTTAGTCAGCTAGACGTCTGTAGAGCTTTCCGGGAAGGCTTACTCTGCAGCAATGTCAATCGAACGGTAGTCCATGAAGTCCCGAAGTCCTTTGAATTCAGTTCGATGCTGTTCTCGTGTGGAGTATACAAAGGAAGCAAAATCCTCGATGACATCGCATAAGATTCCTTGATTTTCTGCTAAGAACTGGGGAGTTATATGCAAGACTGCGCATATTCCCACTTCTGGAACTGAGATCTCGTGGCGGACAATCTGTAACAACATCTTGGTGATGTCGTCTGTCACTGTGGATCCCTAAAGGAAACTCAGCCAAATGAGCCTTGATATAACTTCATAGGGGATCTTACGGTCTTCTCGAAACAATACTCGGCAACATCTAAATTTGGATGTGTTAGACAGAGTGTATAATTAGAAGCAGAGCGACGAGATATCTTTACCATCGTGGACCCAGAGCAACATGAAAAGCTGGGCAATGATCTGGATACGATGAGGTGATGCGTTTGGGACCATATAGACTGCCGCGCTGACAGCTGATTCGATAATCCCCTGCTCTTTCATGGTGGGAGAATGACAATTTTCAATTCGTGCCGCCGCCGCGAACCCCTCGGGGACGGCTTTCTTCTTCTCATGTCGTAGCAGGTGGATATTGAACAATAACTCCTCACAAGAAGCTTGAGCCTCCCTCCAGTAACGGCACTGACGAGCCACAGGGAAGGACGATGGCCATGTAACACCAAATTGCGCGGGTCTTATACAAACTGAATGAGATTGACTGCCCGGAATCGCCAAAGGCTCGGTCTCGAGAAAACGGAAGACTGGGTTTGGACTGACATTGGGCACATGATGACCTGGGAAATACGATAAAGAAATCGGCATAGCCATGATGATGATATATTACCTCAGTTACAAGTCACAAGTAGGAAATGAAGATCTCATAAAATTGTAAAATGATTAAATGAGGTTGTTTAAGAAAGACGACCAGCAGCACGTCAGACAGATCTTATATCTTCACTCAGACCCCCTTGACGTTCTGGCATGCTTCAATCAAAAAAGATCAACCAGCGTACGTCAGACACCTTGTATGGGTAGATTCACTGAGACCTGGTGAAAATTCTATCTGTCCGTTTCCAAACTCCGACTGGCCCCTAGCATTGACTGTCATCAAATCAAAAGCTGTCCATAGTGTGAGTGAGTTTGAACAACGCATAATGGTGGCACCAATCCGCCACCGCTATTCAATGTACAGGGAAGATAAAGTGTATTCCCTCATCAACATCCAGGATTGCAAAAGTCTGCCATATATTATGCCAGAACTATATTTCGAGCAATAAACATCAACCAGAGCAAAGCGCTTTGCTCGTACCACACAGCTGCGGACGGATCTTGGATATGCAGACTTATAACAACTAGTACGCAAGATGTCGAGGTCTAGGTGGATACAAACACTGCTTGAAAGGGTTAAAAAGCATGGAATATTAATGTAAAACCTGTCATGGATGATGAAATTGTTTTCCGTAAGCGGCAGCGGGCATACAATACCGAGATGTAAGGAGGGTCGCAGGCTGCCACTCCCACCAAGCCAACCAAAAGGGGAAACTACATGCAAAATACATCATAAATCTACGCACGGAAAATATCATAGGCTCGCTCATACGGTGTTCGTCTAAATGTGGGGAGTCCGATGATATGCCCCCAAACTTTAATCTGACAGTAACTACTAGAGTGATCCACTCCTAAATTGGCCTTTTGTCGTCATGCTTGTAATCATGGAATGAGAAGGCAAAATTATCTTCCCTTGGTTCCCTGCAGAGACTCAAAGCTCCTGAGTCATTATCTTGAGTAGGCTGATAGCTGGAACTATAGAATCTAGACCTTCTCATGGCTGTATTTGACGAGAGTTCACCAATTGCCATACAGTATAAGCGAACCATATTGTACGATTTAGAGTATACATGAGAATATAAACATATTTGTTTCTAGATTAATAGTAAATTATGGAAATCAGACATCGAACCCCCACAGGGGCCAGCCACAACGCCACCTGCGCACCACTAATTAGGATATCGCTGCTTATACAATCCGCACAAGAAAATTTTGGGAAAGCCTAAAACGTACATACGGTCTGGCAATAAATGCTGGACACCGTTATCGTCAAATGTCTCCTTGCTCAATGTATGTCCTGTCCTGGCTTACCACTTGCCGACATGCTAGGGGGATGCCTCGGCACTTTCAAGTTCTATGCAAACCTTGATTCCCGAGGATATGGCTATATTTCCTACTCATGACATGAAGAACAGTTTTGATCTATGATATATTCTGGTACCTCGAAGAATTTAAAGTCGCTTTGCGTAGGTGCGCTATGGCAGTTTAAACTCACTTGGAGAATTCAGTAATTTAGGCTGATTTGCTCATATAGCAGGGTAGTAGAATACGAGAGCCCCGTGTGAGTCATTTACCGCAGCTGGGATCCTGACAGACAGTCAAATCCCTTCTCAGTCAACAGAAATCAGCTTAAAACCTACGTCAGAATTCAAGAAGTTTAATTTACTCCTAAGTACAGCGCATAACGACCTTCCACCCAAAATGATCATATCTGACATTGCCCTTCTTCCGGCAACCACTCCCGACCATGGGACCCTCGATGCTCTAATCGATCGCTACAAGGCCCTCCGCCTCCGCGCACTCAAAGAAGACCCCCAAGCATTCGGATCGAAATACGAAGATGAACTGAAGTTTCCACGAGAGAAATGGCAAGCACGCATCGAAAATCCAAGCGCTCATACACTTATTGCCCTCGAAAATACCACAAGGCCCGATGCACCCCTTCAAGCCAGCGAAAATTCTACCCTATCCGCATTGCTATCGAGGGAATGGGTTGGGACACTTACAATGGTAGGGCCCGAGCCCGTTCCTAGTTCGGGCTTAGGCCAACAAGGGTTATTGAAACTGTTTGACTCGAACCGTTCCGACACCTGTGGTCCCGAAACTGACCGATCGATCCTCGCCTATGTTCTAAATGGAATGTACGTCCTACGTGAGGGGCGAAGGGCTGGTAACGGCAAGCGGCTCCTAGAGGAAGTTGTTGACTATGCCAGAACGGCGGGGGGTGCATCGGGGGCAGCCCAAGTGTGGTTGTTCGCGTTCGTGGAGGTGAAGAACTCGTCTGCCGTTGTGTTTTATGAAAAATGTGGTTTTCGGGCATGGGAGGAGGAGGTTTTCTTGCACGGTCGTTATGTTCAAATGATGGAATTGCGTATCACCCTGTGATGCATCTTATAGTTAAGATTCTTTTTTTCTACATCGGTTGGTTGCAACCTTACTCTATTCTAAGATGATTGGGGGCTTACCAATATCCCACCGCACATAAAGGCCCAGAGGCTTTTTGGAGACCTCTTTGTGCCAGATCAATCCAGTAATAGCAACTCTATGGCTTACTACTTACCATGGCTCGCATGACATGACAGCCGGACTACCCCATAGGGAGATCCCGCCCATGATGATGTCACCCGGAACAAATCGATATAAGGTCGCCACGCCCTTCGTATCACCTCCATTCCAACCAACAAACCTCTCACATTACTACTATCCTCATTTAAGTCCTCATAAAAATGTTCCAAACTATAATCGGCCGCTCGAGACCTCAGATCGGCAACATAACCAGCCGACTAGGCTCGGTACGTCGCTCGTTACGATAGTCGAGTCAAAACACACTAATAAAAAACAGAGAGACAGCTCTTCCACAACAGGCCAGATCCCTCTTCGTTCCTTGTATGTCCAGCGCGCTGCCTGGATTACTGCAGGTGGAGGGATGGCTGCCACGCTGCAAGGGGTGTATATGATGCTGAGGTCTTTTAGGCATCTAAAATACATCTAAGAGACTGGAATGTACGAGTTCGTTTATTGCGTTGGCAAAAGGAGAGACAAGAAGTATTATGAACTGGAGTAAGTGGATCAAAACGAAGAATAACGTTCGAGAAGACGAAAATATGACACGACATTGGAAGCGTTGATCACAAATTGTTCATGTATCTGAAGCTGAATTCTGACACATCAAGCCTAAGCATTCGTTTTTTTTGTAGCGTTTACTAGAATTCTTATGTAACAAATTCATTGTAATTTTTCGTTTACTTCCCTAGGGCCATTAAATTGCGATAATGGCTTTTTCGTTTACAACGGTCACTCAGCAGTCATTTAATTTCCAAAGGCTACCGGCTACTACACATCAAGAAAATAATTCCACCAAGGTATAAAATCTTAAATTAAGGATAGTCTACTGAGAAGCGAATATATACATCCAACTGCAGTCCCATTCTAACAAAAAACAAGAAAAGACACAATATCAACAAACAAGCCGTGAACAGCCAAGGAAAACACGGGCCATCCAAGGAGAGTCTCGAACCATCAATTCTATAGTACAGCATAAGGCGTTAACACGTTAAGCCATCTGCCCTGTTTGCCGGTGTACATGGACGCGAGGCGCAGAGAAAGAACGCTTAGTTCTTCTTGCCTCCCTTTCCGGGCTTGCCAGGCTTTCCAGGCTTGCCGCCGCCAGTGGTGCTGCCCTTGGTCTTGGTGGGCTGAGGAGCGGCGTTGGTCTCGGTGGGCTCGGCAGCCTTGGTGGTGGTAGAGGTGGTGGTGGGCTGGGGAACAGGCTGCTGCTGGGTCTTGCCGGTGTCGTACTCCCAGCCGGTGCCAAGGGGACGGTTCTTGTCGGGGACGTGGTCGGGGGTAGTTCCCTTCTTGTAGAGAGGAGTGGTTGGAATCTCGGTGGCGGTGGCGGGGTCGATCAGGTAGACGTTCTTGACCTTGCTGTTCTTCAGGAGAGCGGGCCATTCAAAGTCCCACCAGAAGTTGGTGTCCTTGTTGCTGTAGGGGTACTGATCCCACCACTGCTCACCCTCGGAGGTGAAGAAGTAGACGTCACCCTCGCAGCTCTCAGCCAGGGCCTGCGAGATGAGACCGCCACCGAGCCAGTCGGACTTGATCTCCTTGGGAGCGGAGCTGTCGCTGTTCATGGTGGAAGGCCTAGGGACGTTCTTGGGCAGATCCATGCGATAGGTGTACATCTTGTTGTTGACGTCGTTGTAGGTGACGGGGTCCTTGACCTTAGCGCCGAGGCCGAAGACGCCGCCGGTCTTGGGCGCGTGGTCCTTGTACCATTTGCGCGCGGTGGTCTCGCCGGCCGCGGCGTTCAGGCGGTAGTAGAACAAGCAGGCCTTGTCCTTGGTGATCTTCTGCTCCTTGATCTTGTCGTTGAAGAACTTGACCGAGATCACGGGCTTCGCAGTGGGCGCACGAGCGGCGAGCGCGTTGCCATCGGGGGCAGCGATGGGGACCAGCTCGGTGGTCACCGGCACGGCGGAGGCGACGCGCAGCAGCAGGAAGATGGTGGCCAGCAGAGCTGCCACGGGGGAAATGGCGATGACGCTTCGCATTTGGTTCGAATGGGGCCGTCGAGGCTAATTAAGCTTAAAAACTAAATGGAGTAAAGAATGGCGATCTGTACCTGTACAGGATCAGAAAAGAGTGACTGACTCAGGTAGAAAACTGAAACGAAAGACTGAATGAGAGTGAGAGTGTGGAGTGAGTGATGAGAGACTGGAGTGACATAGCGATCATCCCCATTCTTATAGTTTCCATCCGCGAGGCAAGAATGGGCCGACTGTCAGCATGAGAAGTTTGTCGAGACGCAGAGTAAGACGGTGTGCTATTGACGGGGGCCGAATACATTGGGGGCGAGGTCTGTTTCAAAGTGAGCAGGAATGACTGTAGCTTATGCGTGATCGTCGACAGGATCGGCGTTACACGGGGGTTAGTGTTCTAGCGCCAGGACAGGGACAAGCGTAGCACAGTCTACGGAGTAGGACCATCTTCTACAGGGGCTACTTGATCGACAGAGCCTCTGGTGCCACTTCAAGGACCACTGCCGCAGAAATGAATACGAGTCCACAGGGGAAAGCTCCACTATCAAAACGGCCCCCAAGCGGCTGTCACCAATGCCCTCGACGCGAGCCAGGGGCGCAGCGGTCAGCACACTGTCTTTATTTTTCGGACCCTTGACAGACTTTGACATTCGCTTATGCCGTATGATGTCAAACAGGTAAATACGCCCGAGGACCCCTGTTTCCCACATTTAATCAAAAGAAGGGTTCATCTTACTGTGCGAGGAACAGGGCGCCCAGCACGCCATGTGGCAGACAGGGTCGAATAACCTGTAGGACTGCAGGAGCTAGAACGACTAGTGCGCGCGTAGAAGCTTGCAAATTGACCGGGCCAGGTCTGAGTTGTGAAGAGTTCTATTTTGAGTTACTCAGACATAGGAAATTTGGGCGAGTCTGCCCCTGACGGACCTCGGGGAACGCCCGCAGTCCGCGTAGCCCTAAGTTTTGGCCCCCAAGCCCATCTGACGGCTTCAAGTCCAATCCGACCGGGTGACGGCGGCAATCAGATGTCCGGTCAGCTCGTCTGACCGAGTACTGGTGATGGTTTATTGTTTTGTCAACTTTGGGGTTCATAGTTACCTAAATGGGACAATGGTCATGGCAAGATAGAGGACCGGGAGGTAATCGGAGTAGGGCTTGCTCCTAAGCAAGATATCGTGAGTTTGTGGCTGCCCGGTGAGTGGAATTAAGCTGTCCGAGACATTCTAGACCAGTCCTCGTCTCATGGTGAAAGCACAAAGTCTTCGTTTAGCTTCGCTTGCAGATAATGGCCCCGTTCGTCGTGGACACGACAGGGTGCAATTTGCGACCGGGTGTCGTCGCTGTATACTACTTACCCCCGTTTCACGGTCACGGCCTTTCTCACTTTCAGAGAATTGCTATACCTGGACTCCTCGCCAAAGGCTCTATAATAGATTCAATAACGCCCTAGTTGCCTGTTCCGAGCGCGATATGCTTGGTGCCTGAGGCAGCTAGACATCTTGGCATGCAGCAAAACGAATGCCTGGTAGCCATAACAGTTAAGTGCCTTGACTGTCTCTTCATTTGCCTGCCACAAATTCTCTTTCTTGAATGGGACACTACAGATAGTCAGTCACAGAACCATCTACATTCAGAATCCACCGTTAGGTTCCTCTATGTCTCGTCGGTAAATCTAAATAATTTTGATGCCTAAGGCGCAAATGCCAAGGCGCCTCTTCAGCCTCTGGATGTATGCGACACCATAGAAGGCCTGTATCTCTTCTATAAATGTCTGAGATACTAATGCAATTAGTTTATTCCAGTCCTATCCTGAAGATTGCTTTCTTCATACTCTGTATCCTGTCGACCCTTGGGTGTTTCTGTAACGGGTCACTATAACCGTCCGCGTCCTGAGGAAAAGAATGTATATCCTGGTGTGCTCCAGTCTCGAGAATGACTACAATAATAATATACACCTTTTCCAGTCTAAGACTTGGGTGGCAGAGGCTTGACCGGCCACTCGTAGTTCCTCCTAAAACCACATTGAAACTGCCATTCGCCAACACCAACAATTTCAGTCCTTTCCTCCTCTCCGTCCGGAATAACCATCTCACAGACCGCCCCATACGGTACAGCAACTCTGATCGTAATCTTCTCTTCTACCCCTTTCACTTTCTCCGTCTCCCAAGAGCACGAAAGCCTTCCATACGGCGTCTCATGCTCCGCTCTCGCACTCGTAATCTCTCCCCCAATCGCTGGCCGAACGCGACATCGCCGCCAACCAGCCTCAATACTCTCCAGCCCTGCCACCCTCTCGTACAGGAACCGCGCAATCGCTCCAAATGTATAATGATTGAACGAAGTCATTTCGCCCGGATTGATCGACCCGTCTGGTAACATGCTGTCCCAGCGTTCCCAGACTGTAGTA
The DNA here is from genome assembly GCA_004849945.1 of Aspergillus ochraceus. Taxonomy (NCBI): domain Eukaryota; kingdom Fungi; phylum Ascomycota; class Eurotiomycetes; order Eurotiales; family Aspergillaceae; genus Aspergillus; species Aspergillus ochraceus. The sequence continues at coordinate 436,841 of SSOS01000001.1, read as the reverse complement.
GCGCCCATCGTAACGGGATACAACCACGACGGACACGTGCGTTCTGTCAACATCGCATACGCAACCTGCGCATGGCCTGTGCGGAGCAAGGCTTCGCAGAGAAACGGCGTCCCTGCGAACCCGGTCCCAATGTGGAAATTGTTCTTGCGGACGAGTTCCACGAGTCGGGATCCGGCTCGGGTGCGTTGCGCTGGCGTGAGAAGGTCAAAGTAGATGGCTAGCGTGTAGGCTGCTTGGGAGTCCGAGGCGATGCGTCCGTTCGGGGTTACGTATTCGGCTTGGAATTGTTCTCGGGTTAATACTGCGTCTAATGAGTACATCTTGGCGTCCTCGGGCTTGTCTAAGATGGTGGCGATTCGAGAGATGAGGTCTAGACTGTGGATGAGGAATGCGTTGGACACCATTTTGGCGTCTGTCAAGCCTTTCCAAGGAGCGTCGGGAGGGGCGGCAGGATCAAGCCAGTCCTGGATGTTGTATTAGTTATGCATTGCTGCGAATGAGAGTGAAATACGAACACCGAGCTGAAAGATGCTTGTGTCCCAGAGATGGGTGGCGCCCGTCTTGTTTCTCGGAAGTGTCTTCATCCACGTCGCCATGCTTTTATACTGCTGCAGGAGAATATTTCTGTCTCCAGTTTCTTGGTATAAAGCCCACGGCGCTAGGATGGTGACATCGTGCCAGATCGCGCACGGCTTTCGACGACACCAGATGGGATCAGGAAGCGTGGCGTTCGGAGTCACCATCGCGGGAACCCCGTCAAGCACTTTCTGATCATGCTCCACGTCAACCAGCCAATTTCGTAGCATACCGAAACAGTCAAAAATCAGATTGGCCGTGGGAGCAAATAAGGCCAGATCGCCAGACCATCCGAGTCGCTCGTCACGCTGGGGACAGTCCGTTGGCACCGACAGGAAGTTTCCTCGCATGCCCCATTGGACGTTCTGATAGAGTTGGTTGAGCAGCGGGTCCGAACAGGAGAATGAGCCGGATGGCTTCATATCTGTATGGCAGACCACGGCCTCTGTAGAGCTCTCGAGATCAATATCGCTGCTCCACCCGTCGACCTGCGCATACCGGAAACCGTGAAACGTAAAGCGTGGCTCGTACACCTCACCATTATGACCACCTTTGAGCGTGTATTCGTCGACCGCTTGGCAGATCCGCAACGGTCTCACACACAGTTCATCCTTCTCCAGCACCTCTGCATGAGAGAGCGTGATGCGATGACCGCGCGGACCCTTGATATTCTTCAACCGGACATACCCAACCAGATTCTGTCCAAAGTCCAATACCATATTTCCAGACGGAGTAATCAGTTTCTTCACCGGCTTGATCACTTCGATCCGCCGAACAGGCTCGCCATACCCTGTTGTCAGCTCCACGATATCCGGCAATGGTTCCATGCGAAGAACAGGCTCCCAATTTCCATTAGTACATCCAACAGAAGACCACTTCCCAATCTCCAATCTAGCATCGTACTTCTCCCCATCATAAATCTCCGCCTTCTGAATTGGACCCTTCGTTACCCGCCACGACCCGTCCGTGACAAGGCGCTCGACATGCCCGTCCTCAGATACAATCTCCAACTGCGCCAACAACGCAGTATGCGGTCCCCAAATATTGCGATGTCCGCCTTCAAACCCAATGCGACCGGAAAACCACCCTTCTGCAACGCGGACCCCGATACAGTTATCTCCGTTAGTCAACAGGTCTGTGATGTCGTATGTCTGGTACTGCAGTCGGGCATCGTACGCTGTCCATCCCGGGGGTAGGAAATGGTCTCCCACGCGGTGGCCGTTTACCTCAGCTTCGTAGACCCCCTGGGCGGTGATGTAGAGTCTTGCTTGTGCGATGGGTGCGGAGGTCGAGAACTCTCTGCGATAGAGTTGTTCTGGATCGGCGGTCCTGGTGCCTGGTCCCCAGGGCGCAGCGATACGGTCGCATTTTTGCCAATCTGTGCGCGACAGAAGACCGCTCTCTAGGAAGGCTGGGTCACTCCATGCTGTGGTTTGGCCGGTGGTGTCCCAGGCGCGAACCCGTGCCGTGACTTTCTGGCGGGATTGCAAGGGGTGAGGATCTGGCCATGGCACGAGGCGAGAGGAGGATGAGTCCACGCGATATGTCGACTTGGAAATTGATTTAGAAGGTAATGATTTTCGTGAGACCTCTAGCTCGTAGCCTGCTTGTTGGAAGTTGGATGGAACATCGCGGAAACGCCAGGAGAGCCGCGGTTGGGTGTCTTGCACGCCCAGAGTATTGGGTGCGTGGTAGTGCTCGAATTGAAGATCTGTAATTGTAGGCATGACTCTTGTTATTGTATTGAGTGAGATATTTAGAGAGAAAACGAGTAAAAGTAACGCACTCTTTGAAAAACCGCGAGTGGGAAGTAAGTGGGAATGCGCCCACCCATAGAGGGCGACGTCCCCGTGGCCCCGTCGGGGTACAATACCCCGATCTCTGGGGATGAAACATCGCCGGATACAAGATTGGATACCTTCAAATGCCGACGGCAGAATAAGCAGCTCCACTAAGACATAAGGCTCTCGGAGGTTTAGTCGGAGGTTTTGGAAATCTTCCAGTTCTGCTCAGGTTAACTCTGACTTCACTGATTGAGCAATAGCTATATAACCAATCAAGCCTGAATAATTCCTCTCGAATCTGGGAGTATCTGGTTATTTCCAAGTTACGTCGAATACTTGTCCTCAGAATCTTTAAATTCCACAGCCAAAATGAACGTGAACATGTTCCAAGCTGGCGACAATGTCGCCGCCACCGACCACTCTGACATCGACAAACTTCCTGTCGAGGAGCTTCCTCTTCCTCCCGACTTTGTCTGGGGCGGCGCAACCGCCTCATATCAGATTGAGGGTGCGGTGACTCAAGATGGCCGTGGTCCATCCATCTGGGACATGTTCACACATCTGGAGCCGTCCCGAACGAACGACGAAAATGGTGATATTGCCTGCGACCACTACAACCGCGTGTCGGAAGACGTGGATCTAATGGCTTCATTCGGCGTTGACGTCTACCGTTTTTCGATTTCTTGGTCGCGCATAGTTCCCCACGGAGGACGCAGTGACCCTGTCAATAATGAGGGAATCGCGTTTTATAATCGCCTCATTGACTCTCTTCTTGCGAAGAATATCGAGCCTGTTGTTACCTTGTATCACTGGGACGCGCCAAAAGGAATTTACGACAGATATGGTGCGTTCTTGAACACCGTCGAGTTCAAGGCTGACTTTGAACGCTACGCTCGTGTCTGTTTCTCGCACTTTGGCGACCGAGTGAGGAAATGGATTACGTTCAACGAGCCGTACATTATCTCTATCTTTGGTCATCATACCGGCGTCCTGGCTCCTGGTAGAAACTCCTCCAATGGCGGAGACTCGCGCACCGAGCCCTGGATAGTAGGACACACTCTGATCGTTTCACACGCATCGGTCGTGCAGATCTACGCGTCGGAATTCCGGCCCTCCCAGAATGGAACGATCTCGATCGTCTTAAATAGTCATTTCTACGAGCCCTGGGACCCAGACAGTCCGATTCATGTCGACGCTGCGCAAAGTCGACAGGAATTCTACATTTCGTGGTTCGCGGACCCCATATTTCTCGCAAAGGATTATCCAGCTTGTATGCGCGAGTTTCTCGGCGATCGACTTCCCCGGTTCACGGACACCGAGCGCACCTTACTCCGCGAAACGGCCCATCTCAACACGTTTTACGGTATGAACCACTACTCCACTAAGTTTGCCCGCGCGCTCCCCGACCCCCCCGCACCCGACGACTGCGCGGGTAATATCGAAGAAGGACCCACGAACAGTCGGGGCGAGGAAGCGGGTCCGATGTCGGGGATGGCATGGCTTCGTGTAGCCCCGTATGGTTTCCGAAAACTGTTGAACTGGGTGTGGAAGAGATACCAGCTGCCGATTATTATCACCGAAAATGGGTGTCCGTGTCCTGGGGAGAGTGAGATGAGTAAAGAGGAGGCGCTGGATGATCAGTTCCGCGTGAGGTATTTCGGACTCTATTTGGATGCAATCTCGAGGGCTGTCTATGAGGATGGGGTACAGGTGACGGGCTATTATGCTTGGAGTTTGATGGACAATTTTGGTAAGTTGGACTCCTTCCTGCTGATGTGCGTTGTGGATACGAAGAGGGTGGTGCTAATTGTTGGCAGAGTGGTCGGCTGGATACGGTCCGAGGTATGGTATTGCGCATGTGGATCGGGCGACGCTCGAGAGGACACCGAAGAAGTCTGCATGGTACCTGAAGAAGTCTTTCGATGAGCGGAGGGCGAAGGGGAAGAGCATTGCTTGAGAGAACCTAGAGCTAGGGGACATAAAACGGGAATAGGCTTGCAATCTTAACGTGTTTCTCTCATTATGGCTACTGTACGTAGTATTATCTATGAGAGACAGATACCTGAATGAAGCCCAACCTTTTCGCGAGGAATTACATACCCCTGCTTTACCAGTTTCTAGTTCTATATGTTCACCCGGGTCGAATGAAGCAAATCACATCTTCCCCGCGGCCAACACGTCCCTGATTCTTGGTCTTCAACATCCAGAATGCAAATCGTGACCCTTTCCATTAAGAGTATAGTTTTCGAAGTGTGGCGTTCCACAATTCATCATGCTCATTGGCTAGTATGGAAATCGACCGGGATGCGGATCCTAGCGTCCTCCTAGTAGCATCTCTGCGCTTCTATCCAACAGCCTTGATATCTCATAGATGCGGCAGTTACCACATGATATGCTCTTGCTCTCAAGCTCTCCGGCTCTTCTCAATTGGTCCGGCCTTCTGTGTCCTTTTGGAGAATGAGAATTGGTTATTCCCCCGGATCCAGACCCCTCTATGCCGCCTAGTCCCTACCACTTCGTATGATATTAAGACTAGCCTAAGGATTAGACGAAGAGAAAATTTGCCGCAATGTTACACTCGGTTATTGCATATCCCCATGGGGAATGACGGTAATTGAACCTTTCTTTGGGGCCACGTATATTTGGCAACTGGGGCTTAGTCCGGCTTGAGCCGGACCTCGGACGTAGGGTGTGGTCAGCAGGAATAAGCTGCGGGTGAATGTGCATCCTATGCTTGCCACAGGTTAGTAGTAGGTTCATGAAAGAGTATCTGTCTCTTTGTTTCCAAAGCCTTTTAGAAGAAACCGTCGTTATATATTGCCACATAAAAAACTGGTCAAACTGGTCAAAACTTCTCTCGTGGTCTATCAAATACACTGATAAGTGTGGACGCACCATGGCCTTAAGCTCTCTGCCATTCGGACTGTAATCGCCCGGTTTATTCCCACTCTTGAATGCTCTGGCTAAATCACCAACCTTAGGCTAAACTCCTGCCTTTGTGCCGAGCATGCTACGTTGGCCCATGTTCATCTTTCTATTGGACAAGTGGAGAATCCGGGGATCCCAGACATCAGCATTCCCTACCAGAAAGTATTGTGACCTGCTATATCCAGCTACCTCGCTTCCTTTTGCCTTCCCAATACTCCGGCCTAAGCTACCCCGAAGCGAAGGAAAGACGCTATAGCAGCTAAGACGAGGTGGCTCTGCCAGAGTTTGATCAAACCATGTCCTCGTGTTCAATCCACAGATCAAACGCCGACACCTTATTGATATACTGCCCAACACTTACCAGGCCTGCCATAAGTCTGTATCACACAGGTTAGCCAGTCATCATGAAATTAAATCTCCATCCCTCCGTGAAGGCTCCGCCTATCGAACATGTCGAGTCTGTACACGGGGACCTCAAAGCGTCAAATGCGGAATTCAACGCGGCCGCAAAAGGCCAAGCAACCTCCGGATACGAAACCCTTGGGATCATTGAAACAGTGAAGAAGTTTAAGATATGTACGGCGGTTTGTTTCGCTATGGCCTTTAGTGCCGCGACGGATGGGTATCAGATTGGGTTCGTGCATCCACCCAATTGCCCCACACACAAAACCGCTCTAGTGGCACGGATTACCTGTTGACACATGTTTTACACAGCATCAACGCCAGTATCATCGCCAACTCCGGATTCGTGGATCGTTTCGCAACCGAGATAGGCAAAGATGGCTCTCCGGCCCTCGCGTCTCCCATCCTCAGCGGCTGGAGCTCCATCATGTCTTGCGGTCAGATTCTTGGCATGACCAGTCTCGCCTTCATATCTAGTCGCTTCGGCCGCAAAGTGGCTATGTATTTATACTGGCTGATCCTCGTCGGGAGTGTCATCGCCGAGTGTCTCGCCAAGTCATGGCCCACGTGGCTAATTGCCAAATTACTTGCCGGGATGGGCGTTGGCGGCGTGCAATCTACCGTCCCGACTTATATCTCCGAGGTAGCACCTATTCGGATCCGTGGTGGCCTGTTGATGTGCTATAGTCTCTGGTGGACGCTGGGGTCGTTCTTTGCTCAGGTGGCGTTACAGCATCTTTCGCATACCCATCCGGGCAATTACCTCACGCCGATCAATACACAGTGGGCGCAACTCGGTCTCATGCTCATTATCTATATCTTCGTTCCAGAGTCCCCTGCCTGGTGCGTCAATGTCGGGAAGTACGAGCGGGCAAAGAAACAACTCCGCACGCTCTACCGCGGCGTGACCGACTACAACCTCGAGCAACAATTCCATGTCATTGTGTTATCTGTCGAACACGAAAAAGCCGTCGCTGTCCAACAGCGCCGCGAGAAATGGTATAACATTTTCCGCGGTACGGATGGTGTCCGCACTCTCATCTCCCTCTGGACGAACCTCTCGCAGCAGTTCATCGGACTGACCCTGTTTGGCACATTCGGGACATATTTCTTTCAGCAGACGGGACTGGAAGATCCGTTTAAGATTAAGGTCATTACATCGTCGATACAGATTGGGACTGTCTGCGTGCTGATTCTGGTGGCTGATCGCGTGGGACGACGCATCTTGGCTTGTTCTGGAACTACTCTGTCGTGGCTTTCTTGTCTTGCGATTGGTGTTATTGGCGTTGTGAAGAGTAGCAATGTTTCGACTTACGTGTTTGTCTTGTTCGCTTGCTTTTGGAGTATGTGTCCTTTCCCTTCCATTTCCCCTCTTTTCCCATTCTTTCCCCAACGTATCTCTGCTTGTCTAACACCATAATGCTAACGTGACTATCTATGTAGATGTCGGACTAGCAGCAAACGGCGCCACCGGATGGGGATACATCGGCGAGATCTCCTCCCAGCGTTTGCGCCCCTACACCGCTGGATTCGCGGCGGCAGCGACATGTGTGATTGGCGTGGTGATGAATGTCCTCGTGCCATACATGACGAACGAGAACAAGTGGAACTGGGGACTCAAGACGGGTTGGTTCTACGTGGGTGTCGGGTTCCCATTTACTACAGGGATGTGGTTTTTGATTCCAGAGACAAAGGGGTATGGTCTCTCTCTGGTTGATTTTTTTTAATGCCTAACATATGTTTGGGAATGACGTGCGCTGACTGATTTAGCCGATCTGCTGCTGAGCTGGACGAGTTGTTTGAGAGAAAGGTGAAGCCGTGGCGGTTTCATAAGACGGAGACGGCTACACAGACGCTGGTGCAGATGAATAAAACGAGGAAGTGACAGGCTAGGTCCGATTAGTAGGGGTATATCGGCATATTGATATGGCCTGATATCTAGGGGTGCGGTGGTAGCATAATAAATTTATATCCTAATCCCTGCAGTGGGCCTTGGAGACCACACTGAACAATAAAAAAAAAGTCCCAGAAATTCATAAACGTATAAAACAACCGACTGAACACGTCAGCCAATCCTCCAAAGCATTCTAGCGAGGAAACATCCTTAAACAACCTCCTTATGTATACTTGACGACGCCCTCTTCTTCTCATCCACGTCCATGGTCTCGACGGCCTTGCTTCCCTCATAGTCAGGCCCATCAAAGATGACTGCCATCTGCTCCAGACTGTATCCCCTCGTCTCTGGGTAGTAGAAATAGGCAGTCAAGCCAAACACCATCAAGACGACGATAAATACAATATAGTATTTCCAGGCAATCTTCTCCAGAGCAATGGGGTTCACGAAGGTATTAAAGAAGATGGCGCAGATGGCGGCCACCCATGTCACTGTGAGACCGCGGGAGCGGAGACGGAACGGCCAAATTTCGCAAGGGTATCCGGTGAGGAAGGGAGTTCTATTCGATTTTGGCAGGTTAGTGACTGACTCGAAAGGTAGATGGAAATAATTCACTCGGGGTATACTTACAAAGCGATACAGTATCCGGCAAAGAAGGTGAAAAGAAACGGGATGACAGCAGCACCTGTGCCCTTGTGGCCGGTTTCAGCGAAGGAGCCCGAGAGCGCTGTGACTAGTACGAAGCTGACGAACATGGTACCCGCGGAGGCCATGAACAGAGCGCGTCGACCGAGTCGGTCACTCAGGAAAGCACCCGTCGTGGCAAAGATTAGATTCCACATTTGCATACACGCAGAGATGAGGGTTTGGTCTCGGACGCTGGTGACGCCCACGGTATCAAGAATCAAGGCCAGGTAGTAGGAAACGACACCGTTACCAGCCCATTGAGAGAAGATGCCGAGTGTGATGGAAATCATCAATCTTCGACGGTTTCCAGGTGTCTTGACCATCTCCATGTAGCTAGAGCTGCTATGGGCCTCCTGTTCACTCCGGATTGCCGCCGTGATTTCTGTAAACTCAGCCGCAACTAACGCCGACGACTGATCGCCCGCAGCGTGGTGCTTGACCAGTATGTCCTTGGCTTCCTCCTCTCGTCCAACAGATATCAACCATCGAGGGCTTTCGGGTGCGAGCAGGAATCCAGGGAGGGCGACCAGTGGCACGAGAACCTGCAGAAGAGACGGCAAACGCCATGACCATGATGAAGCGTAGGTTCGCGAAGCGAAGATAACCCACCCCGCAACCGTTCCGCCTACATACCAGCCTGACATGAAGAGCGAGCTAACGATACTGCGATGGTCCGGGTAGGCAATTTCGTTAATGAGAAGAGGAACGGCGTTTCCGAACATGGCCGAGGCAACACCGACAAACAGTCGAGCCATCATGAAAGCTATATCATTGTTTGCGGCAGTCTGGAGAGCGCAGCCGAGGGCCAGGAACAGATATCCCAGATAGACACCAGGCTTTCGACCCCAACGGTTCGCAATCCACGCAGCCGTCGGGTATCCAATTCCGGATCCTAGCCAGTAGATACCGTTTAGCCATCCCAGCCATGGACCAGTTGGAGTATCCATGAATTCATTCCATTGGTCCAAGGCTTGCAGACCGTTCATGAGAGTGCCGTCGAAGCCGTTTGCCGATGAGAACATTACCAGCGACAAGATGATGAAGTTGAGATAAAGAAGGTGCTTCTGACGATACCATGCTGAGCCTGGGGGGGTAGAAGCAGCGACATGGCTGTCTCCAGCATTTTCAACACCTTCCTTGGTTGCAGCACCCATTTTGAGATGCTGGAGAGAGTAGTAAAGGAAATCAGATAGAATGAGTCGCAATCGTGCAGCCAAAGTCCAAACTTTCAGAACTAACCAGGGTGGTGTGACTGCAGGCCACTACTTATGCTCGTCATCACAGCCGATGTAATATCCCGACTCTTTGCCGTAGGATCAAACAGCAGGTTAGTCCCGGTCTCTAGTTTAACAAATCGGGACAAATCAGATGATCAAGCCTTAGCATCCACCCGAATCAGTGAAGCCATTAACAGTCATCCCGAGCCCCCGCGAACCCGGAAAGTCGGGGAAATGAAACAAGCTGTGGAGATTCGGGGGAAGTTTGTGGGGGGAGACACGGCGGAGAAACGGAGAAAAGGAGAAAAGGAGAAACGGACATCAAGATTTTGGGACTTCCTGGCCAGCGAGAGTGAGAGCTGGAGACTCCGTTGGATCCACTCGGCACGGTGGGTCGCCGGGGTAGGTACGGAGAAGAAGTGTAGAAAACCACGAGGGGCAGATGGGAAAGAATATTTAGCAGGTCGTCCTGCCTGCGAGAATGGCTCGATAATTGCCATTGCCCTCTTCAGCCAGCTTGGAAATTATCTGGGAATCATGTCGTTCGAAATTCACCCAGATTTCCAGCATATTGCCGGGGCTGACCTGGACGAGCTGCTGAAGCAGCTCACTTTAGACGAAAAAGTCGCCCTTTTGACAGGTAACAAAAAGCTTTCAACTCCGTTTTCCCAAGCCTAATGCTAATTTGGATCTTGTATCGTTGTTCAGGCTCCGACTTCTGGCACACCGTCCCGATCCCGCGACTGAATATCCCTTCGATTCGACTCTCCGACGGTCCCAATGGCGTTCGGGGCACGAAGTTCTTCGGCAGCATTCCGTCGGCCTGTCTTCCGTGCGGCACAGCAATTGGCGCTACTTTCGACCGAGACCTCGCGCTAAAGGTCGGTCATTTGTTGGCTGATGAGGCCAAGACCAAAGGCACGCATGTTGTCTTAGGCCCGACTATCAACATCGCCCGAGGTCCTCTGGGTGGACGAGGATTTGAATCCTACTCGGAGGATCCCGTCCTATCGGGGATCTTGGCCGGTCATTATTGCACTGGTCTTCAGGAAAAAGGCATTGTGGCAACCTTGAAACATTTCGTATGCAATGACCTAGAGCATCAACGCATGGCCATCAATTCAATTGTTACCGATCGTGCCATGAGGGAAATCTACCTTCTTCCGTTCATGATCGCGATTGCACAAGGAAAGCCCGATGCCATTATGACGGCGTATAACAAGGTGAATGGCACACATGCAGCGGAGAACCCGACACTTTTGAGAGACATTCTCCGAGGAGAGTGGGGATGGGAAGGGTTGCTCATGAGCGACTGGTAGGAAACCCAAGCCAACCGATTTGTCTACTTGTTCTCTGATACTATATCGCAGGTTTGGTACCTACAGCACCTCGGAAGCAGTCTTGGCCGGTCTTGACCTTGAGATGCCCGGCCCAACGCGTTGGCGTGGCGGCGCATTGTCACATGCGGTCACGGCCAACAAAGTGCCAATGGCCTCTCTTAATGCCCGAGTTCGGGCTGTTCTGGAATTGGTCCAGAAGGCGGGTCGCTCAGGCGTCCCGCAGAATGCACCGGAAGGACAACTGAATCGGGCAGAGGATCGACGCCTTCTAAGGAAGATCGCAGCCGAAGCGATTGTGCTGATGAAGAATGAAGACAATATCCTCCCCTTAAACAAGACGAAGAGGGTTGCAGTTATCGGTCCCAATGCGCAGGTTGCATCATACTGTGGAGGTGGCAGCGCAGCCTTGAACCCCTACGAGGCCGTTACCCCGTTTGACGGTCTTTCTGGATCTGCGGAGGGCGGCGTGAACTTTGCTCAAGGTGTCTATGGCCACCAGAATCTGCCTCTCCTCGGAAAACGGATGCACGCCATGGATGGCCAGACAGGCTTCACGCTGAGGGTTTACAATGAGCCTCCAACTGTTCCCAACCGTCGTCTTCTCGAAGAGCGAGTTGAGACAGACTCGAACTTGTTCTTTATCGACTACAACCACCCCGAACTCCAGCATGTATGGTATGCCGATGCTGAGGGATATTTCACCCCCACGGAGAGTGGCGTCTATGACATCGGTCTCTGCGTGCAGGGAACAGGAAACCTGTACATTGACGGAGAAATCAAGATCAATAATACGGATGTACAAACCCCTGGAACGAGTTTCTTGGGCACCGGTACCGTGGAAGAGACTGTGGCAATGCAGCTCGAGGCTGGAAAATCGTATCACATCCATATCCAGTGGGGATGCGCCCGAACGAGCACTTACAAAGTTGCGGGTGTGGTAGACTTCGGTCACGGCGGGTTCCGCTTCGGTGCCTGCAAGCAACTTGCCCCTGCAGATGGAATCGCGCAAGCGGTTCAGCTCGCAAGAGAAGTTGACCAAGTCGTTCTGGTTGCTGGATTGAGCGCTGAATGGGAGTCGGAGGGAGAAGACCGCTCCAGCATGGCGCTGCCTCCCCACACTGACGAGTTAATTTCTCGTGTCCTAGGGGCAAATCCCAACACCGTCGTTGTCATTCAGAGCGGAACGCCGGTTGAGATGCCTTGGATTCGTGAGGCGAAGGCGGTCCTCCACGCATGGTATGGAGGCAACGAAACGGGTAACGGTCTGGCCGATGTGATATTCGGCGATGTCAATCCGGTAAGCATCTTGTCCGCTATTTGGAGCTATATGGCTAACTTTCACGGTCTGCAGTCCGGCAAGCTTCCTCTCACCTTCCCTGAAAAGCTCAAGCACAACCCCACGTTTTTCAATTTCCGCTCTGAAGGTGGTCGCGTGCTTTATGGAGAGGACGTGTACGTCGGATACCGATACTATGATACGCTAGAGGTTGAGCCATTGTTCCCTTTCGGCCACGGCCTCTCCTATACCACGTTTGAGCTGTCAAACCTGCAACTCAAGAAAGAAACTGACAAGGATCTGACTGTGGCATGCACATTAACAAACACAGGCTCCCGATCGGGAGCTGAGGTGATTCAGGTCTACGTCGCTCCTGTAACACCTCCCCTGAAGAGACCGCTCAAAGAACTGAAAGCATTCAGTAAAGTGACCTTAGAGGCTGGACACTCCCAAACAGTGGAAATCCCACTGGATCTTGTGCGAGCAACCAGCTACTGGGATGAGTACACCAACAGTTGGTGTAGCCACAGCGGGACATACAACATTATGGTGGGAACAAGCAGTCGCGGGGTCTTCCTCGAGGGTTTGGTGGAGCTGGGCGAGACGTCCTTCTGGGAAGGACTTTAAAACGCTCTTAAGCGATGTGATGTGCACAATGCATAATTCTCATAGACTTCAATCACTATGTATTCGATCCGTGTCAACCCAGGACTGTAGATGTATCGTATTCACATTTTCGCTGCGGTCAAGACGCGCCAAGATATTGCTGGAATGCTGAAGGTATTCGGTGGCACGTTGCGCTTCAGGGGCGTCGGGGTGAAACGGGCACGCAAGGAGACTAGCAGCGATATCACGCACCTTGTAAGCGAGATGCAAACCGTTGGCCTCCAGATTCACCTGTGGCAAACTGTGTAGCACGAAAAAAAGCTGCCGACAAAGCTCTTCTCTTTCCCGCCAGAGTGTCTGAGGATCCATGACTGCTACCTCATGCTCTAACATCGTCGGCTGTACTGAGTGGTACCGAGACTGCGCTGCCTCCAGTTGGTCCAGCAATAGACTCTGGACCCACAGGTGCGTGACATGCAAATTTGCTCTCATTGTCGCAAAACCAGATCGAATCCGATCGGCGTCGCTAACGGTAGGGATGTCGCCATCCATCGGCATCCAGGGTCGTAAAAGTGGTGGTATGTCATCTAGTATAAACTTCAATGTATGCAACTGGTCCCGTATGTATGTTATTTCGATCCCCGGATCGCGAGCTCGGCTGCAAGGACAGGGCTCATCCTTGGGTTCTTTCAGACGAGGGTTTCGAGCAGCGGCCCAGAACACACGAGAGTTGAGGTTTAGTCCAGCAACAAAAGAAGGGATCGAGGTACAAGGTGTTTGGATCTCATCTTCGAATATGAACTCATCATCAACTTCAGCGGGCATAAGATCATCGGGATTCAGCGAATGCAACTGGTAGTGATCCAAGTACGATAATCGCTCTCCGAATATGTTCTGTAACTGTCCATGTCTGTGTGGCACGAGTCAGGATCCAGCTTTCCAAGAAGATGGCAATATCTTACATGAAAGCGTAGAATACGAGCCAGAATCCCTTCTTTCGCAGCTGAGTCTCCACGTGGTTCAGACCAGCATACTCCGAAGCCTTATGTAGGTTTAACATGCGCGCCAGCTGCATCGCCTCTGCCTGCAACATGCGAGACCAATTATGATCCCCAAGCTGCATGAAAGCAGCGCAGAAAAGATAAGTTGTCGCAAACTTCTGGAAATTGATCTGCTGAAAGTGATCCGGAGTGCGAAGTCCCATGGCTTTCTGATAGCAAGCCCAGACCATTTCTCTCCGCGAACAGAATGGCAACGGAGGACAATTAGAGCGGTATTCACTAAATCTGCTGGGCATTGCCGCCACAATGTTTGCCGCCATTGCAATCAGGAGGACGAGAAATCCAGGGTCGTCACAATCACGGTCCTCCTCCAAGCGGCGTTGGAAGGACGGCCGATGGACAACCGGAATGACAGGATACATGTACTCTAGATAGTCCTGTACAATCCGCTTCAAAAGCTGCCGCTCACAAATGTCGTCTGTGGGATAGGTACGCAAGGGGGTGGGTACAACATTCCCATCCTGCAGTGAATGCACGCTATGGTCGCTAGTGGGAGTATGCGGACCGTGTCCACTTGCTGCAAGGCTTGCTGCATGTCAGCGGAGCTCATCTATCAAAAAGACCAATCTCACCGTTTCTTGGGGCCCCGGACCTTTGCGGGCATTAGAAAGGTGCATGGTCGATTTAAGCGCTCACAACGGCCACAACAGGCAGCGACGCCAGACTCGGTCCGGACTAGATGGCATTTTACTTTGCGTTTCCGGCATGTATCACAGGCCTGGATAGTGAGATCAGTCCGGAGTGGCCGGCTTTCTAGCTCCTGAGACATCTCAGCCTCGTTCGAGTCGTGCTTTGACGGCGACGATGCAAGGTTGGGGATGATTGCCTGACTGGAATCTACTTCGGCCCCCTGCCGTCTCCGGTATCTTCCGGTCACGTGTCGTCGTTTGTTGCGATGGCTGACTAATGTCCGTCGATCTTGCAAACAATAACTACAAATGGGTTGAATAGTTACAGTGATCACAACATTGCCCACTGTACAGCTTCTCTACATGATTGCTTTGTATCTTTCCCTCCGCTTCCTCCTTACTTGTAGAATAAACAATTTTACTCTCAGGTATTTCTGGTTTTTTTCCTAGTTTCCCTACCCCTACTCGAGCTTGAACTATTCACCCCGGAACACCTGTCACTGTTATATATCTTTCCGCGATACCAGACATCAACAGCATGAAATGAGCATCCAAGGCGAACCATGTACTTCCGACAGGCAAAATAAAGGCAAGTCTACAAAGCCTACAAACTAAGCCTTCCTCCACGTTCGGGCCTCAGCTCGAGAGCATGCTTGCGGGTCCGCGGGAACTCATGAACCTCAACCGGTCCGCGCAAGATCTCTTGGGCGAGGACCCATGGCCGGGTAGAAAGTACGAAGAGTAGAAAGCGTAACTGGCGTCCGCTGAGGAATGGAAACGAAAGGAGATGAAATCGACGAATTATTGCGACAAAATGCGATTATTAGAGCCAGCTAAGCTAGAGAGAAGGCCGTTTCCCTAACTCTTTGATTACTAATTCAAGGATGGAATTGATATTCGGTTTGCTATAGAAGTACATCGAGGAGATCAGTTTTGACTGCAGAACGTTAGTTTAGAACATTATGGGTGGGATAGGGGTCCGACTTGATGCTAGGGGATGGCGAGGATGATACCATTGCAGGGCTCAAGGGGCTCAGGGTATCAGGAGAGGTGAATGAAACCTCGAAATGTGATACCGTCGGCTTTGCTTCTGGTACCTGTCGTTCATACAGAAAGCCTCGAGGCGACACAAAGTCTGACGGGTCAATTTCCAGATGCTCTGTCTCCTCCCATTGCGTTAGGCACGTTTCCTCGCCGTTTGCCAAGCGTTGCGCATTCAGCATGACACTGTACACAATACCTTCGGAGTACGCCTCATGCCACTCATCCCCTGTGTAATAGATATCCGAGTCGCGTTCACTGGACCCAGTCTGTCTCCAGGTCCCGATCAGCGGGGGATATGGTGCAAGGCAGCGGAAATTGTCGTCTGCGCCTGTATAGTCACACATTTCTCCATACGCCACATCGACAGGTTCATTCAACGGAGCCATGGACAGCTGCGCGAGAATCTTGCGTGCGCCGTCGTATGTCACTGCATACCCTGCCGTACAAACTCCACCGACGGCGTCGAAAACCACACGGGCTTGTTGCATTTGGCTATTGTCGACTAGTAATGGGTGTTTGAAATCCGTGCGACGAGAAATGGGCGGTGCGGTTGGGTCGTCAGGTATGATGTAAAATAGTCGCTCGTCTTCTCGAGAATCTATTCCGCAGAACCCCAACCACAACATATCCCAGTCGTCGCCATAGGGAGAGGGAGTTCCTGGTGGAGTGGCAGGGCTTTTCCGCCCGCTGCGGGCCCATTTGTCCTCTTGAACTGCCCTTGTGCCGCGGGCAAATTCAAGCATCTGACTTTTAAGAGTTATATCCCAGTCCGCGTCGTCCTCGAGGATAAGTGCACTGCTAACTCTATCCGAGACGATTCTGCACATTGGATCGTTAGACACTGGGCTGCTACACACATGTCAACTTAACACTTACTGTTGCAGAACGTCCATGTGAGCGCGCCAGCATCCTAACTCAACAGGCTTCTCTCGCTCTGTTTCCCACGTCTAATCACCTGAGCACTTGGTTTACAACAGAAATTCGACTATACTCACAGCAGGGTATGCCTTCTCTGGGATTGAGTCCAACGTAACGCCCTCGACCCAGTCAAGATCTATGCCCACGAAGGATGCACCCATGGTCATCGCGTCACGCTTGTCTGTGCGGTCGCTGAACCCAATAGCAAATATCTTCTCAAACTATTCACTCTATATCTTAGCACGACCCGTTTGATAGAGAAACAGAATACTTACGCCAAGAGTGGAATTCTGAGTGTCACCGAGTTCATCCTGGGAGTCAATCACAGATCGTTGCCGGAAAGTCTCCGGACACTCCTTCAACCATCTGAGAAGAAAGGTATGATAAAGAAGAAACCCGAGCACTGCAAGGGGAAGAGATACGATGCGTCGCATGATTTCAATGCTATGTGAACTTGGAGCCAATTCGTCCTTGAATACTGAATCTTGGTGCGGATGTGGTAAAATTGGGGCTCATATTGTTAGATCAGTTTTCCTGTTGAGATACCGTTGTTGGGTGAGAAGGCAGAAAAGCTACAGATAATATTTTTCTCGGCCCCAGGGGCAGGTGCGGCTGGAACATGGCTTTTCTGTCTAGACGGGGCTTTATGAATAGTTCGTTGATCCTAGGGTTTCTATTTCGTTGGAGATGGGGGCCATAGTCGGGCGCTAATTAGAAGTCAAATTCTAGCACGGCGATAGGCAAGGACCGTTAAGGCGATCAACCCCAGAAGCACGCCATTAAAAAGACACTTTTAGGATGCCGTGGTTGTTTTGCCCCATGTCATCCAAGCTTCAGCTTACTGTCTCAGATTTCTCAATCTCTGACACCTGCTGACATCTAGTCTAAAGCGGCCCCCAATTTTGGCCGTCCGCCCATACCCGAGTCCCTGAACTTACTCCGTAGGGCGGCGCTGGACAGGTTCCGAGTTTTCGGACCCCAAAGTCGTCCAAATTTGATCAAACAATGAGATTCCTGCACTATGTTAGCATTGTCAGGTCGCTAGTCACTTTATTGTAAAAGGGGCATCATATTGTCGTCAGGTATAGCTGCCGAGCCCTTTTATACTAGAAGAGGCCCTTTACAAAGAGCTAAGAATATACCTGACTCCTTGGGTACCTGACCTATCTTATCGCTTAAATGAAGTCCCTTCTATTCCGTCTGAGATCACTCCATGCGAACCGAGCTGCCGTGTTCTATGCTGGGTAAGACAGTACTCTTTCCCGAATTAGGGCTACATCGCCCCCGTGATTCTAACCACACCCATACACAGTCTTTGGATGTCACTCAATGTCGTAGTGACGTTATACAACAAGCATGTTCTGACAACATTCAATTTCCCAATCATCCTCACGACATGGCACCTGGTAGTCACCACGCTAGGTGTCAAGCTCTTGGCTATGACAACGCCATTAGGGGATGATCTAGCAGAATGCACTAGCATGCGCGATCACTTCCCGTCCATTTTACTGGTCGGACTGGCATTTTCCTTGAATCTTATCCTGAACAATGCAGCATTCGCGTATCTAAGTGTCGCATTTATCCAAATGTTCAAGGTACGCTCACACCCAGAGGGTCTAGCTCCCGTCCAGTACTGATGTATCTTAGACAATTAGCCCTGTCGTTGTTTTTCTGGCCGGGTGCCTCACTGGCCTCTACTACATGCACGCTCGCGTGCTTCTAGTCGTCTGTACAATCTGCATCGGGGTAACTCTCTCCTCCTACACGGAATCTAACCCAAACCTAATCGGGATCATCATGCTCTGCGGCGCTATGGCCTTCGAGGCTGTCCGCCTGCTCCTCGTTGAGATCCTTCTCTCATCACGCAAAGAAAGCCTCACCCCCTTCCTTTCTCTCTACTACTTCAGCCCAGTCTGCGCAGCTTTCTGTTGTATCTTCGCTGTCCTCTGCGAGATTCATCGATTTTCGCTCACCGCAGTCGGAACCACAGGTTTTTGGACGCTGCTCGGAAGCGCAATTACTGGTTTCATGTTGAACGTCTCGGCCGTGCTACTGATCAGCCGGAGCTCGGCGCTGACTTTATCCATATGTGGTGTCCCCAAAGCGATGGTGACCGTTTTTGCATCTACGGTGCTCCTACATGAGGTTGTTACTCCGATACAGGTGGGCGGGTTTGGAATTGCTAGTCTGGGTCTGCTGGCCTATGGTTCCTGTGACGTTAAGAAGAGACGGGGTGATGTGGGTGGGTATACTGAGCTGGTCAGTGAGAAGAGCATAGAAGATAGTATAATGGAACACAGTACATGATTCTGTTTTCTAGCTGTGTAGACGGCCGTTCCCGTTATGGGCTAACTTTATGGTCTTGACTTCCGCCGGTGGGTTGATCGAGTAGCCACGGACAGTACAACATTTCCAAGTTCAGGACCTTACGTTTGCAAGGTAAATTTATAAAGAAAACTATATCACTTCTCGTTTCTAGTTGTCACATACGACCACAGGGTGTGGAGAACAGGGCTTCCCGTCCGCTCAGCCGTACTTAAGCCACACGCCGGCCGGTTAGTAGTTGGGTGGGTGACCACCAGCGAATCCCGGCTGTTGTATGTTTTAGCTTTTGTTTTTTTTTTTTTTTTTTTTTTTTTGATTGCGTCTTTTTCTACGTCTTGTAGGACAGTTGATCTTCCAGTCGTTAGTCTGTCTATCTTATCCTACAGTTCTGTCGCGATCAAAAAAAGAACGTCTATCATTTACTTCTAGATGTTCAATTCGACTTTCAAAGGTTGGTCTTGAATTCTATATGGCTCTAAACCTTAAATCGTAGGTGACTATACGGCTTCAATCCTATGGCGGCGAGGTAGACTTGGGTATCTATTGACTATCGACTGTGGCACGAACAAGTTGATCAATTAGCTAAATGTTATTTTCTTCAATAGTGGACTAGGAGTAGTGGTGAAGTACTAGTGACTCTTTGTGTCATTGTTTACTTGCCAACTCTGGCTTGTCTACTTCCAGTCTCTAGAGTGCGGCAAACGGCTTTTAATTGTGCAATGAACCTAATCATATGGGATCATGCCGATGGCCTGCTGAGGTGGCTTGCTGATGACAGGAAGGCCATAAGGATGAAGGATGTTCCAGTCTGCCATTTACTCCTCCTTTAGAACGAAGTCGGTGGGGAGTTGGCGCGGTGTCCGGATTTAGTGCGGCAGTGTCAGGCGCCAAAATTTCGCGTTTGACACCGCCCGAGAGTTATCGGGGGATAAGGTCAGACAGTGTCAGGACTGATCTGACACCGGCTTAACCGGCTTAGCTCTACACCCCTAGAGACACAGGAGTTCGGGGTTTTTTTGCTTCCTATTCTGAGTTCTGCACCACAGACGACCTGTGTCTTGAGTTTAATTCCAGTCCTCCATGGAGAAGACGTTTTACTTTATAGATGGCATTCAGCCTGACAAAACGTCCAAGAAACTGATGCGCCGTCATGTGATGAAGGGCAAGAATTCTGGGAAAACGATCCACCGACCGTCCAGATTGCATCAGTCACACACTTCAAGACATCTGAATCTTGATCGCAGGCCCTATGTTGTTCAAGGAATGGTTGCTCCCAGTACAGTCGACAAGAAGTTCGGGGATACGATTCTCACGGGCGCCCTTGCGGCGGTGGAAGTCAACCCATGTTCCCTCAGAATCATCAACCAATGTAAGGGATACATCCGCTCGAATTGATTCCATGAGAGTTGACAATCATTCCAAGTCTTCGATTTAACCTCCGAACGACTATACCCCACTACCATTGGCTTTTCCTTATGTGAAGCCAAGCTGGTGTGGCTGCGGCTGCTCTTTACAGATGAGGCTGGTCAGTTTAGAGGAACCTCTACACCGGTATAGAACGAACCATTTTTGACCGAATCTCAGCATATCATTGCAACGTCAGTCTTATGCAGGCATGCAATGAACTATATCTAGGGGATGGTCGCAGCACAACCCAAGCATTATACCATTTATCCCAGACATTCGTCCAGATCCGAAAGCGACTTGAAAGCCGCAATGCTCTCTCTGATTCTACCATGGGCCTCATTCTATCTCTTATCACCCAGGAGCAAATTCGTGGCCAGGGCCACGCGGCCGAAGTGCACGCCAAGGGGCTACAAAGGATGGTGGAGTTGCGGGGAGGTCTCAATCGACTCGTCGGGAATCTCACTCTCGTCTTGAGAGTCTGCAAGTAAGTAGTTTATTACGGAGTCGCGAATCTCTTGACTAACTACTTGGTGAAGAGCGGACATATTGCTTTCTTTACAGTCTGGGAAGCCGACGATGTTCTTCCGAGACGGCATGGGTGAAGTATGGAAAAGACTGGCCTCGGGAGGGCATCGTCTCGACCACGCTCGTGTCATACCCTGCAGTGATTTAAATCCGTATCTTCGTGACATATTTTCAGATCTTTTGAACATATGCTGCCTACTGAATAGCAGTCCACGTCAGCCTATTTTGGATATCCTGGGTTTTGAAGAGATTTTTGTTTCCGTTTGCTATGGCCTTCTGCGATTCATTCCAATAAAAGACTCAACAGGCCGAATCGACTCGCAAGAAGCGTGCCAACTTGGTTTGCTCATGTTTATCCTGACTACGTTTTTCCAACTTGGCCGGAACCGGATTATAGAGTTCGAGGCCCTATCTCTGCGATTCCACGCTGTCCTCAATGACCCGTGCGAGACTGAGAGTGATCTCGGTCTTTGGCTTTTGGCTCTTGGTGGTATTTGGTCGTCGGGAAGCATGGAAAATGAGGTTATTGCTTTGAAGATGCTATTATTTACTCAACAGAGAGGGATCGATAGTTGGAGCCAATTTCAGGAGCGTCTCGTCAAATTTCCATGGATACATGCAGTACATGACCGGCCTGCATACCAACTATGGGCTAGAATACAAGACGGCCACTTGATTTCAAAATAATGATGACAAAGATAGCCACACCCCATTTTCCAATACATCCTACTTAGCACGTACAATGGAGTTATCACCATGCAAAGACCTGTCCAACCAACTTTTCCGAGACCTCCCAGAGCTTCTCCGCCTCTGTCGTAGACACAGCAAGGGGGTGAGCTCTATCGCTGATTTGACAGTTGTCCAGGTAAGATCCCCAATTTTCACTGTCGGCTTTTCTTTTTCTGGCACACTGCGCTAATTTGGGGTCCAGCGCAGCAACCAAACTCGTGGATGCCCCTGCGCCCAGTGATCTCGGCTTGAAAACGCCTTTTCTCAGCTCCGCGAACGTCTTTTGGTCTTCCGCTGACATATTCCTGCCTAGCTCTGTTTCAATGACCCCAGGGTGTACGGCCAGAGCCAAAATCCCATACTTGTCAAATAACCGATTATTCGCGGCGATGCCAACGAGCACATTAGCAACCTTGCTGCGGTTATAGCCATCTAGAGGAATATAGGATGCTTCTTCGATGTCGGAGCATCCACACATCGCAAACCACGCGTAATCTGGCTGTTCACCTACAGGGAGATCTTTGTTCCTCTTGTCGAAATTGATGTCACTCCAGCGCATGCCGGAGACCTGGGGCGAGGCTGAGCTTACATTGACAATTCGCGTGGCGCCCTTGGCGCTGCATTCGGCAGCTTTGATCAACTTGGGCATGATCAGACAGGCGAGGAGCCAATGTCCGAGATGATTTGTCGCAAAGTGCAGCTCGATGCCGTCTTCGCTCAGCGTGCGTTCTTGAATGCCCATTACCCCGGCACTATTGACAACAATGTCGATCATGGGCACGTCAGACCAACCCATGACCTCGGCAGCTGCGTTTCGGACAGATTGTTGACTGGAAAGGTCCACATGGAGTGCACGATAGTTTACGTCAGGAAATTCAGTTCGAAGTGCATTCATGGACTCCTGAATCTTGACGGGGTCGCGACCAGTAATAATAAGAAGGGACGGCAATTGAGAGGCCTGACAATCAGTCTCACGAGACAGTCAGCGCTTCAGGGCGACTTACAAAGGCATGAGAAGTCGACCATCCGATACCACCACGATTGACACCAGTAACTAAGACCGTCTTGCCACGGACTCCACCGTCAAACGCCTCTGCGACTTCCAGGGCTTCGGTATTCTCATTGAATTCGGGATGAGTCGTTGTAGCCATTTTGCGTTGCAATGTCTAGGGGACGGTGAGACAAGATCCGAGATCGGAAGATTAAATGCGAAAATACCGCTTGCAACAAGGGAACTAAATTATGTACTTAAGGGCGAGGGGATCATATATGTTCTTTCGGAGACATTTCCACGCCGCGCGATGACGCATACCACTTATAACGACTGTTGAGAGGCCCGATCGAAGCCAATAAGAGACTTACTGCCTCTTTTGGTCAGCGATACCCAGGTGGTACACAGCGGCCAATGGGAGATTTATTGCCTGATTGGGTTAGGGTGATCTATACTTAGCTTTCAGTCATCGTGATGGACCGCCAGTCCAAGTCATGCTCGTGTAAGTTATATCCAAGCCGGGCTATTTACACTCCTAATAGCCGACGGCTAACACGACAGCGATCTTAAAGTATCAGTTCTTTCGGAAGATTTCACACCCTCCGAACACGACCGTCCCATCCGATCGTCTTCTGGGCAAGTATTGCCGCACATTGGGAATAGTAGGTGGGGTGGCCTGACTTGCGACCTAATTATGACGTTGCATCTAGTTTTATTGATTTTGGATTATACTGAATACTGGAAGAAGTCGTACTGGTGAGAGCCTTATTCCGGTTATCTGATCTCATGCGAATACGCGCGGCCTTAATTGCTTGTTTTAATATGTATTGACTTAGTAGCCCGGAACCTAAAGGGTAAAAATAAAACAATAAGTGTTATATCTATAAGGTTGTACTTATCTATCCTTTTTGTACAAAATGTTCAGAGAACTGAAAACTTCATCTAAAAACGCTAGAGCGTCGCGTCAAAGCCGCAAGCCCGCTGGCGCTAGGATGGGTGGCTACCGACATATACAAGCTATTGTATGTTTTTACTTTTTAATGTTTATTTTGTTTTCCCATCAAACGTCAGAATGAGGTTGAGTGAACTATACGACGACATTCAGCACTAATCTAACTGTTCATCTGTAGGCGTCAATGGCATGTGTTGGATATTAGGGCTGATCGCACCCTCTATAATTTATTGACACGTTTGCGAAAGGCCCAGAACAGCCGTCTGAGCATGTTCCCTCATTCCAGAAATAAACTGTGTTATGGGCTGCAGATCAATGACTCGATTAGAAGCACTATCCCGTCTCAGAAAAACACGCGCTGTGGCATTTTCAGCCAGGGCCAGGAGGTGCAGATCGCGCCTGGCTCCATCATCATGAGGGTTCTGCAGCAGATTGCAGAAGATAGTTATGCATGCGGACATTGGGTAGAAAAGGAGGGTCCTAGAGATGATTGTCAGAAAGCGGAAAGGGGGCCAAAACGGGCTTTGGGGGATTGGTGTACCAGAAACTCGTACCACTGACACGGGCTTCGGAGTCGTCTAGACAGAGGAGTAGGGAACGGCTTGCCTCGACGGAGAGTGTGAGGCTGGATTGGAGTCCGTCTAACATTCCTCGCTCCTGTGGGGAGGTCGAGTGCCAGGCACTGCAACGACTGCTCGCGAGGTGAATCAAGTTGACGCAACAATAATAATTCATATGCGTAAGGACCATATATGTGTTTTTCGGTTTGATATGTCTAGGTGCAAACGATAGCTGTGGACGAAGGCTTTCTGGTAGAGATAATCTCCAACACTCAAGCTCTTCGTCCAGTTCGCGGATTGAGCGAAGGATGTCGACATCCGACTTTTGGAAAGCCTTATAAGAGTAGAGGGCTGTAAATGTTCGTGACTTGATTATGCTGAGACGGAGGTCGGATGGGAAGACAGGGCCGTTAATTTTGCCATCCGTGGTTTCGAGAGAGTCATCTAGACATGATTGAACGTTCTCCTTGTACGCTGGAGGAATGTCGATAATGCAATCATCATCCCTGAGACAATGCGGTTGTCCGGTGCGTAAGGACAAATCTTTGTCGAGTGTGTAGCAAAACCAGAATAGCCTGCGGAGATGTTGTTTGAGGGTTGACCGTACGGTACTATTGCAATTCACATCACCGGATAGTATGTGAGCCCCAGACGCCATTAACAGGCGCGAGGCAATAGACGTATATTGAATGGCTGTTTGTACCTCGCCTGCGAGAATACTGAGGAGCGCCTAATGTCAAACCGGGAAGTCGTCAGTCAGGTACAAGGCAAAGGCTAGCTGCAGGACCAGACAAAGGGCGGCGTACCAGAGAAATGGCAGTCTGTAACGCATCCAGGTTAAGAGGTGCCTGGATGATAGCCGGAAGAAGCTTACTCGCGTGTGCAATATAGGCATCACGGTTTATAGAAGGAAGTTGAGCACCACTAGAGCTTGAATCGAGATGATTCAGGGCGGAAACTACAGCCATAAAGCTGAGTATGCACGCTCGAGCGCTATAACACCGGTTTTGTGGCGAATTCTCATGAGAATAAGCCGCTCGAACTGTTTGAGAAAAGAGTGGGGGGTCAATGACGGGAAAGATCCGGTGCATAGGAGAGGACATGTACACGTCGAGGAAGTCCTTCAACAGCGGCCTTGTTGGAAACTCCGGTGCGGGCTCACTCTCTCCCTGCATTGACGGACGTGGCTTTCCCCAGGGTGCCGGTTGCGAGAATGGGAAAGGAACCAGGAGCCCAGTTCGAGACTGGATCCATTGAAGGCCCTCTGGCAGCAGATTTGGCACTCCCGCCTGGAGATTTCCAATTTCCCATCCGGCAAAGTAAATGATCCTTGGTGGCAGTTCCAGTGGAGTAGATTTAGGGCCTTCTCCAGTTTCCCTGGCTTTGGGGTTTGTAAGTGAGCCGAACATGCAAGGTTCGGGGAAGACTGACCGTTAGCGACAGCGTTCTCCTTGCGCTTGTCTATATGTCTTATGCGTTCCACTAAGCCCATCCTTTTGCCTGTTTTACACTTCCGCCTCCGCGGGCCTGCCCTGACATACGTACAGTCTAACCGTTGGTGGAGACACCAATTACATGGACGTCCGCTGTCGCATTTGATCTAAGAGGCTTAGAAGTGAGGTCCCTGGGGATGGATGAAGGGTGTCTTACCTTCCGACGATAGCACGCATCGCAGGCAGTGAACTTGGGAGCAGAATGCGACATTCTGGCGGCAAAGTGGTGAACAGTGCAGATAGAGTGAGGTTGCCTCCTCTCAAGGTCGGCACGTACGGTCGGTCCCCATTGCCGTTCCGAACCTCCGCTTAGCTAAGGGTTGTCCGTTGATCCACTTCTACTGCACGAATACTACCTAAGGGATCTTGGCACTCTAACAGCTCAAATCCGATAATATGATTACTCTCGATGTAAGAATTGTTGATTAGGTCTATCTAATTCTTAAAAGCCGCGGCACGCACTGCGCAGATTTGCCCCCTACAGCGCTATGGAGATCAGAGAAAAACTGTATCACTTCATTTCGACGTATTGAATTTACCCCGAAGCAATTCATCTGAACATTTTTTTATACCCTCTAACTCCGGCCTGTGTTTCTATGCACTTGCAACGAGATGCGCTGCCTCCGTCACCGGATCCGATGGCCAAGTGAAGGCGAACATGTCCTTGGGTAGTTCTGCGTTGGGAACATACCGGCGGAGCTCATCCAGCATTTCCGCCCTTCTCTCGTCGTTGGTTCTCGACATCATCATGACTGTGACTGAATGCGAGTACCGAAGTCTGTTGTACAACTTGAGGCGATTTGACAACATGTCTGGAGTCGTGTCCGCCGTTAAAACCCCAGCGAGAGCAGCCGCGTCTTCAAATGCTTGCGCGGCGCCTTGGCCCTGGTGAGGAAGCATGGGATGAGCTGCATCGCCGATCAAAGCAAGCTTGCCCTTAACAAACGTAGGTGCGGGGTCCCGAGACGCCAGGCTCCAAAGCTTGACATCCTCAGCCATTCTGCACATCTCAAGCATGTCCTCGCCGAAACCGCGAAACGTGTAGATCAACTGACTCACGCTGCCAGCATTATGCCAAGAGGCATCCGTCCCAGCTTCTTCCTCTAGACCAGGCGGATAGATGCCGGCGCAGTTGAGCAACTGCCCTTGGCGGCAGGGATAGACAACGAGACGGCGGTCTTTGGTTGAGAAGACATGAACGCCTTTGAGGCCGATCTTCTCAAGTAGCCTGGAGGTGAGTGGATTACTTTGCATCTTTTCAATGGGCACCAAGAATCGAAAGCAGCTTTGGCCGGTTTGCACGATGCGCCTGTCTTCCCCCATAATTGCACGTACGGAGCGGGACTGTTCATGTTGGTTAGGATCTCTCTCAGGTATTCATGGAATATTACCTACGTGAACTCCATCAGCACCGACAACTAGATCGGCCACATACCTGGTTCCATCCTCGAGCACAACCTCCCCATTCTCCGCATTCTTTTTGCCCACTCGATTAGCCATTGCAGTCGATCGACAGACAGAGATCTACTCACCACGGACAAGACTCGCGAGGACAGTCGTACGTCAATCTTGCGTCCGTCGACAACCTGCGCTGCAGTAGCACGCAGAGCACTGTGCAGGTCCACTCGATGGGTCAGGACCCATTCATCGGACACATTCAAAGCCTTGCGATGCTCTTCTGTGACCTAATAACGTTAGAGTATGAGTTTTGCGGGTTGATTGGGTGGCAACCCTACAATCGGGGTTCGCAGGAGATTCCCATTCCAGTCCCAGACCTGTAGCTTCTCGCAGTGCACAGGATGCAGCCAGTCCAGGTTACAACCCCAGCCTTTCAATATACGAGTCGCATTGGGGGCCACGTGAATGGCAGCACCGACCTCGTTAAGGAAAGAAGACTTCTCAAGGACCTTTTATCTGCTCCATTAGATGACGACCGCACTGAATATGAGGAAAATACTGACCGTGACATCGTGCCCTTGACGGTTTAATGCTATGGCAGCACCCAAACCACCAAGGCCTGCGCCAACAACAGTAACGTTCAAGGGCATTTCGAATTTGCGTACTCGTTAACAGGAAAGGCAGTAAAAGGCCAGAATCAATTGGAAGAGTCTGTCATCCCAAGCAGACACCGGCCGGCTTTATCACTTCCCAGACGTGGATCTTCTAGTACGGGACTCATACGGTTATGTCGGACGCTATAAGTGCACAATAATCCCTTAATAAGTGGCGGACCCACTAACAAAAACTTACTAGAACAGCTTACTGCGGGACATAACGACTCTCAGGGCAGAAAAGCTTCCACCGACACTAGACGTCCAGGTATGCGCTAGAGCAAACAAGCAAATAGCAAACACCAGTGCTCAGATGGCCAAAGGACAGCATTACCCGACGTACTCGGTAGGCTTAATAGATTTGCAAGCGTGTGTCAAAGATTTATTGCTTCCGCTTACCTCATCGGACCCTGTGGGGGCAGGCACAGCTTCCGTGGCGTAGATCATTCCTACATTTGATAGTTGTACAATCAATCCAGATCTACAAGGCCCCGACGTGGTTTGGGCGAGGCCCGGAGCTAGCACATATGCGAAGACGTTTTGTGCAAAGTCCGAGGGTGACCCCTACGCATACCTATAAATTAACTCCAACATACGTTTAGCTGTTCTAGGTACATCCATCTCTTTTTTCTGACTGTAACTGGGAACCATGCCTCTCAAACCGTTCTTCGTTGCCATAATTGGCGCGGCAGTCTCTCTACAGCTGCTCATCTTTGCCAACATGAGCTACCTTTATGGCTCTGCTTTTCATGATGGTTCGCGATACAGCTCAATGAATGTGCTATATGTCGACTACGATCAAGCTGTCATAGGCGAGTCCGTCACTACAGCCTACAACGCGATGAAAGGCCCTACTGTTATTCAACATTCTCCACAAGAGTACCCGACACCACGAGATATCCAACAAGCCATCTGCCGTGGTGACTATTGGGGCGCCATCTATTCTACGGCGAACGCATCCACACAACTATCAGCTGCACTTTCTTCATCGCAAGCCGCACAAGAATATGACAGCTTCCATGCACTGGGGTACATATGGAGCAGCACTCGTTATCCTGCCTACGCGCAGGGCGTGTACTCAAGCTTGATCCAGATCACCGAAGCCGCAGCAGCGGTATACAAGCAGGCAAACGGCACAGAAGTCCTTCCCTCCATCAACACCCCCGATCCCTCCATAGCGCAAACAATCCTCGACCCGATCTCCGTCGCCTCAACAGACCTCCACCCAATGCCTCAAGGTGTACGCTTCTACTACAACACCGTGTCCATGGTCATGCCTATCATCATCCAATTCTTCTTCATCATGGCACTCACTGGTATCACCATGCAGAACAACCTCTTCAGCACTCTTTCACCTAAGCAAAACACCCTTATCCGGTTTCTCATCTCGATAATATACACATTCATCGCATCACTTGTCATGACAGGCTACATCTGGGCCTTTCGCGAAGACTGGCACGTTACAGCCAATCAGTTCGCCCTTACATGGATGGCAATCTGGCTCACCATGCACATTCATTTCCTGATCATCGACTTTGTAACAGCGATAGTCCCTATGCCTTTCGTCCCGTACTTCATATTGACTTGGATCATTGTCAACGTGACAAGTACCATTGGGCCGTTCGAACAGTCTCCTGGTTTCTATCGGCTTGGGTACATCTTTCCGGCACATGAGCTGTATGAGGTTTTGATGGATATCTGGACTCAGGGCTGTAACCCGCATTTGTATCGTGCGCTGCCGATT
Source organism: Aspergillus ochraceus (assembly GCA_004849945.1). Lineage (NCBI taxonomy): Eukaryota > Fungi > Ascomycota > Eurotiomycetes > Eurotiales > Aspergillaceae > Aspergillus > Aspergillus ochraceus. The sequence goes on along the minus strand of SSOS01000001.1, from coordinate 407,702 downwards.
CTCTTTGCGGAGTGGGTGCTTGGGGTTGGACTGTTTGTTGTCGGGATGGGGACGAGGATGAGGGTTAGCTTTGGGGTGAGCATTGGGATCCGGGGCGTAGGCAATCAGAGCCTTCGGAGTAGCACGGCTGAGGGGAAGTTATAACGCGTTGTGGTATGTATTTTCTTGCGAGAAACAGCTTCGTCCCAGAGACTGTTGTTCTGTTTTGACGTGTTTGTAAACCCATGGATTTTCGTTACTGGGGGCATCTAGAATTTGCTACATTATATATTTTGTTTCTTTCGCATTTAGAATCTTTGTCTTCTCCAGATCTTTCCTCGTGTTCCACCTGTCTGAGTAGAGGTATGAGAATATAGTGACTCTGGTGACAAGCTACTGATTGTTTGCTTCTAGATCATTCTGGCTGCTCAGCAAGAAAGCTCCTACGTAGCTTCGAAATGTTTTAATTGCCAAGCGCCTACGAAGGAGCTAGAACAGACATCCAGTGCATTCATATGTATTTCACACGCAATAATGAATAACAAAATGCTATCCGATAATTATAGACGTCACAATGTTTGTTGCTCCTGCTGTTTGGACTGGGAGAAGTCATCCAAGGGCTTCAGGTTTGACTTGGCAGGACCCTGAACGCAAACACCATCGCAGCTAAACCGACTTCCATGAACCGGACAATCCCAGCTCTTCTCTGCGGAGTTCCAACTGAGAACCGCCTTCATATGAGGGCAAATCGCACTGAAGCGGTGCACATGCCCTTCGTCATCCTTGTACACAGCCGCCGGTGCTGCCGTATCAGCCTTGTTGAGAACACCACCACTACCCACCGCGAGATCTTCGATATCTTTGATGTCCGTTTGCAAGTACCGCTTGTATTGAGTATTGATTTGCAGGTCATGCTCAAGCATAGCTGCGGCCGACTTGGCGATACTAGTAAGTCGTTTTGGGTTGTAGAGACTTGCCCATTTGTTCTCGCATCCTTCAATCTCGTCTGCAATCAATTTGCCGGCTAGTATACCGTGCGTCAGTCCGTTGCCGCTATCCCCGGTAACGACATAGCTATGGCTCATTCCTTGGTTCTTTCCGATAAACGCCATGTAGTCCACCGGCTCGAAGATCTGGCCGCTCCATTTATAGTCAACGGAACCGGCTCTGGTGAACCGATTGCGCACCCATGTCTCCAGCTCCTGGAAGCGACCCTCCACTTGACCCTGGCCTACTTTGTGATCGCATCCTCCAATCACCAAGTAGTCGTCGTTCTTGTCACAGTTGGTAAAGCGGATGTACTTGTACGGGTCGGCCTGGTCGTAAATAAGGCAGTCCTCGATATAATCCTTGGGGACTCGAATAGCGATACAGTATGTTCGCATGTACTCCAATTCCGCAACAATGCTCAGTTTCTGAATTGGAATACAGGTGGCTTCTACCACATCACTCGCGGTGATTGTATGTCCATTGGTTGTGCGAACCTGAACATGGTCCCTCTCATCGATAGTCGCCATTGCCGTATGCGTGAAACATTGGAAATTCGGATGCTTTTTTAGCCACTCGAGCATACCAACCATATACTTCGTCGGATGGAAGGTCGCTTGACCGGCGAACAAAGCTCCGTCTCGCTGATCGATTTCGCCATCCCATCCCTGAACAGCAAGGCCTTCGCGGAAAGAAACGCTTACGCCGGCTTTTGTAGCAGCGTCAACTTCATCTCGGAGCATGCCCACTTCTCGGTCGTGTTTGGGATCCCCGCGAGGATATTGAGAGATTTCAATCGCCGGCAAGTATCGAAACTCACAATCGAGCTTCATTTTGTTGACAATGTCTGCTGCCCGATCAATAGCCCAGGTGTGACTATCGGCTGCGACGGTCGCTTTCTCGGCTCCATGTTTCTTCGCAATCGCAGTGTAGCCATCATCCAAGGCGTTGGACAGATGGCCACTAGTCCGGCCACTCTCGCCGGACAGAACGTTGCGAGCCTCGATCATCGTCACTCTCTTGCCGCGGGTGATGAGCTCGTAGGCAGTCGATATACCTGCTATACCGGAACCGACGACGCATACGTCGGTTGAAGCGTCCTGCGATAAAGGTTCGAAGCGAGGGTACTTAGAGAAGGGCAACTCATGCACCCACACCGGGGCCGTCTCCCCGGAGGTGCTCATCCATTCGTTTGCATGGGCGATTGTAGCCATTGGGCGAGATATGAGGGTTGTTCGGTGGCTGCGATGTGTCTTCAGTATTACAGCAACAGTCAAACGAGTCTGGAACTTTGGAAATCGACTACAGCTTTGCGCGAACATTTTTAGGAATCCTAAACAAAGAAATAGCTGTGCTACATGCTTTACCAGTCTTTTTATCCAACAGTTTTCCTCCCATCATAGTGACGTGGAACTCGTATCACGCAACTTGGTTCAGCTGTAAATTTACCCGAATGGGGATTTATTTTTCTGGTCCTAGGATCTTAAAACTATGTTTTTATTGATTACTATTGCATGAGTCGATAAATTGCTGCCGGGACGAAGTCAAGGAAAGGTTGGTTTATTGACGTCTTCGGAATAGTGCTGTAACGTGGGCGTCGCCAACGCGGTTCGATGTGCGACCAGCCAGGCTATCTTACATGTGTCATACGATATAGGGCAGTGCCTTGTGCAGGTATGTACGTACCATATGTAAAACGCAGATGTTACCAAAAAGAAGCTTAGGTCTGGCCCTCAGTCACGGTGACGTCGTCAATCAAACTCTCCAATAGCCGTTGGCTGTATAATTCTCTAGAGTTATCTGGCTCTGACGAAGCACGTTGCAGTCTATCTAGCAGTGTAAAAGAATGCTTATTGAGGTAACTAGGTTGATTTTAAGATGAATGGGATATCTTTGAGATTGCTGATCATCATATTATGGGAATGAATGTCTAGTTGTTGGTAGCAGCCCAGTGTGCTATATCTCACTAGTAATTAATCATAAAAGGACAAGCTATTCGTTTAGATACAGAAGGACCAGCAAATCTAATATCAAAGGAAGTTTAGAAAAATACTCAATCATGACGTACGCATACATCCGTATTTATTGGCCATGGCCTGATGATATTACATCATGAACAGGTCTAGTCTCCTCGTACGGCCGACATAAGGCACTCGCTACTATTTTACACATATTCTTTTTAGTTCCCTCTAATGAATGGTTTCATAACCAAAGCCTTACGTTCTAGCCGCCAACAATATGGATGATATCAAAGATAAACACGGTGAAGCTATCCGCCCGGGAGACCACGTTTTCACGAAGATTCGGGGTGGCAAACATGAAGGAGAGGTAACCTCACATGTTCCAAGATTTCCATAGACTGGAAGTTTGCGATAGATGCTAACTGGGTTTAATTCCAAGGTGGAGAAAATTGTTACCAGCGAAGAAGAAGCAGAAGAGGAGGGCGTGAAGCATCCTCCTAAGGTGCGTTTTATCCAGTTTTTCCTGGATTCTGTGTAGAAGAGATGACACTGACACACTCTGAGGTGCTCTTCCATGACCAACGCGGGAAGATGGTCGCACATAATCCGGGGACTCTGGAAAAGCTTGACGACTGAATATGTAATAGTATATACCTCATGCCGCCAAAATGCCACAACAATCTCGTATTGGGGGATCAAGGCATTATTCAGAATCACTCCAAGATAACTGCAATTACATACATTCACATCAAGAAGAATTCCCAGCTAATTTCTCGCTTTACCAAACCGCAAAATTCAATTTCTGGCCTGCACGAGCAAGAATGGTTGGGTTCTCATTTCCTATATAGTTTACTCGGGGACGACTCATTTAGTAGTTCTACGCCGAGACCAGAGAGATTTTGTTCTCAGTTAGGAAAAGAAAGAAGTAAAAAACAAAAAAGGGCCTGATGGAGCATCGCACCCGCACACCATTTGAAGTAAGGTCTTCTTCGCAAGAGACGTACATCATGCATTTTGATGGTGGGGGGGAACCGTATGCATCATGGCTAAACCCCAATCGGGTGAGCGACAGCGATCGGCTGGGATCCGGGGTAAGGCTTCCGCTCAATCCCGATATTGTTTTAGCACTATCTGCTTGCAACATGCTGAACACAAAGCAGCCTCAATTGAACCGAGGTCCACATCAAGTCTTAAGTCTCATCCGCCAAACAAGGAGTCATTCGTACTACTCGTCGGCGATCAGAAAACTCACCGCAATGTAATTATTAGACTACCGTCAACACTCAACCAGTATCCTGATGGTGCTCATCCTACTTGCGCATTCTGAACAAGCCATGGGCAACTTCCAAGGCATCTATTGTTATGTCCAGGGGCTGATGAGCCTCAAGTGGCACGAGCGTGTCAGAGGCGTAGCCATAAAGTCGTACCTTGCGTCATGGACGCAAATCTGATATGCTGTATGGTGGGCTCGCTTTTAGTTCGTTTGGATGATCGAGCGCCCAAGATCACTGTCTATTATAGTTAATCGATTAGAATACATTTTCTTCATGGAAGATATCCTAATCTCGACTGCCTCTTCATGTTGATAATGCTGTTTGGAGTGGAATCACGATATCTTACCACGGAGGCCAGATAATATACCCGTTCTCCCGGAATAGCATAACCAAGTTGGCAGAAGATTAGAAACAAGAAATGAATCAATGTCAGTAAAGTATCAAAAACGAATTCATCTACTATCACAGAAATCAGCGAAATAGGGAATATATGACACTCTAATCATGCGCAAAACTTTATAATCCAAAACATCACTCTGAAAATGCACTTCATTTTATCATTCAAGCATTCAAAAATCGTTCAACCTCCCAAAACATTGCGCCAGACTTTCTAAATCCCATCCCGCAAGCGTGTATATTCCGGGTATCAATAATGGTCGATCAAGTCTAAAACAAAAGCTTAGATGAACTCCTTGCAGCCGGCGAGAATCTCAAAGATTTCACTCGTCTATTTTCGTCAAAACATCATTCAAATCGGGTCGCTTAATCGGCTTGATGAGGAACGTATCAATGCCTGAGCCATAGGCCTCTTTCTGGGCATCTGGGCTGTCTAGTCCCGTCAGGGCTGCGATAATTGTGTGGGGCATCTTCTGGCGATCGGATTCGCTGAGCTTAGATCGGTACTCCTTTTCGGCTCGTCGGATTTGCCGGGCAGCCTCAAATCCGTCCATGACTGGCATAGAGATGTCTAAGATATAAGGTTAGTAGGACCGAAGGATTGAAAAGGTACTGAGGATGCTTACCTATTACTACGACACGGAATCGACCAGGATGAGCCTTGTAGGTTTCCACCGCCTCTACACCATTCCTACCGGTCATATAGTCTCGACCGCCCTTCTTGGTGTAAGCGCACAGTAATTGAAGATTGAGATCATTGTCGTCAACCAAAAGAACAGATTTTGGCGCAGGCTGAGAAGGTTTTTCTTTTTCGGGGGCTTCCTGTGCGGACGGCGATGGTTGGCCCGACCCATGGGGCAAGTTAGCCTCCCAAGCGCCTTCCGCTGACGGCTGCTCACGATCTACCCCGTAGAAGCTCCCCATCGTGTCGGCGGTCGGACGTTTGCTAACCTTCATGCGCTCGTCCGGAGGGTCACTGGGTCCGACGTCCACGGGTAAATGAGACGACTCGGGCAGTTCCACCCAACGCGTAGGCTCGCCAGAGGCACGTCGTCCGTCTGCATCGTCTCGGCGGCGTTTGATGCACAGTTCCAAGGCACGAGCCAACTTCCGCGGCCCGCAGGGCTGACTGACAAACTCGAAGATGGGTGAAACGCCCCGGTTCTTGGCCGCGACAAACATGCTGTGCGCCTCCTCAGGGGATTGACAGATGACAACGACGATTGGGGTCTCGTCGCCCTGACTACTCAGTTGAGGCGCCAAGTTGAACAAATTCCGACCTTCAAGATCCTCACTATCGAGTTCAGTTTGTACAGCTAGGTAGAAATTGAAGGCACGTTTTTCACCCTTAGATGGTGATACTGAGATCACCTCGAGGCCGAACCATTCCTCACAGACCCGCGCCAGAGAAGCATAGAGGGTCGTGTCCCGGTTGGATTCCAAGGAGGAACCAAAGCCCAACAGGCCAATGGACTTTCCCTCGGTGGATTTTCGCAAGGAGACAAACACGGCATCCGAGGCACTGTCAGACGTAGCCGAAGGATAGTGGGTGAGCGGTGTACGAATCGTAAGCTCAGTGCCAACTCCCTTCGTCGAATTGATCTCGATTGAGCCATCGAGGGCTCCTACCGCTTGACGCACAATACTCAATCCCAAGCCGCTGCCGGAGGCCAATGGGTTCTCCTGCGTGAATGGCGTGAAGAGGTCACGCTGCAGATACTCGGGGCCGATGCCCTTACCAGTATCCTTGACAGTCAGTGTGACATTAAAGACTTCGCCAGTTTCATCAGCGGACGACTCGGAATGCTTCCTGCGCTTGGCGACGTTACGGTCGCATTTCAGCTGCAGGTAGATAAACCCTGATGGAGTATATTTCAGGGCGTTGCCAAAGACATTCATCAGGATACGACGCCAGGCTCCGGCATGCGTGTAGAATCCCCATTCTATGTCTGGCTGGATGTCAAAAATGATAGTAACCTGGTTGTCCTCGCCGGTCGCACGGGAAGAGGAATCAGCCAAGGCTGGAGGCGGTGCTTGCGGGTGATGATAGAAGCTGTACCCCGCGAAGACGCACTCGGTAACTTCCTCGAGCACCTGGTCCAGCTTCACGTGCGTATACGAGGGCGCCTTTTGGTTCCGACTGCTTTTTACCCCCGATTCTTCTTGGGACTCGCCCGAAGGCAACTGACGTTGCTTTGCCTGATGTCGGGGAGAATGTCTCTTCTGGTACTTGTCAATAAAGGTGAGATCAAGCAGGTTGTTGATCGTATCGAGCAGAGTCCGACCGCAAGACTCGATCGTATGTACCATGCCATGTTGTAGAGCATTCATCGCCGTGTCGCTCAGAATGTCCGCTGTGCCCAAAATTCCATGCAGCGGATTGCGCAGCTCGTGAGTGATACTACTGACCAGATTCGTCTTCGCCTTTTCGGACATCTCCACATCCAGACGCTTGACCTCCGCCATAATACTGTTGGAGAAGGCAGAGAGGTAGGCCAGCTCGTTTTCGATGGTAAAGACGCGCTCCGGGTTATTCGTCCACACCAACACTCCGGCGAAGCGTCTTCGCTTGTCTGTGTCCCATATCGGCATCGTTATAATGTTCCGAGCATCTGGGAATATCTTAATAAGGTTTCCTGCATCCTGGCGGAAATTCGGCTTGCGGCGTGTTTTGCTGCCCGAACGTCGGCTTTCATCTTCACCCTGTCCATTCGTTTCCGGTATGTCGGGTTCAGGCACGCTGTGGGAGGTGTCGTCACTGTCATCGGAGACCGATCTATTGGCGTTATAGGTGAATATCTTGCCCCGAGGATAGCGGCGGAGCAGAGAGGTGAAGAGGGCTTCCTTAACAACGATTTGATTCCCAGCCATTGTGTCATCATTGATACTAGATGCGCGGGACGTAGAGTATCCCAGAGAGACACAAACTGGGATGCTCTTACCCCGTTCCCCTTCGCTGCCTGAGGATCGGCGGGTTGAGGAGCCCGAGTCGGTGCTCTCGTCGCTGCTCTCGGGCGAATCGTTGTTACCAGAACCCGTCACTTTGCGGCTTGTCTTGTTTCCAACCAAGCTGCCGAATTTTTCGCTGTTGGCATCAAGGAACACAACACCCTCAGCACCAATCGATTCTCGGATCAAGTTAGCAGCGCGAGAGAAGACACGCTGGATTCCGGTCGACAGCACGTCCTGAGGGCTTTCTTCGCCGGCAAAGACGCTCCGGATAGACTGGCCTGCATTTCGAGTCTCTGTCATTTCGACTTCTTGTTTAGTGCCTTTGCCTGCCTCCTCCAGATCCTGCTGGTGGATATTCAGCTGTCCCTCGGTCGTTTCGCCGGACTGCTCCGAGGCCGCATACTGTGCGTTGGCCTCTCGCCAAGAATGGCGCAGAGTGGCTCGTCCTTCAACAAAACTGCCCAATCCCGTGATCATACGTTCAGCTTGTTGGCTCGTATAGCGCGAGTGTTGGTTGGCTAGATGCTCCATCACAGTAGCCGACACGTCCTTCAAGAATTGCAGCGAATATGCGTCGATACCATCTGGCCGCGGCTCAGAATCCCACACGCTGTAGGCGCCAATGGTGAGGCCGTGCGGGCTAATGATTGGTACGGCGGCATAGAAACGCACGTCGGAAAGCAGGCTCAAGAGCCGAGTGCACTGAAATCGCTCTTCTTTCGTCACGTCAGACACCACGACGGCGCTACCACCAACTACCGCCGGATCGTCGGCATATTTCGGAGAAGGGAGTGTGGACACCAGCGTGCACAACCCCCTTTCTCTCGGAAAGATGCACGTTCCCACTCGCAGATGATCCTGCTCGTTGCGGACATGGCCACCCACGAGACTCAGGGTGGGCGTGGCCTCGGTCAGGACATACTGGTAGGTGCGATCGAACAGCGAAACCAATGCCCGTCTCGCCCCAAGGCGGATCGCGCCCAGCTGGGCAAAGGAGGTCAACGCAGTGTCTCGCGAGGGCTGCGCGACGAATGACTTCCGGCTTTCATGGTCAAAGGGAGCAAAATGTGAGGCAGTATGATCGTGGGGAAGGAATCTTCAGCGAACAGGCTGTCAGTCGGATGGTCACCAAATGAAAGAGCCTTACCAGCCTAAACCATCCAGACGTACTTGTAGAATTCTCGCTCTTGAGCCAGTCGATAATTCGACTGGGCATTACTTTCGGTGATGGCCGCCATTATACTGGACAAAAATGAAGCATGGCGAGGCGCAGTGCAAGAAGGGCCGGGGATCACTTTTACAATAACCGATATCGACTACTCAGTAGACTTATCGGGTAAAGTAGGTAGGGCTCATTGGCCGGTTCCAAACATTTGGCGATCGGAAGCTTTGCCGCCACTGATGTCGCCGCGGGTGGGCCATGATATCATCATGAATCATTGGCGTGCCCTTTCTTTTGGTCCGCTGCAGATTTGGGTCTGGCCCCGGTGAGAGCACGCCAGGGGCACTGCCGAAAGTGACGGAGAGATGTGGAAGGTAGAGTTTCGATGACATCCAGCAGAAGCGTCCGATGCTTTGCAGAAGGTAAAAGAAATCCAAACTGTGAGCGACCGTCGATTTCTCTGCTGCTGCTTCCGTTCTGCTGCCTCGGCCCGCTTTGTCACGTGTATCTTCTGCAGCCTGCGAATTCAGGCAGTCTCCGTCGCTCCTCAGACCATGTGTGTACACAGTAAATGTTTTCAGCGGAGAACTGGATACTCCTACACAACTTCTCTCGCTGTGTTACTCCGATTTCCTCAATAATGCAAAGCCTGCCCTGACGCAAGGATTCCCCTGAGCATTGACGCCTTGCGACCATGGAAGCCAAACCAACATGACGCCGATGGATGCATTTTCCATGGTCACAATTCAGTCCGCAGTCGGCATGACGTCACCTCTTATGACAAACGCATCATGATACTTTCCTTTCATCTTGCTACGGAGTTCTTCTTACTTCTGAGACCACCGCGGCCCGAAATCATCCCACCGATCGTTGACCCAAAGATTATTACTCTCTTTGGATCGCATGGCATCTACTTACTACTAAATCGGTCAACCAGACTCGACGCATCGCAGGTGGAACGTCACGCCTCAGAGTACGTGTCTCCATTGCCTCCACAAACATGAAAACTGGGAGAGTTCAAGCCTTTCGGAACATCTCGTTGCGCCTGTCGTGCTGACCTCCGCGGAATAGAAAAAAAAAGGCCGACTCTCGCGTCAGAGTCTTGCAGTGGACTTCTCAAAGCCAGGACATGAATTATATGGATTGGGAAACAGATTCAATTCAATCCAGCTGTCCGGAGAAGCTCAAACGCACGTGCTCTTGGCCAACAGATTATTGTCCACTTTGCTCCACGCCGTACTGAATACGTTCCATTTCCGGGGGATTTCCGAATATCCACAGGTGGAGTGATAGAACGTTGGCTTTAGTATTGCTCTATCTACAAGGCCTTCTCTTGGCGAGCGCTAGTCATAGATAGATGTTGATGCCTGAGGGCCCAGGCCGCAACCACGTCTCCCTTTCGACTTCAGGCACTCGTTGGGGTATCAGGCCTTCACCCATTCGCAGTTACTCTACTTCTTACGGTTAATTGAAGATGTTATTGCTACCTCCTACAGCCACCATCCTCCTGCAACTAACAACCACACCCCTGTCAATCCTTTGGCAATTTTGTCTCTTTTTCCGGTTCAAGCTAATGGGAGCGGTTTATTTGGCCCTAATGCGCGTAATCCCTGTATTCCAACGTGTGACCTCAGCCGCCAGCGATAACTAAAAGCTACGGCTTACTTCATAGCTGACGTTTTACTATCTGTCCTTCTTGGATTCTCCTCGTGTCTGGAAATAACAATGACAGTCACTTTATTAGACCTTCCCAACGAGCTTTTGCTTTACATAGCCCGTTTTCTACCCAATCAAGAAGATGTCAGTGATTTGAGTCGCGCCAATCGACTTCTCCACGCCGTTCTGGACAGCTATCTGTATCATTATAACGTGCATCATGATAATGCTTTCGCCTTGACTTTCGGCGCCTACGTAGGCTGCCGCACGGTGGTCGATAAATGCCTGGCTGCAAAACCGCCAAACATCGACGCACCACCTTACTGTCTCCCAGGACGATCCCGGGGCTGGCCTTCGCTTAATGCCCTTTGCAACGCAATCACTCGCCAGCATACCGATCTAGTGGAACTCCTGCTCGCCCACGGTGCCAGCCCCCACCACGGGTGGCGAGGCAAGGTCACTCCGCTCATGATGGCTGCTAAGCACGGCAATATAGAGTCGATGAGAATGCTCATTGAGCGGGGCGCTGATGTCCATGCCAAAGATGGACTGCAGCAGACTGCACTTTACTACGCTACCGCGAGAGGTGAACTCGAGTTCATTCGGTTCCTTCTCGAGCAAGGGGCCGAGGTCAACATTGCCGGGGAGAATGGTAAAACTCCATTCCTTCTTGCTGCCGGTTCAGGTGATCTCGCATCGATGCAAGTCCTCCTTAGCCATGGAGCTGATATTGCTGCGATCGATGCGAGCGGTCGACATGCCCTCTGTGCGGCTGCGAAGTCGGGTCAGGTACCTTGTGTTCGATTTTTACTCGATCATGGCGCCGAATGTCAATTATCAACCGATATAGGCCGAACGGCGCTCTTCGATGCGGTTTACTACGGCAAGGCCGGGGTCGCTCAATTTTTACTTGACCGGGGTGTCATACTCGAACGGGAGGAAGAGCTGATGCATGCGACAGCGCAATCTGGCCACCTTGATTGTTTGGACATTGTTCTCCGCCACGGCGTTCATGTGGATTGCAAAACTCAGAGTCAGGAAACGCCTTTGTTATTAGCTGTCCGGTTTGGACATCTCAATATAGTGGAGCATCTTGTAGGCGTCGGGGCCGATATTAATTCCCCCGACCTGAAAGGTCAGACGCCGTTATCTTTGGCTCATGCAAGAGTGGACAACAGGATTGAACTACTATTGCTTGGAAAGAAGATCCAGTGTCGTCCGCCTTAGACAATGCATATGATTGGTTCGTTTTTACCGTTTCCATCCCCGTATCTTCGAGGCTGATCCTGCATCGATGTGGTGCACAGGCTAGGCTCCAGGGTAATCACGAGGCAGAAATATATTCGCCGTAGTGATCAATCTCCTAGCATGCAAGTAGCCACACAGTGTGAAGGACTCGAGGTTTTAAAGTGGCTCACCAATGAACAACAGCAGGTCTCCTGTTCACAATTCAACTGATAGTAGTAATTTGGCAGACTTCAGACTCGTGTTGAGCAGCCTCGCTTTACTTTCTCTCGGCGAGGCTGACGGTCAGTCTCGTGATTTGCTGGCCGGGGAAAGTGGGGCGGAGCCTCCATGGATCTCCGAGTTGCAGCCTTGTCGTCTTTCTTTCATCTCCTTCCTCTCCTCCTAGCTGTGTTTTTTACAAGTCCTCCCCCACCCACTCTGGTCTTCAGAGCAAGGTGCTCTGAATACACATTCATCATGGCTAGTGAGAAATCTCAAAACCCTTTCGAAAACCTCGGTCGGCATGCCGAATCCGACGACCCTTTTGTTCCTGGCCCCGCCAGCAGCTCCGATCCCAACTTCGAACCCCCTCCGTATACAGTGGCTCCTGGGCCCGAGACGCACGAAACCCGTTCCACGCCCGCCCCAAGATCTCCTTCTCGACGAAACAACCCGATAGCCATCCCTGCTACGGGATCATCTAACGACTCCCCGTTCATCCGTGCCTATGCCCCGATCCTCACCGACTACAACCTCCCTCGAGAATCTTTCCTCAGCTTCCTCGACCAGCTAAACAAGGTTGTCGCCACAAGCCCTCCATTGCAAGTGCTGGATGCGACGGGCGGTGTTTTGAAGTCCGTCCCCATTCTGTTTCCTCTCCACTGGATCGGCTCGGCGGTTAGCGGGCTGGCAAATCTGGGAAGCCAGGGAGTCTCGAAGAGCCGGACAGACTCGGCGATTCGCCAAGCCAATAAAGATATCTTTGGTCCCCGGGGCCTCAAAGCCGAAATTGCAAAGCTGGACGCGCTTGCTCATGTCGCCAATATCCCCATCCTGGACTCTCAGGGCAAAGTCAGCCGCCAGACGCCCCTGCTTCAACGGTTGTTGAACGAGTCCGGCGATAATCTCAATGAACCTATCGAGGACCTGGACCTGCAGCAACGTCGCATCAAGATCCTGCAGCCGTGGATTGCTGATCTCGAGCTGGAAATCTTGCCCTGGACAACCAAGTCGAAATTGACTCGATTTAATGCGGCGTTGAAGAAGAGGAACAATGCCGGCCAAGCCGAGTCCTCAAGGGACGCGAAGTCTCATGTCGACGAGGAAGAGACAGGGTTGCGGAAATGTCTCTGGTTTGTAATCAGGCCGTTGGATGCCAATTGAGCATGCTCTTTCGCATGTACACCATCTTAAACTACGGCCGCAAATATACGATCCGTGACATTGGGTCTTCTTTTATCTCGGAGGGAGGCGTTCCGGATTTATGTGAACTGGAACTTATTGTGGCAATTATCTATTTACACTAAGTGTGCTTGCGCTGTCGATGCTTATCAACGTACAGTGAGCGTTCATTAATATTGGAATTATGGTATTAACAAAAGGGGTATATGTATCAGAGCAACGGTGCCACTACCATTGGGGGCTCGAAGGGAAGTTTCTGGCATGGGCCCACGCGGGGGGTGGACTGGAGAGTGACCAGACGGGGTGTTGAAGAGGCGAAGGGTGAATAGACCGAAGATTTGGGGATGTAGTGTTTCTGACAGGTCATCACCGCTTCCAAGGTCTGCTTTCCCTTCTCATTCTTTCCCTGTCCCTAGCTCGACCGGCTCCGGTGCCGGTACGTGGTGAGCAAGCGTCTGCCCCGGAAAGGGCTGGCTACCCGCCAACTCCGCCGTGGGGTATACTTGCCTACCAGCCAGCTCGGGCTTATCATACTGACTCGATTGCATCGGGTTCTCCGTCCCGTTGGTGTCAGACGCCGCGGCAGCATTTGCCCTGCGCCGACGAAAGAACCAAATCCCTGCACCCACCACCAAAAGAATGACTCCCGCGGCTACGCCGACTCCGATTCCTGCTTTCGCACCGGTAGAAAGAGAACCTGAGTCTGGGGAGGATGTTGCAGACTGGGTTTGAGAGGTGGTCGAAGTCGGCGAAGCGGAAGCGGACGTGGTTGTTGCTGAAGTAGTCGGAGGGAGGTGGTCGGCCGATTGATAGCGAATCGTGACTGCGTATGCGTTGACTCCGTATTTATCTTTGGAGGTCGTCGTGATGAGTCCATCGTCAGGGTCGTCGGTCGTGTAGGTGTATACCTCGGTGGTATCGACGATTTTCGTGCACCCGTTGTTGGCGTACCAGGGCCAGTAGGTGTCTGTTTGGCAGATGTACGAGCTGTCGAGTTCTCGTTAGATACCCTTTGATCATTCGTTTTGTCCTCAAATGGCTGATGGCAGGAAGCATCATACCTGGGACAACACGTCGCCCTCGTCTCCGTCACTGTCCCAACGCTGATCAGGTTGGAGCACGCCTCTGTGTATCCGGTCGGACACACGCCAGGGGAGTAATACGCATCAGTCCCTGTGCTCCAGTCCGACGGTAGACAGCCGTCTGTCGTGGACGGTCCGAGATGAAGGTACTGGCACGGCGACGACTGATCGCCAATCATGCATGCGAACCCGCTTGCCGCATACGGCAGCATGTGGTAGTTCGTGCATGACGAGGCTGGCGTGAATGTCGTTGTAAGTGCTGGGATCGAAGGCGGAGGCCCGCTGGTAGTTGTCGCCGTAGCTAACGTCGTTGTCATGATGGGTCGTTATTCAAATCAATATAAAGGCGTCCTCCACTTCGATATCGACATAACTCTCGATAGTGCACCACACGTGGAAAACAGGGCACAAAATCAGTGAACCAAACTGTTGGAAAGAAAAAGCAGCAGCGGAAAGATTACGGAGAATCATAATCCTCCCATCCGTTCGTTCTTAGGCCCAATTAATTAGACCCGCTCATGAGTCCAGGAAGTTAGGAACCCTACTAGCTTGATACCAGAGCCCGTTTTGGGAAGACGTGGCGATCCTTTAAAGCGATCTGCGTCTGGTATTTCCCGCTTTGGAGCTTTGGACCACGCCTTTTGCTTCGGGTTTCGCAAGGACCTGAGGTTCGTGATTTGCTGGTTGATTGTAGCCTTTGAGGTGCAATTTCCCGGGCCCACCACTGTAGGCAGTGTTTAGTGTTATTGGCTGAGAGGGAGATTCCAGGAGTCAGCCTCGTCTTGTTTACTTTGGGAGTTTGCGGGGCTTTACTACTCCGTACTCCGTACTCCATAGTGGACGGAGTCATCTGTTTGGAGAGCGGAACTCAAGAGCTGAACATGGCCGACGCGATCATTCATCACACCCATTCGATCAGGTACCTTGCTCCTTACCGATTTCATCAAGTACTCAGTGTGTCTGGGTGGGTGTTTCGTGGATGAGACCGTCTCGGGAAGAGATTTCGTGATGTTTCCACCTCTAGCAGAGGGGCAGTTGGGGGCCAAAGGGGCGCTTTTTCGCTTGTCCGCCGACTAATCAAGGCTTGATCACGCCCCTCCGAATCTCTTGTTCGAACATTGATTATGCAAATATCTAAATTAACAATTCCGGCCTAGGGGAAGTCAGTTACCGCTGATGGATGGGCGATGTGATAGCTGTTTTGGAAGCGTTTCATGCTACCCCGGCACAGTTTGCGTAGCTGTGCCTTGAAGTGAAGAGAGTTTCTGATGGCTCTGAATGTACTGAATATGTGCATCGAGAGAACGATCGCTGTCATGTAGGACTTTTGGACGACTCAGGGGGCTGGCCATCTCACAGCAGCATAAGCTAATTGACATGGCAGCGGATAACTACATTCGTTCGTGCTATGCCATCACTTCCCAGACCTCAAAAAGAGTGTTGAATTGGCGAGAGATCAGTGATATGGTTCGATCCCCAAACATTTGGCGTCGGTCTGGGCCATGCCACTAGCCAATAGGCATGCTGCATAGGGCAGTCAGTCATCTGCGAGCTGGCCGGAGCATTGTCGATGGCCTTCCAGATGTACCCTTGATTAGGGAAGGGTACTAATGATCTAGACTAGTACTGTCTTGGAGGGATTGGCTTTTAATCTTAGAGTCTGTTGGTTTGAGAGAGAACCCATTAAATCTTGTTGGAATTTGGAGCAACGTTGTAAATTGTTCCTTAATTGGTTCGCTTTCATCCTGGTCACGAAATCCCTTGGTTGTTTTCGAGGAGGGTTCTCATAATTAGTAAAGTGCTGAGTCTAGAGTATCTCATGGAAGACTCCAGACATGCCAAAATCGTTGCTGGTATCAGGTATATCCAAAGGCGATCTTTCATCCAGCATCATGGAGTCCGCAAAGCCAACTTCCCGCCGAAGGGCCTCTATCCAGGCCGGTTCATCAGCGTAGGTCTGATTCCAAGGATCGTCATTCCCATACGCAATCCATCGCGCATGATCCTGGACCATCTGATCTGAAGGATAAATGCCGATCGCCATTTGCTCGCGGAGATATCTATGAATCTCCTGTCGGAGTCCCACATATCGACTTAAGGCATTTGGCGCTTCATTTGCGAAGATAGACTGTTCATCCTCAATGCTCCTCACCGCGGTGCTTGTTAGCCACGGGTCCATCGTGCGCCGCTCTTGACCGATCAAGTACGGTGGCATTGCGTTTTCCACGAGACACTGCACGTCCGGCTCAAAACCCCATTCACCCTTCCATTGGTTCATGTCCGCGCCTTCTTTGAAGTGATTTGCTATGTGCTCGACCCTTTCTTCCCAGTTCTCGAAGTTCGCGTCGCAGAAGCCACAGCGCGAAATCAGACGAGGCGTTAACTCCTGCCAGTCGTCCATGGAAGGGTGATAGCTGACGTCATGCGTCAGGCGGAGGTGTTGTCGGAGATGATCTTTTCGCAAAAAGACCCTTTTACCAGAAGGCTTCTGTCGGCAGGCGAAGTAATTGTGCGTTTCAAGGTGCTCTGGATCGGAGGTCGTTTCTCGGCAGAAGACACAGAGGTTACCACCATCAACCTCGACAATGCCTCCGACCGGCGCACAATGCCATCGATCAACGGGTAAATGAAGAGCTTTTTCGTGTCGCTGCCAGTCGTATTTACTTCGAAATGCATCGCAACAGAATGTGCATTGATACGGCCGCGCGTCGTCTTTCTTACTTTGCTTCCTCGAGTCCATCGGTCGAGGGAGTCTTCTGCGTCGATGACGACGGGCTCTCATTCCCGGTAGAGGCGTGGGTGGGCGTTGATAAGGAGTCGTGGAATGGGAATGTTGATATGATACCTCGGAGCCAGATGACTGACTTTGTTCAATAGACGGCGGTCCAAACACAAACGAACTTCTAGAGCTGTTGCTCGACCAGCCATCTAAGGCCACGCCACCTTGCGTAGAGCTCTGGTCCGAAGAGTACGGTGTGTCCGCTAGTGCGCGCATGATGTCCGATGTGGCAGCTGCTTCGGTCTCAGGCGGAGAGTGCTTCCATCGTTCGAGCGGCGAGAGAAAGGAGTTGTTGACCTGGTCATTTGACGGAGTGGGAAGTCTCCCGACCATCTTGCGTCGTCGCGCGTTTGTAAACCAATTCGTGATTTGGGTTTTGCTGAGTCCGGTCTGTTCTTCTAATTCGTGTTTTTCTTGACTTGTTGGGTACGGATCTTGCTGGTGCTGGTTGAGCCATGCGTTCAAGACCTTCACGGCGTGGGTAGATAGTCGCTGAGCTGGCCTTTTCTGGTGAGAAGACGATCTACTCGAGGAGGCAGATTGTGCCCGACTTCCGTTTGCTGAGTCGGCGTAGAATGATTGAGAAGATCCCATGCTTTGGCTATCGCGCGCAGAGGGACCAGGGTCCTGGGGAGACCCTCGATAGAAACCGTCTGCATTGATTCCATGAGGACACCACTGATTTAGCTGGCCCGAGGACTCGGATGGATGCGCCGACGCTGATCTTGGAAATGCAATGGATTCAAAGTCGGTGTGTGAGTCATTAATATCGGCCGTATAGCCAGCAGTGTCGGAGTCCTCGAGTCTCAGTTTCAGAAAAGGATCGTACGGAACAGTTTCACTGGACTGATTACTCCCAAAATCGATATGAGGTAGGGATAGGACGTCTTCACAGAATTTAGGAGGGCATTCATTAACGTGACTCATGCTGGAATAGGCCGGCGGGCGAGGTCAAAAGGAAGAAGAAACGACTCTACTCCTTTCGCGCTCTTCGAACAGTAAGCGCGATTTTCGGACCCACAGATATGCCAAGCACTCCAGGTTGCGCATCGGCTGTCGTCTTAAGGTTGAGGTTTACGACTCATTGACACGCTCGGCCAGGGTGATGATGTCATGATGTCGAGGTTATCTGCACAACTTGCTTGTCTTTCTCTTTGGAATGCTTTGTTAGTAAGATTCATCTGATTATGAGCCTAACTGATCAGAAGGCTTTTCGAAATGAAGTTATGGTCAAGGCACGCCCTGTGTCATTAAGACCCACAAGCCGAGGATCAGCGATGATACCCGAGTCCGAACTCGGCCTGACTTTAGAGAAAGAGATCCAGTTGGACTTGAGTTGGCGCTCTACTATACAAATTTTTGATTGTCCGGAGACGGCTAAACCTTTATCTTACAGGGATATGGGTGCTCAGAGTCGAGGTATATAGACACTGACCATTACAAAGAATGAAACAAGTGGAAGGCAATTTTTGCTTCTTAAGCCAGATAGCCCGACTACTGTAGGATATTGTTGTTTCGTTCGCAACAAGCTACAACATCAATGCAATTAAGTATCCAAAGCCTAGACACTTTGTAACAACCTTGAACAGGACCGCTCCTTGATGTAGTGAATATCCATGCCGGTTAGTCCTCGACACGCCCTGTTCATCACAAAGATGCTATGCGAATGTTTGGGGAGAGGCCAGGAAAAGAATTGAGTAGTGTAGTATAGGAGTGTGTTAAGGGAATTTCTACCTGTCGAGTTTACGCATCCTGTTATAGATGACGCGGAAGCGTTCGAGCGGTTGTTCCTAGCTGTGCCTAATGGGAAGTGGGAATCGCCATGAAGGTCGGGACTCAACATGAGAACTGGATTGAATGTGATATCAACAGGAAAAAAAGTATCATCTGCTATTGAATTCAACATAGCATGAGGGAAACATGTTCTAAAGGGTGGACAGAAAATCTACATATCATCATTTAAATTGATACTGCAAAACGGTCACATCGTTGTCGATGAACTTGCTAACCAGCGTTTCAAAAGTCCCAGCGGCATGTGATCAATCGATTGCATGGTTTCCTCGCCACCAATACGAGGAAACCGTGCCTTGAGCTGGACGATCTCATCCCTCCGCCCTTGCTTCGAAAGAATTGCTAATAAGATCTCTGCAACTGCCAGCACCCGTGGACTTTGAAGCTCAAGCTTCCGCGTGTTGGCCACGCTGGATAGGATTGTGTTACAGCATGTCTCCGCCTCATCTAGCTTCCCTTCATGCAAAAGAACATATGTGTATCCCCAATAAAGATGAATGCGGTCCGGATGATCAGGTTTGACAATTTCATGAAGATCTCGAATCAGCTCACTGGCTTCCTTCCACCGTTCGCAATAGATGTATGCTCTGCACAGATTACCTTTCGTCATCATCATACCCACGTGGTCCTTTCCCAACGTACGCTCGACAATGGGAATGATTTGTTCCAAGATACGTGCCGCATCAGTAAATTGGCGACGCTCGCAATGGATCTTTGATAGGTCGTTTATCGACCATAAGGTGTAGGCGTGCTCTTCACCAAGGACCTTCTTGCGTATTTCGAGTGTGTTAGATACGTGGCGCTCAGCCTCGTCCAGGTTAACCTTCTGAGAGCATAAACTCATGCCGAGTTCATTTCTCACCATCAATGTATCAGGATGGTCCGGGCCAAAGAAATGTGTGCGTTTTTCGAACACGGTTTCGAGTAGACTGTGACTTTCAGAATGCTGGCCCAAATGAAGATATGTCCTGGCAAGGTTGAACATGGCGTTCAGAGTCAACGGGTCATCTTCTCCCAGGTCTCGGGTCAGGATTTTTACTGCGGCTTCTCCTGCCCTTTTAGACCAATTTCTCTGGCCAGCCAGCCACAGGGAGCGTGTCAGATCATCCAAGGCGAGGCCGTAGGAAACATGCGCTGGTCGCCAAGGGGGCCAACTGAACCAGTAGAATAATGATGGCCGGACCCACCACTGCATTGTCCATATCTCTTTCTGGAGCATGACGCATTTCTCGATTTCGAATAGATTCCAATAAGAGTTTGCTAACGCCCGTTTCGCAGCAATGGTCTCACAGTGCCATTTCCCGAGGTGTTTTGCTCGAAACTCCACCACGGCATGCTGTAATGTTCGAGCCCGTTTCCAATGCCCCAGCTCGGCATAAACCAGACCAAACTTCTCAAGATAGCAAGCCTGCTCGGCGCTACAAGGAAGATCCGGATACGTGGCTTTGAGCAAGGAAACACATGCATCAATATGCGGTAATAACTGTCTACGAAAGGCACGGCCGGATGTTTCAAGCTGCAACGAAATCGAGCTAGCTAGAATCGCGGCTGTAGAGTCTAGCCAGTCCCGCTGTAATGAGTCGTCTAATCGTTCTCGGGCCCATTCATAGATCGCGGGATGCATGGAGAAGCACGCTACTGGACTGCGTCTGCGCGTTGTTTCAGCTCCTAACTCGTTTGAGCGAGTCATAGAAATGATTGAATGGTCGTAAAGTGCACGCGCTGCTGCCAGAACTCGGTCTTGAACTTCTTGTGTTGAGTTTGGCTCCAATAGAAGCGGAATTTGAACTTGGAATTGTAGGTTTTTCATATCATCCGACGCTCTGGAAAAGACATCCGCAGGGATTGAAGCAAAGTGCATGAAGGCGAATATGTGAATTAAGCAAACAGCATCCTGATACCGCTGGGTTTTGCCGTTGGTAATCTCCTGAAATGGTAGCTCCCAGGTGGCAATGATGTTAGCATCTGTCGCACAACGAATACTCCGGCGACAAAGCAAAGACCTGCGACAGCCAAGCAGAGAGTCCAGGTATCTTTCCAATGGTAAGAAACTCTCGCGAATCGTGCCAGCGGCCTGCTTGAGGGCCAGAGCTAGATACCCGAGCTCGGAAGCAATCACCTCGGCTGGCTTTCTGTTTCGTGCATTTAAAGACTGCGGGTCTCCCTCTGGATAGGCCAAACGGAGGAGGAGGGTGATAGCTTCCTCCGGATTCATGCCCTTGAATTGAAATGACGGAATGGTACTGTATATCTGGGCTCCAGGATTGCGAGTAGTCACGAGAATATGGCCGTTCCCAGCTGATGGGATAAATCTTGACAGATCCATTTCTGGGTGGTTAGCATTATCCAGGATTAACAACCATGGCTCGTATGTTTGAGAGAGCCATTCTAAAGCCGCGCCTGCTTCGCCGCCTTTCCCAGCCTTCTGACTTATGCTGCTGTAGCTGTTTTCTGCGTTGATCTCAGTTGAACAATCGACTAAGAAAAGCCCCCAGTACCTTAAAACGCGCTTAGCACGGAGGTCCTAATGGATAGGGAGCCTTTGGAACATACCTGTACCTATTTTCTTCTGCGTATTTTAGACAAAATCGAGTTTTGCCAGAGCCTGGAAGCCCGTAGATCACACATATCTTAGGGCTTTTCGCGTCCACATCTCTCAAGCGCTCTGTTAGCAAGTCTGCCTGTTCTTGCCGGCCGACATAATATTCTGACTGAGGGGGGACCATCCAGTGGGTATGCGTATAGGGGTTCGGATTCTCATCGGAGACTTCGGGATAGGTCGGAATCTGTGGCGAGGCTTCTAGACGAATAGAAGGAATGGGTGAAGTAGATCTCGACGGCACACTATGGTTTGAATGTAGGTATGCCTGAAGACTGGATAGCTCGTGTATTCGCTGCTGGTGCACGATTTCGTTGTCTTGCTGCCACCTTGTTTGAATGGACTCCACAGCCTTTGAAATATAACTATCCAGTGCGGCACAGACGAGTCGGTATCCAGGTGAATCCTTGCGACTAAATTTGACAATTCTAGAGTGAGTCGCATTCACTCCGCATTTATCCACGTCGCTCCATTCTGGCGGAGCCGCAGACGCCCTCGGCACCACTATTGCCTTAGCATGTCCAAAGTCGGTTTCGACCTGCTCCCAGAAATTGTAAATCGAGAACATTCTTACTAGTGGTGCGAACTGATCGTTGATCTCCGTGAGCGTCTCTGACCCCTCCAAAAGACTCAGCGAGAATTGACTGGGGCCTAAATGTTTCTCGCTTTGCGTATAAGATAAGGACTCCCCAGGGACGCCATGATGTGGCGTTGCCATGAACAGGATACCATATGTTGATCGAAAGATGGATCTCTGATGTTCCACCTTCGGATCCTTCCTGGAGTTTGAAAAGGATAACGCTCGCTTGACCAACAATCCGCCAAATCCATGGCAGATAAATATTATGGGCCGTTCTTGGACTTTGTGAATCGTTCGATCGGCCACCAACTCCATCACCAATCTGATAGACTCGTCATAGATCCCAGTTGCAGCGGGTCCGCCGGGCGCCATGAGACTGTCCGTATCATATTCGTAGGAGAGGATTCGAGCTCGATATTGTCGGAATGGAAAAAGGTCGCGCAGCCATATCTGGCCAGTGTTGGGGTCACTCCATGTTTCGAGTCCTGTTTCGTATAACCCGTGAACGGCGACGATGCTTCATTAACAAATTAGGTCTGCCACCCGTAACAGCTTCGGAACTTGGAGCCACTCACTCAATAATAGGGTCATAAGATCCCCTTAAGGACTCACCGCACTCTGTCAAATCAGTAACCGACATGTTGTTTTGGCGCTCGAGGTCTTCATTACGGCTGGACCCCTTGAGAACTCCAAATCATGCAGAGGCTCTGTCTCAAAACGCTCCACAATCGGATGTTGCGCATCATTGTTTATGAGAGGGCGGACGCCTTGCCGCAGGGTGACATCCGTCGTGTGTTGATTTGTGTTAATCGGCGCGGCCCGCAAACGCACCCCGGTCCCAAATTTCTCGGCGCGATGCTGATCATTGGCCGATATGAATAGCTTCATTTCACCCGCCAATCGGAGGGACTATGAAAGCGCCCGGATGTGAGAACCCCTCTTCCTGTCTGCCGCGCAAAAGACGGTTGCATGAGACTTCCCATCACGTGGAACTGCGCCGAATATTTGCAATTAAACTGCCTCACGGCGCGCCCAGATTTGGAGCTTGCACCATATCCTTTTTCCCAATTGACAAGCTGGTAGCACAATGTTCATCCTTGTCTGTCTCCTACTCGCTCTGGCCTGTTTTGTTCTTTATCGCTTTTACAGGGTCAGGCACAATCGTGAGGTAGAACTGCGCCGACGAACCCTCGATCGCGCAAGCCCCAAGCTAATGTCATGTAGGAATATGAAGCCATTGCTCGTCAGCATGGGTGTCTTCCGCCGCCACTGCTTCAGAATCAAAGACCTCTGGGACTCGATAGGCTGGAGCAGATTTTCCGTGCCAGTAACGAGTCCCGTTTAATGGAGCTTTTTCTCTTCCACTTTCGTCAAACAGGGTATACCCTTCAACAAGTCTTTTTATTGACCCCGGCATACGGCACCGTTGATCCCGCAAACTTGAGAGCTATGCTCTCTTCGAAGTTCTCAGGTGCGACGACACCAATTCTTCCTTTGCAGTTGAGATATTGACAATACGACTAGACTGGGACAATGGTCCAAGACGAGCCATCACGTTTCCAATGTTCGGAGACGGTATATTCACGCAGGAAGGCGACGCGTGGAGACATTCTAGAGAGATCCTCAAGCCCCAATTATTTCATAGAACATATGAAAACCTTGAAGTGTTTAAGCAGCCCGTGGATGATCTTCTAACCGCGCTTCCGGAGAAGGGCGGCATCGTTGATCTGCAGCCCCTGTTTTTCCGCTTCACACTGGATGTCACGTCTGCGTTTTTGTTTGGGGAGTCGACATATACACTGCGATCCCCTGTTGTTGCAGGAGAGAACACATTCGCAAGCGCCTTTGACACCGCTCAGAAATATGTTGTCGAGCGATTCCGTCTTTTGGATCTATATTGGTTGATCGGCGGTAGAGAGTTTCGTGAAGCGTGCGAACGAGTTCATCGTTTTGCTGATCAAATCATTGATCGAAACTTGAAACCGGAGTCCTCAGAGAAGCCTGGCGAAAATGAGACGTTTCTCAATTCAGTTTCTAAAGAATGTCCCGACCGTAATGCTTTGAGGGGTCAAATTGTCAACATTCTTGCTGCCGGCAGGGATACTACGGCTTGTCTTCTTTCCTGGACTTTGTAAGTGCTGAACTTTACCATGAAGTGCTATGCTAACGGAATCTTACCATAGCTTTCTTCTTGTGCGACACCCTCATGCCATGCAAAAGCTCCGAGAAGAAGTCGCTCAGTTGAGTGAGAAAGGCGATGACATAAACAGAGCGGATTTACGAAAGATGAATTACCTCCAGAATGTCATGAAAGAGAGTAAGCTATGTTTCCACTGCATGATCCTTGGCTGTCATCTAACTGCTCCAGCTCTCCGTTTATATCCATCTGTGCCAGTAAATACTCGAACAGCAAAAAACACCACCATCCTGCCCACCGGTGGCGGACCCGACCGACAATCACCCGTCTTAATTCCGAAAGGCTCTGCCATGGCATATAGCGTATATACTCTTCACCGCAGGCCAGACCTTTTTGGTATGGATGCTGAGATTTTCCGGCCCGAGCGCTGGGATGAGGATATGCCGTTGAATCGGGACCCAATCACCCAGCAATGGGGTTATTTACCATTCAGTGGGGGTCCCAGAACTTGCTTAGGACGTGAGTATTCCCAGGCCCTTCCTAGCCTCCCTAGTTTAACATCTGCTAGTGGACTTTGCGCTCGTTGAAGCAGCTTACGCAATTGTGCGGATCATGCAGAAATTTCCCAATATCAAACTTCCCGAAGGAGAAACTGTCGAGTTGACTGGTGTCGAAAAGCAAACGGTCACCTTGGTCCTCCAGATCAAGGATGGTTGCAAAGTTAATTTATCCTAGGCAGGCAGCGGTCTTTTACGGTTTCTTTGCTTTTCTTTTTGCCCTGCTCTCTACTCTGCCAGCCATTTGTTTAAACTGCTCCGTGATTCATATATGTACACAGCTATACTTGAAGTTAGACGTGAATATCAATTCTAAACTCCGACTGGATTGGGGAAACTCATAAAACTGATTGAATTGAATACAAAATAATTCTACCTAATCACAAACTACCAAATAAATCACTCTCATCATAGATCTCCTTAGCTTCATTCCTCCGCATCGACCGGACAATCTCTCTATTCTCAACCCATCGGCGCCCAATCTTGTTAGGGGCCTCTTCTGAGTAACGGATCAAAGTGGCAACCACAAGCCTATAGCCCGGTGACGTCCGTGTCGCAAACTTGCACATCCTCCGATGATCTGCTTTGATTCCTGCGCGGTCGGTGTCATCTAATATAGGAGCTGCGGACGTTTGGGCCACGATCTGATTTGGTAGTTAGTACATTGTACTATGTCACTTCCGCTTGAAACCCACGTAATCCCATTTAACCCCTAAGTTGGACTTTTCCTGTTCCCAGAAAAAAAATACATGAAAGTTTTTCATCTTAGGTTGGAAGTTGTCGGTGATATCTTGCAGAATTTCTGATCCCTCTCGGAGGGCTTCCAACAGCTGGGAGTCCGTGTCAACCACCTTAGATGGCAAGACATCAACCATACGTTGAACGTAGTTTGCTAGAATTGCCTTGCTGCTGCCGTGATGTGGAGTGCCGAAGAACATGATTCCGTAGGTTGAAACAAATATAGAATGAATGTGTTCCGACTTCTTTGCCTTGCGACTTTCTGAGTAGATCAGTGCCTTGGGTAGGTTAGTAGAGCGTTCTCGACATGCCAAATTTGGCTCTTACTCTCTTGACTATGATTCCACCTAGAGAATGACACAAGAAGATGATCGGCCTTTCTGTCGCTCTTTCTATCTATAGTTTATGCATTAGAGAGGAGCGAGTTCCTTGGTCAATAAGGGATTATTTTCGCACCTGCCGATCGGCCGCTAACTCTTGGACCAACGTAGTCGCATGCTGAAGTATTGTGTCAGAAGAGGTCCTGCCAAACACGGCGGCCACAGATGCCGGATAGCTAAATGTTAGGACGCGACAGTCGGGCAAGTCCTTGGGCAGCATCCCCTGGTCACCCAACCAGAGTCTGCCAGTCTTTTTTGATGTAAATGTTGTGAATGCATCTCCGTTGAGACCGTGCACAGCGACAATACTGAGCCGAACTGAGTTAGCATGTGGCCGTATTGGTCATTGGCGCAACTCACTCTATGACTGGGTTCTCTCCACAATAAACTGTGGTTAAAGCCCCCGTTTCTTCCCCCTCGCTCTCTGACGTATCTGAGTCCCTGGGCCCTTTTCGTCTCAAGATATTGCGTGGCATCGTGGTGTGAGATGATTAGAAGAAGTCATTCGCAGTCCCCAGTCCCTCTAAATTCGAGCAACTCGCTTTATATCTAGTAGTAACCCTGTGGGGCTCGAGCGCACAGGCTACAATAAAAAGAGGGGGAGCCCCTGAGCCTTGATCAAACACCTTAGGCTCTGTAGTGTGCATATTCATTGGACATTAGCTGACGGGAAAGACAGATTCCTGCTCAGCCTTGTTAAGCAGCGCGTATCGAACAGGGGTACATTTATTGCCGTCCAGTTGGATCTCTACGCGCCGGGTTCGACCGTCAGAATCTGCGCCACATTCCGCAAAAGGACCGTATGTACCCCAGCCACAGGCCGCTCATCGCTCATCCAGGCCCTACCAAAAACAATTAGCATTCCTGGTGAAGTGGCTTTGCTTCCGGATGGGATGAGTTTAAAGCCCTTGGTGTAGATTAGCATCAGTCGCAGCATTGACATAGGAGTTGATGTGATATTGCGGGAGACATGATCGTACCTTTGACAAAAATTCTGGATGGTAAGCTAACGAGAGAAGCACTGTCCCTATGTCATAACTATCTCTACTAGCAGTTGCCCGTGCTAGGTTCAACAATAGTGGGTGGCAATGCCACAGAAGATATACCCATTCATATCTCTAGATAATGCATTATGAAAATGAAATGTTGTGAAGAGACTTGCGAAGAAAATACAATTTCTAGGACGGAAAATAAACCCGGTTTGCCGTGTCGTCAAGATATATTCTACGGGGTGCTCATTCGGCACGCGAGGGTTTGAGAGGACAAAGATAACCAATCGACTCCCAACTGAGGTCATAAAAGTATTTCAGATAATAAGCTTTGTTTATTCAATAAAATAATGAATAATCTCTCACGCCCTAAATCACTGAATGTAGGAATGCGTATTCAGAAGAATCTCCGAGTTTCATGCAGACCGTCAGCAGCGGCGCACATAGTTCGGCATAAGCTCGGCACCGAGATTTTCCCGGGATTAAACGCCGGTGACATCAGAGTTGTCGCCATCCCTTGCTGTCGCAATCGACACGTCTGAAAGGATCTTACTTGTTTCATGGTGAGATATTTTTTTCTTGCCATGCCCGGTACGAAGTCGACATGGGCCTTTCTCTGAATTTTCTCTTCACTTGCTCACCGGAGATGTATTTCTGCATGCAAATCTCCCTTGGCGTTGGGCGTGGCCGCCGCTGTCAACTCGCCCAGGCCGGGTTTTCCCTAGATTTATAGTGCACATAATCCACGCAGTAGCCATGGCAAGCTTGAGTGACTCATCGTGCGGTATTCATTGCCCCCTTGAGGTAAATTGATCCTGGGATAGACGTGATCGAGGTGGACCTAGCCCTGAATCGACCCGCTGTGTGGGGACAAGCTCTGATGTCGTTCCGACGGAATGCTAATTTTGCAGCTCTTATCTGATAATCCAAGCTCTGCGGGTTTTCTAGAACCGTGGTGGCCTGCAGGGTAAGCCCGATGGTGAAAATGTTGCACGGCAGAAACCCGGCGCATCTCGGCGTTCTGTCGGCGCAGTACAACTATATACATGTTCGAGGTCTCGCTGTTTGTAGATGTACATTGTGAATACATTGAATATATTTCGAGCATTTAGACATTCTATTTCTTTTTTTTTTTTTTTCTCTTTCGCTTACCTCTATCTTAAAATCAAGATGCCTTCTTCAATACCGGACGAACCTCAACGCGAGCCTGAGCCCTATTTAGATCAACATTTGTTGAGAACCGAGACAAGAGAAAGCTTGCGCAACCTGGGAATCTCAGAAAAGGCGCCTCCTATTGATATCAACTATCCTGAAGCCGGCCGTCATGGAGATCCTGTCTTCCCCGAGGAGTATGTCCTCGAAACAAACACAGGTCTCGTGCCCCAGCGAACCCTAGAACAGATGCGGTCCCGCGCCTCACGAACGCATTCACCAAACGAAACGAGCGAGAGTGACGTCGAGAAAGGGCCTGCTGAACCGACAGAATTTGTCACCTTCACGATCGGCGATCCAGAAAATCCTTTCAATTGGTCTCGAGTGTATCGGTGGTATGTTACAATGGTTGCATCGGCGCTTGTGGTCTGCATTGCCTACGGCTCGTCCATCGTCACGGGCGGACTGGGTCTCATTCAAGAACAATACAATGTCTCACTTGAGGTTGCAATCTTGACCTGTTCTATCATGGTCTGCGGTTTTGCTGTCGGTCCTCTCCTCTGGTCTCCCTTGTCCGAAATTATTGGTCGACGACCTGTCTACATCATCTCACTGGCGCTTTATGTCATCTTCAACATCCCCTGCGCCCTGTCCCCTAACATCGGCGGCGTACTGGTCTGCCGATTCCTCTGTGGTGTCTTCTCCAGCTCTGGTCTATCCTTAGCCGGTGGCACCATCGCCGACATCTGGAGCATCGAAGAGCGAGGCATGGCGATCGCATACTTCGCGGCGGCCCCGTACTGCGGCCCTGTTGTCGGTCCCATTGTTACAGGCTGGATAAACGTCGGTACTGGCCGCCTCGACCTCTTCTACTATGTCAACATTGCCTTCTCTGGCCTTATGCTTATCCTGGTCGGCCTGATCCCCGAGACCTACGCGCCGGTCATCCTCAAGCGTCGCGCCGCCTCCCTCCGCAAGTCCACCGGCAATGAAAACATCATCACCGAGCAGGAACAAAACAAGCCCAGCTTCGCCGACATCGCACGTACCAACCTCATCCGTCCCATCAGCATGATCATGACCGAGCCCGTCCTCGACCTGATGTGCATGTACATCGTACTCATCTACTCGATGCTCTACGCCTTCTTCTTCGCATACCCAGTGATATTCGGAAAGCTATACGGCTATAACGACGGCCAGATCGGTCTAATGTTCATCCCCATTCTCATCGGCGCGGGCTTCTCCCTCCTTCTCACGCCTCTCATTGAGAACCAATTCAAAGACATCTGTAAATCGCGCGCACCTACCCCCGAAGACAGGCTTATCGCAGCGCTAATTGGGGCGCCTTTTATCCCCATCGCGTTCTTTCTCCTCGGCGCCACATCCTTCAAGCATATTATCTGGGTTGGGCCCGCGTCGTCCGGAATCGCGTTCGGGTTCGGCATGGTGCTTTGTTACTACGCGGTGAATAATTACATCATCGATTCGTACCAGAAGTATGCGGCTTCGGCGCTCGCGGCGAAGGTCTTCTTGAGAAGTGGTGGTGGAGCAGCATTTCCGCTGTTCACGACCCAGATGTATGATCGGTTAGGACTGCAATGGGCGTCGTGGTTGTTGGCGTTTATTGGGGTGGCGATGGTGTTCATTCCGTATGTGTTTTACTGGTTTGGAGGGAGATTGAGGGCTAAGTTGACGAAGGAGTGAAGGACGATTTGAGTTGGGGAGTGTTACGTATATAATGAGTGTGGGAGGAGATAATCGTGGAGGGAGATAAAAGTTCTCTGCCGATGGTAGTCGGCTTAGACTCTTAGAAAGGACTTAGTAAGGTAATTAGACTATAAATTTAATGCACATTTCTTCTCGTTATTTCCGCATCGTATCGTAAGCAGCATTTCACCGTTAAACAGAATCCCCTTAAGCGAATCTTAGCTGTACTCTGTGTTCCTCCTAACCAGTCTAGCATCGTCAGAACCCTGTTCGTCAAGTATGAGGGCCAATCTACCCTCTCCATCATCTTGAATATTCTCGTCATCGGATTCACTAAAGCCTCTCTTCCCCGATAGCACCCGGATCTTCGCCTGTGCACCATAAACACCCATACCGGTGATCCCGGCCCCGGTGTTCTTCAACGCCTCAGATGGCGGAGAATTCATGGCCAACGCAGCGATTTCCATCGCAGAAGACCAGCTATCCGCGCTAACTCCGATGATAATCGTGTAGATTGTATATCCTAGCGCCAATGCACAATAGGCTAATAGTATAATGATAGCCAGAACGGACGGCGTGCCTCGGATTCTGAACGAGTAGCCCACAGCAAAAGTGTCCTTCTTGAACATGGTGTACTCATTTTCCTTGTCCGCATCCACACTGAACACGTCACTATTCTCAAGCCAGCGATGCGATAGTCGTCTTTCAGTGTCTTCCTGATAAGGGATACCGTCGGTCGCCACAGTGCCGGTTAAGTTGGCGTAGAAGCCTGCGCGAGAGACGCCGTTCGCTAACATAGCCGAGATAATGGAGGCCATCGTAATGGTATCATTTGCCATGATTCCTGATGCGCGGATCAACTCGTTGAAGACTGTTGTGTTCTGCGTGACGTTGTCCGCGGCGGGGATGGTTGGGTTTAAGAGATCGAGCCATGACTGCGAAAGGCCGATAGGTCGTTGGGGGAAAATGGGATATTCAAAATTCGTGCCGGCACTTTTCTGTGGATTACCAGTTACCATTTGTCGGAACCACCTGTAGCCAGCCGACGTTGTTGACTGATTGGCTTTGTTGAGGCTGCTTGATATGCGATTTGGGTCTTGTGCATCGGCGGTCACGTTCAAAGTGCTGCCAGCCCAGCCGGCGCTGGCGGTGCACACAGATATGTTTAAAGGGTAAGAAGAGTTATCGGGGATATTGGGAGGGATGACGAAGGCCAGGAGTGAGTCATTAGACGCGGTCACCTGGTTCCCACGGCCAGGTGCGTCTAGGCCGAGCCACCAGATTCGGTAATCATTCTGCTTACCCTTTGCCGAGAGGATTGAGGACCAGGTAACGTTTGGAACCTCGGACCAGGTTTTGTCCGGGTCATAGTATCTTGGGTAATCCGCTGTTCGGACTCGCAGGGCCCATTCGTCTGAGGAGGCAATTTCTGGTGGAACAGTGGCCGGACTGTCGATATTTGTGGTGTTTACCCAAAGGGTAGTGCATGCGCTAGTGACGTACGCTTGATCGTAATGGCCTTCCAGAAGATGGTACACCATTTGATTGCTGTTGATTGGTACATTCGTCCACTGAGACATGCCGGACGACATCCAGCCGCCCATTGAAGGCTCAGTTTTTCTCACATTGATAGTCTGCCCGAGTGCGAGTATCCACATCTCCGCCATAGACATCAGAGCGTCTGTGACGGCTGCCTGAGGAGCAGAGGCAAAGGTTGACACTGTTGTTGCAAATTCCTGATTTTGCACGTTCATATATTTTGGATTCATGATGGACAAAGACCGAAGAGAGTTCTTCCCCGTTACTTGTGCGTTAGCCGAGGTTCCGGGGCGACCTGTTAAGTAGTTCTCAAAGTAGCTTTGATAGTTTTTCTGGACGTTAGTGTGGTTTTGGAGGACGAAATAACTTCGTAGCTGGCCGTACTCGCTCCCGGGGCAGTCGTTGCTAAGAAGTGGATCCTATAAGCCAGCAGATGTGAGTATGCCTGGTCTACATTGTAATATCTTGGCTCTTTTCCTACCTGTATATGCCGGCAAGATTCACGATCCATCAGATTGGACGCGTCTAAATTGTCAGGCCATATGTCTTTTGAAGGGGCGTTAACCCAGAAGCGCGTGCTCCCTGCTGGCCATGAATCAACCCGTGGAATCATGAGAATAGCACTCGAGGGACCAGCACCAGTGGCCAAAACTATTGCGGCAAGTACCATGGCCACAGTAGCGAGGCTTCTTTTCATGCGACCCAAGGAAGACTTAAACGACCCCGCAAATGCCGAAGACCACAGATACGTGACATCGGTGACCTTCGCGGCTGAAAATATCAGCCCAAACGGAACACCCCGCATACTTGTCAGTTGGCGACCAATCTCATTTCCAATGATGTATGTTAGAGATGCCTGAATCAGGATCTCATGTGCCTTCGCAGCGAACTGCAAATAGCTGACATTGGCGACGGTGGCACCGAGATAACGACCTTGAATGGTAAGAATAACTAAAGCCAAGGACGCTGCGATTGGAACAAGATGAATGAGCGAGCGTAATAGAGCTGCTATGCGACTTCCGCGTACAGCAACTTTGGGCGTTTCTCGCGAGGTCCCAAGCCACCGTCGAAAAGGAAGAATGAGCAATTGCAATCCTAGAACACGAAGCGTTGAAGCGACTTCATAAAGCCACGTATTCCTCCATCCTCCAGTAGGGCTCTTTACGGATTTCAGTCCTCTAATAAATTAGCATCTGCTATTAAAAGGATAAGGTACTACTCACGGGGCTTCATCATCTTCAGTATCTTCCTCGCGGGCGCCTCGACTTTGGAGAGGCACGTCGTCCGACTGTGTTCGCGTGTAGAAAGGAAGGTTGAATCGTCGATTTACCATGGCTCTAGACCTTTTGAATTTGCATATAGTACGTTTTATGGTGTGTTACACGCGCAGAATTCGTGCACCTGTCAGCTGCTGCAGCGATACGGGGATCTGGGATTTAATAAAATTCCCAACGGTGCAGGAATGCCAAGAATCTCTAGACTCAAATTGGGTATCGTCAAACAACCGTGCATAACATTTGGGGGCCGAAATCCAGAATCGGCGAGGCTGTCATGCAAGTGGAGGCTGTGTGCCATGACCTCAAACCAATTGATACTGCGGACTTTGTCCGTTGGGCTCGGCACCCAACCCTAACATATCCACTTTTGTCTAAACCCTCAGGTAATCAAGATAACTCAGCCTAATAATGCCTAATAATGTCAGCTCGTGTCAATTGACAATTCGGTTTCACCGGCAAGAGCCCTCATACGCAACCTATAATTCTGAGCCACTGCGCCCCTCCGCGCCACACAGCCGGGACGCTGGGGCTCCTTCAGGTTTAAATTTAGGTGATGTTTGTGCTTCAAATCAAACTACAAGGAATACTATCGTAATCGACTTCCTCACGTGGGGAATTTCATATTTTTCCACATTCTCTTCCTTGCCTTTATTCCCCTATCCAGTCTTTCTTTACTTGGCTTTAGTGAGGATCGCTACGTGGCCATCGGGCTCGTAACGAGATCCGATTCCGGTTATGGGCTGAGTCTTACATCGTAGGTCTTTCATCGTTGCTGATGATCCACTAGAGATAAGGAAATGATCGGCATTCCCGTTAGTGTAGATGCCGAATACTTAGAGTACGACATCGCTCGAGAGTTCTTTCGGTCGATATAAGTAAATTGCAGCACTTTCAGCTGGATTATAGATGTATTATGACTTGCAGTTTACGGAATACTTGAAACATACGGATTGGATTGCAAGATGGTCATCACGTAGCCCACAAGGAGTATTCATTATAGCAACGATCACGAGGGATGTTTATATGGGCAAAATTTAGCAAAACAGCAAATGGAGAAACCATACATAACTGTGACTTGTGCGCAAAAGCCCCCCTTCATCTATGCCCCTCCCGCTTCATACTTCTTTGCTACTAAGCCTATAACTGACAGAAGGCCAAGCGATGAAGACTTCTTGCGCACCAGACTTTCCAGCACGTGTTTCACCATAAAGAACGGATTACCAAGGCTAAAAGTCCTCACATGTATCGAAACATCCTGGACTAGATCTGGCATCTCGATAGCCTTCAGTGCGATAGAGGTGACAAGTCCTCTGTTCCCAAGTTCCAAACCGGATCTGCCATATATGTAGATTGCACCTGCTAGCCAACCTCCGTCACCGCATTGTAGAAACCTAAGTCTGTCCATGTCTCTGGGGTTCGGTATGCTTAGAATCTTACAGGCCAACACCCTCATTGCCAAGGCGCTGGGGTCGCCAGCCTCGCCGATCCGCTCCGTTATTCTTGCCTTCAGAATTGGCAACAGCTGACTTCGCAAGCTAGGTACTCGTAGGCTTTTCATGAGCCTTGCTAAGAAAAATAAGAATGACTCGGGCGACGAATAGTAACGCGTCCCGTTCAGATAGGAGCGATTTTCCATGACCCGTAGTATCCAGTCCCATGTGGGTTTGAGCTCGTCTTGCCGGCCATGCTTGAGAAAGAGGGTCAGGACGTTCACGCAAACCACAGGGTCGACTCGAGGTTTGGTTCTATCGAAGTATGCCTGAGGGGGTTAGTACAAGGGATGGATTTGAATTTCGGAGTTTTATCATGATGATACCGTCTTCACTCTCATAGGTGAGCATCTTATTCATGACAGTTTTGACCACTTCTCGATCCAAGGGTAGTATGGATAATGCGAGAGCGGTTGTGTCCAGGTCGCTAGGAAAAGATTCAGTAGTGAGCTGAGGGCCCCCTAGTTTTATTTTAACTTAGACCTCACTGATGAAAAAGACAAGGTTAGGCTCACCGATAAAATAGCTCCATGTGCCGCTTCCGTGCTCGAGTTCTACTAGATCACTGATCTCTGGCTCAGGACCATTCAACGCTGGATAGATTACCGCGGCGTCATACCTTCGTTTAGTCATTTCTAGGATAAGTAGCTGGGCGAAATTGTCTTTGATGACATGGCCTTGGTTCGTGATGCTTTTCGGCTGTTTTGCATTATTGTCCAAAAAGCTATAGCCGCGCATCATCGGGTCGTCGAGGATATTCAACAATTGACTGCCAAGGTTTTCATGGGAAGTAAATTGAATACCACACATCCCTAGAGATAGAGCTGAGAGTATGTTCTCCTGGCAATCATCTTCAAAGATGACTGAGTCCGCAGGTATACCAACTTGTTCCAAAACATGGTTGTAAAAGCAAAGGTCTGGCTTTCTCATGCCCACATCACTTGATATGAAGATGTGGTCGAATGTTGGCCATAGCTCCAAAGTCGAATGTATATGACCTTGCTCCGGCTTTGGAGTGTTTGTCATGCCGTATATCTTCAACCCTCTCCGTGATTTTCTCAGGGCTTCGATGAGCGTCATTGTCTCTTCGTTTACTCGTAGGCTTTCATCTGCTTCTTTCATGAAAGCGCTGGTATCTGCTGCGTCAACCCCAAATCGCTTTTCGACTTTTCGTAACATTCCTTTTCTTCGAGGCGCCCTCGTTCGTACTCTGTCTAGATATCGGATGCCATGACATGTTTGAGTGACATTTTAGGAATACGGCTCTCCGTGGGAGATTTCCAGGACACAAGGACATTGTCCCAGTGTAGAACCAGTCTTTTTATTGGGGCCATTTCAAATATGGTATTCAAAGGTTGTTTGGGCGATAGAGAGCGCAAGGGCTTGTTCTGTCGCCGTTGACATACACGTCACACAAGTAGTGCGTGAGATATTTCCAGCTCAAGTCAGTGACCGATGTGTCGAGTTAAAAAGCTCTTCCAAAGCAGACCCGGAAAGGCGAACCTAAATATAAGACGGTCTGTCCTCAGCATGATACGACCATGTCTCAGGATACTTATTTCTCAAGGTAAGAGTATGCCTAGATCTTGTTTCTCGTTACGCTTTGAGGAACTAAATTTAATGCCGCAGTGGTTCTGGTTTTCAAGTATTATATGAACGAGATCAGTATTTTTATTGCTATAGAGTTCGGAGAAGAGCGCAACGGTATCAGGATCCGAAGATCATATCTTATACCAGAGAGCACCCAAACATCTAAGAGTATTTATCGACAGGGAATGGCACATTTCCAGACGCTTAAATATGCTCTCGCCTTTAGTTGCCTGAATCATTCGTTAGACTAAACGAAAAGCGGGATAGAGAGGCGGTTATTTTCCGCTGACAGTAAGCCCAATGCAATCTCAATATCCAAAGACCTATTTCCCTTTTTGGGTCACTTTAGATTATAGTGTAACTATAATCGCCCGCATAGAGAATCTTGGGGAGGATAGAGTCGTCATCATTCATCCCCGAGAGTTTACGGGTATTTAAGCATAATAGTAAACCGGGAGCTCCGTGTAAATTGTACGCGTTGCATTTCATGGTTTCACCCAGGTTTTTCGTAGCCTCTGATGGCTCTATATAAGGTTCATTCTCTTATTGCTTGCTGCGGCTTATCTGATATAAAATCTCTTCTTAGGGAAATATCTACCATTATCCACGAGAACGGCTATTTAGCATGTAGAAAGTCCACTTGCCATTTTAGCCGAAAGACCATATATTCGTTCTTAGATGCGCAGCCCGCAGAGATACCTTGAACTTCATACTCTTCTGTCCTCCTTGAAATCTCTTCAGAACAAATAGCAGCTCAATATAATCACGTGTATGATTTAACCCCTACTCAAGCGATATAGCATTCATATGCGGCGTTGGTATAAGAGAAGATGCGAAATAAAGGCACTATCATTCTATTTTTGCCTTCTCTAGCCATTTCTGAATGCCAGCATTTGATATATTGTATGATGTCAAAATCAAAGGTAATCGAGATTAGGCCCCCAACAGCAGTAGCCTTGCCCATCTCCACTTATCACGTGGTAAGGCCCAAATTTAAACCAAACAAGACTTCCTGAACCATAGATCTTCCCTCTAATTCCAGACGCTTTATACGGAGACAATATTCATCATGAGTACTCGCGGTAGGCAAGGCATGCGGCCTGCCACTCCGCCCGATCCAACTCTCAAGTCGCGGCCAGTTCCTCAACATCGGCATTTTCCCGCCCTCTCGTTTGGTCCCGCATCTACGAATAACATCCGGAATACAGCTCGGGCGCTAGAAGATATCGATGAAGAGGTTGGCAGTGCTGAAGCCAAGCGCCAAAATGTTGCCGGGAAGTCTCACGTTCGCAGCCTTCTAGAGGAACTGCACACCCTCAGTCTACCGTCGGTTGACGACGAAGAACGGGAGCCCGATCCAACCTGGGGGTTTTATGTCTTCGTCACTTCATATTCGGATGCCGCTCTAAACAACCTTTCCAAGGCCATGACAAATTGGATCGAGTTGACCAGACAAGATCTGGATTATTATGGCTCTTACGGCGCTGAGGCGTTCCGGCGGTTGAGAATGGATGTTATTGTCGATGCAGAAAAGCTCTCTGGAGCATCGGATGACCGGATAAGGGAAGAACTATGTGCCCAGATCAGAGGACTGCAGCTTAGCAGTGAGACTGGATCTGCACCGCCTGGTCGCTATAGCGCCTGTTTTGTTCTCGATGAAGAGGCGATTGTCAAGCTCGCGGGCTTGGTCTTACCCGAAGACCCAACGCACGATAATAGGCCATTCAGCGATCTAACCGTCAAGTTAATCGATCGGTTCTGGGATTGGCGTTCACTGAGTAACCTTTTGGCTTATAAGGGGATTCGACATTGTTCTATTACGTCGCTTGCGGAGCTGTTTGAGCTTCTTGTGTCAAATAGCCTATCTTTAGAAGAGATCCATGGTCTCCGTCACCCATTTGCTCCCTAGCGTTTCATGCCCTTAGATTTTTTCTAGCTTAGGTGGATAAATAGAGTAGTAATTCCCTGGAATACAACAGCGTAAGCTTTCTCAAAGGCTGGCAGGAAACTATCAAATGTCATAAAAGGTGGCGAACCGGCACTCAAGGCTTGACAAATTGTCATGTTCGACGTTAATTATTGCGGGTATTTGAGGACAAACTTCACACAATGTTCGACAGCCTTTATGGTTTGAGTGGAGCCCGATATCCCTATTTACGGTTCTCCGCGGCGTCTACATCACGTCCAATCTTTTCATTTCTTTTTCGAGTAAGATATCTGGTCCGAATGTAAGGTCCTACTTCCGACGTAAAGCTTCATTTTAATCCTGCCTTTTTATTTCGTCACTTACTTTCGCACCCCTCGGTAGGCTCAAATCCGTTCCGGCTTTAGTTAACCAATGGAAGTATCAGATTAACGTCGACGAATCAGCGAACATCAGCGCCATCTCAGGTCCCGGTGTGATTAACAGAGTCAAATGCATCTTTTGAGAGATATTCAATACGATTGCGAGGCCTCTGATCCATCGCGTAACTAAGGCTCCACTGAAGCGTCAGAACCCAACCTCCAGGCGCCCCGAGGCAGAAATGTTCCATTCAAATCGAGTATATCTTAAGAGAGGTTCCCAATTCCCATTGATCTGCCTTGTTTGGGATTTGTGGTCATAGACGACTAGCGTTCTTATGCTTAGATAATGTCTACTGTATTTGAATCTTCTACTCGATCAGCCTCCCTTCTTCCCTGTGGGCACAGCATGTTAGACAAACTACTCCCTGCGAATGATTTCGTCGATACTATTGTCCGCCTCATGAATACTATCCAGCATAGTGACTACAACTTTACACATGAAGAGCGTGTGCGACATCTTCACTATGCCTATCCTCAGGCTGCAGCTCATTCTCTCAGCCATACGTGCGATATACCCTGAATTTGAAGCCAAGCAAGGTCCAGGCCGCACTGGAGACAATCACTGGCATGGTAGTCTATTGCTGGGTCAAAGCATCGCCTGACCTCATGGCTG
The DNA here is from genome assembly GCA_004849945.1 of Aspergillus ochraceus. Classification (NCBI taxonomy): domain Eukaryota; kingdom Fungi; phylum Ascomycota; class Eurotiomycetes; order Eurotiales; family Aspergillaceae; genus Aspergillus; species Aspergillus ochraceus. The sequence goes on along the minus strand of SSOS01000001.1, from coordinate 369,361 downwards.
CATTGATCATCCACTTCACCTATACCCTCATCCTGGAAGATAGCAAGCATAATCCTTTCCTTAATATTTGATCTTTCTTCAATGATATGGTCAAGGGAAAACCACAGCAACATCCGTGGTGGAGTTTGGTTAACAGACATTTCCCTAATGTTTCAGATCGCTATGGACCGTTTTGCTCCTTGAACATATATCGCAGCACAGTAGATTCTTCGTCTTCCGTCCCCGACGCATTAAGTTCCTGCGAACTGACTTTTGTTTTGGCAGTCTTCGAAGGTTGTTGGATTGAACAGTACCACTGCCATGGCTATCGCGGAGCAGAAGACCTTCCCGAATTTTCATGAAGAATGAACAGCCTCGGGCACGCTGTCGGGGCCTCTATATGGCCAGCCGAGATACTCGATGAGCGGATGCATTTTCGTGAAAGTACCACCGCCATCTGCATGTTGGAGAACTGGATGGTTTGGGCCAATGATTTAATCTCTTTCTACGAAGAGTTTTACGGTGAGCGGGACCAGACCAGTCTCATCAACAATTACTCTCACGTGAATGGGATCAGTACCACCGAGGCTCTCGAGAAACTCATCCAGAACACGCTCCGGGAGAGTGAGCAGATTTTGTCCGTTTTTGAAGACAAAAATTCGTTGATCTTGGATACCTTGACCAGGTTCATGCATGGCTATGTCACCTGGCATTTATGTGACCGTCGCTACCGCGTGAGTGAGATTTATGAACAGGTTGATAAGGGCGATGAAACCGGTCGGAAGTTCTGTCGGTATTTCGAAAGAACTAACGAGGTCGGCCGGATAGACTCGTCAGAATGGGCTTTCCCACGCAATGCTCGGTTGTGGAGCTCTAGAGGCAAACCAGGGACAGTGCAAAAGGAGTTTGGCGAGCAGCATCGCATGGTTACACCTTTTTTAATTGAGCTCTGAGATAATCTGTCGTTCGAGACTGGCTCAATTGAGTGTGCCACCTTCTGCTTTACTGTCCGCTTGAACCATAGCTTTTAGTCTGTTCATCGCCGAGTATAGGAATAGCATATCTGTCTAGTTTTACGCAATGCTGGTTTTGAGTACAATCTTCGTTGTCTGCTAAGAACATTTCGTTGTTGTGATCCAATTTAAAGGTTTCCCTTCGCTTACTTCTATAAGAACGATAGTCATTAATCTCTTCTCGAACAATTCACTGCGGAGCAGCGCCCTTGACGCGGACGTATGCCTGCTTGACCTCCTCACGACCAGTCATTCTCTTGAGCCATTTTTCAATGTTTGGGTATTTGTCCAAAGAAAGACCAGCAAAGGCGTACTGTCTAACCCACGGCTCGAAATGGTAATCAACGGCTGTCACCTTGCCTGGCAAAATGCTCTCTCCGGATGTCTTTTCGAGATGCTTCTCAAAAACATCGAAGCACCGATAGCTCTGGGCAACATATCTTCCCAGGGCATCCTCATTCTTGGTGGCATTGTAGTGGCTACATCTTTCAGTATCGTTCTTTGAGGCTCTGAATGGACAGATACATACCGGAACCAGTTCGTCTGACCCAACATCGGTCCGAGGGTCGTGAGCAGGAAGTACTCCCACTTTTCGAAATCAACAATGTCTTGCTCCGCAATGCTAACTGGGCCTAATTTTCCAGCCTTGTCATATACGCGTCGAACGTAGTTCATGCAAGCGCCTGATTCCCAGGATACGACGCCGGTGTTGGGATCCTCTAGGGCGGGAACACGGCCATTCTCGTTGATCTGCAAAAATGTGGTACCCTTCACTCCGTTTTCGGCATCATCGCCAAATTGCCATTGCTTGACTTCGTATGGTACTTGGAGGTACTGCAGGGCTATGGCGACCTTGATGGGGTTGGGACCCGTAGAATGGGCGTGCAGGACAAGGGGCTTGATTGAGGACATTTTTTTCTGGGATATGTAGAGTTGATCACAATAGCAAAAATCAAAATAGCATTTGACACGGAATTACGGTCTTCAAGGGATCTGTTCTGTAGAAATAACTGGGATACCATAGCGCTGTGAGAGCATTAATAATGTACTGTGGGGTTCCATGACGTGTTAGAGCAGTTGGGGTATTTCTCCAATTCCTCAAGTTCCTCCTCATATAGTACGCATTGGAGACCGGCGATATTCTACCATATTCGGCACATTTAATACGTTACCACCTGAAGTTGAGACATATATTCTCTAATTCACTGGAATGAATAACTAGGCATTATCTGTTTCTTATGTCGATAACTTAATCCATTCCCTCTGCGCTTTTGTAGGTCATGAGTACTTCAATTCACCACTTCTGTGTTTAGGTTACGCTCACTCTGTAGCTTTCGCCTGTCCCTGCTCCGGTACATTTCGCTCTAGCCCCTGGGCAACTGGCATTTTATATGGAAGCTACAGTCACCCAACCACCTTGATCTATCTTATTTGGCCTTCTATTCACAAACACAAAGTGATCATTACTCCCGCAACTGCCAACTTACGCTCACCTGTGCAGACTCGATGACGGTAGACCCTGGAACAGTGGGTATTGCACGACCAGTGGGGTCCCAGTTCGCCATGACGTCATCGCTCGCCAAAGCCATATGAGCACCTTGGATGCGACATTCCGCTCTTCTTCCTCAATTCAGCTCATTTCACATTCTCAAACATAATATCTCAGCCTCATAACAATGTCCGAATCGTTTGCTGCCATTCGAAGCCGTCGCTCCGACGAGCTTACGCGCCTAGCCAACGAACACATCCAACAAGACCTCCGACCCGCTGATCGCGACGCGCTGAAATCGGCCGCCTCGAGAGTGTCCTTCTGGACTGCCTTCGGCTCTGCAGTGGGCGTTGGATTGGGACTGTACACCGCATTTCGGTTGCGAAGCACGCGACATGCTTTCTTCCAGGCTTTCCGCGCGCAGGAGAGACCTACACAGGTTGTGTTTGCGGATGGGCGGACAGGTAGGCGTCTTCGCTACAAGTGTTGCGCGAGAGAGTAAGTGCTGACTGACATGGCTTGCAGAGTCACTGCCTGACATTACACCGCTGTTGAAACCTACTACGTTTGGTGATTTTGCGACGTATTTCTTTGCGTCTGCGGGTGGTTTGTTTTTGGGAGGAGAGCTTGGTAAGTGGTTTGCAATGATGGTATATTTTATTGTATTGCAGTGTGTCTAATGAGTTTCTCCTGCTATAGGCCTTGTTGGAGGTGCCGCCGGTGCGCGTAGCTCAATCACGTCCGAACCCGAGAGGAAGGAGAGAATCGAGAAGGCTTTCCGGAAGTTCCGAGCAGATGTGCTGCGGAAGGAGGCCGACTCTCTTGACTCGGGAGACAGCGTTTGGGATAAGTTGTTCTAATATGGGGTATGGAGTGGTTTGTCAAATGTTGATATATCTTGGCCCTTTCGGAGCAAGTTTCGGTTCCTTTGAATACCCCCATAATGAATGAAATTGATGTGTTTTCGATTTAATTTTAGCTTCATGATCAAAGTTCACTTCATTAATCGATAAAATGTATTCACTGTCCCTGCGACAAAGCTGTTTTCATGGGGGGTGCTGACAATGGTTTCTTCAGAAAACATCACGATAGATTCGTGGTCCATGTAATGTAGCGGTAACCCCAGCCATTCCGGCCTCTTGTCCGTATCAAATTGTGAGGCCGCGGATGAAGGAAGAAAGGGTGGATCCAAAAACAATTTCTTGGTCTTTCTTTTTTGAATCATACCGTGGTTATTTAAAAAGATAAAAATAAAAATAAAAAGAACAAAAAAATTGACCGACGCAGGGGTCGAACCTGCAATCTCTTGATTCGTAGTCAAGCGCCTTGCCATTGGGCCAGCCGGCCTGGTTGTTGAGAAACATCCCCTTTTTTGACACTATAAGCCACAGAATTGGGTCACAAAGGATTGAGGTTAATGTCCGGATACAATCATGTTTTGGTCTAACGCTTACAACAAGAAAAGATATATAGATTTAGATTTTCTTTTTCATTCAGTTGCTTGAAGTATGGAAAGCCTAATCTCACCTCTCAATAATTATAGATTTTCTTCGCAGACGTTATTCAAAATCCACTCCATAAATAACACAATTCCACGATATATAAAAACTAATCACCTCTAGCTATCTTTGCGGGTTCGATTCGGGGAATACCAATGCACACAACGAGCCAGGTCAAGTGCTACCGACAAAAGACGTCGAGTTCCAGTCCGAAGCAAACTACCCTAGGTTAGCGTGTCCGGAGAGAAACTAGATGGGGAAAAATACATTCCAAGCATCGATCCGAAGCACCGAACCATCGTCCGATCGCGCAACGGGCGTCAAAATACCGATGGCTGGAACTCCATTAGCAACTCTGCTCTTGACCAAGCATGACCACCTAAAACCTGATTTACTACATACCAACAATGTTATTCAACCAATAATACTTCTCACTCCCAGTCTCGAAGACCAATCGCAGGTGCAGCTGACCAGAGGGAGACTTCGGGCCCGATGTTTGGATAAAGATATCCGCGCCATCGTTGGTCTTCAAGTTGTACCGAGTGTCTGCGGAGAACACATTGGTTTTGGGATCAATGGTACCCCAATCGGCACCTAGGTCCCTAATTTCACCTGATGTGATGTTAGACAGAAAGCGTGACTCAAAGCGATGGTCTTACCGGAAAGTCTAGGTCCGGTGAAGTTGCCTCCGACGATGGGGATGGCTTTGCGGACTCCGTGGGGGCCGTGCTCTTCCATCAAATTGCCCTTGCATTCTACATAGGCCGTGTAGAGGAATGACAATCCCGGAGCGGATGGTTGGGTGCTAGAGATTGCCGCTACGGGCGCGATCAACGTTGGTTGCAGCAAGCATAATGAAAGAACGACTTGAAGAAGGGTGCATAGGAGGGAACTGGAATTGTTTTTGAATAGCATCTTGGAATGGCTGGAGTATTTTGCGCTCAATATCAATAAAGAATGGCTAATAGATAGATTATCTACATTCTGAGAGCTTCTTATATATCTTGAGCATGTCTTCATGGATGACATCAATTCACACCCCACACTTTCCGAGAGGAGAAACCCCAGGATTTAATTTAAACGACCTGCCGAGGTGTGTCGATCACCCAGAGTCCCGTGCAGACATGCCGACTATATGCCGATCCAAATGCCGAGTCAACATCATTATGCATTCTAGGTACATAAGTGCATGGCTAGATGAGCTATGCACCTTGTTTCTAATCATTGAAGTCTCCGCTTACACTCGAGAGGTTTACGGTTAAAACTCGATGTGTTGATAATGTGAGATGTACGGAAGCATAGGAAGCATAGTCAATAGCAAAGTATAGGTACCGATATCTGATGGAGATTGAGTGGAGCAAGGAATCGAAAAATGTTTCCAACTTGCTATGAAATGGTGTTCTCTGGGGATCATGGGAAATCATGCAGATCTATGCCTGACAGTTGTTGTTTTGGGTGGGCGATATATTTCAGATGGATCGATAGAATACTCCCCGAGGTCCCCTTGGTATAACAGCCAAATCCATCATGGCCCGAGACTCCATAATCGTTTTCAAGCGATTGCTCTTCCATCAGACATGACAATCGTAACTCATGTGGTTTTCTATCGGATTCCGAGGTTTCAGCGAATGTAAGCTCCATGAAGATGGAGGAACTAAACCCGGCGAGTAAATGAACAAGATGCATACTTGACGCAAGGGACGATAGATCACACGATGAAAATTTAAGATGAGAAAATTCATTTAATTTGCCTGTTTAAAGTAGATAAAGTGTTTCCTAGGGAATATGAAAGTCTGAGCTTCTACCTATTGACCGCGCTTTTCTGTATTGATGAAGGAATTAAGAGGCAAATAGTGCCTACCGAAATTCAAAGCAATTCTAGCTGTATTTATAAGGGGAGCAAACAAGCGTGCTTTTGTGGCCGAAGAAATCGGATTCCTCAGTGAAGCCAAAACATCAGTGACCATAGGAGTATCTTGTTTGTAGGGGAAGAGAAATCAACGACAGCTAACATTCCATTACTGTCGTACGGAAAGCAAAACCCGCTTACTACCGCAGAAAAAAGACTAGTCTGGAACCTGGGGAAAAGTAAGGGGCACAATGAGCAACCCGGGCGCGTGATGAGAGAGAAGAGACTTTAGATGTTACCGGCCGTCTATTGCTAGCCCTTCACCCGAGCTTGATTGTTCAATAATTGATTTGAAGCTCAAAATCTTGAGCCATTTCGGGGGAATTCCTTCGGGTATACTCCCTGGGCAGTCAGCCACCTGCAGGATATGTGACGAACCGGTTCGTATTATCGTCTTAGATCCGACAATGGGTATTATCTAAATTGCCCGATCATTAACATGCAGAATTTTCATTCAGCTAAAAACTACCTTGTCCAATCGTGTTCGCTCGCTTGAATTTTCCTCTTTCAATGCACGTTACCCTTAGGTTAAACACTCTGGGGCTGGAAAAATACAGCCCTTGAAAGAATGCCAGGAAAACCCTGCTCGTCTCAGTTTGATGAACTTTAGACTCAGTTTAACTATTCTAGGCCGGGTCGAGAGCCCGACTAAGAAGATGGTGTGTGTGTTGTCCCTTTGGGGGGTCAGCCAGCCCGGTGCGTCTCATCCTTTTTGTCTCATGTGAAGTGGATAAAAACGCCGAAATGGCCAATTTGGTATTTTTCAATTTTCGTTTCAATTTACACACGTGGCATCTCGGGTCTAAGCGATAAGAAGGTGAAGGCTGAAGGGTTGAGTGGCACTTGTGGATTGGTGGTGGTAGAAATCATAAATTCGCAGCTGAAGGACGCCCGCCACATCTTGGTGGCACTTTGGGTTTAATTTGAGATAGTACTGATAGCAAATTCAACGAAGGTTAATTATTTCCAGCTCGTCGTCAAATCGAATCATAATAAACGGAAGCTGATAACGCCCCTGTCTTGATCTAGGCTCTCTTGCGGAATTGCACCATCGGTCCCTCCCTAATGCTAATGTAGCTGTCAATGACTTGGAACATGTTCAAGTCATGGCTTCCCCAGGTATTCTCCTTGTTTCCGGTTCCAGTCGTGTCCCCCGGGAGCAGGCGCATATCATACATCCAAAGCGTTTTGGCAATCGTCAGGTAAATCTCTAGAAGGGCGAAGTTCTTTCCAGCACAGCTTGTTGTTCCAGCAGTGAACGGAACACAGCTTGAACGGGCCCGAGCCACATCCTCTTCGGTGACTCCAGTTGCTGAATCAACTATCCATCTCTCAGGTCGATATGTATCAGGGTCTGCGAAATATTCTGCGTTGCGATAGAAGCTCCAGTGAGACACTCCGACGGTCGTGCCCTCGGGGATATATGCCCCGTCGATCATCATGCCGCCTGCAAGAACAATTCGCGGTAGCTCGGAAGGCCCCGCGGGTGTGATTCGCATTGCCTCGTCTACGCAAGCGCGCATGTAGGGACAACTAGACAGAAGCTTCGGGCCGCTTTTTATTTCCCCGAAGGATTGGAACGTGCTTCTGATCTCGTTGACAATCCTTGCGTATGCGTGAGGCGAGCGAGTAATGTAGAAGAAAAATCCCGCTAAGATTACAGACGTGGTATCTGAACCTGCAATGGTTAACATTACTACCTCAGCTTCCAGGGCTGCCGAGCTGAACCCTGGTTGACCCGTTACCGGATCTACTGCGTTGATAAGATGCTGTAACATATCATTTCGTCTTTGATGTGGCTCGGAACTCTGCAGCTTCAGTCTCCGGGCCAGTGACTCTCGCACAAATTCGTATAGGAACCGAACTTGTGGCGGAGTCATCACCCCGAGAAGCCAGTCAAGGCCTCGTGGCTTGAGCCATACAACAAGGTTCAACCATGGCGAATGGCCGAGCTTTCAGGTAGTTAGCTATGCCTAAATCCCCGCCGAGGCCAGTAACATACCGGATACAGAATCTTCAAGAAAAATGCGATGATGTGCGGGATCTTGCGATACTCATTCTCACCGGGTTCCTTCGTATCAACTGTCCGTCCAAAACAAAGGTCACAGAGTACATCAAGAACAAGATGATCGCAAGTGTCTGACATCTTTTTCGGCGATGACCACTCGGCTCCATCGCCATCAACGAGGAGCTCACACCACCGGGTGACATGCTTAGCTAGAAGGGGCTCCATGGAGCGAATCGACTTTTCGGAAAACACAGTGTTCAAGACACGTCTTTTTTGCGCATGAAGCACCGGATCAGTTCCTGTGAGTGTACTGGTGTCTTTTGGATGGCGGGTCATGATGTCGTAAAACTTTGACCGCTTGACATTGGCTTTGTTGTTGAAGATATCGCGATACGCCTGTGGCGTTTTGAAAAGAAGACCATTGGGCCGATAGCGAAATACTTCTCCGTAGGCTCGGTGATTATGCGCAATCCATAGATGCCGAGTTCCAGTCAATGACCAGTAAAAGTCGGGAATGGAGGATACTTTCGACAGAAATGGACCAGGGTACCTTGCCAAGGGGCTGAGGTAGAGGTTGTAAATCGCAGATCCGACGAACTATAAGCATGTCAGTGTCTAATAAGGAGCAGGAAGGGCTTTTGCTCGACTGACATAACAAAATGCGCTGCTCGTAAAGATCTCCACCCGGTAGTCGAGAACCGCTCGACAGATAGCAGCAATATACATGGTTAACTTCGAAAGTTAGCAACGGCTTGTGTAGCAACAAAAAACGACGCCTATACCAACAATGACAGAACCCCCTTTATACACCGATTCAGCTTGTCAGGTCGTTAAAATTGATAGTTAAATTGCCACATCATCAAGCCACGATGTACAACTCAGCTCGTACTTCCCAGCTGACATTGTGGCGCCCGCTTGTATTTTTCAATTTGGGTGGAGATGCATATCAGCACGCCGCAACGAACCACTCCATCTATGGGTGCCCATTTTGAGTTCTTTATCATTCCGGTGGCGTAGATGTTGGGCTCGATAGAGATGGGTCCTGGAGTATTTATAGTTGGTCTTCGATTCTCCCACCACTTTTCTCGCGATTGACATCCGTTGTTGAAAACTACAATTAAGGCGACAATTCTATACAATATGAACGTTTATATGGACTGGCAGCAGTCGGTTAGATGGGCTTGGAGTCTCATTAATAGCCTGGCTATCTCTGAGTACACCCAGAAGTCCAAGACATCCACTGCGTTACTTCCCGGATCTCGGACAACCGACACAACGCTAAAGGACCGAGCGCTCTATGACCAGGTATGGCACTCCGAGTCGCCTACTGTGGAGCTGGCTCAATCACCGCTTTTCAAACCGGCTCCACTTTCTCTAAGCATTGAAGACCGAACTCGTTTAACGTATGGAAGGGCCGTACTTATATGTGGTGCATTCAGTGAGATTCCTCTCCCGTTCCGAGCCAGCTCGTCAGACTAACAACCAATAGACCTAACGGTCGAGGACGTTCTGTACCTGACTCCAAACTTCTGGAGGCTACAGACCGACCTGATAGGTGTCGTGGATGGCGGAGCCATCACGCTGATTACTATCCAATATAACCTTTTCGTTGGCACTGTGGCACCGTACGCAGATGGTCGGCCGGACCTCCAATTGATTCTTGATCGAGCTATGAAATTTGAGATCTCGTATGTATTGTACTTCCTCGTTGGGAGACTGAGACCGTAAAAAAAGCTGATTTTGTTTCAGTGGACAATTCCTGCTCACTGAAGTCGGTCATGGGTTAGATGCTCGGAACCTTGAAACAACTGCGACGCTTCTATCAAACGGAGACTTTGAGCTGCATAGCCCAAATTTAGCTGCTGCAAAGTAGGTTAGGACTATTTTAATACCCAGCTATATGTCTAATTCAAAGCCAGATGCATGCCCCCTACTACGCCACGGAGCGGCCTCCCTTCAGTCGGTGTCGTCATGGCTAAGTTAATAGTTGAGGGCGAGGACTATGGAGTACGGGCGTTTCTAGTTGCCTTGACCGACGGAAAAGAGATGTGCAAGGGAGTAACCTCAAAGTAAGCTTTAGACCTCTAATAGTCCAGCTGAAGAACGTCAATATTGACTATAGCAGGGCTCTCCCTCCTCGCACTGGCGCACATCCCATCGACCACGCACTCACATACTTTGACCACGTCCGCCTTCCCAGCTCAGCTCTCCTAGGGCCGATCGCGAAGCCCAAGAATGAGCGATCCCAGTTTTTCTCTTCGATCCAACGCGTCTCAGCTGGAACGCTGTTTCTATCAGCTGGATGTATCCCACTTCTCAAGAACGCGATCTACAACGCTAGCTTATTCAGCATGCGACGAAAGGTTAAAAACTATGACGGAAAGCTAATAGCTGTCATGAGCTTCCGGACTCAACACCTTCCGATCCTGCATGCAATCGCCCAGTACCATGTCCTGCAGGCGTTTTTCATCAAGGCGGCGGCAGAGTTCCGGAATCCTAAATATGATGCGCGTGTACGCCATGCCTTTGCGACGGTGTTCAAGGCCGTTGCGTTGCAGCATTTTCAGAAAAGTATTAAGGCCATGAATGATGGGTGTGGGTGGCATGGGTATTTTGAACATAATCAGATTCTGCAAAGCGAGGTGAGAATAACCACATCTCGTTTTTTTGCTCATTTTTTCTCAATTTACTAATGTCTTGATTTAGTTGGAGTTCCGCGCAGTAGGAACAGCAGAAGGTGACATCCGAGTCCTTGCTATCAGTAAGTTACGGTCTTTCGAAACACTAAATATTCGATGAATGCTATTCTCCTGACATAAGTCTTTCAGGGCTTGCAAGTGAGCTTCTACTCGGCCGATATCAATTATCACCCCCACAAAACCCAACCAGCCTCGTAGCCCAACACGAGTCCGGCCTATTCACAGAAGCTAGGGAATATCTGCTCAGTATCGGTGGTTTTCATCGCAGCGAAAAGTTTAACCGAAACATTCTCCCCCTTTCTCTCCCACTTGTCCAAGCTATCGGGCACAGAATGGCTCTGGAAGCAGCACAGAACGTAGGAATAGACCCCAAGCTGATCGAGCTTTACGAATCTGGCGTCATCAAAGAAGACTCGGCTTGGTATTCGGAACAAGGTGGTCTTAGTAGGAAGGCCCAATTTGAAATGGAGGCTAAGGCTGCCGATGCACTACTCCCGGATCTTGAGAGGCTAGTGCAGGATACGGGTTCCCAGGCGTATGGTAATGCGCCTATGGCTTCCGAAGGGTTATGGGATTGTTTTGTTGAGGGGTTGGAGAGCTTTTCAGGGGATGCGTCTTTTGACGTTGGGCTTCGTGTTTCGGAGACGAGTTGTGTGGAGACATTACATGTATAAGGCTTGATTCTTTTCGGTGTCAAAAATATTCAGCGCTGCATCTCGAAAGAGAGCGGGAGTTGTTTTCAATAAAGGATCCAATTTAATGTTCTCAGTTCTTGAGTGCTAAAGAGTTCTGTTATCTTCTTCTAGCCTCCATCTCATTAAGAGTCACGCGAAAGAAAGGCCTTGATTTTATCATATGAATCCTTCATTCAACCAGACATCGAAACCAGGTGACACTATTTCCAGTCCCAGAATCAAAACCTCGAGCCTACAAACCACAATGCGAACGGAACAAACATCACTGAGAACGTCATATCAAGCTTAGCCTTGGAATTTGTACTTTTGCCCACGATGGCGTGGTCAGTTGAAGTATCTTTATCATCTCCATCATTCTCAGAGGTCCTACTGAGAATTCTTGCCGAAACCTTCCACGCGATGCTGGCGAGTGTCGCAAAGAAAGCCATTGTCACAAAAAGCGATAGTCTCTGCTCTGTCATAGGGACTGGGTCTATCCAATAAAAGTACGCCTGCAAGGGCCATATGACGAAAGCCGACGTAATATGAACCTTGATTCGCCTGGCTGGAAACCGAGTTCGACGAGCTAAACTGTTGGAGACGTTGTCGAAGATCGATTGCGCTTTAGGGAATTGTTTAAAAAGAATTTTGAGAACGATGATAACGAGAAGGCTGACACATGCAACAAACACGGTCTCATATGCAAGGAATAATACAAGGTGTAAGAGATAGATATCGTAAATCACGGCAAGAATCCGCGGTAGCAGAGGCTGAATGTCAATAGCCAAGAGCCAAAAGACAAAAGTGGCTGTCGCCAGTCCTTGAGCAAGCATCATTAGGGGAGCAAGGAAGCTGCAAACTTTGTATACGAAGCAAAGCCGATGTCCGCATGTCCAAGTTATCCGAAATGGATATAAAAGACGGAGCATAGTACATATGTCGTTTCTGACATGTTGGTGTTCCACATTGGCCTCGACATCGGCCCCTAGCAAAGAATCCGAAAGTCGCTGCACTTTATTGCAAAGGTTGTGGGGAGGCAGTTTCTCGGGTTCCTTTTGCTGTTTCTGACCAAAAGATGGTTCGTTCCCGCCGGTCTCTTCTTCTTCTAGCTCGGTACTGCCGTTTTGTTCAACCTTCACTGTCTTCTCTTCCTTCAGGGATTTACAGTCAATCTTGGTAGATATCTCTACTGGGCCTGATTCGGAACTCAACAGCATTCTTTCGGGCCAGTCCTTGTGGAGGTAAATCGTCTGCATCGGTAGTGAAAACAGCGTGAGAGCCTCGGTCACAACGCAATCTCCAACCAACCATGCCATGAAGAATTGTGTCCATCGATGATCGTCTAGCAAGGTCATTGCCACAAATGCTGGCACCGTAATGCCCATAAGAATCGCCCGTCTTGTGAAATGTACCGCTGCATTATGCTTCATGTGTTTGCTCGGGTCGGCCTCGCAAACCTGCCAATGTGCGCAGAGTGCGAATGTGAGCCAAACTATCAATTGGGAGCTCATGATTCTTGGGAGTCGCAGGCTGAGGAGAATGACGACTAGCCATAACACTTTTGCGATCGAGTTGATGGGCGAGAAGAACGTGAGGTTTTGCTTGATGTTATCTTTCAGTGTGGGCCCCGTTGGTCTCATAAGTGTGCTGGCTGTCGTTGAGAGTAGAGCTAGTCGAACCAGCAATAGCTGTGTCGCTTCGCTAGGAGCTTCCATGACTGTGAGGAGGAAAGATACGCTCCAGAAGATTATCTCAAGAAAAGTGGAAAACAGTCGAGAGTTATGAGTGATTCACGGGCGCTAGCGAAAACGCCTTGCGAGTGCCTCGAAGGATTCCTTGGCCCTGTCTTCCGGCCCCAGGATCGCGTTTCGGTCAGGCCATTGAGCGTGAACAAATCGTATCGTTTCTTTCTTGAGCGAAAATACCCCGTGGAATCATTAGGCCGCTAAATAATATCCATTCATACTTATTTGTCCAGACCCACTCGTTCATTCTATCAGGCGCAATGCCTAGCAAGACAACCACCAAAGCGAGGAAGAAAGCAAGTTTAAACGACTTGCCTTTTTCTTACTAGAGAATACATTGGGTTCTATAATAGACTGACTGGGTATGATTTAAACCATAGAGCCCAGTTTTAATAGCTGCAAGGCTGCTAGTTGCCACATAGTAAGGACCCGTTTGCCTCACACCCGCCAAGTATGACATGACCATATCAGCACCTCAAATAATCAAAAACCTACTAAAACTCGAAGAAGGAGATACCTGTCAAGGGTAACAAGTAAAATTGGAATATAACCCATCCAATGTCTGTTACCGTTTGTTGTTGTCGATGACGGGGTTTGCCTCGTATGACTAACAGCAGCTACGCAATCCATTCCAAGGCTGGTAGAGCCCACTTAACAAGTATAAGCTATGAGTTCAAATCTTCTATTGGCACGCAACTTGTAATTCATAACCCGAAAGCAAGTTTGAATTCAATGATGGTTGAAAACAGGATTAAGTTGTCTGAGTCAGCAGGGTTTGTTGCTGAAGTCTGTTTCAGCGTTGAGAGTATAAAGGAATCCGCACTGCCTTTAGCATCTGAAATATGGACATAGGCAATTTATGACGCAAATGACATTTTTACATCTATTCGCAGTTTACTTTTGATCATGTGGCTCTTTGGTGGAAAGGACAGCCCACCCGAACCACCTGTGGCGACTGGCATTCACGAACCAGAGGAAAGGTCCCAGGACAACAGCCTCGATGCATCGGACCAAATTGCAGTTGTTGGAATGTCCATGAGACTTCCTGGCGGGATCAAGACCGCAGAAAATTTCTGGGATCTGCTAATTCGCGGGAAAGACTGCCATGGACCTGTGCCCGTGTCTCGCTTCAATGCCGATAACTACTACTGCGAATCGGGTCGACCGGGGACCCTACCAACGAAACATGGATATTTCTTGGATGATGACCTATCGGCTTTCGATGCATCTTTCTTCTCAATGAATGGAACGGACGCTGCCACTATGGATCCGAAATTGAGGTTTTTGCTCGAAGTTGTCTGGGAGTGTCTCGAAAATGGCGGACAGGTAGGCTGCCAGGGGAAAGATATTGGATGCTTTGTGGGAAACTTTGGGGACGACTGGTCTGAGATCTTGTGGAAGGATACGCAGAGTATTGGGAAATATCACGCGGTTGGAACACACAACTTCTCGTTGGCGAATCGAGTATCGTATGAATACGATTTCCATGGGCCTAGGTATGATTTGAGCCTTTATACCCGGTCAAGTGAAATTCTTTGTCGATATTGACATCATCCAAAGCACTACAGTTGACACGGCATGCGCGTCATCATTGATGGCTTTGCACCAAGCATGCCAGGCCCTCCGAAACAAGGAATGCGGTGGTGCAATTGTCGGAGGAACAAGCATGATCATTTGTCACAGCTGCACCGCCTCCATGGGAGTTGCAGGAGCTCTTTCCGGAGATGGAAAGTGCAAGACATTTGATGCTAGCGCCGATGGGTATGGAAGAGCAGAGGCCATTAGTTCCATTTTTGTGAAAAGATTGCCCGATGCTATCCGTGATGGGGATCCAATCCGGGCCACTATTCGATCCACAGCAACGAATTTCGACGGGAGGACGCCGGTGTTCATCGCGCCGAGCCCGAAAGCTCACGAGGACATGATCAAGATGGCCTACAGTTCTGCGGGTATCGACAACATGGGCGAAACGGGGTATTATGAGTGTCACGGCACCGGGACACAACTCGGCGACAGATGTCAGTAAAGCTGTAGCCACATACCAGGCCCATTCACCTTGCTGATCAGTGATAGGCGAGCTATCTGCCGTGGGAAATCTCTTCAAAGACCCAGGAATTTATATCGGTTCCGTAAGCAACACATATCTTTCTCACATAACCGATGCTGACCATATTGCAGGTCAAAGCTAATGTTGGACATTCTGAAGGCGCCTCAGGACTGACTGGTCTCATCAAGACAATTCTCAGCATGGAGCATGATACGATTCCCCCTCATGCTAACTTTTCAACACCAAACCCCAACAGTATTGACACCTGTTCCAACTTTAAAGTAGGCTGTTACTGACGTATCCAGTTCCGTTTGACTCAAACAATCTTTGGGTTCCAACGAAGCCCACACCGTGGCCTAGAGACCGCTTCAAACGAGCAAGCGTCAGTTCATTCGGAATAGGGGGCTCCAATGTGCATGTAAGGCGCAGTGAAACACTGGTTGCGTTCCCGCAGGACTGATAGAGCAACAGGCAATACTCGAAGGCTACGAAAGGTTAAAAACGCCTGCATCCGAGAAACCGGCCCTGCCCAAATTAATAGTCCACTCGGCCAAAAGCTATCCATCTTTAGAGAAACGGGTGAAGATGGTGCAAAGCTATATCTCCGAGCACCCCGATTACCTCTCCGACATAGCATTTACTCTTAGTCATCGTCGGGAACATTTACAGCATCGCTCATTCACGATTCATGGTGCCGAGACGGTGAAAAAGCATCCCCAACTAGTTAAAGCACCGGAGAGGCGGCCACCATTGAATATGATATTCTCTGGCCAGGGCGCACAGTGGAGAGGCATGGGACATGGCCTCATGCAATTGGAACCATTCAGGGCCGAGATTATTCGAATGACCGAGGTATTAAGATCGATTCCAGACGGACCATCCTGGGATCTCACAGGCGAGTAATTACACAACCGATCAAATCAAATGCTGTAGCATCTGACGCTTTGAATACAGAGCTTATCGAATTGCAAGGACCCGAATCCCCCATTAACGACCCTGAATATGCCCAGACTCTGTGCACAGCCCTCCAAGTCGGCATCATCAAGGTCCTGTCATCATGGCAAATCAAGCCGGACACAGTATTGGGACACTCCAGCGGTGAGATTGCAGCTGCGTACGCAGTCGGCGCTATCTCATCTTCAGACGCAATCAAGATTGCTTATTATCGGGGGTTTTCGGCAAAAGCATATCCGCACAATGGTACCATGGCGGCCGTGAGCATTAGCAAAGAGACCGCGGAGAATTATCTCAAGTCCTCTGTTGTGGTTGCGTGCCATAATGCTCCCAAGAGTATAACTCTGAGCGGAGATGCGGATGAACTGCGTCTTGTGTTAGACCTTATCACAAAAGATTTCCCGGAGACTCGGTCGAAGGTCTTGAATATTCCTATCGCATACCACTCACGTAAGACTTTCTTTGATTACGGTGGAAAGTGTGCTAACCTCTAGGTTGTAGCTTTCGTTAACGAGGCGGGCGATTCATATCAAAAGTTACTCGAAAACTCCGTGTCAGACCGTCAAAGACCTGTTGGAGTTTTCCAGTCAACATCAAAGCCAGGAGTATTGTCTTCTGCCGACGACTTCAGCCCGTCTTATTGGCGAAATAACCTAATCTCGCCAGTCGAATTCCACTCTACAGTGTCCAATGTGTTTGAGAAACAGGATGATCACGAGAAATCAGTTTTTCTGGAAATCGGCCCTCATTCCGCCCTGTCTTCTCCTTTGCGGGAAATCTGCGCATCACGGGACAAGGGACCTGAAGCTGTCTACATACCCACGGTAGTCAGAGACAAGTCTCCGATGATAGGATTATACGAAGCAGCCGGCTGCCTCCACCAGCAGTCAGTGGATGTCGACTTCCTCGCCATCAATGGACCCGGGACCGTTCTCACGGACCTGCCACTCTATCCATGGGACCACGATCAAAAGTACTGGAATGAAAGCCGGATATCCAGAGAGTGGCGACAGCCGAAGTTCCGACACCATGAAATCCTAGGGTCCCGTGTTGTTGAATCCACAGATTCGAATCCTAGCTGGCGAAACCTGTTGTCAACAAGCAGCGCAGGGTGGATTAATGATCATCAACTCCGGGGCAAGGTCATATTCCCGGGCGCTGGATATATCTGTATGGCTGGTGAGGCGATCAGACAGATTTCCGGATCAGCAGACTATACCATCAGGCATTTGAATATCGCGGAGCCTTTGATTCTACCAGAAGAGTCTGATGTTGAAGTCGTCACGAGCCTGAGCGTAATACCCCTGACGAATGTTGTAAACTCCAACAGATATCGATTCACGATCTCATCCACAACGGGCGAATGTTGGGTGAATCACTGCACCGGCGAGGTGCAAGGCGGGGCCGATTACGACCCCTCGGACAAAAGGCAGCTGCTCATCGACAAGACCTCTGATCGGTGGAATCGCACACTTGAATCAAATAGGTTTTATTCCAGTCTAAGAGATATTGGACACGGATATGGGCCTTACTTTCGACTGCTCTCCTCCGTGCAAGCTTCCTCTAGCTCACACGCAGCAAAGGGCATTATACAGATGAACCACGAGTTATACCGGACAAGCTACTATGCACAGCATCCATTGACCATTGATCATTGTCTTCAGTTGTCGATAGTGGCAGCTATTAATGGATTGTGTTATCGACTGGATCACTTGGTTGTCCCGGCTTCGGTAGATCATATTTACGTTGCGCCAAGTCAGCATGAAGACACCAACTATGACCTGAAGGCGTTCGCCACGGAGGTGAAGAAAAGCGCCGTTTGTCACTCTGTGGCCGGCAACAGTGGAGGAATGCAAATTGCAATCAGTGGGTGCTCGATGGTGCCGATCGTGAAGGAAATGAAGCCTATGGAAATCCAAGAGCTTCACTGGTATCCGATGCACGCGTCTATGCGCTCATCAGAATTGATTAAGGCTCCGCACAAGCCACAGTCTCACGACATGCTGATGGAGGAAATCGCTGTGCTCTGTGCTCTTGAGTCAGCTCGCATTGCTGAATCCCAAAGGCCTACCACACAGCACATTCAGAGGTATAAGAACTGGCTAGCATCTCAGGCACACATTTTGCGGACACAAGGATCAAAATTGGTCCCGCAGGCTAGGGAGTGGGCAACTGGGAATTCATCAAAGTGGCTCGATATGATCGAAAAGCGTGCTGCACACGCGGAGAAGAAACTAGAGCCGTGGCAGCATCAGCTCATCCTCCGAGTCTTCGAGAATTCGCTCGCCATCTTAACTGAGGATAAAGATCCCCTAGATATTCTGTTCGAAGGCACAAGTCTACGGGAATTCTATCAAGGCTTGCATACTCTCTGTGACTGCTCTGCATTCTTGTCATCACTAGGCCACGAGCAACCAGGGTTAAAAGTGCTGGAGGTGGGAGGTGGTACTGGTGGATTCACGACGCACGTCCTTGAGTCCCTCAAAGGCGCCTCAGAGGTTCCTTTGTATTCGAAATATATGTTCACCGACATATCGGCTGGCTTCTTTCCCAGCGCCAAGAAGCACCTGCAGTCGTTTGCAGGTATCGAGTACCAAGTACTCGATATTTCTTCTGACCCAACGGCGCAAGACTTTCCAGAGGAAGAATATGATTTAATTGTTGCAGCAAATGTAGGCCGCGTCCCTGAAAACTCCAACTCTCTGCCTGACTGAAACATCTAGGTTCTCCATGCGACATCCTTTCTGTCGGAGACTCTTGAGAATGTCCACAGACTGCTCAAGCCAGGAGGTAAACTACTGTTCCCGGAAATATTTCCCGGTGAGTCTCCACGGTCCAGTTACTATAGAGATTAGAGTGCTAATATCACTGCAGAAGGTATCTACATAAGCTATATCATGGTATTGTTGCCTCCTGCTATTAATATGCAAACAACGCGAGCTAACCCGAACTAATAGGGAATAATTCCCGGGTGGTGGATTGGTGATGAGGATGATCGTCCAAACCAGCCCTATGTGTCTCCTAGTCGATGGGACCGAGAGCTCAAAGCCACCGGGTTCACGGGCACAGATGTCGTTGTCCCGGATCAGGAGTTCCCATTCCACAAAACAGGCATCTTGGTATCCACCAAGAAACCAGAAAGCAAGCCTCCAGAGGATGTCACCTTGCTTTGTCATCACGAAAGCAGTCCGGTGGTTCAAAAAGCCAAGAATGCTTTCAGCAAAGCTGGTCGTCGTGTTCATCTCTGTGTTTATGGAAGTCAGAAAAAGTCCCAAGGGGGCATTGTCTCTTTACTCGAGACCGGAGAGCCTTTCTTCAGCGCTATGACGGAGAGCAAATGGCGAACGTTCCAAAAGCTTCTCACTGACATCGATCAATCCGGCGTATTATGGGTTACCAAAGAAACGCAAATCCAATGTCATGATCCTGATTATGGACTCACTCTCGGAGTGGCGCGCACAGTGAGGAGCGAGCTCGCGGTGGAGATGGCAACTTTTGAAGCACAGTCATTTGACGATGGATTCGCTGATGCATTGCTGACGGCCTATGGCAAATTCTGCGGAAGACATGGAGAGACAGACAATCGCGAGTACGAATATCTATATCGTGACGGTCAAGTTCACGTCCCACGTTACCACTCGGTCGTAGCCGACAACGATGTTTCTGCGAAGAGGCTGCAGTCAATGGATGCCAGGATGCTGTCTATCGGGGTCCCTGGAAGTTTAAGCAGCCTCTTTTGGAAGCCAATAGCATGTGGACAACCTCTAGATGATCAGGTAGTGGTTGATATTCTATACACAGGCCTCAATTTCAGGGTAAGCCGGTTTTCAGGTGGCATCTGAAGAAGACATTTGTTAATCTTCAATACAGGATCTCCTGCAGGCGTTGGGGGCACTCGGTGAGAATGTGGAATTTGGCATCGAAGCGGCTGGAACGGTGAGCCAAGCATGTCCCAGTTCTGGTTTGGATGTGGGACAAAGAGTAGTTGTTATGGCAGCCCATGGATTGCTTGCTACACGGGTTGTAGTGGCAGCCCAGAATTGCGTGCCTATTCCAAATAGCATCAGCTTAGAAGAGGCTGCCGCGCTATCTTGTGTCTACAGCACGGTCATCCTTGCACTGATGCATCACGGGAATCTGCGTAAAGGCCAGGTAAGCGAATCGACATCTTAATTCAGGGCCGGATACTGTTCTAATTGTTTGCAGACAATTCTGATTCACTCCGCTTGTGGTGGCGTTGGACTCGCCGCTATTTCCCTGAGCATAATGCAGGGCGCCGACATATACGCAACTGTAGGCAGCGAAGCTAAAGCCCAGTATATTCATAAGCGATTTGGCATACTCAGACATAGAATTTTCAGTTCTCGTAACTCTTCATTCCACAGCGGGTTAATGAGAGCAACCGACGGAAAGGGCGTTGATATTGTGCTCAACTCGTTGGCAGGGGAGCTCCTTCACGCGTCCTGGGAGTGCGTTGCGAAGTTTGGCAAGATGATCGAAATCGGCAAACGAGATATTGTGGGAAATGGGACATTGCGCCTTGCTCCTTTCTTGCATAATCGATCATTCATTTGCGTCAGTATGGACGAAATCATGACAGAACAGCCTGGGCTGAACCACCAGTACGTGCTCTAATTCCACGGCCTCGATGCTTTCACTGACAACACCACGCAGACTCATCAGTGATGCTTTTCGGTATATCGAGGAAGGGCTTATCGAGTCGATTGAGCCTATTCAAAAATTCCCCGCCTGTCAGGCTGAAGAAGCCTTCCGCCACATGCAAGGAGGGCAACACATCGGAAAAGTTTTGGTACAGATGCCAGCGAGCCTCAGCGATTTACAACAGGCGACAAAAGCAGAGCCGCCAAGGTTTTCTCCAGAAGCTGCTTATATGTTGACTGGTGGGCTCGGAGGTATTGGGCGTTTCGTGTGCCGGTGGATGGCAGAGAATGGCGCGCGAGAGCTCGTCTGTCTGTCGAGATCATCACCGTCCTCAATCGGCGATTTCGTGTCGGAGATGGAAGCTCAAGGCTGTAAGCTGACACTTGTACAAGGGAACGTCGCCATTGAAGACGAGGTCAGAGTGGCACTCCAATCCTGCAAGAAACCTCTAAAGGGTGTCTTCCATATGGCCATGGTGCTCAGGGTAAGCGAGTCTCTATAACTATATCCGTTTGGCGCTTACCATGCTGAGCCAATCTCAAAGGACCGACCGATTACAGAGATGTCCTATGATGAGTGGAATGCTCCGCAAGAACCTAAGGTATCAGGGACATGGAGTCTTCACCGGGCTCTTCGGGATACCGACCTTGACTTCTTTACGCTTTTCAGCTCCACCTCGGGCATTTGTGGACAGCTAGGCCAGACAAGTTACAGTGCAGGAAACACGTTCCTGGATGCCTTTGTCAGATACCGACATTCTATGGACCTCCCAGCGGCAGTGATCGATCTAGGGGTGGTTGGAAGCATAGGACGACTCGTCGACACCGAAGATCGCAAACTACTAGATACCACGTTACGCGGTTTCACGATCATTGGAGAGAAAGAGATTTTCCGTGCGATTGAGGTTGCGATGATGCGCCAGAAGCCAGACGATGACTCTACTCGATATTTCAGTCACGGTCAATTCGCAATAGGGCTTATCCCGCCCACAAAAGAAAATCCACACCACAGCAATAGCCTTTTACATGGAGACTTGCGTATGGGCTTATTGAAGCCTGAATTGAGGCATGCGCAACCTGTACGGGACGAAGCCAGCCGAGTCCAGAAGTTGTTTAATGCCATGTCCGAAGATCCGAAGTTTTCGGAGAGCGACGAGGCCTTGACACTGATCCAGAATGAGGTCATTCACCGATTGAGCTGCTTGTCTGGTTCCAACGAACAAGAGATCGGGCTACGCCAGCCCTTTTCCCAGTTGGGACTGGATTCCTTGGTCGTAGTGGAGTTGCGCATTTGGATCCAGCGTACATTCCACATAGCGGCGACAGTACCGGAAATCATGGGCACGGGTCATGTCGAAGGGTTAACACATTTGATGCTGAGTCGACTGAGTGAACGATGAGCAAGTGGGCCTCTGAATAAGTGATTGAAATGGAACGATACATTGGTCATCTGTCCAGAGGGTCGTCAGTGATCCCTTGCCGCTACACTGCGATGAGGTTGTTGCCAGGGGGTTAAATACCGGGCCAGAGGGAGTGGACTGCTATGTGGATATCCTTCAACCCAATAATACCTCTATCGACCCGGCCATGAATATGCCTGAAGACGACTCTGCTGAGATCTAGAATTGATATTGAAGATGGTGGCTTCGAGATTACAGACGATGAGGGAGACGAGGGGGAGATGAACGTGGCCCAGAATGCCTCCTGTGCGAATCAAGTTCCCGCCTCTAACGATGTCAGAACACTCTGCTCAACCAGGTCCCTTCATCATTGACATTGCCCCCGGCAGCCGATCGACACAGTTCCCAGTGTAGAATCTTCCGACAAGGAAAGGCCATGTTCCTCATCTGCAATCTGGACTACTGTCATTCACATCGAGTCACTGCTCAAAGGCGCACCTGTAACAGGATCTACAACCAGTGCAGACGCAGATCCAAGGGCGGCTATGTGATAGATAACAGGCCCAGTGAACTTTCCTCACTGTATCGGGAGGGGTCTCGTGGGAGGCCACCTGTCTATTCCAGTTGTTCACGCAGATAGTCACTTTTGCTGTCTACTTCACTTCACTTGCTCTCGTTGCTTGTTTCTTCTTTATTTGCCCACTGTTCCCTCTCTGTTTCTTTCTTTCTTATTCCTCAATTTGTTTGCTTTTTGTTAGTTTATCATTCATTGATTGATCATTCATTCAACATTCTTTGATCATTAATCTACTGCTCACTTGATTTTTCGTCCTCCAAGAATGCTCCGGGTGGAAAGTAGTAGATAGTATCCGTCACGAACCAGTCTTACCGGAAGGTATCTTTTTGTTTATCTATACTCGCCTGAAAGTAGTTGAGACGAAACTCGTAGATTCAGGCTTTTAAAGGAGACGCGTGCCCCTGTATAGCCCATATGCTTATTCTATTTGCAAAATTTCACGACCTCTCAATACTGAATCCTCTCAATACTTAATACATTGGTCTCACAATGTCTTCCTTGGATATCCAGAAACTCCCGGTAGAGCTCTTTTTGGCATGTGTCGATTTCATGGACCATGTTAGTATTAGCAAACTTTGAACGATCTCCAAGGGCATTTATAGCACTTTGAAAACTATGGGTCAGCAGGCAGCGAAGGGAGTATGTGCTACTTCCCACAGAGCGTGCACCGCGGTGTCCCGAGAAGGAGATATATCGCCATTATTGTTCCTTCCCGAGCCTGTCCAAATCTTGCATCGAGATTGCTATTATTGAGAATCGCCTTGGCTCGCTTCGGGCTTTCTTAAATGCAGGGACAGACCCAAACACTATTGGCACCGGCGGTGTTCGCCTGTTGAGTACGGCGATCTGGAACGACCGGGTCGACGCAATCAACATTTTGTTGCATTATAAGGTGAATCTGAGCCTGGAGTTGCGAGATTGGCCACATGCTGGGCTTCAAAATGTGCGTCCGACGCCAATAGTGTATGCCGCTGCTTCTGGATAGTGTTCAAACTTTACATTCGAACGCGACAACTTTCACATCTAAGGTTGTTTTCCCGGGGAACTGGATACACTGTCTCTGCTATCGAGAGCTGGCTGTCCATTACAGGACTTATGCAACTTGACCGCTATTACAGCGAGATCTGATAAGTTTGAACTTCTGGAATCCTGGCTTGGAAATGGATTCAAAGTTGATGAAGGCCTAGGAGCGAGATTGACGATTTTGGACTGGTGGGAGGCAGTGGCAATGAAACGGTACATTCCCGATAATGAGATTTTCCAGGACGTGATAGATTTCCCCAACAATCTCATCGAAAGATATCCCGAGCTTTTGTCTAGGTTCGACCCACTTGAGGGCAGTTGTCTTTTACGCCGTACGTAAACGCGCCTGGAAGTTAGTTGAGATTCTCCTCGAACATGGCGCGGGGGTTGGACTAAGAACGTCGGCTAGAGATTCGGAATTGGATTTTCTGGCACAAAGGGTGTCGTCCCGCCGGTTACGGCCTTCTACTTCTCTAGATGGTAGACGGCTGTACGAACAAGACACAGAGTGGCTAACGCTAGCGCCTCGGCTCGAAGTGAGACTTCAACTGACCTACTATAACTTCTAGGGGCTTTGTTCAGAGTACCGTTCACTCACTCTCCTAGAAGGCTCAATCGAAGATACTATATAACGAAAGACTGCAATCACTCAGGTGTGATACTGGGAAATAAAGGTTACGTCTTTAAACCATAGAGATTGCTTCATTATATTGTAGTTTTTCCTTAACTAGCACCAGTTGCCTACCTCTACGTACCCTTTTCAGGTCTTCTTTAATGATGGTCACTGGAGTGTATGTCTTAATGGGCTTTTGTTTAACGAGTTCCTCGAGACCATGTCCATGGAAGCAGATTCTACCCCGAGCTGTTGGATCCAGATCTGTTCGTTAAAGGCACATCTAATCCATGCCTATTCAATTCAGTCTTAAGCCAGTAAATTTGATGGCCATGACCCGTAAGATAGACATTTTACGGGCAAGCACTAATCCATAGTATGGGTCAATAATCGATATATAATCAAGCCTATTGCACATTCCCATCCGCCTGAGTAACAGAATACAAGCCCACACACACACCGCCGCTATAGACATTACAGATCTTCCCCGTACTAGAGCGCCAGGGCCCAAGGCCAAGAAAACGACCATTAGTGGTATAGTAACAACCGACCATAAAGCTTGTATGCGTAATTTGGTCTTCTTCGCCGATGATATCAAATTCAACTTGTCGTACATATGGTTGGAGGACGTAGGATGTAACGCCTGGTCGGATACTCGGATCTTGCATGTCCAGCATGATAGCCGCCCATTCTTGCGGGGACAAATCCGCTCCGAGTAAGTGGCCCCTGCCGCGGCTTTGCCGAGCTGCTTTGAGGATGTAACCGTCTTTGCTCATCTCGCTTTGTTGGTGGGTCTGGATCCAGTGCCTGAGTTCTGGAGATCCCGGTAGGAGAGTCGGAACTATGCATTCTTGGAGGACTTTAGCTTGGTCTGCGTCCAGGATGCCGTATCTGTTCACAAGGTCTGGGAGTTCCTGTAATATGATGCCTAGGAATCGCTCGTCGTTCACCATTAGTGATATCCGCATGTCGTTCACAGCCACCGTCGCCAGCTGCCGAAGCATATCTTGCGAAAGAAGACTGTACTCGTCGGGGAATAGCGTCGTGACCACCTGATGGATCTTTTCAGGTGGGTCCCGTCCTCGGTCACAGAGCGAATAGCCCGTGGTAGAAGACTCATCGGACTTCAACTCCAGTTCGTCTATATTCACAAATCGCGGACAGATCCCCGTCCTCAGTTCCACCAGCTTCATGAAATCCTCACGGTTCAGCAGATCTCTTCCACGAAGAATATGAACCGGTAGGTCTGTCTGAAATAAATCGAGTAAACTTTCCACCCAATCGTCAAAGTCGCCTGTCGTCTTCAAGGTAGGGCTTGGTTCCATCAACTGGCGCATTTTGCGGTGTTTGTGTGCGCTGCGAACGATTACATTGTCGGGCGTGCGACTGTTGATCTCACAAATCTGGAATGCAAGACCCATGGTGCTGTCATTGTCGGTAACTAGAAAGTCGGGTCTCCAGTTTCCGAGACAATCTTTGAACGGCGGCAACGTTTGACTCCGGCTTTGCTCATCCAGCCACTAGATTATCGATCAACATGGCCAAGTCTCGGTTTTAGCAATGGGAAGCAACGTCGCTCACCTGTACCGCTGCTTCCACCGGAGCTTCCAGTGGCATTCTGGTCGGAAAGTCGGCATCAGTGTCTGTCCACCAACGATCGACAATATTCACGACAGCCTTGGCAAGCGCGCTGTGAAAATACTCTACATCCAGAATAAACTTCTTATCGGTTAATATTGGATGGGGCGACAGGGTCTCGTCCCTTGGGCTATACCCAAGCTGGTTGATGCGCAGGGTGAGCTTTCGATAAGTTTCTGCCTCCTGTTTTCGATCTTCTTTGTTGGTTTCAATTGCTGGCACTGGCTGCCCGGTGGCATCGATGACTGACCAGCAGACTTGCTCGTGGTTAGGCCGGTTGGGAAGGCTGCCCATTTTGAGGGATTGCGGGAGACTGTCACGAAGTTGACGGGTAGCAATATGTATGGGGAGACAACAGGAGCGTCATAGGGGATGGAAGAGATTCACAGTTCACTCTCTCCATTTTAGTCGAACTTTGGGGGTGCGTGACATAAAGGTAGTCGAGGAGATACGGTCCACGAAAACATGTTCCAATCTCCGCCGAATGTGACGTCGTATTGTCTGAACTGCTCATTGACACCCGATACCGTGGTTGCGGTCTCATCGCTCACTCTAATTTAGATCGACCCAAAGTTGTAACCAATAGATCATGGTGGAGTGGATCCATATCCCACGATGGCTGGTATGCGGGACTCTTCCCGAAACGGGGGGTCAAGAATGGATCAAGGTGTCATTCATCCCTTTCTTCCAGAACCTCGGACGGAGTGAACATGACAGTTGCCGAATGCATCCAAGACTTTTCCCGCCAAGTGGCCTGTGAGAAGGACCGTTGCAATCAGATATAATAGAACTAGAGCCAATATACTCGCTTCCCATTTGGATCTGATGCCGTTTCCTCTGCACAGCCCATTGACTTGGATGTGAATATACCATGGCCAGCATCGATCCGCTCCTCTGCATGCCCCAAGTCTGTTTAGCGGCCTCAAGAAAGGCCGGTAAGCTATCGTCGCCAGACGATTCGTCGTATGACGAAAGGAGGCATTGTGAAGAGGCCTACCAGACGGCTCTCATCCACCATCTGGGTGGTGAACATGTCCTCCCATATTCCTTGAAATACATGAGTCCGCATCCAGTACTGGTTCCCAATAGATTTATCTCGTCGCTGAAGGAGTTTCATGTCGCACTTTCAATTGCCTTGACGAATATTGTGCAACGCTGGTTTGTCGACGACACGGACTTGCCATCGCGCATGCCTCTCGAAGGGAATGAAGAGGATATTTTGAGGGTATGTATGAGCCTTACCTAGCCACCCAATAATAGGTAGAGCCCATCCCACTCACACAATGCTCTGGAACATGTGGCTGGGAGCAGTACCAGGTTACTCCTGGTTCCAAGTAAGCTTGATATTGTCTGACGATTGAGATAGTGGATACACCAACTCACCGAAAAGAAACTATTTCCCGCGTACGGAGGCCATCAGGGGAACTGGCGGCCC
This sequence comes from Aspergillus ochraceus, assembly GCA_004849945.1. Taxonomy (NCBI): domain Eukaryota; kingdom Fungi; phylum Ascomycota; class Eurotiomycetes; order Eurotiales; family Aspergillaceae; genus Aspergillus; species Aspergillus ochraceus. The sequence continues at coordinate 341,998 of SSOS01000001.1, read as the reverse complement.
GACTTCCTCCTTCCCAGAGACAAAGAGGGATTCCAGATCTGCGAGATTAATTCCCGGTTCCCATCCAATGGCATTGATTTGACCGCGATGATCTATAAGTCCCTGGATGATTCGAAGAGCAAGCCCCTTGATCTTGACGTAGCAGCAGACCCCGAGCATATGTTGAATTGTCTGACTGCGCTGTTTCACTCAGCACAAGCGCGATCTCTTCACTTTGTTCAAAATGAGGAGAATCACCCGATGGTTGAAAGCCTTATGAGGTTCTTGGGCGATTTAAGCCCACGGGTTTTGAAACCTGACGACCTACATCTCGTATCTGATGAAAGCTCGCCGACTGGATATAAGCTCCGGTCTGCCGATATGGAGGAGATTCAGCAAGTGGCACTCCGGCTGTTTACTCGGGAATTGGCATCTCTTTCTCCTGAAATGCAGCGACAGCTGGCGTTTCACAGCTGTAACGATATTCGGTCTATATTGTTGATTCACGACAAACGAATCTTAGGGATTTTACACCAGGAATTAGACGATTTAGTCACTAAACATCGAGTGTTAACACAAAGACAAGCGGACCTGTTACGGGAACACATTATCTTCACTATCCTTCCTGGGTCAAAAGAGCTACAGGATCTCAGTGACTCGTACTATCGAGGCAAAGTCTCCAAGAATGATTTTATTCTCAAGCCTATCCGGTCGGGCCGCGGACAAGGAATCGCTTTTGGTGAAGACTTAAGCATTTCCGAGTGGGAGGCTATCCTTGCCGATATGAAGAACCCGGAAATAACGATCCCTGACCGGACAGTGTACATCATTCAGCCTGTTATAGAGCAGGCTGAAGGGGACATGTTCCTAGATGAAAAGACCGGGGTCCAGCGAGTGCAGCGGGTCGGTACATATCACAGCATGCATGGGGAATTTGCGGCATTAGGGGCGTGGAGGGTCGGTGTCTCAGCCAACCGAACGACCAATATGGCCATGGGAGATGCTTGGAAGTTGGGCAGTATGGTGATGAAGATGAACTAGTTGTGCCATCTATCCTATGAGATAAGGCCGAATGTCTTATCATTTGGGTAATTATGCGGCTTCGAAGTGATTCAAACCTCGTCCAGACATGTGATTGGTGAGGCAACTGAAGATATTGGGTAGCGAACAACGTCTGAATATCATAATAATAAGGCGAAATTATTCTCCGGTCAGCTTGCGTGACGATGAAAGCCCCAGTATGATCGTGATTGTGTTACAGACTAGATAATGCAAGTTGTGTCATCAGCGAGTCTGTGCACTGCCAATACCATCACAGAGTCCTACGCCATTCCCCATTTCAAGAATATTTCGAGTTGTTGGTCGTGTAAAGTGGAATATAATCGTTGAACTACATCACACGGGATTCTTCATCCTTGAATTAGAAATGCCGTAGTCCCTACGGCAGTTGGCAGCCGAGGCAACAAGTCCCTCGCCATGAATTTTCTCCTCTCAGACTCTGTCACGATTCTATTTGTCTCGCCTAATCGTCACTCATGAATGGCCACATCGGCAAAAGGTTCATTTTGCGGGGAATTTTCATGATCTTCAGAACCCCGCCTGCGAAGAATAATCTCTACCAACCAGCAGGCAGAGTGGGGGACGATCACCGAAGCGATTTTTCTTGGGACTTGAATGTGGATTCATCGGAGTCGTACAGATTGGTCGGTTGGGTCGGTTAGACAAACCTGCATGTTTTGTCTTGTTTTTGCGTCGTTGCATAGATAAACCCTTTTGTCTTGGCTGTTTGGGTGTAGATGGGTTATTTCTGTACTTGTTTTCCAGGTTTCATATCTTGAAGCGTAGTGGGGGATTTCGTTGAACGGAATTTCTCCCAGTCGACTGAGATAGAACAAATCATGAATGAAACAGACAATAAACCCAAGTTATCGGTCGAGCACGACGAAAGTGTCTCGTCCCGTCCTCCTTCCTCTGATGAAGTCGCTGAGAAACAGTCGCTGTTGTCCTCGGTCAGACAGTCCCCTAGAATAGCTGCGTACTGTCTTGCCTTGACATCCGGGATCCTGTTGTATGGATACGATCTTGTTATCGTGGGCAATGTCTCGTCTATGCCTGAGTTCCAGTATGCATCTCTCTCTCTCTCTCCCCACCGTTGTCTCGGAATCATCCTAATCCCAGTAGACGAGACTTCGGTCGCAAACTGAACGGCAGCCTGATCATCCCCTCCCTCTGGCTCGGTCTCTGGAACGTCGGTAACCCTATCGGCGGAATATTCGGTTCCCTCCTCGCAGGTTTTGTCCAGGATCGAACTGGTCGTCGGTTTGCCCTCGCCGTCGCAAGTATCATCTCCGCCATCGGCGTCGCAGTAGCATACGTTTCGAATCTCCCCGGCGACATCGACGCTCGGCGGGCGGTCTTCTTCATGGCGAAATTCGTACAAGGCTTCGCCGTGAATATGATCATGTGCACAACGCAGACCTACATGTCCGAAGTCCTCCCACCCATCCTGCGCGGCCCCATCTTGGCCTTTTTCCCGCTCTTCATGCTCCTGGGTCAGTTGATTGGTAGCATCGTTGTGTTTACGTCTCTCGACGCCCCCGGCTCGAGCGGCTACCTGAGATGTATTTACTCGCAGTGGCCGTTCTCGGCGATTCCGTTGCTCGTGGCGGTGTTTCTGCCGGAGAGTCCAACATACCTGATACGACGAGATCGGGTTGATGATGCGCGCAAAGCGCAGCGCCGGTTGGATTCGTCGGCCGTGGACTCGGACGCCAGCGTCGAACAGCTACGTCTATCGCTCCAGATGGAAAGAGAAAAGGCAGGAGATCAAGCTGATGCGACGGGATATATTGATTGTTTCCGGGGCGTGAACCGTCGACGCACGATGATCGTCTTGTTTGCGAATCTCGTCCCGCAGCTGTTTGGTTTGACGCTATTGGCTAAGGCGAGCTATTTCTTGCAAACCGTGGGCATGGATGCGACTAATAGTCTGCTGTTCCTGCAAGTCGGCATCGCGCTGGGTCTGGTCGCTAATATAGTCAGTATGTGGACGTTGACGAGGTTCGGCCGCGTGCCTCTCCTTCTGTTTGGCCTTTTTATCTCCACGATTCTTTGGACGGGAATGGGCATCCTCGGTTGTTTCCAGGGGATAGTTACAGTCTGGTACGTTCTTGTCCTCGCTCTCCCAGTCGCGTCGCCGAGAACTGATAACTGATTTCTGAGCAGGTGGTCCGCCGTAACCCTCATGCTAGTGATCATGATCTGCGGTCTCAGCACTTGGCCCGCCTCGTACGTCGTGGCAGCCGAAGCCTCAGCGCTGTGTCTGCGTGCCAAAACGCAGGGTCTAGGATGGTTAGTGAATGGCCTTTCCAACGGCATCTTCGGACTCGTTTTGCCTTACATATTCAACCCTGACGAGGGCGCGCTGCGGGCGAAAACCGGCTTCGTGTATACGGGGTTTTGTATCCTTGCGCTAGCGGGCACGTGGTTGTTTGTTCCGGAGATGAAGGATCGGAGGCCCATGGAGATTGATAGGATGTTTGAGATGGGGTTGCCCACAAGGAAATTTAAGGGGTGGGTTGAAGAGAGCACAGACTCTGCTTGATGGGGGTGAGATGGGCACGCGTGAAATCAAATTATCCAAACTTTCAAAAGAACAAAAAAAAGGTATCGTGAATTCAAGTTATGTATATACATCATTTTTTGCATTTCTTTTTGGCGTATGCAGAATAGCGTTTGAAACATTGCAGCAGTGTTCACAACGTAAAATAGATTTGGGTTCACAGCATGAAAGTGACTGGGCTGGTCCAAGGCCTCAGACTGGCAAAACCAACTTCAATGTCAGAATAGCCTCGAGCGCATCCATTCACCAACGCTAATGACCGCATATTTTGGGCGCCAAAGCCCTTTCCATAAGTCATGATAATCGATCATATAACCAAGTTTGATATATGTGTTGGTCGATGAAAGATTAAAAGTCTAGAGCCTCGGCAGGCTCGGTCTCAGCAGGCTCCGCAGGCTGGATAGCCTTGTTTTTGCCCTTTTTATAAACTCGCTCGTCGTTCGGGTCGAAACCACCGTTGCCCCACTGGGCCCATTCCTCGGTCTCTCTCATGTAATCCTCAGGGGTGAAAGAGGTACCGTCGGCCTTCTCCTTCTCCAGCAACTCGAAGAAGCGATCATAGTCGATGCGAGAATGCCACTTCCCATTAACGTGGAATCGCTCCGACGCAATCAACACGCAGCAACTATGTGCGTGCTCTGCAGCAATGCCGTACTTGAGGCCACGACGTTCCAGTTCCTTGTTGAGGGCAACAACGAACGCAGCAATCTCTTCGTAGAAGGGAACGTTCTGCATGGTCAGACCGGCACCGGCGCTGGTGCTGGTGCCACAGTACGTCACGCCCTTGATCTCAACAAAGCACGGCAACGCCTTCTCGACGAGGTTGGCGTATCCGATGACTTCATCGTCAACGTTGAAGCCCTTGACCAACGTAAGACGGAAGACGGTGCGCTGCACGTGACGCTTTTCGCGCAAGATGTCCAGGCAGCGCTGGAATCGCTCCCAGAAATCGCGGTGCAAGGGGCGATCGATCTTACGCAGACTCTCGCGGTTGCTTGCATCGATGGACACGTACAGTTGTGTGACGCGCTTCAGGTTTTCCAGCTGATCGGGGTGCTGGGCGTTACACACGAGGAAACTAGAAATGTGTTCCGCGTGCAACATCTCCAAGAACTCATTGATGTGCGGGTAGAAGATGGGCTCACCGACCAGACTGAGGGCGCAGTGACGAATACGCATGGCCTCCGCGAATCTCTCGGCGCGAACACCAGGCACACCACGCATCATCTTGATCTTCTTGTAATGGCCTTCTTTCACACCTTGGAAGATCAGCTCGGGAGAATCGACCTTCCAGCGCCAGGTGGTTCCAACGGGGTTAGTGCCGTGTCGCCAGCAGAAAATACACTTGTTGCTGCAGGAGAGCGACGGGGTCGCCTCCATACACAGATGAGACCGAATACCATAGAAAGAATACTTGTAGCACGAACCGCGACCACGTAGGGCAGACTTGGTCCAACGGCAAATCTTCACGCCGGAGTGCGAGCCAACGATCGTATAGCCCTGCTTCGTCAACGCAGCGTAAGTAGGCGACGTCTTGGGAACCATTTCTTTTCCAGTCGACTGGCTATTCGGCGCGGGCTCTTTGCCCCCAGTGGTGAAGTCAACGGGGATGGGCGCGCTCGAACCTCCTTGGGGATCCGCAGACATTTTAATGTCTTCCAAGTCCACCACACTCTGGGACTTCTTCCGGTTTTTCGGCTTGCCCTCGTCCGAGGAATCGTCCACGTCCTCTTCGTCACTCTCCAGGGCGTCGCCACTACCGGGAACACCTTCGCCCAGGCTGCCATTTTTCACAATATCAGACAAGATGTCCTGCAATCCCTGAGACCATTCTTTCAGCGCAGACTCGGCGTCGCTCTTCACGTCACCCAGTCCAAGGGGATAAGCCCGCTTCCGACCGGTCAGTTTGGCCATCCATCGGTCGAGCTCCTTAGCCTGAGAGCAGAAGCCTTCCTCCTCCGTGGGCCAACCTTCCTTATCACCGAACCCGAAGACGGAGAAGCCAGCCAAGGTCGACAACGAGCCGGTGTCGATGCGAAAATCGTGGTGGGTCTCCTCCAAGTGGCCCAGGAAGGTGTTGAGAACGGTATCGATGTTATAGGTCGGAATCAGCAAGCAGTACATGTAGCGAGTTCCCGGGGAGTTTGCGGGAGGCTTAGGAGCCGTCGTAAAGTAGTCGTCGAAGTCGATGTAAGACAGGTCCTCCAGTTTAGGCGGAAGGATACCGCGCTCGCGATTCTCGGGATCGGCCTGTTTCTGTGCAGCAGCACGTAGGTCCTCCATCAACACCTGGGCATATCTTTCGGTAGTGGCAGTCAACGAGGCATAGAACACGATGGGCTGGATGAAGGACAAAGGCGTTCCTTGATCCGATCCTCCACGTCGTCCCGCAACCTTCAGCGGTTTCTTTCCAGACACCCTCTTAGGGCCAGGTGCGGGTTTCGTAGCTGTCTCATTGTTTGCAGGAACCTGGACGTCGGTCTTCTCCGTCGTCTGGGGTTTCGTGTCTCCGAGCTTCTCTTTCTCGGCTTTTCCGGGGGACTGGCTGCGCGGGGAAGACGGGATTGACGAGGCAGAGGCGGTTTTCGATTTAGGTTGGATGGTGCGATAGACTCGAGCGACGACGAAGACGGCGAACAGGGCCACGAAGAAATGGAGACGGTAGGAGTGCCAGAAGGTCAATAGACCTAGAGTTCATGCCACGGATTAGCTACCGGTTACCAATTGACTAGCTAAACACCGATCGTTGGAATGCATACCTTCGGTCAAAGTCGCTGCCATAATTATAAAGAAAATTCAGCCGGTCGCTTGATATCCTTTAGTCGAAGGAAAAGCAATTGCAGCGCGTATGAAGCGCGGTCGAAATTCAAGAGGGGCAATGGAGGGGAGCCCGCTGAGGCATCGCAGACACCGTTCCTGAGACCTTGGTGGAATGCAACTGCCGTGGCAAAACACAGGGGGTGGTAATGCTCCAAGAGGCCAATATCCAAGGCAGTCCAACACTATCAGCGACCGTAACGAAACCGTCGACGAAGTGGTCGAAGTTGAAGCGTTTCGGCAATCAAAAAGCCGCGGATTGATATGGCGCTGACTAAGCCACCACAGGAATTTTCGCAGTTGAAAATCTCGTCGCTGATTGGCTCCCGCGTGTGCACCTGCCAAGCCCGCCAAGACCTGGATGATGCTGACTCATCTGGTCTCGCTTTCTCTTGGATTTCTGTGTTTTTACTTTGTTTCCATCATTGCGATGCCTCTTTTGCTTCTACCGGAATCTCAATCGGGAAGTTTTATTCAGGTTTACACACTTGAACGCTCAAAGAATGGCCAATCAAACACGCATGCAGCGCTCTAAGCGCTTGCTTGGCCCAGAGACCTATGACTGTAGTTGATTGACACATCACACTTCATGACGGGCTCCATGGACAATTCTCCGTATTTGACAACCTCAAGGCATTCTTTGAACCTCTCAACCGATCAAAATGTCCGAGTATTACCAAGTCTTTCTCGTCAAGTTCCACCTCGGCATCCAGGACCCTGACATATCCGGCGAGCGACAGCATACGACCATCTTTGTCCAGACCGGAGAAAATGGCAGCGGCACCATTCACCAAGTGACCGGCGACGTCACTGCCTCGGATGGGATGTATTACTTCCCAGCGCCTACTGACGATCCAACCTCCTCGGAGGACTTCCATTCGAGTGAAAAGTTAGGCGTCACGCCGACCGCTAGCCATCCTGATCAATGGAATCAAGTGCTCGGAAGTCTGCCCCCTCCGCCTCAGCAGAAGGCATTCAACTTAAGCACCATGAGAACCGAACCGTTCAAGACGAAAGATCCGTTGACTTTCTATCTCCCTGGAGAACCTAGGAAGCTTTTGGTGAAGTGCACCGAGTGGACGATGGAAAGTGCCATCCCGACTCTCGTGTCGAGAGGGCTTCTCATCCGGCAAGAAGGCAGTTGAACACAGCTGGACACTTTTGGGGCAGTGTGCCCTCTGCTCTGGAGGATAGCAGAAGTGTTTCAACCGTGTGGGCCAACATTACTTGCTATCTTTTCATGTCATACCAGAATCTCCAAATAGATTTTGATTAATCAGCACACTATAGTGGATGTAACGCTACGATAATCTCTCCCAGCTACAAATCCAATTCTACACAAGACATTTCTCTACTTCGTTTTCCGGAAGATATGCTTGGTTTTCTACTTGAATCCTAGTAGTACAATTCATTTTTTTGCCCTCGAGGCAGGTGCGATAACGCGAGGTCACATCATCCCTCATCCTTCCGGTTTCCCAGCCTCCTCATTTTCGTCTTCCACTCCCGCTATATAGGTACTCGGTAACGACACCCTCCACTTTGGCTGTCGCATCCAAGCCATTCATCAAAATGGAGAAACACGAACACCTCCTACCAGGCGGATATCCCCCCTCCGCTCATTCTCGCAAATCCGAAGGCAATGGGCCTCAATTCTCGCTAAAACCGTCTTTGCAACATAAAGTCTGGGTCCTCCTCCTCAGCTTCTCTCTGGCGGCATTCTTCGTGAGCGCGACCAATGCCCTGAAATTAAAAGATCCTCCGTCCATCGAAGAACGGGTGGAGAAGATCTTATCGGAGACTCCGTTGATCGGTAGGTCATCTCGCGTGTGGTGTTTGTTCGTTGTCGACCTTCAAGAATCCTGACTGAGTCATACTTAGATGGTCATGATGATCTTCCCATTTTCATCAGAGCAACTTTCGGAAACCGTATCTATCAGGAGAACTTCACGGTCCCATTCACTCAGGGAAATTTTTCGGGGCATGTTGATATTCCGCGATTGCAGGAAGGCCGCGTCGGCGGCACCTTCTGGAGCGTGTTCGTGCAGTGTCCCAAGAACTGGAGCGATTTCTCGGACGAGAATTACGCGTTGAGTTAGTCTGACTCCCATTGCATTGTCAGTTTCTGTGATTTAACCTAAATCTAGGTGTCCGTCAAACGATCGAGCAGGTGGACGTGATGTCGCGCCTTCAGCAGGCCTATCCGGACACCTTCTCCGAGCCACCCAACGGCACCACGGCCCTGCAGGCCTTCCGGGAGGGAAAGATCATCTCGCCGATGGGTATTGAGGGATTGCACTCGATCGGAAACTCGCTGGCCTATCTGCGTCACTTCTATGACCGCGGCGTTTCCTACGCCACGCTCACCCATAACTGTCACAACCGCTATGCCGATGCGGCGCTCGTCGAGCTTCCGGGTGGTGGCATCAAAGTGGCAGATCCCTTGTGGAACGGGGTCAGTGATGCTGGCAAGGAGCTCATTGGTGAGATGAACCGTCTGGGTATGATCGTTGACCTGTCTCATGTCAGCGCAAACACGATGCGGGATGTCCTGGGCGGCAAGGGCGGCTGGTCTGGCAGTCAGGCTCCGGTGATTTTCAGTCACAGCTCTGCCTACTCTGTCTGTCCGCATCCGAGGAATGTCCCGGATGATGTGCTGGACTTGGTTAAGGCCCGGGACTCGATCGTCATGGTCAACTTCTCTCCGGACTTCATTTCCTGCACGGCTTCGAAGGATCCGAACGGTCTCCCTGAGTTCGATCCTGAGCACGCAACTCTGGAACACGTGGTTGACCACATTGTCTACATCGGTAACCATATCGGCTTTGGTTATGTCGGGCTAGGCAGTGACTTTGACGGCATCCCGACCGTCCCACGGGGTCTTGACGACGTTTCCAAGTTCCCCGACTTGATCGCCGAGCTCCTGCGACGCGGTGTCAGCGACGAAGATGCCGCCAAAGTGGCTGGAGGTAACCTGCTGCGAGTGTGGAAGGAGGTTGACCGAGTTGCACTGAAGTTACAGACAAAGGGAGTTCATCCAGCGGAGGACGACCTGCCACCATTATCCTAAAGTTCCCAAAATAAATCCAACACTGGGATAACTTCATTCACACGGAGTCATCGTTCCTTTCATGTACAAACTCCTGTCCAATTAGAATGTTATCACCTCTATTACCTGAATCCAAGGCATCTTTCTTTCTACCCAGTACCCTCTAGACCTCTGAATCCATCACTCCCTCCCCTCAAACAGCCCAAAGCCCCTCAACAACGTCCTGCCCTGATCACCCACAAACCTCAACCGACTCCCATTCCCTTCCACCCCATACTCGACCTCCTCCTCCGTCGCCCAAACAAACTCCTCATGCTCCTCCGGCTCCAACTTCACCATCTCCTCCCACCTCACCGTCTCCGCCTCCTCCACCTCCGCCAGAAACGTAAATTTCGCCGCCCGAATCACCTCGTCGCTCTTCACTCTCGTCCACTCATCCACCGCAATGAGATCCACGAACCGGGAGACATGGAGCCCGCTCTCTTCGTAGACTTCGCGCGCTGCTCCCGCCAGGATCGAGTCGTCTGTTACTTCGCAGAGACCGCCGGGGCCTTCCCAGAAGCCTGGAAGGGAGTCGTGTTGGGAGCGTTGGAGGAGGAGGACCCGTGTTGGTGGGTTTGGTTGAGTGGATGGGTTGGTGGGTGGGTTGTTGGTGTTGGTGTTGGTAGGACATGGAGGCGTGATCCAGTTGTAGTTGCATGTAGATGAGTAGATAAGACCACCGACTACGAAATGCGTGTATTGGGAATTGGAGGCGCGGAAGGTCGAGAGTGGAAGGGCGTATTGGTGGAGGTGGGGGGAGTAGGTGTAGTTGAGTTTAACTGGGGGTTGAGAGGTCATGGTGAACGGGATGTTTTGGAGTTGTGGTGAGAGAGATGTTGACAAAATCGTTAACAGATGGTTGTTGAAGGAAGGAGGAAGTCTCTGCGCTGGTCTCTGTTTATGTAGGTATGGAGGGGCCGACAAACGGATGAATCACGTGGGAGATGGTATAACTATACCCACGGCGTAGTGGACGAGATGTATCTGTTATAGATATCACCGCTTCACTGAGGGCGCTCAGGGCTTACTCGGTGAGTCATTCACATCACAGCTGACTGCTCAGTAAGCACTTGGTGCAGTGGGCACTCAGTCGGTGCTCATAGCCTCATAGGGATCCACTTGCAGACTTCAGAGTTCAGACATTATAACTTTATAAGGTACCATACCGGGGTTTTTGGAATATGGCAAATATGATACCGATATGAGTACTAATACTAAGACTGGCATGATACAATGATTTAGCTGCGGATTGATTCATGTGTTTCAGGAATTAGCAATACTCCTAGATACGGGACCCCTTCCGAACATTCAGCACCATCTCGATATGCTCCCTCGCCAGTGGTACATTATCCTGCTTCGACAATAAACGGGCCGTTTTGACCGTATTCTTGATCTGCCTACCATTCATCTCAATGGCTGCCAGAGACTCCAGGTCCGCCTCGCTCAGTCGACCATCTACTTCTCCCATCCGAGCGAAGGTCTTCCATATGTGGAGCCGACTCGCCGGACCCAAAGACGGATAGTGGATGGTGAGATGAATGCGCGACTCAAATGCAGGGTCAAAATCACTGACGCGGTTACTGGTGAGGAACATCACCCCCCGATAATATTCCAGCTGTCTGAGGAAGACTGGGACGGAGATTGAACCATTAGTATGGGCTGGACACCTTGACAAGAGTTGGTACAGAACAACTTACCAGAGACCAGTCGGTTGCGACGCAGATCCGCAGTCGAACGAGCTTCGAGGAACATGTCGCACTCGTCCAACAGCAAGATGGCATTCCATGTACTGGTCAGCTGCAGTACTTGTTCAAGTGATTCTTCTACTTCCGAAGCGGTCTCTCCGAGTTCGCTTGCACCCATCAGGTACAGTGGCTGACGCATCTCCTCGGCAACTTGAGGGAAATGGAGTCAGTAAAAGTTTGCGGTTGTCCAAGCTGGCCAGTGGAATAACTGTACCCGATTCCGCGGTCAGTGTCTTTCCAACTCCAGGTTCTCCGGCGAGTAACATGATGAAGCCCAGACCTGTGGTAGTATTATTATTAGCCACCTCCTGGTGTCCCGATCATCCGGGTATTGGGGTATTCATGGTCACCTTTGCCGTAGACAATATCATCAAATTTATCATCTCGGGCCAACTGTTCCTGTACAAAGGCGCGGATGATTTCCTTGTAACCATGGGGAAGAACAAGCCGAGAGAAAGCATCCTTGCTCCAGCGAATGGGGCCGACGTTGTCCACGTCAAACTCGGCTAAGAAGCGAATGTTCGATTACCAGAGAACTTGATAGTAAAAAAGCAGACAATCGCGCTCACCCCATGTTTTGAAAGATAGGCAGTAACCGCGAACGACGTGATTGCAGAGCAACCTCAGGTTTGGACTCAAGATTTGATCTGTTGTAGAAATCAGAACTGTTCTATGGAGCCGTGGGTGGGATGTGTGGTATGCATACGAGCACTGGCCGGGCTGTCCTTGCTACACCTGGTGTGCTTTCCCAAGGCATCCTGGTATTCCCGATACTCACGATACGTCGCTCTGAATACCACATTGGGCACGTCAAAGAGCGAGCCTTCGGAGGCCGAGGCTGCGACAGAGTCTGGCTCCGCTTGGATCGACCCGAGGCCAGGCCCCGGTGTGCCATATAGACTGAACATATGCGGATCAACGATGATGCGACTGTTTTCGACCTGAACCCATCGCGTCGAGACCATTATTAGCGCCCGGAAATCAGCGGGGGACAGCTGCTCTGAGCACTTACATGGCGCTTACGGATCTGTCGTGACGACCTGCCCGTGTAGAATCCTGAATACGACAAGTGGTGGAAGCCGTTGAGCTGCTCGAACTTCTCTCCCCGGGCATGCAGTCGGTCGATCAGGCCTTTCACGTCAGGATGAAGATGGCTGGGAAAGGCGATCAGACCGACGAGTCTCCTGACACCGTCGAATTTGTCAATGTCGAGGGAGGTGGACACATAGCCGAAGCTGGACCCATCGCAGTCAATATAGCGACACTCCAGTGTAAAGAACTCCCCGCCCATATTGGCCCCATATCGACTCTCGGTTATCTCCATCAGCCGGGTTTGCCCATTCAAGTGGGTGAAGATTTCCATTCCGGGGCCGAAGATCGTCCACAGGTGGTCAAAGCTCATCACCTTGTTTTTGACCAGGTCCCGCATTGCTTCGATGTACGGCTCAATCTCCTCCCGTAGAATGTGATACAGGAGGTTGAGGTGATGCCCCAGTTCCGGGTCCAACTCCGCCTCGCGGAGCTTCTCCAAACGATGCCATCGATAGTAGAACGGATGGAATGGCGCCTTGAAGGTCAGATCCTTCAGTTGAGTGTTCAGACCGTCAAATCCTTGGAAAATTTGTTCCAGTACTTTCTTGATCAGCGGGCTTTGAATGGTAATCGAATGTAGGGCGACCTGGTGGGAGATGGGATGGGGTTCGCGGCGCACAATCACCGCGAATTCTTGGGCCAAGGACCCGGCTTCGGCTTCAGTCACCGACGGTTTGGGTACAGACTCGTTCCACGCCGATCGATCGTCTGGTCGGTAGAGCTGCTGGACCTCCGCCCTCATTCCGCGCCCAAAATCCGGGGTGTACCCAGGATCGACGTTCATCTCGGACTGTCAATGGGTTAGTGTTTGCCTCCTGCCTCCTGCTTTTGGGCTCACTGAATGTCAGTCAAGACGTACCAGGTCGCTGCTGGAGGAGGCAGCACTCCGGTGGTAAGCAAGAGAACTCCCGCCGTCCGACATGGCGGTTGACTACGGAGTGAAGGTAGTAAGAAATCAATCTAGTGGTCAGCAGGAAAAATTCTTATCTAGGACAAAGGAGAAAAGGCGAGTGGAGGGAGTATCGTAAGCTGAGTTCCTGCGTTCTACCTTTACCTACCTTAGTGTCCCGCGCTACGCTTGTCAATCATAAGGCGTGGCCGGTCTGTGGATACACACAACAGCCTAATCGTCCGGGAACTTGTGCGAATGGCATCGTATTATTCGCCTTAGTGGAAGTCGAAACTACTGTATTCCATGCCCAATGATACCTCGGTACTAATCTTTCCATGTTGTTAGCATATCTCAGTTAGTTGTCTTTTAGGGTTAGCACGTACCGGTATAGAAAAGATTCACGCTTCCTAATTTTCATAATCTTGGCGGACTAGCTCGTGGAGGTACGTCGCTCGTAGTTATGTGTGTGTACAGATGTATTCAGGGTCAATCTCTGAATCACGCTGGTCTTATAATTTGGTCATTTGGCCTAACTAGATCCTAACTAGCTCACCACCGCAACAGTATCGAAATCAGCAAGTATCAGTACGCAAATTGCGCCATCGAAGTCGTAACTTAGTAGTCAGATGTGATGACATTTCAGCACCGGCCTCGGACTTTTCGACAGGTGTCACTCATGACCGAGGCCGGTGGCGGTTTTATTGAAGGAGTGAGAGATTGTAAGATCCAACCCCCGACTGGAACAGACAGCTTCACTAGAAGGTGTCCATTCGCGATATAGGAGGGAATAGGTCAAGATCAATTTACTGAAGCGTGACCTGTCTACAATTGCAACATTAATTGTCCGCTGGTAGACCATGCCAAGTGAGAAAGCCTGTGCGGATCTGACAATATCTAGATTGAGCCTTTCAATTTGTTAATTTCTAATTAAGTCATGCCTCCATGGGCAGCCCCTGATTCCTGTGCATCACAAGGTACACTGCAGTACTGTGAGACGATGCTTCCTCCCAAGGGCTTTGCGAGTACAACCCCTTCCCCGTACCTCGAGCACCAGTATCATACCCAGCCATATTCGCCCTGACGGGAACTTTTTGCCGCACGCCCCTTTGGCGAGGTCCAAGCCCTGTCCAAATCCTCCGACGCTGGATGAGGCATTTGACCATTCAAATCGCACACCGATCGTAACCCGACATCATCCTCAGTTTTCGGGCTGCTTCTTTTGCTCTGTGAGGTTCTCGATTCCCGTCTTTGTCTCCGTATGCTCCGTGCTCATGAACCGCTGCTTGACGAAGGGAGTACCCAGGAGTCCGATTCCGGCCGCGACGGTGTACATTATGAACATATTACGTAGACTCCAAGCAAATGCGCTCTGTACCACGTGGCGCTGGATCGGATCGTCGATGGCCGCAATCCTTTCCACGTTCGCTGCGGCATCGTAGCCGGAAAAGGCATCCAGGTAGGTTGAATTGAGGCCAGCTTCGACGAGCGATGCATGCTGCACAGTCATGCTATCCTGAAAGACAACACCACCGAGTACAATCGACAGGGAGGTGGCGATGCTGCGCACGAATCCCAAGGTGGAGGTTGCGACGGCGGCATCGGCCTGCTGGACGTTATTTTGGATGGCGAGCATTGGGGTCGAGAGGAGGAGGGACAGACCGATCCCGCCGATGACCTCAAAGACGATCACCTGAGCGAGCGAGGTCTCGATGCCGAGCATCACATACAGGCCAGTGCCCAGGGTCAAGAGCACGGTCCCAGCCCAGATCACCTCCCGGTAGCGGCCAGTTTTGTGAATGAGGACGCCGACGGACACGTCGCACAGCGACGCGGCGACCATCATCGGCAGCACCAGCACGCCGCTTCTGGTCGGAGAGGCGCCCTTGACGCTTTGAAAGTACAAGGGAAGGTAGTACTCGGAACCTCTCGTGGCCATACTGTGGGACGCTGCAACGAGAATGACCGCGATGTTGGACCACTCCCGGAAAAGTCGCAGGTCCATCAAGGGAAACCGCGCGAGGCGTTTTTCGGCAAAGAGGAAGAAGCCAAACAACACCAAGCCAAACACGATCATGCAGATGACAGTCGGACTGTCCCAGGCGAAGGTCACCCCACCAAAGTCGAGTCCTAGGAGGAGGAGAAGGATGACTGCCAGGATGGAGACAATGCCGAACCAGTCCACGGCTTTGAGGCCGTCACGAAGCTTGGTCCGCGGGTTGTGCAGGTCCAGGAACAGCACGAGAATGATGAAGGCAAGGCCACAGACGGGGAGATTAATCCAGAAGCACCAGCGCCAGGAGGCATACTGCGCCAACGCGCCCCCAATGACGGGCCCCGCCGTGCCAGCGAGGACCCAAACAAGAGCGGTCGCGCTGATATACAGCGAGCGATGCCGCATGCTGAAGAGATCCGCAATGATGATATTGACTAGGGAAATGATTCCCCCGCCCGCGAGGCCCTGCACGCCGCGCCCAGCGATCAACATGGGCATGTTAATAGAAGCGGCCGCAATCGTGCTCCCGACGGCGAAGATGATGATCGCGCCCAAGGTCGCCAGCTTGCGACCCCAGATGTCGCTGATGCGGACCCACATGGGGTTGACTGCACACATGGATAGTAGATACGCCGCGCCAATCCAGGTGTAGCCGGCCGCGGAGTGCAAGTCCTTTGTCATGGCAGGAATCGCCGTCGCCACGATGGTTTGGTCGAGCGCAGAAATAAACATCACAAGCTGGAGGACCCGTTATCTCATGAACAGGTGAACCGGCGGACCAGGCCACTTACACAAAGCATGAGGACTATCCCGGCATTCTGCAGGTTCGAACGTTGAACGGACGGAAGCGTCAAATTCTCTGAGATCTGGAGGGGCTCGGTGGTCCCTTGGGGATTCTCCGTCATAATCAAATCCGTGTGCAGGGCCGCTGCTGGTGGTGATGGAGCTTTGACAGCTGAGATTTTGTCCGCCACCTGGTCAGTCATCTCCTCCAGCAAGCAAAGCAAGGGTGTATACGCAGAACAACCAGGTGCGAGGGTGTGACCCACGGTCGGCGAGGCAGAGATTTTAAGACTGAGCTGGCCAGGAAGAGGGAAGGGGATATCCATCATCACTATGCCATGGCGGACTTGTCAAACAAAGGGCGTGGGTACTTTTTTTTATCCCTGTCATGGCGTGATAGCTCGAGATATTCCGTACATGCGGTGAACAGGGGGTGAGCACTAAAACGGAAAGGGAAAGACTTCGAGCTGGCGAGAAAAACAGGTGCGTATGTAGAAGGAGGTAGGTTGAAATCAAATATCGACAGAAATTTATGTTCTGAGGATATCTATGTAAATCTCAAAGTATCTCCCATATCTCTACATGCTAACAGTCAAAGCGCATAAAGTCAACAGGTCGCAGAAGCGCATACACTGCCTCCTGGTGGCCACTTTGCATAGCCATCGACAAGGCTGTCTGTCCGTACTCGTCTCTAGCCTCCAAATCAGCACTGCCCGTTTCGTCAAGCAGACGCTTGATGACAGCCTCATGGCCGTTAATGCCGGCCCAGATGAGCGGCGTACGACCGTCCATGTCTCTTGGATTTTGATCAATAGTCGCCTGTTCCAGCAAGACGTCTACGACGGCTGCATGGCCATGCATCGAGGCCCAGCAGAGGGGTGTGCGACTATACCTATCCTTGTCATTTAGATCAGTCGCGTCGTGTCGAAGTAGACATTCGACAACGGCTACATGTCCGTTCTTCGCTGCCCAGAGAAGTGGTGACTGATCGAAGACATCCTTCAGGTCGGTTCTAGCCTGCCGTTTGATCATAAACTGCACCATTTCCGTCTGTCCCGATCGTGCAGCCCAGAAGAGTGGTGTGTGGCCTAGGCGATCTCGGGCGTTTGGGTCGGCACTCCTCTCGATCAGCAGCCTTGCCATAGCCTCGTTTCCGTTCTTCGCTGCCCAGAACAGCGGCGTGCGGTTTTCTCGATCCAAGGGTTCCCATTTTACGCCTTTCGTCGAGAGGAGCAGCTCCGCGATCGCGGTGTTGCCTTCCCGGACGGCCTCGGTCAGTGGTGTCTGTCGGTATCGATCTTCCGAGTTGACGTCGGTCTCGTTTCTCGAGAGGAGATATTCGGCTATGGCTGTGTTTCCGCCGGCAGCAGCCCATGCCAGTGGCGTTTTTCCGTATTGAAGGTCCTTGCAGTTTACTTCGGTCTCGCTGCGGGCGCAAAGAAGCCGCACTGTTGATATCTGGGATTGGATCACGGCCCAATGCAATGCTGTTCGACCTTCTTGGTCGCAAGGGTTAGGGTTAATCCCGCCTGAGAGCAGACTTTCCACTACCTTGTCCTGGTTCTGCTTTACTGCGTCGATCAGGCGAGTGTCTTTCTGGCGTATCGGAACGATATTCGCCGCCTCCCGCAACGATTTCGGCAGCTTGGGTGCATAAGTGTTCATCAATCGCGGTGAATACTGCTCTTCGGCGGCGCCAAACACATCTCGGTAGTTGGGGTCATCTCCAGACCGAGCATCAAGCCCCGTCAAGGTCTTCTCGGTGATTTGGGTCCTGCGATACACATCTCTCAACACGATATCCTCCATACTATCGGCCTTCCCATCGCCAGAACCCCTGATCACCTGCGCCAACGCGACACAGGTACTGCTAATCCCCGTAATCAACGCAATCATCTGCCCCGTGGATTCTGTAATCCCATCCGTCTCTAAATAATTCGCCCTTAGCATCTGTTCCGCCGAAATGATCGCCACCAACGGACCAGCCAGGTTAATCAGAACCCAGTGCACCACCTTCAGCGAAAACCCAAGACAAGTCCGCTCCGTGTATGTCTTTCGGTTCCACGGCATCACTAATCGCGGCCGGAGGAGCCATCGCAGTCCCGAATGCCGTTTCTTGGTCGTATATTGTGCTCCGGAGCCGACGAAGAACGCCTCGGCTACGATCACGCCTGCGTTGCCGAATGCGCGGGCTACGGGGCCTTTTTCCGTGCCTGTGAGCAGCTCCACGGTGTGCGCGATGAAGAAGAAGGTAAAAATCAACCCCGTGATGATGGCCATTGTCGTTGCGAACGGTCGCCAGCTCGGGTCATTCAGTTCGAAGACACCGAAGAGAGCGGCTTGCGCGGTACAGGTGGGCGCTGAGGCTTCGTGGATCCCGGACAGCCAGAACCAGGCGCCAAAGAAGCTGGTGAATGCGAAGAGCAGGTTCTGTGCGATAAGAGGCACGTCTGGTCGGAGGATATACCCCGAGGAAGTGCTACTATTTGAAGACGATTCGCCTTTTTCTAACAAGTTGTAGGATTCGGAGTAGAAGAGGGCGATGGTGAGATAGTAGACTATGAGATAGTCGACAGAGATAGTGGATCCTTCGGCTGTGTATATGACAAGGGTCAGGATCAGGGAGAAACACAGGACGTTGTTGGCGATGCGCACGGCCGAGATGGTTTCCCAGGAGCCGTTGCAGTTTCGTAGAAGGAGTCCTGCGATCCACTGCAGGTAGAGACCGAGTCGAACGCCCAGGCCGTAGAGATCGCCGTCGCCTTGAGTGGTGCAGTCGGACATTGTTATCTTGGGTTGGATGTTGATGGTGTTGGTTTATAGATTCACTCGCATTTTGATCGTTGATTCTAACTTGAAGATTGAAAATGCGGGGCAAAATAGAGGTGAAGAAGAACTGATTCTTTGTTTTTCCGCTTTGCGGTGTAGGATTCGCAAATGGCTACTAATTGCAGTTGTCACTAAGGCTTACCTAGTCCGTGGGGGCCAAATTGAAGCTTTTCCTGCGTCCGAGCTTAGGAAGCACACTCCATTTGTTCAGAACAGCTATTGAGACAGGATGACTAGAGCTTTATGGCTGAATTGATTGAGAAACCGACATAGGAGAGGGCCCTGTAAGAAGCTGTGCGACCTTCAGATGTCCCTTTCGCGTTGCTGCAATGAGCGCTGTGCGGCCGCTATCATCTGTAGCTTTACTGTTGGCTCCATGTGCTAAAAGGACTTTCGTTGTCACCAAGCACCCGTTCTCGGCCGCTCGAATTAGGGGTGTGCGGCCCTTGTCGTCTCGATCTTCAAGAAAGGCGCCTCTCGAAATGAGGAATTCTAAACCTCGCGCAGCGTCTCCCAAAACAGCTCTACCAACCAATCCTTTTTGGTGGATATCTGCCTCATTGGCAAGAAGAAGCTCGATTATATCAACATGCCCATGTGCCGCCGCGTTTTGAAGTGGCGTCACCATATCCTCGCGCGAATAATTGACGAGGGCACCATGACGAATGAGAAGCTCTGCAATTTCCGACCGGCCTTTTCCTGAAGCTAAGGTGAGAGCTGTCCACCCATTTTCGTCTTGCAAATTAACATTCGCCCCTTTGTCGATAAGAAGTTGGACAAGGGACTTGTGTCCGTGTCCGGCAGCCCAAGCCAAAATTGTTCCCGGCTTGTTAGGCTTACTTTGATGGAAGAACGTGTCCGGATCGAGTCCCTTGTGTAGCATGGACGTAATTACCTCGGGATAGGATTTTTCAATGGCGAAAGCTATTTCATCCGGGTCCGGGCGCTTTGACGATAATATGATATCAATCACTCCTTCACGTCGCTTGTGAATGGCAAATCTCATAGCACTATCATCATTGATATCCCGGGCCGAGATATTTGCGCCACGTTGAATGAGGTGGTCAACAATGGCCATATGGCCAGCAGCAGAAGCCGCCATAAGTGGCACGCTCCCTTCGAGGTTACCGAGTTCGATGTCTGCTCCTTGGTCTATCAGCCTGACGACAATATCTTCCCACCCTTGATAAGAGGCTAGCCAGAGTGGCGTTTCAAGGTCTTTAGACCGCACATTGGGCTCAATTCCATTGCTATTCAACAGCCGTTGAGCAACATGCAAATGCCCCTTCAAAACGGCATGATGCAGCGGTGCAAGCCCATCAATGTCAAGCTTGTTGACGTCGCATGCAGGCAGAATTATCTCTACTACCTCGTCATAGCCCATTTTAGAGGCGAGATGAAGCGCTGGGATTTTTTCCTCAAGTAGGGGAAGATTGGATATTTGGCCAATAGCGCTCTCAAGCCCCATGACTAGTCGCAACAGAGGCATGTGGTGCTCTTTTACTGCCCATCCGAAGAGAGCATGTGTATGTGACAGCTGCGACCGTCCTCCTGAGTACCAGGGATGGATTTTCCAGCTTTCGTTGATTGTTAAGGCCAGTCGAGCAAACTTCTCCCACAGAAAGTCGGAGGTTTTTAAATTCTTGGTGTGCCTGGCCCAGTTCTCTGTTGCGTAATTCAGAAACTTATATTGTTCCCTCGAGCGAATAGAGTATGGACGTATGGATCGAATAGGTAGAGTGACAGAGGCTTGTGGGAATCTGGCCTTTGGGAAGAGTCGCCTCACCAATTGAGATCCGGTCAAAGTGACAGCTAACAATGAGGCGTTTGGAGCTCTTAGTTGTACAGTGTAGTCTATTGGTTTGTCGAGTTGGAGGCTGAAGTCAGAGAATGACAGATATGAGATACATAGCTGGCCACAATCACGGTCACCATCTTGAAAGGCTTCCCGAAGCTTGGGAATGGAGGACTGGCTGCGCCGAAGAAACTGGCGTACCGACGAGTGTGCAAAGCGAATGCGATTGTCGGTTGGGTCCAGGATCAAGAGATTCGCGCATGAACCCAGCAGAAAGTCACTTCTAGGGACCTTGTCTTTGTTCCATGCAGTATCCTCAACAGTAAAGGCAACCGCTTCCCGAAATTCGTCGATATGTAAAGGCCTGACTGCAAAATTTGCCCAAGTGAGAGACAGCATGATCCGTCTATCCTGTAAGTTAATTCTATTCATGCATCGGCGGTAGGTTTCTTCTAGGTCTTTTGGCAAAGAAGCCAAAGCACGGCGAATTTCGGCATCTGTGACGCAGGTATCCCACAGGATCTCGATTTGGAGGTATACCCATAAGAACCTAATTGGTCCGTCAATACGGCAAGCACCGAGGAGTTAAATGGTACCAGAGCCATCCATCTCTGAGGATTCATCAAGTAAGACCCTTTCCATTTCCTGGAGAATTTGGTCGTCTTCTGTCAGCCTTCGATAGATCTTTTTTCGGCTAAGGTTTCCTTTATGTAAGCTCGAATATCATGTGTGACATTTAGAGAGGTCGATATGCGAGTGACTCCAGGGAAGAAGGACGCTATGGACAAATTCCCCGCAAGCTGATCCCGGCTGAAGAAGAGCATTTTTGAGCCTCAAGGATCACGAAACAAAGACCGGAGAAATATTAGAAGACTTTTGATAGGTGCACTCTCGAGAGTGTCAAGTCCATCCAGTATGTAAATGCTGTTGGGCACTAAGATGAACAACGATGTAAAGATGTCTTGCAAGGCTTCAAGGTCAGGAGACTGCTTCTCGAGTCCAAAATAGGTCTGGAGCATTGTCTGCACCTTCTTTGGGAACGGGGTAGACATTTGCATCAAGAATCCGCACAGCTGCTTAATAAAGCTGGACAGTAAGAGGTGTGTTTGATCTGTATCATGCTGCTCGTCAAGGTAAAAGAAAACAATGGCACTGTTCTGTTTGAGGGCTCGGGGTCTTGATTCTTCAACTACAGTTGTGCTATCCAGTTGTTAATCTCCAATAAGATTAGACGTACGTAGAAGACACATACGCGATGATTGTCTTCCCTGATCCAACTATGGGGTTTTAGATAAGTATTTCAAGCAAGTGGCGTGCATTAACCTATGTCTTTGGGGGTACTTACTTTTTCCAGAGCACCATAGATAGGGGCTGCCTTTTTCCGAATTCCATGTGTGGAAGTTTTCATGGTCAAAAAACCATTGGGTGGTACCATTAATCCTTTTTCGGGAGAGCCTCTGATGGATTTTCTCATGATCGTACTTTGTGATTCGACCAAGTATGGTGTCTTCGACACGGAAATCTGAAGGAAGTAAGTCACTGGCTTCACTAAGAGTAAGGGCATGCAAACCTTGACTGAGAGCCCAAGTTGTATAGGAGTACATTTTGTCAAGAAAGTTCTTATTATTCAAGGTCACTGATGCTGAGATTCAGCTTGATCACGTCCCGAGACTGGCGAACAAAAAACTCACATCCATGCTCCTTGATAGAAGCTTGCTTGGTTTCTGGTGAAATTTGAGACTCGGGAACTACAGACAGAAGCTCTTTGGAATAAGCCGCTGCTGTTAAAGAGGCATATCCCTGCCAACTCTTGTTCTTCGAAGAGTCGGCGTAATCGCTGATGCCACGAATTACCAGACATGGGAAGCTGTCCATCAACCCAGCTGCCTCCATTTCAAAGCATAGTATGCCATACTGCCGAGCCAATTGATCTCGAACTCTTGCATTTTTGATGACTTGATTTCCAGAAGCAATAAGGCCGTAGTGGATTTTGCACGACCTCTTCGAGCCGGAGGTGCCATCAACCGAACTTTCACACGCTTCTTCATTCTGGAGAAATTCGTGATAAAGATGCTCACTGAGGTAGTTCTCATGTTCGTCTGGCCGCCCAAAAGTCCCTCTTAACATTGGATCTGTTTCAAGTATGTACGAGACAAGACTCGAGACCATGTTGCCTCTCAACATGTGGGCTGCCTGTAGTCGAGAGATAGCTGTTAATAGCACCGCCGGTGGTTTATTCAACATTCCTGTCCGGACCAATTGCCCGCCGCTCACAAACTTCCCGAAGTCACACTGAATGACGCCCCCGAAATCCCTTGTTGGTTTACTAACCACCACATCGCCTAGTTGAATATCAGCCTCCGCCCTTGGAACACCTCCACCAATGCCTACCATCAGGCCGAACTGAATAGATGGAAATGTGAACTGAATCTGAGTGGCTAGATTCGCAGCAGATGTTGTGCCGTAAACACCAGATGGGAGACAGGCTATCACAACATTGTGCCCGTGAATGCGACCGAGGATGTAGGTATTGTTGTCATTCTGTTTAGTGGGAAGGTCCGGGTGTCTTTCATCTAACATCACTTCCGCTGCTGCCATCTCAACTGGTAAGGCACTTACCCATGCGACTGTATAGTCATCATGGTGAAGCTGCATTTTTGGGGGGTTCATGGCGACACGCGGGGTTGTAAGATTGACTCCTTGCAGGGATGAGTGCGCACCAGATTAATCATGGCTCATCACATGACCGAAACGATGTCCTTGGTCTTTGATGTAGTTGTGTCAGTCAATGGATCAGTTATTGTCGTGTTGGCTTATTCTGGCCTAGTGATCTGATATGGCCTGATAAATCTCTAGGATTAGCCCACCTAGTATACCCTCTACGCCTACTCCAAAAATCCTTAGGAAGACTGAGGCTTCACTTATATCCCCCTGCAGACAGATACTACTACACTTCACACAACCATCCTTCCGGTTCTTTCTCTCGGTTTCTCAGCAAAGAACATCATAGCTTGCTCTCCGATGTAATAATATCCTGCTCCCCACTAGGGAGCAGGAATCCATTGAAGAAACTCTCAATCTTCTCAGGCTCATCTGGGCTGATAACAGCAGACACATCTAGACTTTGTCAGTAGACATCTCCAATCCTCGGCCAGGATGTTACTTACACTGATCTGGTCGCACAATAACAATGGCTCCCTTTTGAGGGCCAATACCCAGGAATTCGTAGGCTTGTCCGTGGCCTTTGTTATAGCTTTCGTCGTCAAAGTATATCTTGTGCAGGTCTAGATCCCTTAGTGAGATGGTTCCCGAAATAGGACGCTCGAACTTACCTTTGATTTGGTTCTTCCCGGTGATGGGATAAAAGCACTCGGGGATTTCTTCCAACTCAATGTCATGGCGCTTTTCATGGCCCACGAATATGGGTTCGATCAGGCTGTCCACGTCTGAGTTGCTAGGGCGGAAGCGATGGATAGGGCCGCTGGTTGAAGCAAGATAGTCTCCGAGCTAGCTCACTGTCAGTCTTTATCAAATACAACCGTCGGAAACACATCTTACCTTGCTCAGTCGAGTCCTGTTCTCAGTCAGGCTAAGATCTCCCACAAACACCATCACTCGCCACCGGCCATCCGACTTCAAGGCTGTCATCAGCTGCACAGGCTTGGAGTCACAGAACCGCACCACTTGCGCACTGGGAAGCCTCATTCCCACCACGACATTTGTAGCCAAGGTCTCCGACTCATCCATATCCGACGTGATCATCGACTTCTCATATTTGGCCGTCAACCCGGCCGTATACTTGCCCGATTTCACAAACCCCTCTTGGAACTCGGTCGGCGAGACGTCTCCCCCGGACGAAAACAGCTTGGAGAAATACCGATCGAAATTGATCAAATCGATCGCCACCTTCTGTCTCTCTAGCACATACGTCTCCAGCAACGAAGCCGGCGCCAAGCCCTTCAACACGGCAGCCAGTTTCCACCCCATGTTATATCCATCCTGGAGACTCACATTCATCCCCTGTCCTGCCTTTGGCGAATGCGTATGGCACGCATCACCAGCCAGAAACACGCGGTGATCCTTATGGAACTGATCCGCGTGCCGCTGCCCAATCGCGTACGCAGACCACCACACCGTCTCGGTGAAATCGATGCTATACTGGCTCAGAATGTTGCGTGCCGCGGTCTGAAGATCTTCCAGTTTCACGTCCCTTGCCCTCGTCCCGGCCGGAAGCTCTATATAGAACCGAGTCAGGTTGTCATTGTCGCCTTCGCGAGGGATTATGAGCAGATTTCCTGCTCGTGACCGAATGCTGGATTTCTTGCGAATGTCGGGGTAGTCGGTTCGCGGTACCATGTCCATCACACCCCAGACGGCGTCGCTGCTGTCGCCGATCATGTTGTATCCGAGTGCTTTGCGCACGGTGCTGTGTGCGCCGTCGCAGGCCTGGACAGGACAACATCCTCGTGTCAGCTCCCCTACCCAGATATGACCGGAGAAGGAAATACATACAAGAACATACTTCGCCTCAAACACCTCCGTCTCGCCTCCCTCTCTCCTCGCGGTCACTTTCACCGGATACTCTCCTTCCTGCGTGACATCCACATCCAGCACCTCCCACCCATACTCCACCCGCTGCCCATTAAACCGCTCCATCGCCTCGATCAACAACCCGTTGATCCGCGCCTGGTTCAGGATCACATGCGGCTGATGCGACAGGCCGGGCTGCGTATCTGCCGTTCGGCCTGTCCGGTAGATTTTCCCTTTGTCTGCAGACGTACCAGGGGTGGATTCTTTCTCCGCCCAAAACACTACCTCCAGGACATGATACGCCTCACGGAGTAAATCCTCGCCGATTCCGAAACTCTCGAAGATCTCCACCGTTCGGCACTGGACTCCATCTGCTTGGCCCATTTTCATGGGTCCTGGTCGTCGCTCGAGGATCGTGCAGGGGATTCCGGCTTTTGCGAGCCAGGTTGCGGCGCAGAGGCCTGCGGAGCCGGAACCGGCTATTAGGACGGGGGTTTGGATGGGCATATCTTCTCTTTTGCTCCTCTCTTCTTTTGTTTTGCTGGTTGATTTATGGTGCGGATGGGGTGATGAAATGATGGAGAGGATTGTGTAAGTGAGTGAGTGAGAAGAGTGGAGTGAAGATTGGATGCTGAGTGCTGAGTTGGGACTTGTACTTCGTTCTTATGAGGGCTCCGGAGTGAATCCCGAAGCACTCCGGAATGCATTCCGGGGTCGGTTGGTCTGCGCGGCTACACGTCTATCCGGGATTGACTCCGGGGGTTCCGTCGTCGCCTTATGATTCAGGAAGAATTCCCCCGGGGAAGGGATTCTGCAGTGGAGAATCGCTTAACACTTTGTCCGGGGTGAGTTGAAGTATTTGCAATCCTACAAGTTAAGCGGGTGACTGTCTAGGAATCTAGACAAAGGAGGAGCTATGGCATCAACGAAATCATTATTGGACTCTAAAATCGTTATATAGAATGGTCATCACCCCCCAACCGAAGAGCATCGCCCATATCCATATTTACTCCGAACGCCAGCGCCGGTGCATATCATCCCCCTCGTGAGTTACAGTCTGGCCACGAACGCGCCGAGTGAGAAGACAACCATGCAATGAAACAAATTGTCCTTTTTTACAAGAAGTACTCGCTGCGGCCCGGTCGCGACGTCGGAACGTGTCGTTGGTCGTCGCTGACCGCACTGAAGAGTTTGAAGGTCGGTCGTAGGTCTTCCCCGATCTCGCATACGGACGCCAGGTTGCCGCATCGGTAGCAGTAGTTCGGTGCGCTCCACACGGTGACCACGTTCTGGTTGGCGAAGTGGTATTTGTATCCCTCGTTCACCAGTTGATGGGCTCGCGCGATCAGTGTTAAATCGTTGACGTGGCAAAACTCATCGGCCACCTTGTCTCCGAATAGCCATCCTAGACTTCTGTCAGTAGCGGTATCTCAGCACGTAAGGAATGCATGGCTTACCGGCTCCTCTGGGGCTGACAGCCCACGTCTCCACGTCGTCGGGGTCGGACCATACCAGGTCACAGAATGCGCCTTCGTGGGGAATTTCCTGGGCCCTGGCGACGACTCGCACTTGGTCCAACGTTCGGATTTCCGGACTCAATCCGCCGTGCACACATAGCACCCTGCCATCAATGATAGCGCCGAGCGTCATAAAGTCGAACACCTGGCAACAGGCCTTCCACACAGACGCATTGCCGTATTTCTGAAAGCACTCCTCGTAAAATCCATACACCTGGGTGATTTGGCGAGATTCGTGGTTTCCGCGCACCAGCGTTACTCGATCGGGGAACCTAATTTCGCTGTCAGATCTCGGGTCGATCGTATTGGGAAACGGCACACCAACTTCGCCTTCAAGCATAATAACAAAGTCAAAGTCTCCAAGCTGAAATATCCTCGATCGACGTAGTCACCCAGAAAGACGAAATTCCGGTTGACTGAGATGTCCGACGATCCGGCGCTCGAGGATCGCTCGCGACTCGCGTTGGAAGAATCATCGGCCGCATCCTCCGAAGCACCCCCAGACTTCCTTAGTTTCTTCCGCAACTTGGGGTCCGAGATGGTCGACGGCGGTTCGAGGTCGTCGGAGGTGATAACGGATGGCGATGTCTTCGGGGGCTCGACGTCCGATTGGTCAGGCATGCCACCCGAGACTCGGAAGAGTTCTAAAAGGTCGTAGAATTGGCCGTGGATATCTCCGCAGACGGTGACGGGCGTGGAGACAGGCTGAATGTTCGATTCTGGTGTAGTCCGCAGTGTCAGCCCGGTGGTCAGTCGGGTTCCATCCACAAGAGCTTACCTTCCATCATGAACTCCTTCACCATCTCACACAGCTGTTTCATATGGGGCTCCGACAGGTATTTGCAGTCTTTCGCGGCCTCGAGCCATTCGTCGGGGCCGGCATTGCGCTTCAACTTGGCCGGCCCTGGTTGAGGGACCTTGCTATCTACCATCTTCACACAAGCCCGACGGGGTCAATAGATTGGACGATGAGTTGGGGGGATGGGATTTGAAAAGAATTAGTGAATAGAATAAAGTAATAAGACGGGCAGGGAGAGGCGGGGAGGGGGGATTTCGAGCAGTCAAGTTCACAGGACGGGGGTATCTGGAGGAGGATTACAGCGACCTTCCCCGCAGAGCATTTGTTGGCGATGCGCCGGTGGCGTGTGTGGCCGCCTTGCCCTGCCGTAGTCCCTCATTCCGCGGCTTCATCTGTTCGCCGTCTTTCTTCTACCTGCGCACTTTCATGACTCTACGGTTGAATTGACCGAATCTACCGTGGTTCTTGACAGGGTCATATGTCTTCAATTCTGCTCACTGTGAACTTCTGATTATTTTCCGTCGTTCTTTCAATCGCTTAACCCAGACTCGAGTTCGCCCCAATACATCCTCTTTCC
This sequence comes from Aspergillus ochraceus, assembly GCA_004849945.1. Classification (NCBI taxonomy): domain Eukaryota; kingdom Fungi; phylum Ascomycota; class Eurotiomycetes; order Eurotiales; family Aspergillaceae; genus Aspergillus; species Aspergillus ochraceus. Next base: position 313,940 of record SSOS01000001.1, on the reverse strand, counting down.
GTACCATTCAACCCACCATGGCGCAAACACCTGCGGGCAAGTCAACAGGAGGCGTCCTTCAGATTCCTGCAGCAGCCACGCAAAAGAACGGTCCTGCTACTCCCAAGAAACCTCCAAAGCCGGCAGCCCCTCGACTCAAATTGCTCGTCAGACGACTCCCTCCCGGCTTGACTCAGGCCGAATTCGAATCCGCGGTTGGGCCTGAATGGAAACCCGGCGCTGGCAAGGTTGATTGGTTCCAGTACAAGGCCGGCAAGGTTTCTAAAGAGTGAGTAGTGACATTGTTCGATGAAAGCCCCGGTCGGCCATTGTCTAACTCGACATCAGCCCTGCTAAGCCCTCTCGACCGTCGCGCGCCTACATTCACCTGAACTCGAGCGATCACATCATCCCTCTCTCCAACAAGGTCCGACAGACTTCTTTTGTCGACGCTCGCAGTACCTCCAACGATCCTGTCCTCATTGGACCTCCCTCTGTCGAGTATGCCCCGTACGCGAAGATTCCCGGCAACCGAGTCCGCAAGGACGCCCGTCAAGGAACGATCGACCAAGACCCCGAGTTTATCGCCTTCCTCGAGAGTCTCACCCAGCCCATCGTGAAGCCCGCTCCCGCCGAGACCAACGATGGAGAGGAAAAGAAGGATGCGCCCATCATAACGCCTCTAGTGCAGTACATCAGAGAAAAGAAGGCCAACAAGGCAAAGGACGCTTCCAACAAATCGTCGAAACACTCCAAGTCGGACAAGGACGGAAAGCCAGAGAAGGTGCAGGCGAAGAAACTCCTGCAGCGACCGGACAAGGAGACTTCTCAGTCGGGTTCGGCCGAGAAAGGCGAGAAGAGACCCAAGTCTGATAAGGCGACCAAGGAGGCTATCAAGGCTGCTACCAAACAAGCCGCCAGTGTCGCCAAACAGAGTGGGAAGTCGTCCGGGGTGCAGAACTCTCCTAGGGACTCCAGCCAGTCGGCTTCTACCTCCGAGCGCAAGAGAGAACGTGGAAATGTCGCTGCGGCGGCCAAGATCCTGCAGCGTGATCTAGGTCTGGCTCCGTCGGGTGGACGTCGCAGAGGGGGGAAGGCCGCTGCTGCTGCGGCCGCCGAGTCAGATACGCCCAAGGCAGAACAGGTCTCGGAAACTAGCAAGAAGGATACGTCTACGAAGCCACCCAAGGGATCATCGTCTCAGAATGCAAAAGGCAGAGGTCAAGCTACACAAGCAACCGAACCATCCTCCTCCCAGAACCAACCCGAAACAAAGGCTCCCGCCGCCGCGCCATCCCAGGGCAAGTCGTCAAGATCTACGAAAGGGAAACAGGCTGCCCCGCCTACGACTGTGACCGCCACTCAGGCGTTCCTGAAACATGCAAACCCATCGCAAGGCGTCACCGAAGCGCTACTCGATAACGCGTTCTCCCCGTTCGGTAAGATCGTGAAGGTTGAGATTGACAAGAAGAAGGGCTTCGGGTATATTGACTTTGCCGAACCCGATGGACTTCAGAAAGCCATCGTGGCCAGCCCCGTCACAGTGGCGCAAAGCCAGGTCGTCGTGCTGGAACGCAAGGCTAACCCTGGAGGTGAGAAGGGCCGTGGCAAGAATCGCTCCGAGACACAACCCGCCGCCAACGGAGGCGGTGGCAGCAGCAGCAACAATAACAATCGCGGTAGTGGCGGTGGAAAGGCAGAAGGGAACACTGGATCGTCTCGCGGATCTCGAGGTGGTCGAGGCAAGAACAAGGGCGGTTCGAAAGGTGGAGGGAGTGGAGGGAGTGGAGGGACTGGGAATGGCGGTGCAGCAGAGGGCAAGGCGAGTACAGAGGGGAAGTGATATGAGATAATGAATGCAATGTACCAGACACGATTAGACATTATCATGATACCCGACATGACAGGAAGGAGAATCAAGGCAGCCGAACGTACAGAAAGGACAACAAAGAATATGAACATGTTTATTGAGAAAGGCGGACTTTGGTAACGTAACAGTTCTATACTAGAACTGATCCAGAACAAGAGCTACAGTGGATAAGCTCTACAAACTACAGTAAGGAAGATAGTTCCAGATAGAAAAAGATTGTATTCTAATGTGCTAAGAGAAATCAAAAGGGTATCAAGCAAAGGTATAGCAAACTCCAAATCCCATCCAAATCACCAACATAAAAGTGAAAAAGAGAGAAGACACCTTTCAGACCTCCTCGACACCCACCAAATCCGACCGACCGAAGTCCGACATCGAGAAAAGGTCAAGATCATCACCACTCCCTGGACCAACGCACCCAGACCCGAAACAAGTTCATCTTGCGATGGATTGTAACAGAGCGAGAAGTGCGCAGTCGAGGCGGGAGTAAAACGGCTTCACTTTAGGGCATCGAGGACTTAGTAGTCATCAGCAAGGGTGGAGATTCTGTGGCTCTTTAGAAGAGCTCAGTATGAGACGTCTACTCTAAAGTGATTCTTTGAACTGTTGGAGAGGAAGGTTAGCCAGATCATTCCTTGTTGGAGAATCGGGAGGATGATTCCCAAGGTAGGGAGGGGGAGAACTAACGTAGAGTCGCTTGATTTTCAAAAGGAAGGGGGATTCGGGGGTATTTATACGTACGCCGTGGTGGGTGGGCGCCGCGCTAGCCACAAGCGAGCTCGCCTGTGTTTGTCTGGTTTGTTCGCTTGGCGGGTCCACCGGTGAAGGAGGACTGGTCTGGCCGAGGCTTCCGCTCCCAATTCCTTCACCGGGCAGTTTCTGTTATTCAATTGCTTGGTTGTCATTGGATGAATGTCTCGACTCGTGGGATTCGAAGATGCCGAGTTCCGAATACACCGAGTGTGCGATTTGCACTTGAAGTTTTTTGTTCTTGCAGTTGCAGACAGCCTCAGGCAGGAATTGCGAAGCCAGCTCGGCCCGATTTCTCGGCTTGCCGACTGTGCGGAGTATGAGGTTACTGTCGTTCGGGCTTCAGCAGACCAGGAAGCAAGGCAGTTGATCGATCTTGTATGAATGTAATTACAATTTCTATCTGTTTATTCTCGTGATCCTGAGGTAGTTTGTTGTCTGGGTCGAGTATTGTTGCTAGCACCGTCAAGGGGCATCTCCCCGGCTGTCTATCTTGAGCAGGAAATAAGAGTAAACAATTACCTACGACCAGGAATTGGTATACCTATTCAGCGAGTTTATCACGTATCTACTATCTATGCAGGGTGTACTGCGGGTCCTACTGGACTTGGTTTCCCTTGCTGAATCAAAGGGACAAGCGACAAAAAGGAAGCCAAGGTTTTTCCAACTGTAGCCCCAACCAGTTTCGAACCCGAGCAAAAAGAAATCCAAGTACGATCTCTTACACACTACGCCAAAAGAGCAAAAGTGTATTCAAGCTACAAGTTACATTTGAGTTATAAAGCAAATGGTTGCTATTCTTATACACCCAAGTGCTCTGTACACGCTCTTCCTCTGATCGTATGTCGATGTGAAAACTGGGTTCTTGGAATCAGATATCGAAGGTATGATGTCTAGTGAAGCTATTGGATCTTTGAGGCGTCCAATAGACCATGATCGGTGTGTTGGTCGATGTGACCCAGGTGCATGGTAAATGCGGTACCGATGTTTATATTGAACTACTGCGGGTATGGCAAGATATATCTTTCATGCTCCCGAATTGTGCACCAGTCCATGCACCACAGTACGTCGGAACAACAAATGGGAGCCTATCCTCTAAATGCAGCCAAGCAACAAAAAATTCACCAAGTTCTATTAGAAAATGAGTAGAAAAGAATGGCTGCCCAATGCAACCAAGAGGCCACAAGACTGGTCGCCTCAGGCACCAACCAGTCACGAGGCCCGAGGGCCAATCAGCAAGCGACCGACGCAGCGATCGACCTTCTCCGCATCTGCACTTCGAGAAGACAAAATGATGTGATGCCAACTAGCCGCCCCCTTGCTTCCTTGCTTCCCCAGAATGCTCATGCATCCTACCAATCATCACCCGTACTGTCAGTCGTACCATTCTTGAGCCGGGAAGATCTTGGCGGGTCCGCGCCGGACGAGATGCCTCGGCCTAAGGTGTCACCCGCTAACCGCCTGCGCGCATACGAGGCCTGTCTCGCCTGCCGCGGAACTAAAAAGCGATGCAGCGGCTCATTTCCCTGCGTGGCGTGTATCAAAAACGACAGAGCCGATACCTGCACCCCCTGCAAACGAAAGGACCGACATGCATCTCCTCGCCTGTCGCGAGGCAACCGGGGTGGATTGAGCTCCACTACGGTCCCTGTCTCGGAGTCCAGCGGTGCCAGGTCCATGCCTGTCACTGGTTTACACCATTCGAGTGATACATCTCGTCCTGATCGCCATGTTACACCTCATGAATCGCCGAATGCTGTGGCAGATCCTGGCTCCCCGGAAGCACCGCACAAGACACATCCGCGGATGTTACGAAATCTCCAAGGGGAACGAGGTATGGACATCAGGTCTATGATTGGAGACAATTCCTTGGATTAACGACTCGAGTTAGTTTTCATTGGCAAGGCTGCTTCGCTATCTTTCCTGCAACTACTTCGTGATACTGTCACCCAATACATCGGACCGTCGCAATTCTCACACAATGTCAGGAGTGAGGATATGCTTGAGACAGAGACACCGCGGGATATCCCAGTGTCAATCGGGGATGTGGACTCTGATAAACAGACGGCCTTTATAGCGAGTTATCACATTGCGGTAAGTCGTATGAATGCGACCTTCGGACAACTGCGACAGTGAAACGTAGCTGACCGTATCCGTGGCAAGACGAGCGGGTTCATACACATCCTTTCCGACGCAGAGCTGTCGGAGATACTCAGTGAACCATTCAAATCCCCAAACAACAGCTCCAGCGCCGACCGGGCTTTAAGAGACATCATGATTGCCATAGGTGCTCAGTCGTATAGGAGTAGCCCGGCAACAATTCAGGCCGAGCGCTTTTTCTTCGCACGCGGTCAACGCAGCGCATTTGACAACATGTTAGAAAACCCAAGCGTGGAACTCGTGCGGGTGTTTCTTCTGATGTCGTTCTACATGCTCGGTGCCTGTCGTCGAAATGCAGCGTTTATGTATATCGGTATAGCTGCGCGTGCCGCGGCGGCGCTAGGGCTTCACCTGAACGATTCGTCCGATTCAACCCCGGCGAGTGAGAGACGTCGCAGGTATGATATGGAGAACCCACAACATTCATTCAACACTGACGTCGCCCTTTCCCACATAGAGCCCGCGTATGGATGAGCCTTTGCACTTTGGACCTTTTAGTCAGCTCAATTCTCGGACGGCCTCCTGCAACCACAATCCTTCGCTCGGAAAGTCTAGGCAACCAATCCAACGCGAGACAGAAAGTCTATTCCCTCGAGGCGAGCCTGCTGGCCTCCTTTCATATGTCACAGATCCTGGACGAGATCATCGTGCGGCTGTATAGCGACAAAGCAGCGTCAGCAGAGACGGCCGAGTTGCTCCTGGGGAAGCTCAAAGGGTGGTGTGAGAACTTACCGGAGTCCTTGCGAACACCTCCGCCAACTGATAGCGAGCCATTTGCTGCCCAGGAGCGCATCATAGGATGTCTGCATATCGCATGCTCCTACCACTTTGCCGTCATCATAATCACGAGACCGTTTTTGATATCTGTCCTTGGCGTTCGGCTGGCCCGACTGCAACGTCCTTCCGAGGTTGCCATGGAGGAAGCACTCCAGGAGGATCCAGCGCACTTGAGGCTGGCTGGTGCCTGTACAGATTCTGCTCTGTATATGATCCAGACTTGCATGGAAGTCCACCAGTCGGGTTTGTTACTGGGGAACATGTGTATCTTGAAGTGAGTCTGCACGGTCAGTATCATGGTGAGCACCAACTAACCACCGAGTATCCAGGGCGTTTGTGTTTGCCGCAGCGCTCGTCCTAGGCTTCTCGATGTTTTCGCAAAACCACACGGACTCGATATTGGACGAGGCGTTCAACGGCGCAATTGAAATTCTCCACACCCTCTCCCAGCAATCCGCACAAGCGGCTCATTACTACGAAATCCTTACCTTTCTCAGAAATGCCATCGAACAGAGACGGCGACTCCTGCAGCAAACACAACAAAACAACAGCCCCTATGTCAGCAAACTCTTCAGTCTGAACCACCCCAGAGACCCGGCGGACGCGGGAAACAACGCCCCCACCCCTGCGAGTGGCAGCTCTGACATGACAATACCCAACGGAACCTTGGATATGTGGTCACTTATGGACCCGGCTGAGCTGAGTAGTACACTTCCTGCTTGGGATGGCATGGATTTACCTCTATGGGACAGTTTCCCTTTCGCTGCGGCCGGGTTTCAACTACAGGATAGGGTGAACGATGCAAGCTTGACGCTTTGATGATGAATGACTAAATTGTATACGTATGTTCAATTATGATGTACAGAAGGGCTTCAGTACATTAGCAGAGGAGCGGTCATGGCGGGATAAGAAGATGGGAAGCGTAAATAGATTACATGTTATTTACGACGCTGGGGTGAACCTCCCTCGCTAGACGCGTGAATATTACGACCAAAGTGTATGTAAGTTACGCACCCGCCTCGCGGGTCGCTCCTTCCTATTTAGGACGAACGAGCGCGCTTTCCTTTTCTTCCCTCCCTCCCTAAGGTCTTGTCTCTTCTTTTTTTCTGGTTCTCGTCAAGGGATTTCTTTTTTCTTATCACTGCTTCGTCGATTAATTACAACTGCGTGGCTAACCGATAAGAAAACTCTGCTCAGATGAGGATGCATTGCCCATACAGGTCCAGCAGATCTTTCGGGGGAGAACCATCGTGGGATACCCTTTTTGCACGCTCAACGACGCTGCCGCCAGCCTCGCCAACCAGTTTCCGTGTGCTCTGATGATTCCGACACGCGTTGGCGGAGGTTGAAGTAGCTCTTCCCATCGGTCAATACTCGCAAGCTCGACCGTGGAATCTTCGCTCCACGTTGGCGCATCCCCATCATCCGAGATTGACACGACGGGATTCTGGGGATCAGCGGGCTGCGGCGATGGAGTCTGTTTACAGTGGCAAATGGGTCGCTTCAAGATAGGACTGTCCAGGGCCGCGAGGACGTCTAAGTCGCCGACCCAGCTCCCGCCGTCGTAGACTCGGACCTGCGCCTCCAGAACATAGACCGTGGTGTCACATGCACCGCGGTCCTCGCTGCGAATGGACTCGGAGTACCCGGTAAAAGATAACTCCAGTTGAGTCTTTGGAAATTTGTCCATCAAACGACCATCAAATGCGGCATGTCTGACTGAAAAGGGATCGCAGATGTTGGACGGACGGACCATCGGACAGGCTGGGGGAACGAGCAAAATAATCCCTGGATGCCCGATATTTCCGATGAGTCTTTTGATTAGAATGTTCTTAGACACGGTGTATGGATCGGAGAAAAGCGATGCAGCGGCATATATTGAATCGCCACAAGAAACTGCCATCACACTCTTGTAGCCTGCAGGATCATGGTTGTGCGACCCCGATTCGAAGTATACAATGCATGCAAAAGCGCGAGAGCGATCTAATTCCGGCGCCTTCCATTGCATCCAAAATCCTTCGCCCTCATTTGGGAGTGTCAGTCTCTGCTTCAATCGTCCTCTGGAGAAATCCAGAAGATGTAGATTACTCAGAATGAGTCCTTCGCTGTGAGAATCTGCCGTTTCGAAAAGTGGCAGGCTGTATGGATCAGGATCTCTTAGAGTAGAATTCTCGTTGTTCCAATCCACTCCATCATCATGATAGGGGTGATACAAACCTGGCGAGTTTTGAGAGTTATTCTGAGGCTCAGGACGTGGGATCCAGGCTGCTTCATGGAGAGGCAGTGACAAAGACCGGAGGGACAGCTTCGCAGAGGGTATAGTTCGATATATTTTGGCAGCAGCGCAAACACCCCTGATAGCCTGGCTGTGTGGGTGATCATATGGCAGGCTAACCTGATTCAAAAGTGCTAAGAGTCGTACGATGCTTACTCTGTCGGTCTTGAAGGCAAGGGATAGACTCATTGCTCGCGCGGCCTCGAGGTCCTTCCCCGGGGCTCTGGGATATTCTCCTGCAAAATATAGCGCAGCGTATTCAGGATCCCCGCAGAGAGGATGAAACAATGTCCCCGCATCGTCAGACAGAGTATCGGATGCAGACATCCAGGGAGGCCCTTGAGCCAAATCTGGTTGTGCTTTTAGCCAAGTAAATCCAGAGCCGTACTCGGTACGGGAGGTGGAAATTCTCTGACTGATTGGATCAAAAGCATCAAGGACTCCCAGCTGCATTCGCCAGCTCATCCATGCCTCTTCTAGCCCCTGTCGGCTAGCAGCGTCAATCTCTTTCTCAAGAGCAATCCACCTACACGGCCCGCCTAGGATGTTTCCACTGTAGTCTCGTTTATTTGAGACAGTAGCAGTGGCCAACCCGCAGGTACTGGAGTCAGTCCTGAGATATCCCGGAAACTCGTCTGCGAGGGCGTACTTGATTATGAGTTGATTCGGTATCGCAAGGATCTTGCTCAGGTCCCGGAAAAGCTCAATCTGCTCCTCCATATTGTTGGATATCAGGGAAATAACCCTGTTATCCGTGAGGCCGAACACAGGCTGCGCCTCCTGTGAGGGCGGCCCGAGAAATCCAGATTGTCTGGTGCCGAGGGCTTGGAGCATTTCGTACTGATCTCTTTTGACACCATCCGCGAATGTGTATTCATAAGCAGTTCGCGCCAGAAGTATCGGCCAAGTCGGGTTGTGCTCATCTAGAATTTCTTCTAAGCGCAATAGAGCTGCGCGATCGTGGTTGATTTGTTCTTTCAGGCCGTTGATCTCCTCCTTGAGCATTTTGTGTCTTTCGGTGTATATAGACTCCGACATTGGCTCTCGTCTGTCTATTTCGACGCTGTCCAGAACTTTCATTCTTCGTTCTATATCTTGCTTCGCCATCTCCTGGGCATCCATAACCTCCTTATCTGTTTCCAGTTTCTCTTCATCCTCTAGATGGGCTACCCTCTCAAAACATGAATTCATGTCTTTCAAGATCAGGGCTTTCCCTCTGACAAGGAATGCCCACATTTCGGCCAGGATTTGTATGATTGGATCAGCTCTTCGTGGAGTTGAAAACCCCCAGCCGGCCAAAGCACAGCCAAGGACGACCTGAAGAAGATCAGACATGTGCAGCCTCTCCGCGCTTTTACTGATAGTGGCCGTCAGCTCGACCGGCTCGCCATAGAAGCGAAGATGCGCCAATGGGAGTGACCAGCGAACACCCTCCCCAGGGCCAGGGTTGGCTGCGTTGAGACCAAGGGTTAATATGCCCGCGTCGGGCACAAGATTATCTTTAAGGTTGATCAGGTCGCGACCGAGACTGAGGACATTCAAAGCGGGATAGAGATGCCAGGATGCGAGCCCCAGGAGTACAGCTCCATCATGGCCCCTCTGAGGCATCCCCTTGATTAGGCTATTGACCGTTGTCAATGCCAGTGTCCACGCATCCATCACGTTCTCATATGTACCCCTCACGCTACTCACGTCAATGTCCAGGTTCTTGACAACTAGCATAATTTGAGTCTGCTGGTAAGCTCGTGCTTCGTCTGCTCGATTTAGCCAAGCTCTGGCACTGGCGTCCCAGTGCGCCAGGTCCTTTCGTGAAATTTCTTGCTGCGACGCCAGCAGAGAAGCCCAGTGCCGGGGCTCCAATGACTCACACCCCTCCTTGATGATCTGTTTACGCTTCTCGACAATCTCAACCCAGATTGAAGTGGCCTCGTCCGACTTCCACATACGGGCAAGCATGCAGGCCAGCAAGTGCATGGGGATGGCACCAGAGCCAGATGTTGCAGCCGCCCATATTGACGTGCCGTCAGCACCGACCATGTTCTCGAATAACCCATCATCCTTTGACCCCTTGGGATTGATCCCTGGGGCCTCTGAAACCTCGGACACTCGTTTGCCATAAGCGCGGATTAATTCGGGGGTCGACGGAATGACCTCCTCGAAAAGCGCGCCTAGTCGTCGGGCAATCCGATGATACAAGCCATCTTCTGCGTCTTCCTTGCGACGGGCAGATAATGCGTTTCCGAGCCCCGTGAACTCGGGCGGCGGTTCCATTTTAAATAGCGAGAAGTCGAAATTTAGGTTCGCTAATGCAAGCACATTCTCGTTCGATAGGCTGGTTAGGGCCCCTTGGATTTTGCCGATGACACTCATCTTGCGGGCGGAGGTGTGTCAGCTGCGATGAGTCGAAATGGTGTTGGAGACCATTACGAGTTATCGGTGCTGGATGTCGAGCGGAATCGGACCCTCTTAACACTGGATGAGTAGGGAAGAACGTGTCAGCTAGCTGAAGGAGTCGAGGCTGAGGCTGCACCTGAATGACCCCAGGCGCTTAGCAGAAGCCAGGAAAAAGCAAAGTGTACAGCGGAGGCTGCGATAGGCTGGTCGTGAGGGGCGCGCACGGCTGGCGAGGCTACCCCCGGCTGTGTCTATGGCTTTGGAATGCAGGATTCTTATTGATGACGTGGGTAAGTTACAGCCCAATGCTTTGCTCAGTCGATGCTAATGATTGTATCACTTTCATTGGCTCAGGGATTTCGTCTCCCATAATGAATGCTATCAACATTATCGCATACTAAATCCACACCCGCCCCTACAAACACTGCGAGTACCAATCATTCACCTTCTGACAGTTATACGGGCTCACACAAACCGTCGGCCCAGTCCAATTGTTCCCTCCACACTGCTCATACCGCTGCGCCACGGCCGTCGAAGTCGCAGTCGTCGCGGTGCTTGTCCTGGTAGTGGTGGCGGTAGTCGTGGTTCTGGTCGCCGATGTCGTCGGGCCCCCAGTACCACCCACGAAGTATGGCTTCAACAGATTCAAATAACTGGTATATCCTGTCCCACTGCTCGGCTCCATGTTGAAGATATAGTTGCCCCACCATGGCCCAGCGGCCCACCACGCCGCGCCCAACCACACGTCCGTGTTCTGGTTTAGATAGCTCAACATGCCCTGCACGGCGGTCTGGCAGACGCTGTTCGCGCCGCCAGCGAATTCTCCGAGGAACCCCTTCTTGCCGTTAGCTTTCAGCCAGGCCGTGGCGGCTGCGACTCGCTCCTGTCCGATCGTGGAGCTAACGCACGAATCGGACGTGCCCGATCCGTCTGAGTCGAGGTACTGGTGCATCTCGTAGATAATCTTGTCGTTGGGGTCTGTCAGCGCCTTCATGTTGTCGTTGACATCGACCCAGGTCCATGCGCCGGACCAGGAGTTGCCTTCCACCATTATGTATTGGCTTGTTGCGCCGGTGGCGCGGATGGCGTTGATGGCGGCTTGGTTGAGGTTTAGGACGTGCGTTTGGTCCATGGTGTGATATTCGTTGTCTATTGGGTCAGTACACATTATGAGAGACTGGAAGGGAAGGTAAGACGTACTGGTGTCGAAGATGACTTTGTCATCGTTGACAAATTCCTTAGCCACAGTTGTCCAGAACGCAGCAAAGTCGGAGGTCGAGGAGATGACGTTGCCGTAGCTGGATGGAAGTGTTAGCCTCGAATGTCGGTAGGAAGGGTCTACTGAGAGTAAAGAAAATGATAGGCTTACTATCGTCCGAAGTTATGCGGGTCGATTATCGCATAGTCACCTAGGTCTGTGATTCCTTTCACCGTCTGCATGGACCCTGTCAGTTAGTCTCCGATTTACTTCTCTGACGCAGGAACGGCGTACGGCTTTCAAGTCACTCAGGTACTTCGCATCGGGAGTCCCAGTCAGCTGGCCCGGGATCAATCTTTCCATCATGAAAGCCACGCGGAAGATGTTCATGCCCGCATCGTGCAGCGTGCGGATGGTCGACAGATCCGGCCAGATGTAGTCGGTTCCCAGAACGCCGGGGATATTATTCTGGCCGAATTCTGCGCCAGCTTCGTTTGTTCCGAACCCTTCTCTGTGTTAGAAGATGACCTGAAATGTTGTCTGGTCGGGAAAGAACCCACAGACAAATCCAGAGGCGCGTTTATTCGGCGCCGCGAGGACGAGAGGGAGGAGCGCGAGAAGAGAAATGAGCTTCATTGTGAAGACTGCGTTGCCCGACACAGGACTAATTGATCTCAAGATACTAGCATGACATATTTTCCCGACGAGGCGAAACAACAGCTTTATATACAGAAATTCTTCAACACCCAAGCCCAGAATCTATAGACGAAGCTCACCATCAATCTCAGAAAGCATATCTGCAACGGCCTCTCGGACCGCAATCCCAAATCCAAGCAGCTCATCCCGTCCTAAAAGAGAACGGAGACGGATTCGTCACGGCAGTTCAGTTCATTTAAGTTAAGTTACGGCAGTGCAAGACGCACAGCAACGACCGCATGGGTGGCACGATTACCACGCCTACCTAGTACTAGGACAGTATCGCGCAACGCACAGACAATGCGATGATCCGGGGGTTTCCGGATCGGCAAAGGAGCTGGTCTCTTCCCCTTCCCCGCGCCTTGGATGATCGCGTGGAGAAAAGGAAAAACGGAATCAACGTCTACCTAGTGCCGGACTGGGATTGTCGTATGCAGGGTGTGTGTCGGCAAAGAGTTACCTTACCAAGACAGGAAAAAATGCGCGCACCTGTGGCGAAGTTAGTCGGGGGATAATCCGTCCAATCGTTCAGTTGACATATGACATCTCCATATTACGGACTGGGAGGAGTCTGGACTCTAGGCTGCAGGGGTTCGCCGTTCACCGTTCATCAGGCCATGCGCAACTAGTCGGGGTGGTCGGAGGTCAGCACTAGAGGCGAGCTAGAGGCGCTAGGGAGTTGATTCTGCAGGGATGCACCAATGAAAGAAGCGACTTGGTCTGGGGAAGAGGGGATGGGGGATGATTAGACGGTTGAGCTAGTTTAGTCGAGCTTGGGGTTTGTGTCTGACGAGTGGGAACTGCTGGTTTCTTAGAACCGAAGGACTAATTCGGGCTTAAGGACTAGTCACGGGGATTGTTTAATATCGACTACAGGTCTTGCAGGCAATCGTTCTTCGGGGACATATGAGCCGAGATTAAAGTTAATAAACTTGTGAGTGACTAGTAAAAGCGAAAATTCCATTGATTGACTGACTACCTAGGAAACTAAACAAAGCCAAGCGAACTGTTCATTCTTGCCACTTCTGCCTAGACTTTCTTCCCCTGGTCTGCTGTCCTCCCAGCATCTTCCCCCTCCCTTCTCGCCACCTCTACTCTACAGACACTGAGAGTACCAGTCGTTCACCTTCGAGCATGTATACGGGCTCACACACTTGGTGGGCCCAGTCCAAGAGGCACCGCCGCACTGCTCATAGCGCTGAGCCACGCCGGTCTGGGTGCCTCCGCTGCTGGTAGTCGTCGTGGTGGCCCGCGTGGTGGTGGTGCTGGTGCTGGTGCCAGGCTCGGAGCCGCTCTTGAAGGTGGAGCCCAGAGGACCGACCTTGATGTTCGAGTAAACGACGTAGGCGTCAGGGTGGTTGGCCTCGACGTCGGCGGGGTCTCCGGACGAGATGTCGCAAGTACCGCGGGCCACACCGGGGTTCGTCGACGGCGCGTCGGTCGGGTAGTTGCTGTCCAGCCAGAGCATGTTCGAGTGGTGGTCATCCCACAGACTCAGCACGAGGACCATGCCCTGTGCCAATCCCGCGCTCATGCCTTCCAGTCCGCCGTGCTGCTCAAACGAACCCTCGTCCTTGAAGAGCGACTTCTGAGCGGAGCAGTAGCTGCTGGTGATCGAGTTGCCGGTCACCCCGGACCAGGTGGACTGCGAGTTCGGGATCACTTTGCCGTTCTGTACGTAGAACCGGCGGATCTCGGAGAGCGTGCCGGACGCGGTGCCCGTGTTGGTCACGAACTGTGTCACAACCGTCACCTTGCTGTTGGTGTCAACGGTCAAACCGGGCCCGTAGAAGGTCTTGTTGCCCTGTCGGAACGGGTTGAAGTCGCAACCGTCCGGATCGCAGGTACCCGCGTACCGCTGGGAGCTGTACGTGCCGCCGCACGCGTCGCCGGTGCAGATGGTTTGACCGGGGTCATCGCAGGGATGGGGGGTGAATGCGGTAGAGATCTTGTTGGCCTCCCAGAGGTCCATTTCCGCGCAGCAGGAGCCTTTGTTACCAACGCCCGAGTTGGGATCGTTGGACGAGCCGACCCAACCCTCCACGTTGGCTTGACCGTTGATGAACTTGAGGTCGCGAGGACATTGCGAGTCGCAGTATCCGGTTCCGTACTTGGCGCCGGCCTCGTTGGTAGGGTATTTGGACTTGCCACCGTCGGCGTCCATGTTGACGAGGTAGACGGCGCCGTTCAGACCGCAGGGTAGCGCGGAGACGTCCACGTCGAAGGTGATCTCCTGGTTGAGGAGCTTGAGCGACTCGTAGGTGTTGTCGTCCTTCATGAGGTAGAGACGAGAGCCGACGTTCTTCTGCTGGCTCTGGGTGACGAAGTTCAGACGCAGCGAGTCGCCGCTGGTGGTCACACCGTATGTCTGCTGGTAGTTGGCACCGTCGACGGCGCACTTCGTCGCGCATTCGGCATTGGTAGAGCAGATGGACGTGTCCCACTTGTTGCCGGTGTAACAGTTGGTGTAGCCGTCAACGGTGTGCACCCATCGCCAATTGGCGTCGATGACAACCTTGCCGTTGTTGGTGGTGCAGCTGCCACTGCTGGTGCAGGTCTGCCAGGTCAGGGACGGATGAGTCTCTGTCTGCTGGGTGCCAACCTTCTGGGCCTGGACGGAGCCCAGAATAGAGCCCAGCAGGAGAGCAGTCTTGTAGAATTGGAAGGAGAATGCCATTGTGTGAATGACGATTGAGCGTGGTGGTTGAGGAATGGGAGAACCGACATGGTTGACAGATGAGGGCTTTTATAACTTTCTCGTCCAGCACCCTGCTTCGCGTCTTCTTGACTGTTCTCGCATCTGGAGCTCTGTCAACGGCTTCGCGGTCCGCATGCCGTCACGATAGCTGTGCGAATTCACCACGGAGACATGCCCCCGCGTTGGCAGGATAAGCCTACCAGGAGCCAGAACCGAGTAGATTGTGTCGGAAGTCTGTCAGCGCTTCATGCCGTATCGCAATAGGCAGCTGGCCGGCTAAATGCACGTAATGTTTCTGCAGAGCTGCTGACATCGTGGCGAAAGGTGGGGAAAACCACGCGCATGGACAATGCCGACAACGTGATGCCGTGGCGACCTCGCTTGGGTACAACCCCTGGCAGCCGCATGTTCACGATCGTTAACCGGGGCGAACCCCTGCTTATTCGGCTATTCTCGTAAGCCTAATCTAATAGATTGCTGTGGCGCCCCGGATGCCCGGATTAGGCAACAGAACAATGAGGGGAAGTCGGACGATGGCGTTGGCTGATGGTCTGCTGTGTTACCAGGGTTCAGGGACTTTTCTCCGTGTCCAGGATCGGCAAGTTCAGCAGGGTCTGCTTCTTCCAGGATGCAAGTAACTGCCTGCATTGCATCGCCACCAGTCGAAATGCCCCCGGAGCGGCAGAACAAACGGCCGTGCAGAAACCCTAGATAAGATACCCTAATCTAATCAATCAGCCCCGCCTTAGTCAGCGGGCCGCATTCGGCGGGGTTTTTTGCGCCAAATTATTCTTCCCCTTCTTCGCCTCTCTCTCTCTCTCTCTCTCTCTCTCTTCCCTTTCCATCATACCCCACCAGCCAATTCGCTCCAATTCAACATCTAGGTCTGGATTCAACATCTGCAATCACCATGTCCAGCTTCATCCTCACCCTCTCTTGCCCCGACCGGCCGGGCATTGTCCACGCCGTGACCGCCTACCTGGTCGAGAACAACCTCAACATCATTGACTCATCGCAATTCGGTGACCCCTCCTCCAAGCGCTTCTTCATGCGCGTCCACTTCGCCGCCGAAACCCCCGAAAAGACCGTCGAGGAACTGCGCGCCGCTTTCTCCTCCACTGCGGAGTCCCTGTCCATGGACTTCCAGCTCGTGCCCGCCTCCCAGAAGCCCCGCGTGCTGATCATGGTCTCCAAGATCGGCCACTGCCTCAACGACCTCCTCTTCCGTCAATCCACCGGCCAGCTGGCCATTGAGATCCCTCTTATCGTCTCCAACCACCCCGATTTCTCCACCCTCGCCGCTACCTACAACATCCCCTTCGTCCACCTTCCCGTCACCGCCGACACCAAGCCCCAGCAGGAGGCGCAGATCCTGGAGCTCATCCGCGCGCATAACGTTGACTTGGTGGTTCTGGCACGGTACATGCAGGTCCTCTCGCCGACGCTCTGCGAGGCCATGTCCGGTCGCATCATCAACATCCATCACTCTTTCTTGCCCTCGTTCAAGGGCGCCAAGCCTTACCACCAGGCCTACGACCGCGGTGTCAAGATCATCGGTGCTACAGCTCACTTCGTCACCAGCGACCTCGACGAGGGCCCTATCATCGAGCAGAACGTTGTGCGCGTCAACCACGCCATGAGCCCCAAGGAGCTGACTCACGCTGGTTCTAACGTCGAGAGCAACGTGCTGGCCACGGCCGTTAAGTATGTCACTGAGCGCCGTGTGGTGCTGAACGGCCACAAGACGGTTGTGTTCAATTAGAGATTGAATTCGTCTGTTTTCTTATATTCTCGACATGTATATATATCTACTCTCTTCGATATAGATTGTCTGTCTGGCTTGTCTCTGTGGTTGGGGAACCAAAAGTCTTACTGTTGAAATTGGGCCGGTTGAGTGTTTGGAAGAGATGGTGGCTCTCTTCGTTGATTACGCTGCTTGCAGCGAGTCGATCTATTTACGAGGCGTTTATGCCTCGAATAATATCCCTACCAAACATTAATCATTAGCACCATCACATTCGCGCAAAATGAAAAGAAGAGGGAAACAAATACTCATCCATAGCTAACACCTGCTACTTGAACAAAAAATCTATAAGCTCATCCAATCTGCAAACTCTGTCTAAAGAATCTTAGGGATTCAATCGATGCCTCTTATCAAATGCACGATTCTAGAATTGTCCTTGACGTTGCACCGCCTCGCAATGACCGTTAGATAGCATGGCGCAACCATGCATCGCGCAAACAAGCCCTACCCATCTTATAACACACCAAGTTAACCGTACAGCTGCCTTTACATCTCAGCTTGATGACATAAATACATTGTCTATATTGAATACGAACATGGACCACAAAGAAAAGAAAAGAACCCTTCTATTGACACCAAAACCATTCACCTCTCCAGTTCCCCAGAGTAAAACAAAACAGGACTCTTCCAGCCATCACATAACATACCGCTTAAGCGAATGAAACTTCCTCAAAGGACTTAGAGGTGCATCGGCCTCCTCTTCCTCCTTCTTCTCCTCCCCAGGAAGTCCACGCCACTGTAACTCTGGTAGAATAGGAAGCCCCAGACGGCGCAAGACTTTAACACGAAGCTTCCACAAATACTTAGGCCAGTACCGGTTCTGCGACCCCTTCACTTCATTCCAGTACCCAGCGTACGGGCACTCTTCGTTCCCGTCCTTATCAACCGTCCGACCGATCTGATACAGATCCGTGGTCGAAACATACTTGCCTAGCAAGGTCAGCCAGACCTCCCAAGCTGCGTTGTTCAGCTTGAGCTCCTGATCCCGACAGTAGAGCAGCATCGCCGCTTCGCAGGCCTTGATCGGCACGGGAATCCTCACCGGATACATATCCGCGGGATATCGACCGAACAGATCCTCTTCGTCCGGCTGGTCAGGGAGTCTTTCGTCCGTGATCGTCATGAAATACGAGTCGTCGTTGTCCGATACATAGAACGGGAAAGGAGGGAAGGACCAGAGCATTTCAGATTTCGGGAAGATGCAGAGTTTCCCCGGGTCCGTCGTGTCGGCCTCTTCGTCGTCCCAGAGATGGAAGTGTGCCGGGGCGAGAGGGAAATGCGTCGAGTAGCGTCGACATCCGTTGATGTCGTTGCATCGAGGGAAACCGGCTGATTCGAGCACTTTGATCGCTGCGTCGAGGTGCTCGTCTGGGACGACGAATTGTAGACTTCGTGGGAAGATGGGCGCGCCCATGATCCCGAGCATCGCGTCGCCGACGAGGACGCTGGGGATGAGGCTGTTATCGAGGACCTCGCAGATGATGGGGATCACTGCTTTAGGTGTGAGGCTGCGATTGAAGACAAGGCCATTCATTTTGTCGGGTCTGCGACTGGGGGTGCTATTAGGGGGTGGGGTTTGAGGGTGATGCTGTTCTGGAGGCATTGAGGCACATAGAGCTATATATATGAGATTGCGAACAAAGATAATCTCTTTTCAGAAAGAAGGTTTACAGTTCTTGTTCATCGGGAAGCTATCTTCATTAGACAGCTTTGTCCCATGTTTGACAGACACACATCTGGGATGGGAGGTTCCAAAACAACATCGTATGTAGAGGACACCGTCTGAGCCCACCAGGCATCTCGTTGAAGTGATATAGAACATGGATCCGTACAAAGACAATAAGCTGCGAGAGACAGGTCGAGAGAGTTTAAAGCCAAGCACAGATGAGGCTTACATAGAGATTATTAAAACCGCGCACCATCAATTGCATCTGGAGTATGCTGCCAATTGCAAATGTAAATCTCCTATGCACATATAAAGTCCATCGGTAAGTCCATAAAAATCCACGAAACAGGCACAAAGAGCATTGTGTGCTCAACACACGGCCACCACAAAGCCCCAACGTCCATACAAAGGACAAAGGAATAATGGAAACACCCAGCTGTGACACAGGAAAAGGTATGAAATATTGTCATAATATAGAATTGATACAATAGATCACTGCAGTAGTACTAAGGGTATTAATGTTTCTAATTCACGTAGCGCTCTTCAATTGAAGAAAAGCATATAACAACACCATGTTTACAGACTCCCTTATGAGAACCTAATATCATAGTACAGGCTGACTGCGCATGCCGGATAATTGGACAAACAACAATCTGTGGTGGAAGAAATGCTTGAGATGAGTTGTATTTATTTGTCTCGCGTCTCCATTCCTCTAGACTTGGCAAATGCAACTCGTGTCGATCACCGATAAGGCTGTCGCTCGCCACATAGCCTCCAAAGCGATAGATAATGTCTCAGCCTTAAAGACGTTACTTGTCTTGATAAGGCTATTTAGACGTGTGCACTTTCGCTTTGGGCTGTTGGACACTGTGTTCGTGGAGGTGGACTATTGCCACGGATCTGCGAATGGATTGTTAGACAATAAGGCAGAAAACTTCCCCTTTAGGCTAGTCTGTTATAGCATCGGGCATCAACTGCTGTGGTCAGAGTGGCTTCGCCGTGTCTTTACTACGTCTCCCCCGATAGAAGGAAAAAAAAAAAAAAAACCAAGTCCATAGTCACAGATATTATTATTATATTGAATTCCAAGCTACAATGCTACTCCATAAATCGCAACACACCGCACCACCCGAAAACAAAAGACTGAAGCCAAATACCGCAAGAATCTACCTGTTAGCAACTCGCCTGATACAGCCCTTGCTTCAGCGGTGCTGCGACCTTTGCCATTTCAGTCTGCTGATAAACGTAAAGGCCCCACGGGATTCCCGTCTTCATTGCACCGTTCTCGGACTCGTTGTCGATGTAAATCACGGCACGATCGCTCGAGAATCCGTTGAATTGGGTTGCTGTTGAAGTGGTGTATGCTGTTTTTATTAGCTATAGAGCTTGATTTGGTAGCAAGGGAAGAGGACGGAGTTGCGAAGAAAACTTACCACCCATGTTCTTGTACTTCAGCCAGTCACCGACTTTTACCTCCGACTCCAACGCTGCATTCCTTACCACGCAGTCCGTGCTGTCGCATGTCGGACCCCAGATGGAGTATCGATGTTCACCCTGTTGTCGCTTTGCATTCTCGCCGTGTGAATGAGCATACGACGTGACTAGACTTGGACACATGATTTCTTTCTCCACTATTACATTCATAAAGCACCCGTAAACGCCGTCATTCTGGTACAGCATATCGGGACCAGTTTTGCGGGGATCACCGATCTGTCGACGTCGCGAGATCACCTTACAGGCAAGTGTGTATGCACTGCGCGCATAGTAGCGACCTGGCTCAGCGATGATGCGAATATGAGAGGGGATTTCTTCGCAGAGGCTCTTGTGCACAGAGGATGCGATTCGCTCGAAGTTGCTGTCTTGGAAGCCACCTCCAATATCGAGCAGAGTCATTTGGAATCCGAGATTGGCAGCTTGACAGAAGACAGCTTTTGCATTTTTGATGGCTTGAGTGAAAGCAGAGGCATTGATTGCGCCGGATCCTGTGTGATCATTACTAATTGCTGGGGAGAATTTGGAATAAAGGAGGAATAGGAAGGAGACGTACCGACATGGAAGCTGATGCCTGTAACGTTCAGGTTTAATTCCTTCGCGCGAAGTAATAACGAACACGTGGACTCAATAGAAGCTCCGAACTTCTCCCCAAAATTGATAAGTGCATCATCGTCGCTGGCATAAATTCGGAGGACAAGGTGCGCATCCGGATGATACGCTTTGATTGTGTCTAACTCATCGAGATTGTCGAACGTGGTATGCATCACGCCCACTCGCCGAGCGAAAACTAGCGAAGACGCCGTTTTGCAAGGATTGGCAAACACGATGCGCGAAGGGTCCACACCAAGGCTAAGTACGCCCCGGAGTTCTTCGATAGAGGCACAGTCGAAGCCGGTCCCTAGTTCGGAAAGCAGCTTGAGTAGAGTTGGATCGGTGTTGCATTTCACCGCTAGAACGATCAGAAGGACACATAAGAAGCAGATTGGGACTGGTTCTTACCATAGAAAGGCTGAACATTAGGAAGGGCAGACTTCCATCGGCGATGCTGGCGAGCGACCTGGCCTAGGTCTGCCACGAAAAAAGGCTCGTCGTCGGCAATAGATCGCCCGGGTTTGCCAAAACCCGAGAGCCGTTTTCGAATTGCCAAGTCAACTAGATGATCCATATTGATTTTTTTTTTTTTTCGAATTTGGTCGTTGCTTACTTTGGGCAGAGGCGTTCTTCAAGCTTGCTTTATATCGCTTGATATGTTACGCACTAGACATGATAAATGGGCTGACGCGAAAAGCAAAAACAAATCAGCTCTCCCTCTGCATAACCCGGATGTGACCAAACCGAAACCAAATTCGTATGTAATTCGCTGCGAGAATTTTCTCGGTGTCTTGAGGCCAGTGGAGATGGCGAGCGCACTTCCGATTCAGCTGGGGCTCACTCATCAACACGGCATGCGCTGCGGCATTAATGAATTATTGGCCGAGGAACAGGGGGAGCCCTTCATTCTGACTGGATGACATCTTGGGACTCGCAAGTTGCGTAACTCGTATTGCATTTCTGGGCTGATCTGCGCCTGATTCATGCAAGGGTCGTGATCGGCAAGGCTAGCCGGCCACTAAAGGCACTAAAGCATAGCTAATACCACGCAAACCATAGCAGCAGCCGCACCACGCATTCCAGCCGGAGCGTAAATGCAAGACCCCTTCCGAGCGCGGGGGCAGGGGCCTAGACTGTAATGTCTCATACATTCAATATTTTTGAGCCCATTACATCTGCGGGGGATGGAATGAGAGATTTTATCTTTCTCTCTCTGATCTGTTCACTCATATCATTGTTCCCTAACATTGCGAGCTCATCATGATCTCTAGTTTGAAAAATCTCTCAAAATTGAGACCCTCAGGATCGCCATGGCTCTCCTCCATGCGGTCCTCTCGCTGGTTCATTGTCGCGGTGATATCAACTGCGTATCTAACGGTATGATAGAGACTTGCCTTCTTAGGGTTTGCTTGGTGCTAACGCAAAATGGGTTGAAATCTAGACCCTATTTTTGTATGGCATGGTATGCTGCGCTCCTCGTCTGAGAGCGTCCCTTCCACAGCTAAATCGTATCAGATTGTTCCTATCATGCCCTCGGCGCTGGTCGCGCGAGCAGGTGTGTCACCGGATCAACGTATGTCACTGCAATCGAGGTCATGTCCAGATGCTCGCTGACATTACCCGCAGAGGCATTTTGGACGAGCATCCTATTGATCTGTGAGACCGCCACGGCCTTTGTGGCCTGCCCGATCTTCGGACTTTGGGTGGACTCCTCGATCGGTCGCAAAATCCCGTTTCTGTTAGGCCTGATTTTGCTTGCCGGCGCGATGGCTTTCTTTACCGCAGCGCGGTCCACTACGATGTATATCGTGGGGAGAATACTACAAGGTTTCGCATCCGCTATGGTGGATGTTGCAGGCCTTGCGCTCCTGCGAGACGGCATGGGCAGCGATCGTTTGGGAGAAGCCTTGGGGTACGTGGGAACCGGCCAAATGGTTGGACTCATGGCCGGACCTCCATTGGGTGGCATCGTGAATCGTGCTGGGGGGTATTATGCGGTCTGTATCCTGGGGTTTGCGATTGTCGTCGTGGACGCGGTGATGCGCTTAGCAGTGCGGGAGAAAAAGGGCGACGACCAAAATACCAGCCAAATGGTCGAAGGAGCCAATGCTGTTGAGACCGAGGAAAGCCACAGTAAACCTCCCGTTACGAGCAATGCAGATGCCGAGCCGAATCCCCAGGAATCAAAGGCTGTGTCTTTTGCAGGGCTGAAAATATTGAAGCAGCCACGAGTGGTCATCACACTTTGGGCACTAGCTATGGATGGACTGATAATTGGTGCTTTCGATGCGGTGTGTTCTGTCCCTCCGATTCTCTTATGTTATTTTCTCCAGCTCACACAGCCTCAAGACTCTGCCCACCTATGTGGAGCAATTGTTTGGATGGGATGCCTTTGCAGCAGGATTACTCTTCCTCGCAATGGCAGGGCCGGCACTACTGGAGCCGTGGTTTGGTTAGTCCAATTCCGATTAAGCGGGGTGCTTGCATCGAACATTCTCGATGTCTTCTGATCGCGGAGCTAATGCCTCCTTCAGGACGGCTGTGCGACCGTTTCGGGGTTCGCATTATGGCAGTTCTGGGGTTCGCAATGTATACCCCGCCGTTGGTATGCCTGCAATTCGTCACCCAGGATAGCATGTCACACAAGGTTCTACTAGCCGCGCTTATGGCGTTGTGTGGCCTCGCTCCTTCGGTGGCCCAACCAGCCCTGTATGTGGAGTCGCAGATCGTACTGGAAGAAATGGAGCAGCGCAGTCCGGGCGTCTTCGGCCCGCAAGGGGCAGTCTCACAGGCATTTGCGGTGCAGACGATGGCCAACTATGCCGGCCTCTCGGTCGGGCCTATCATCGGGGAGAAAATGCTCAGTAGGTATGGGTGGAAGCCAATGGCGTGGACATTGGGGGCATTGGCTGGAGTGACGATCCTGCCCATGTTCCATCTGAGCCACACAAGCTTCACTGAACAGGCACCGCAAGGGGAGGTACAGTCTGGCGGTGACGAGACTCGCGAGTGCTAGAGTGCACATTGTTATCCATTAGGTAATTTCCACATACCCAATTTATCAGAGGATCTGCGGGCTCAAGGTGGTTTTGATGCAATTAGGGTTTATTGACTTCTCCTTGATTGACTCGCGTTAAGATGCCGCTGAATGGAGCGGTTTCAGTATCGACGCAAGGGCGAGCGCTGGTCAAGCTCTGCCCACGCAACAGTTTCGCGGAAATCCGTCTTGGCAAGGTTCAGGCACAAATGGTTCGTATGGACGAATAAATAGCCTGCGATGGTCGTGCAAAGGATTAGACATTTACACTGACATTTCCATCAGTTGGTTTCCATTTTCCCGCTGCCTTGCTTGACTGAATCCCAGCAATGAACCCCCTTGATTCTGGTCGTTTTACTTTCCCGGCCGAATGGGATCGCCATGTGGCAACCATCCTAGGGTTCCCTTCAAAAGCGTCTTCGGTCGAATCTCTGTACGAGCCGCTGTGCAACGAGATCGTGGACCTGGCCGCAGCCATCGCGGACTTTGAGCCAGTGCGTCTGCACACGCGACCGGAAGATGTACCTGCTGCCCAAGCACTGGTGCAGCGTAAACTGCGCGACCCCTCGCAGGTCAGCATTGTCCCCGTGCCAATCAACCATTGCTGGGTCCGCGATACGGGGCCCGTGTACGTGCACGACGCGACCGGCCAGTTAGACCCAAAACAGCGTTTGGCCATCAGTTTCGAATTCAACGAATGGGGCAACAAGAACGGCTGGGCTGGTGTCGATGAGTATCGATACGGGACACCGGCCATGACTGCGGAAATATTGCGCGAGAACACCGACTTTGCGCGGAATGTCATTGCCGCCGACAAATCGCCATCCCCAGTGCAAGCAGTTGTGTCACGCATTCGCGCCGAGGGTGGCGCCCTGGTGGTCGACGGAGAAGGCACGCTCATCGTTGCGGAGAGCTGCATGGTCTGCGAGGAGCGGAATCCTGGTCTGTCGCGTGACGACATCGAGGCCGAGCTCCGTCGCGTTCTCGGTGTCGAAAAGGTGATATGGGTCCCGGGGCGCAAGAACCTCGACATCACGGATTCGCATCTCGATGCCGAAGTGCGGTTCCTTCGGCCGGGAGTTGTTGTCTGGTCGCGACATCATCCCGATTCGGACAAGGACTGGCTAGATCTGTCAAACGAGGTGCTGGAGGCCTTGCAGAGCCAGACAGATGCAAAGGGGCGGAAGCTGGAGATTCACGCGGTGGAAGAGCCGCCAATGAGCGCGTTACCCTGCGCAAAAGACGACGAGTTCGTGTCGGGGTATGTCAACTTCTATTTCTGTAACGGCGGACTCATCATGCCCAAGTTTGGCGCGGAGGGATGGGATCAGAGAGCCAAAGAGACGCTACAGGCGTTAATGCCGGAGAGAGAAGTGAGACAAGTCCACCTCAATGCGATTCCACTCAGCGGCGGCGTCATCCACTGCGTTACCCAGCAGGTGCCTGCTCCTTTGGTTTAGTCTTCTTGCTGGCAGGCCGGCTTCCAGGAGCCTTGCATGTTGGACAATGCTACCTGGGACCCATCGCCGTTCATAATCTAGAGCACGGTAGTTAGACGTGTATACATTTTATAGCAGACGTTGTTTCAATAAAATTTGTGATCAATTAGTTATGCCTTGTTCTGCGAAATGGTTCAACACCTGCAACCTAAGGGGCCTGAGCTTGGAAAAGGTATACCTGCTCCGTTCTACAATCGAAGAATGAATCACTGTACAGCAGTAGATGGTCCATGATGATGATTGAAATGATGGATTTTGATAAGTTTAGATGATCGAAAGGTGTAGCAAGGAAGGAAGGAGAGAAAGATGAAAGAGAGCAAAAGGGGAAAATGCTTGGCAGTTGCACCTCAGGCAGCCAGGCCATTCAATGATGTCATCGGTCATCTCCTGAATCCTCCCTCAAAAAGATGACTTCCTGATGAACCATCCTCAGCAGCAGCATAGTACTGAGTAAGTCATTAATCCAGATAATAATTATTTCATCGGTCTGAAAGAATAATTTCCCTCTAATTAGTCAACCCCACTGCACCAAGTGGAACCACCCCGTCGTCATCCTCCTATCGGACCTCCGATGAATCTGTATAAATTCTTACCCCTCCATACTCCATATTGAATCTATCATATAACCTCTCCTCACTACGCCACCATACTCCAAAAGATACTCCAAAGAATTGTTCAACATGGACCCAATTTCCCCTCCCCCAGCCCTCACACACCTTTTCACGCTCCGATGCGCCGTATCACCGCCCATGGAGATCGGTACGGGGCCTTACGGTCGTCGCCGCTGCGTTCCGATCGAATCCGGAACGGTCTATGGAAATTATCTGAACGGGGAGGTAGTTCCGGGGGGTGCAGATTTCATGTTAGTATCGTTTGTCTCGCATCGTTTGTTCGGATCTCAGGATGAGAAGCGGATGTACTAAGTCTAAGGCGTATGTGACAGGCTCGTGGAGACCGACCAAACAACGCACGTGAACACAAACTACGTGATCAAGACTGATGATGGCGCGTACTTGTATATCAGGTTCGTTTTTACTGATCTCATCTGCTTGCATAGAGAGAATTGACCATCTATAGGACGGAAGGAACCAGAGCCGGTCCCCCAGAGGTCCTGCAGGCCCTGATGGAAGGTGGACCGGTTGATCCGTCGCAGTATTGGTTCCATTTGCATGTCAAGATCGAGACAGGCCATGAGAAGTATAAGTGGCTGAACAATCGAGTCATCGTGGGTCGGGCGACCAGGGCGAAGGGCGAGGTTGCCTATGATGCATATTTCCTGGAGAATACGGCGTAGATTGGATTCTCGGGTGTCATCGAGCATCTCAGTTCAAAAGAATGAAGAAATTATTGAGGGTATTGTCTATATACATAATGCATGATCTAAAGCTTTTGTAAGAAGCTGTCCTGATTGCGCAGCAACTGTGCCAAATCGACGTATTCTCCTTGGCTGGCGTCCTGCCGGGCAAGGACCTCGTCAACTAAGTCATGGGCCCAGCGAAACTCCGAGTGGTATTGTTGAAGTTCGGATAGTCGTTGACGCATCCAGTCTCGTTGAACCGGGTCTTCGGTCTCGATGGTCGCCATCAACAGGGGCCAGTGTAGTCGGCGAAGGAGCCGCGGCTCGGAGGTGTATTGCTTGCGAGTGATTTCAAGAATGTTGGTGACAGCGTGGCGGTGAATGGTGCTGGGGGGACCGGGAGGGCGGAGAAGGCGGCGATGGAAAAGGATCTGAGCGTAGAAGGTACTGACGGCCATGTTAATCGTGTTGAGGGTGCGTCGCATCGAGGTTGGTCCGGCAAATTTAGCCGTGATGAAAAGATCAGAGTATTGCTGAGTTGTTAGCAAGTCCGGTCGCAACATGAAGGAACAGAAAGGCTTACATCGTGAATCGACATCATTTCATTGAACAAAGATTCACCCTCAAAGCCGCTGCGACTGGGATCATCAACAAGCACCTGCCACGTTTTGTACCGCAGTGTCATGGCAATGTGTATCAATTCCAAGCCCCGATAATTTTCCATATCGTCCGACACTTGTTGATCAGGATATTGCTTTCCATAGAAACAGCGTCCCCAAAGACGAGCGCAGCGATGCAGCCGATCCGGATGAAGAGCTGGATTGCCCGACCGTAACACATACTCATATAGCGATTCCGTGGTTCCTTGAGGACGGCAGCTCACATCAATGTAGCTAGACAGTGGTTAGACCGACCGAGGCACCCGACGGAGAGATTGAACTTACAGTATCCACAGCAGCAATTGCTCCGGGATGAATGAGACGCGGGATACAGATTCATCCGACTGTTCCGAGTCCATTGATAAAAGCACATTGTTCACATCTTTAATTTGGAACACTTCCGGATGGGATTCTAATAACGATCGCACGCCCTGCAGATGCAATTGGAGATGGTGTACACAGTGACCATACTGCCATTCGTATGTGATCATCAGAAACATGGTGGCGAAGATTATCTCCAGCTCCGTTGGCGTCACTTGAAGTTTCGGGGTTTCTAGTAGCTGGCGGAATTCTTTGACAGCCAGTCCGTAATGGTAGCGACCGTGGTCTTCTGCGGTCGGACGTCCCGGAGATCGGACTACGAGCCCGTTCCGATGCATATCACTGGCCGAGAGAGCTAGAATCATTCGCATGATGACTTTATTCGTCGCAGCCGGCCCCTGGTACAGATAGTTGAAGCTGCTCCACTGCCAGGACTTCATATAGTAGAACACCACCGAAGACGAGGGGAAATACTGAAAGTACTTCTTGTCATGGTCGGAGAGGATCAAAGAATTCGAACAGGCGAGGTCTGGTTCCGAGAGCGACGGATATAGAGGAGAAACTGGCGTGATGGGAGGAAAGCAGGGCCAGCCCGCTGTGGAAAGCGTCTCCGGAAGGATCGGGGTGAAGTCTGCGACGGTGCTGGGGTGCTGCCATATCGCCGCCAGAGTACTTGCGTACTGCGGATTCAGGATCCCATGCGTCGCAGTCGCAGAATTAACGGAGACTATATCATTGCCCGACCACCGAGGCTCAGCCGGTTGGAGATGGCGGACGGAGGCAGGCTTGCCGCGCTTGACGGGAACTCCCCATTCGCAATTCAATCGCAGATTGAAGCAGCGCTGGCATGTTGGACGCTCCTCACCACATTTTACCTTTCGACGGCGGCAAGTGCTGCAACCTGTCATGTCACGTCAGTCACTGGCGATCCGTGTACTCCGCGGGGAGAAATTGCGGAGAAACCCTGGAGAAACGTCAAATGTACCATTTTTGGAGCGAGGGGCGTTTCTACCCGACATGGATTGAATTGCCCGCTCAAAGAGAACCGATCAGCCCGAAGGCATCAGTGAGAGGGAGAGAGGATGTTGGGAGGGAGAGAAGTGCTTGCGAAAATGAAGCAGAGCAGAGCGAAGAGGAAGCAAAAGGTAGAAGAGAAGTTCGGGAAGCAAAAAAAGACAAACTGCCGATAAAGCGATAAGGCTGACTCAGCTCGTCGAGATCGCCCGTTTGGGAGAGGCAATTCTTTTTTTCTTTCTTTCTTTCTTTCCTTCAGGCCTCCTTTCGTCCTCTTGTTTCTATTTCCCCCTAATCCTATCCACTGGTTCCTGTCGATCTTTGGGCCCCCCCATCTTCATCTATGGTCGATGACGATGTTACGGCTATTTGCTAGTCCGCGTCGCTTCAATGCATCCAATTATATAGACCACATCCTACCATGTCATGATTGGTAGGGGATATTTATCTTAGACAGATTCAACGCGTCATATCCATCTCACTCTCGAATACTTTCCTCCCACTGTGTCTTCGTCGTTTCATACAAGGGGTTGTTTGTCAACATCTCCCACCCGATCAAGGCCAGCGACTTTCCAACCACAACCGCTTCCTCGTGGGCATCGTCGGTGCCAGCCGCAGAGGCAAAAGTCGGGTGATGAGGAAACGATCCGTCCGGGGCGGGGATTCCAAACATAGTATGTAAGGTGGGAAGTACGTAGCTGACATTGCCTGGTGCTGTTAGCTTTCCATCTCTCGCCGAGGTGATGAAATACAACGCACCGATGTCGGAAGAGCCAGTCATAACCTTATCATGGCTTTTGAGTACACTGCGAGAGTAACGTGTCATATGGGACTGATACCGATCACACAGCGTATCGTTGATCTTGATGTCGGTGTATAATTGGTCCCTATCGAGGTCAGAACAGTTCATGATAAAATCGTTGGAGCAACATACTCAACGATGTTGACCTCACACCCCGTTGCCAAAGCCCCGGCTTCTATACAGTTCCGGACTTTGACCATCAACTTATTCAGCCCTTTTAACGTCGGGCTGCGGACCTGCCAGTATGCCTTGGTATACGAGGGAATCACGTTGGCGACTTTAGGAGTGTCGAGGAAGGCACAATGTACGCGCTCATCAGGCTTGAGTTGCTGGCGCAGGACAGCAACGTTGTTATACGAAGTCACCAAGGCATCGAGAGCATTTATACCCTCCCATGGGTTACCTCCTGCATGGGCGCTTCTTCCAATGAACTCGCAATGGATTTCTTTTCTGGCGTTCATCAAGACGCCACCAACGCCTTCCTCCCGCACCCCAGGGAAGAGCTTCTTTGGACCCGCGTGGCTAGATGAAGTTAGTGTAAGCTGGTTATATCACGGGAGGAGGTAACGAACGCCATCAGTGAGATATCAACCCCTTTATAAGCACCTCTGTCGATAAGTTTGGCCTTTCCACCGCCATTCTCTTCGGCAGGAGTTCCCAGGAGTTGGGTCCGACCAGGAATGCCGTATTGTTTCAGAATAGCAGAAAGAGCCAGGAAGGCTGACACGCTACTTGTCGTGATCAGATTATGGCCACAGGCATGGCCGATCTCGGGCAAGGCATCGTATTCGGCATTGAAGTTGATTAGACGGCCCCCAGAGCCGCTGATGGCTTCGAACGAGGTGTCGAGACCGTAAGCGTTACGAGTGACGGTGAAACCTTGCTTTTCGAGAAAGTCACAGATCGTATCGTGAGCCTTGTGTTCCTGATACCCCGTTTCCGGGTTTGACCATATCTGGCAAACCTGTCAATGGAATTGCCATAGAATGACGGGGTGAACAACATTACTTGATGATTGAGGCTTCGCAGAGAGGACTGTAATGTGTCCAGCGCTGCATCCACCGAGGCCTTGACCTCGTCGATACTCGGTTGATCTTGCGGGATAGCCATGACTGTCGGGATATGAACACGGGGATTGAAATTGGTGATTGGGAAGTTTTCCGTGGAGAGTATCGACACTGGCTACGAAGATATAGCGTCAGGTTGCGAGGCATTGCCACGTTCCCCATCAATGGTCTCCTGTCATATAACGTGCTCGGCAAGATAACAAGCACATCATCGCTGACCCGGATTGCTGATAGGACACCTCGCCTATCTTCCCCCTCAATCTGTCAGATGCACGTCGGCTCCATCTGCTGCACCCCGCATTCCTCTTGGGGGCCGTGATATCATTTTCTTATCTATCAGGGAGGGGAAACGCGACAAGAAACGCCGCCACAATGCATATCAGAGCGGTCGGTGATATTGGACGAATCACACTGCAAGCACCAACGCCACAGGCATCGGTAGATACCAGAAGCAGTAGAATCCCGAGGCCCAGAAGTGGAGAGGCGAGTGGGTATCGCCAGCAATGGTAGTGGCAGCCGCAGCAGTCGCCGAACAGTCCCAAGCTCACGCAGGGCCTCCGGCGACCAGGCGCTCTAGGAACTGTTTCTCCGCACGATCGGATCTGTGGGGAACAGAGTGAGTGGTTCCAAGATTCGGCACTTTCGATGGGTTACCTTTCCCTTCTCACCAGCTGACAGTGATAAGCTTGGTAGGTGTTGTGATAATCATTTGGGTTAAGGTTGGTTCTTTTGCCGAGCAGCGCGTGGTATTGGCGAATCTGCCGACGAGCCCTAATCGGCCACTGCCCGTGCGATCGGTGGCACCAGGGGGCCCAGAGGGGAGAGCATTAGTGCCAAATGCCAATGCCTTGCCTTCTAGCCGACCATCCAGGAGTGGGTTTTATTGGCTCAGAAACTTCGATGGAACCCGCGACCCACGGAACTTGTGGCGCGGACCACAAGCCAATTCCGCGGCGTGGGTGCTATCTTTGCTGCAGCTTCGCCCAGGGGCGACCACGACAAGAGCTTGGCCTGAATCGTGAACGATCTTGGCTGGTGGAGGCAGCGAATCCTCGACAGAGTTTGATCTGCATCCCTGAAGGTGCGGAATTAGCAATGCGCTCTCCGGTGTGCAGGAGTGCTTTGAATCAGGTATTTCCGTCTCGCTGTTTCAGCTGGCGTCTGGATAAAATGAGGAGGGCGCCCTTGATCTTGCTTTAGCTTTTTCTCTTCATCAAGTATGAAGAGCTTCTGGAAGCCGTCCGTCATGGAAAAGCAGCCCAGCAACGGCAACAGCGCTTCCGGAGAGGCAAATGAGGTCGACGATCTCAAGCTCCAACGTGAGCCATCTATCGTGCGAGATGTCGACATTGGCCATATGCTCGAGGTTGATGCGACGCCAGAACAAGAAAGAAAAGTTCTATGGAAGCTGGATATGATGTATGTTGAGTCATAGCCGCCTACCGTAAGGATACTGACAAGATAGATTGATCCCACTGATGGGAGTCTGCTATATGATGCAGTACATGGACAAGTTGGCTCTGAGTCAAGCCACATTATTCAATCTGCGCGAGGATCTGGTACGTTGAAAACATTGCTTTGCGTTAAGTATACTGACCATAGTAGAACTTGAAAGGCTCCGAATATACCTGGACCTCTGCCGTTTTCTATTTTGGATACTTCGCATGGAGTTGGCCCAGTTCTTATCTGATCGTGCGCCTACCGATCGGAAAATACCTGAGTCTCTCAGTGTTCGTCTTCCACCAGAATCTCGATACGTAGTAACTAATCGCAAATAGGTTTTTATGGGGCGGGTTCTTGCTCTGCCACGCCGCAGCGAAGAACTTCTCAGGACTGATGGCTGCTCGGTTTTTCCTGGGAGTAGGCGAAGCTGCTATAGCTCCTGGCTTCTCCCTCATCACCGGAATGTTCTACAAGCGAGAAGAACAGCCAGCACGGTAGGCCTTCGCTTTTTATCTCTCCTCTCTCGGCCTCCCTACTGAATGCAACAGACAATCCGCCTGGTTTCTCGGAAACTGCATTTCGACCGTCATTGGTGGCGTCGTCGCCTACGGCATCGGCAACATCGAAATCCATACCATCGCCAGCTGGCAACTCCTCTTCCTATTCCTCGGTGCCATCACCGCGGGCATCTCGTTCTTCCTGGTCGTTTTTCTCCCCGATTCGCCTAAAAATGCGATTTTCCTGACAAAGACCGAGCGCGCCATTGCGTTGCAACGCACCCTCAAGAACAAAACAGGCGTCATGGACGCAGGATCATTCAAATGGAGTCAGGCATGGCTGGCTATTCGAGACCCTCAGACCTGGATCTTGGTTCTCTATACATTCTGTGTTAATTTGTCCAATGGCGGCATTACCAGCGTAAGCTCTCTTCCCCCCTGGCTCAATCCCGGATTCCAACTAACCAACTCGTTTACGAAACAGTTCTCCTCGATCATCATCAACGGCTTCGGCTTCTCCCAAATCAGATCACTGCTGATGCAAATGCCCCTCGGAGCCGCACAAGTCGTTTTCCTCACCTTCACCGCGGCCTTCGCAACCTTCGTCCCGAACACTCGAATCCTCATGATGATGCTCAACACGACCGTCTCGATGATCGGCATGATCCTTGTGTGGAAGCTGGATGACGATAATCAGAAAGGCCGCCTGACGGGTCTATCCCTGGGTGCCGTCTTTGCTGTCAACATCCCACTCTCCTTGAGTATCATCAGTTCGAATGTCGCTGGGTTCACCAAACGGAGCACAACGAGCGCCTTACTCTTCGTGGCGTACTGCGTGGGCAATATCGTCGGACCGCAGTTCTTCCTAGAGAGCGAGGAGCCCCATTATCCGGTACGTATCCGTCCCCATTCCACACCCTCCAATCATGTTGGATGGGGTTCTGTCCAAGGAGCAAAGCACAGAGAACTAATACGAATGAAAAATACAGACGGGCATGAAAGCCGCTATATCGGGCCTTGCGCTGGGCACGTTCTTCCTCATCTGCTTGCTGGTTTATTATGTTTCCGAGAATCGGAGACGAGATGCAGTGTACGGTCCCTCGACGGAGCTGAATGAGGCTGAGGAGTTGGCTCAGGGTTTGTCAAATAAGACGGACACAGAGATTGAGAGTTTCCGGTATGTGATGTAGTTTGTATAGTAGATAGTTTATTTAATTTCAATCCTTATATGGAGTCCTTTGTTCGTCGATAGGATCTCGTTATAGAAAAACTATTTGTTGTATGTGTAATTGAAACAGTGTTATGTATTGAATCTACAAGGACAATTGTCAATTTTGCTCTTATCAATTGCTTAGAACGGGGGATCGATGTCTCTCAACCAGTCAGATGAACAGGCCCAATAATATATCTATCCATCCGCCTGTTCATCAGTCAATACATATGTGAGAAGATCCAAAGAAGCGTACTTTAAGACGTGTCCGAGGAGAAAAGTTGCTCAAGTACATAAACATGCACCTAAACAGGACCTCATTTCCAAAAATGTCTATGGTGTGAACATTCTGAGGCAAAAGTGAATATCGGCGGTGGTTGAATGAATAGATTCAACTCAATAGAACGATCATGAGATTTGTTGTCCATAAGTGAACAGACCATGCCCGGAAACTGTACCTCAGCATTAAAATCTAGGAAACCCACGTTTTGCAGAATAGTTCCCATGAACTTTGGAGTAAACCTGCCTTGCCAATAAATCACGGCCCTGGAATCAGAAAGCATAGAAATATGCTACATGGAATCGACCATTACTAGAAAAGTCGTCTTGAATATCTGGCAATAGTATATCAAAGACCAGTGATTATATTGTCTGTGGATGGAATTATATAAAGCGTTGATCTAATATATACACCTCCTTCAAGCTGGCTGGCCCGCTGTACTCTCTAGAATCTAGAGACAACCCCCTCTTTCTCCGGGATCAAGGATAGAGAAACGATCCATTTAGCAAGAAACACCGGAAGGAGTGTTCTTGCAGGTGGAGTCCTTGCCACCGGACAGGTCAACACCGGACCAGGTCCAGTCAGTGCAGCTGCCCTCACCGCAGAGGATGTAGATGGGGACGGCGTCGGAGTCGACGGAGCCGGTGATGCCGTCAAGGGTGATATCCTTGATGGGGATGTCGTTGGAGGGCTCGCCGGTGGGGCCGCCGTTCTTGTAGTCCTGCTGGATGACAATGCCCTTCTTGTGGATCTTGGAGAGCTCGATGTTGGAGTAAGTCACGCCGGACACGTCACCGGTCTCGTCGACGATGGTCTTGATGCGGATACCGTTGTCCGAGTTGGTGACAGTCGAGTCGGCGATGGTCACGTTGCTGACAGTGTTGTCGTCACGGCCGCCAATGGAGCCGATGGAGATACCGTGGCCGCCGGAGCAGGTGGCTCCGCTGAACTCGATGTTCTGGATTTGGCGCGTTAGCGTCTCGGTCATTCTTTGCCAGCGAAGGCAGGAAGAGAGTAAGATACCTTTCCGGAGTTGATGGCCAGACAGTCGTCCTGGTTCTTGATAACGGCACCACGGATCTGGACACCGTCGGACTCACCGACGTCGAAAGCATCGGTGTTGTGGCCGCCGTTGGAGTCACCGTCGGAGTTGTCGATGTGGATGTTCTCGAACAGGGTGTTGGTGGCCTGGACGGAGACACCCTGGACGGGGGTGTTCTTGATGTTGAGGCCGGAGACGAGAGAGTCCTCGAGCTTGTGGGCGTACAGGAACTTGGGCTTCTTCTTGCCACCGTTGGTGCCCTTGCCGTCCCACCAGCGAGAGCCGTCACCGTCGATAAGGCCACCCTCGGCCATGTTGACGGTCAGAGACTTACCCTCGATACGGATCAGAGGGCCCTTCCATTCCTTGTAGCCGAAGGTGGTGGTACCCTCGAAGGTGATGGTGGTGCCATCGTCAACCTTGGACAGGTCGAGGGTCTCACCGGCGGGGACCTCAACGTCCTTGACGATGACGGTGGAGCAGCCCTTGACGCTCTCGGTGGCTTCGGCGGCAGAGGTGATGGTGCAAGAAGAGTCCTTCTTGGTCAGAGAAGGAGCCGGGGCTGCGGACACGAGGGAGCCGACAGCGGCGAGACCGAGGAGCTGGAAGGAACGCATATTGATAGAGAAGTTTCTGGTCAACAGAAACTAATGGCTGGAATTAGGGTGAGGAAAGAAAGAATGAATAGCCTGATCAACAGAAGCAAAAGGAGATAAGGTAAAAGAGAGAATGAATGAACGCGATGGGTTGGAGAGAAGAGAAAGGATCCTGAGGGTTCGGAGCAGGAGGCTTTTATATCAGTCGTTGCAGCCAAGCTTCCACAGACAGAGCTTGACTTAGGAGACATTGCTCTGGCTGGTCGCCCTATCGAGTACCAAGATTCATTGGTGGAACGAGAATTAATCCACACGATGCTCCATGGCTGCGATAGGAGGGTCCACTTGGCCATTGTCAACCTCTAACGACCAGGGCAAGCTTTGACGCAAGTGGGGGATGGCAGGGGAAGGGGAGTACGGAGTCATGCAGGCTGCAGCACGGTGATGCAGACGCACGGATTCAAGACGAGTCGACAGGCCTTCCGCCAGCGTCCGGCACAGTGGCCGACTTCTCGAAGGCCACGGCGATAGTACCTGTACGGGCCCACATGGCGCCGTGTCTCAGGCTGTCTCAGAATGTCGGAACGGCGGAGCCGATCCCTCTTTTACCGGGTGGGTGCCCCTGGTCAATTCCGCGATCTGTCTGGTGGGAAATTCTCGGGCTCATCTGTAGGGCCTCGAAAAGCACCTTGGCAAATTGTCAACGTCGCGTTGGCCCAGACGGTGGTTCCTCCGGTAGAGTCACGTAGGGCATCCGTGAAGCCCAGTAAGGCTGCCAAGGAATCATCGCCTTCACAGTGTCTGGGCAATATCGAGCAGGGCTGTTTCAGGTCGATAGTCGATACTAACCGTGTACACCGTACTGAGTACACCGCATATGAGTTCAAAAGTGGTCTGATCGGGTTACCGTTACGAGGCCTCGATAATTCGGTAAAGGTCCGAATAACCTCCTGGTTAGCGGTGATTCGATCAGAAAGAACACCCGGACCCAGTCGGTGCCAAACGGTTTTATTCCCCTGAATATGGGGTAGTTTAGGCGGCAAAATGCCAAAGATAGAGCATAATTCCGGTAGCATATGCAGGAGGCTTTCTGCAGCGAAATTATGGCCATGCACTAGGAGCGTCATCTTCTCCCTTCATTTGCATCCTGCCTGCATAGCGACGAGTCGGCATATCCTGGAGCTGACTCCGTCGACTTTGCGGTTGGTTCCAAGTGGGTCGTATCCACGGCGGCCCTAGAGCGTTTCACTTTAATATCGTGCCGTCGGAGTGTGGATCGCCATGCGAGTTGAACGGCAAATGAACTTGAACGCAGTTCCTGGTCCTGCTCGGGACGAGATCAAGCACCTGAAGCGTTCCTGGCACTGATCGGATGCTCTTCTTGATTTTCTGTTGATCAATTACCATCTAAACACCTCGATGTGAAGTGTAAATCAAATGTTTTCCAGCATCCTCCAAACTATAACTGAATTCAAGCAACATAGGTATGATGTTCGTCGAGCATGCCAAGTGACCTTGCGCTACAAGTCCAATTGAATTCATAAATCGTTACATTCAATAATGGAAAGCACGTCCGACGCACGACTCCGAAATAGATCAAGCAGCGCACCTTCGGGGTTAGTGTCCGACAGGATCAGCTCATCCAGGGTTTGACGGATTCTGGCGGCGCATTCCGACAATTGTACACAGTGTATGGCTTCCATGTCGTACTTTCTAGGCTTCGAGAATCCAAAAAGCAAGGTCCACAGACTACAGTGCATTCCACATGTTTATCCACACCTAACCGTCGGCTTCCTAAATGATATGGAGGATAGAGTGGTGCCTTCTAACCCGAATTTTTGAGTTTCTACATTGGTCCACGGAAGAGACAATGGAATCTATGAGTCTGTCCGAAACCATAATTTACTCTTCTCCTGGCTGCAGTGTCAAAAGCACTCTCCAACGCCGCTTCGTGGTGGTAATGCAAAGGGATATCTCATATCAGGCAGCATGTCTACGGAGAAAGTCCCCGAGCGATAGATTAAACCCGGATATTGTGCATGAAAGCGACAGTTCTACGAACCTGTCAAATAATGATCTAGAACACGCGATGATTGAGTACTCCATATCTCGATATTACTCCCCCATAATGAGTCTTCGTCCTTTCGACCCCCTATTTCACGTCAAATGCAAGGAAGCTGTGCTTAAGAGACCGCCTCCTTTTTCTTTATTATCATCTCGGACTGTAATGAACATGCCTACACCGAGTACTCCGTAGATTAGAAATCACCTATTATTTTCTATAAAAAAATGCCCACGGCATCAATCTCCAGTTAGTCCTCGAGACTCGAGACTCGCCCAGTCCCGATATCGATATCAAAACGCGTATCATGTCTCACTCCCCAGTCCCCTCTCCAGTCCCCATCGCCGCATCGAGCCTTCTCAGCCTTTAGTGATTACTGATTTCTGTCTAGCGTCTGGACTTTAGACCCAAAGTCCGTACGGAGTACGGAGCAGATTCCAGCTTTCCCACTTGTGTTCCCACACAACTAGAAACGATCCATTCACAAACCACCGTGCTAACCCCAACCTGCGCTAGCGCTGTCGATCTCACTTGATTCATGTTGAAGGGCCCGAGATTCATTTCATTTTCTTTTTCTGTTCGATTCTCGTGGCCATCCGTATTCCGTACGGGCTCCCTGATTTATTCCAAATGAATTTAATCTAATCTATTTTGGCTCGGGACTCCGAAACCTGAATTCCCTTCATTCGGAGACATTAACCCATCCACCGTAGAATTTAGACCCCCTTCTCTCTGTCTGACTCTCTAAGCGAGCTGTCTACCCCCTGTCTAGCGTTGAAACAAGATCACGTCCCGAAATCTTGCTGCCTTGGTTTCTTGCTTGGCTGTTTTGATCATGACTGGTGGATTTAGTTATGGCCTATGAGTTATGACATGTTGCAGCATCTCCGATTCCGCGGAGGTGGTTTTTCATGGTTCGTCATGATATATTTTTGTGAATATTCGAATTTCCGTATGTCCGGAGCACAGAGGACGTGAACTCAGGGGTGGTGGAATAGAGAATTCCAGCCGGAAGAACATAGAGCCCCCCAATCGCTGAGATTTCCGCGGAATGTAACCCAACCGTCAACTGCATTGGAGTGCGTTATCTAGACGCTGCGACTGAACCGGCATGCAGATGGAGCTGAGGTGTAGGTCCGTTCCTGTCTGGGATGAAATGCTGACCACAGCACTGCAACGCTGGAGTCCTGGCCGCATATTCGGATAATGCTGGACTATCAGTTTTCCTACACCTCAAGGTCCCCATTGTCATCTTTTCGATCGTCCTGCTAGGTTTGAGAAATCTTCTACTGATCATGTCAGCTTTCAGTTTATTATTAAGATCATCTTTTGTTGCGAGCGCTCACCTTCTGGGGACTTCAAATTCAAACAACAGCTGAAATACAATTGGATTTGACATTAGAGCTTCGTTTACTCTTGAATATGCGGGATTATGTTGTGCTCAAATTAAGGGATTAAACATTATGAGATTAAGAAGAAGGACGTGACGAATAGGAACCCGACTCTCCTGTTAACGCCTCCCTGATGCTCCGAAAACAACAACCAGACACCTGCCAGCTCTCTATCCCTACAACCTCACAGTCTACCCACAATATCAAAGTCCCAGTATCTGTTTAACCTCGGCAATGACGGTCGTCCCTAGCACATCTAATGTACCAGGATCCGTCAACGGGGTCAGCTTTTTCGAATGTGTACACTTCTCCTCTGCTGGAACACCATTCATCCGATCCGATAGCCACAATGACGCCTCCGCAAATCCGTCCACCTCGAGAAGCGCATGCTCATGCGTCACCGTCTCTTTATATTCCACGCTCACACCGTCCGCGCAGTACTGGTCCACTAGAGTGGTCGTTTCGTTGATCGGGCTGACCTCGTCTAACGTGCCCTTGTACACGAACAACGGGATGCTCGGAGTATGCTGGCCGAGTTCATTCTCCCGATAAACCCGCTGGAAGATAGGGTTGCTTTGAATGTCATGGTCCTTGTAGTAGGAAAGGACGTCTTCAGATTGGAAACTGAGAATGTTGGGAATCAGACACTGGTCACGGGCGTCGAAGAATTTCTTTCTCCGGACAGGGTCGTCGGTGACTTGGTCTCCGATAAGCTTCGCAACGTCAGGATATTCTCGCGCGAAGCCATGGGCTCCAGACACGACTAAACCCGCAAAGAGGCCCTTGTTGACCGTATCGGTGGTCGTTTGAAGCTTGCCGATGACGCCCCCCCAGTGCGGCTCCTGCCAACTGCAGCTCGGGGGCATAAGAAGGCTGTAGTTCTGCGGCGAAACCGGTCGCCAAGCTGCCGCCTGAATATCCCCACATGGTGATATCGGCGTCGGACGAAACACCAAGCAGGTCAGGTGAAGCCAGAACTGCGCGAATTCCATCTAGGACGGCGTATCCAGCTCGGTTGTTGGCCAAGAAGGCGCCGCGTGGTCCTTCAAAGTCGGGAATCGATACGACCCACCCCCTTTCGAGCAACGACAGGATAAACAGTATATTGACCTTGTTGTAGGTGTCACCAAGTATGCCGTCGTTGTCCGCGTTCTGCTGTAAGGCGTAGGACGGAGCGCAATTGATATATGGAGAATCCTCGGGTAGCTGGTAAGATAGAAGTTTAGTGGAATCCGCATTTTCCGGGACCAGAACCGTGGTCATTGTAGCGGTCGCATTTTGGAAGCTGTCGGTGGACCGGTAAAGTAGTTGGTATGAGCTGGACAGCTTGACCGGGCGGTTCAAGAGACCTGCGATCGGATATGGAACCTCCCTAGAGGCTAGAACTGTCCCTGGCGGCTGGTCCTCAAAGCCATTCGGAGGCTGGTAGAAGGGGTCTTCGCTGGGCGGCACCGGGCCCAGTGCCCGCGGCTCGAGGGTCGGCAACGAGTGCCCAAGCGTGAGTAGGAGAGGGAATAGGGACAAGGGAAACTTCATCCTATGTTTTCATGCTTGCTTCCCAGACATAGCCCTCGACAGGCTCGAAAAGCGGATTTGCCGATCATTTTATCGATTGTTGACACTGTCGCCCGTGAGCCCATAACATTTCCCGCCATGCAAGGAGCATAATATCAGGCGCAGGTACATTCCGCACGAAAGACGGTCAGATCTTAGATGCAACTTCTGGTAGCGATCACCAGATTAGGAATGTGACCAAGCTCGTCGTCGAGATTCCCCTCAGCCCGGCACACAGCTGACACCAAATCCCATGCAGCCACCATCTAACTACTTATTCCCCGTCCGGGTGACACAACATATCCGATCGCATGTCGTCTAAATACCCATGCATGATGGCCTTCAGCTCTGCATAAGATTGCAGGAACTCGCGACTCTGAATCCCATAACTCTGCTCGTTCAATTCCCACTCGATTTCGGGAATATCGGCGACGATCTCACGGAATGGACTGAAGTTCCAGTTCAAGAGATCCAGCAACTCACTGGGTGTTTTGCTCAGGCTCAGCAGCAAGGGTATATCGACCGCAATGTCGATATGTAGTTTGCGTAGCTGACGCATCTCATTGTTTGATAGGGATCGCGCCAATGCCACCACGCGATCCTGAAACCCCAGGAGATGCTCCAGGGTGGACGTGCTGTGGATATGGCGTGGTGCGCCCTGAATCGAGAATTTCAGATGCATGGATTGCACCCACTGAATAGTCGAGGGGAGCGGTGCATAGGGTGGAATCACCTTGCCGCAGAAGAGGATATATTTGTTGTCGAGGACGACCTCATAGGACGTGGACCCGTACCATTCGGGAATCAGTTCATTGTGAATTTGTTGATTGGTGCGCAGAATTGCCGGACAGCATGGCAAATTATCGGTGCGCAGGTGGACGGTCTTGTTGCGACCGCGGATCAGCGGGAAATTGCGGATCGACACGTTGGGAATCAGATATCGATAGATGCACAGGCGCACTTCAGCTGGAAATTCCAAGAAAGGCAGAGCAGAGGTGGGTGTCGACGCCATGGAACAGGCGGGAAAGCAGTGACAGATTTAATCGGCTGGCTCATGCGGTGCAGTCATATACTGAGCTCGTCACGGTGAGTCTTGCTGAAGAAGGAATGTGGTTGACGTTGCTCGTTGGCAGCGGTTCTGGGCGATGGTGGGTGGGGGTTTGGTTCTAGCCTCTTGACATGGGCCAATCATGGGGATCAGCCATTCAGCCTGGTCCGGGAATTGATCCGACGTGTGATGTGAGGTCATGACTAAGAGATGAGGATGAGTTGATAGATGGTACCAATAATACACACAGGAGGGAGTAAATGGGGTGGAGGATGAAGAAGGACGAGAAAGGAGAAGAGGGAGAGGGAGAAGGAAAAGAAGAAGGCACGTGAGATGGTCACGCATGGCCGCTTTGGGAAGCCCCGTGACACCGGGAGCCCCATCACCGGGAGTTCATCCTGCAGCAGAACTGATTATATTCATAGAATGAAATGAAGTAGAAGGGTATATATACGATTATATCTGAGAAACAAGAATGTAAAAATTATAAAGGTCGAAACATTGTCCACCACGGTGACCCCAGTATCTGTAGCTTCTTCCTAATCCGCTCCTCGACGACGCCTGAATGGTAGTAGTACCATTGACTTGAATGACTTCACATCTTCGCGATCATTCTGGGCCCGGATCCTCTTAAATATCTTGTTCATACCAAAGGGTGGGGCTTTAGGCAGCGTCTTTTCTCCGTAGATGGCCTTGTATTCCAAAAGTTCCTCTGCTAGCTTCACCGCGTGCTTCCGGACAGCTTCAGAGAGCGGCGTCGCCTTGTTCTCATCGGCCTTATTGAAATCGGCCCCAGCTTTTAAAAGCATGTCAAACTTTTTCCACCAGTGAGGTGTGTCGGTATACTTAGAGATCAACAGCAAAAGTGGCGTTCGGCCGCAATTTTTGGTAGGGATGTCGACAGTTACTCCCATTTGCTTGAAGGGGTTGATGACCTCTTCCCCAGCCGTGCTATTGATTGCAGCATAATGCAAACAAGTGTACCCACAGGACGAGTACGCCATGTAATCAGCCCCACGGCACAACAGTGTATAGATCATTGACCCATTCCCATCTTTGGCCGCAGCCATTAGCGGTGTTAAGTCGTCCTCGGATGGGGCGTTAATATTCACTCCGGCATCCAGTAAGGTCGTAACCAAGCGAGCATTCCTCGTCTCGACAGCTAGCTTGAGTGGTGTATTGCCCTTAGAGTCGGGAGTCTCAAGGTCTAGCCCGCGGTGGTACCCTTGAAGCATTTGGACTGCCTGAGGGAAGTTGCGGATCGCGTGGATGACGGGCCTGTCCCCGTCGTAGTTTTCTTCAACCATGACTTTTCCACGTAACAGGGTAGTTATGTCATCAATATCTTTGTCTTTGATTGCCTTGACAAGGGATGCGACCGTTGCTGTGATGCCATTATGACTCGGAGGGCCGGACAGGGGTGACCTGTTCGCACTGTCATTTGCATTTCTTAGACTGTAATTCGAAGGGAGTAGTCTATTAATACTATCCATTTCTTCACAGACAGTTTGTGTTATTGGCCTCGCCCCTTTCTCGATAGAAAGCATTCTGAGAAGAAGGTCTTTGTACTTCTCCGTCGCTTGGCGGCACTGAGGATACTGAGTGGGCAGTGCAGTTAGCCATGACTCTACCTGAGGATTAAGAGCCAGCGGCGATACCCGATAGAACCTGTCGTTCGTATTGCCGGGACTGCCGTCGTTTAGCGCCCTCTGTTCATCTAGGTTTCGAAGCCCCTGTTCCCCGCCGAGGCCGAACGCAAGGACACGCATCAATATGCACCCAAAAGACCAGACGTCGCTCCTGCGCCCGAACTTCGTAGACACTTCCGGAGACGCTTCCGGAGGTTGATAAGTGCTATTTGGGTATCGCTGAGGCTCATGTAAAACGGGGTATGTGTTGTTATTCACAAAATCTGATATGGTCGTCGTCGGGCCTTGGTCTGCCTCGTCGATGACGGATATACCGAAGTCAGAGATTTTCCACTGCCCCACGGGGAAGCCGCTTCGGAAAAAGAGCAGAATATTGGATGGCTTTAGGTCCCTGTGGCGACACTTTCGTCTTGGGGGCTGGAGACCCCTGTGGAGAAATGACAGCGCTTCGGCCAACTTCCACATCTCTGACATCAGATCGCGAAGGGTGAAGTCGGATGATAATTCCCGGTAGCGGCCTTCCAGGAACTGGTCCAGATCCATATTTGCCAAGGGGAAAAGAATATTAAAGTCGCGTCCGATAGTTACCGTGGCAAGACATGAGACGATGTGATTGTGGTTCGATAAATTGGTGCGTAGTAGAGATAGATTCGTCATTTCGGTTTTAAAATGACTGCGGATAGTAAAGCGCTTCCGAGCAACGACAAGGTCCTTCTCATGCTGTCTTATTGTTAATTTGACCATGTTCAAACAAAGCCAAGAATTCACCGATTTACTCACATTCAACGGTCTTTCGTCGGCGTGGTCCAACAGGAAGCGAAAGTGTCCTCTGGCGATGGTCTCTTGATCAACCACGCCAAAGCCCCCGCCTCCAATTTCTCTGCCACCATCAAGAAATGGAAGTCTCCAGCCTTCATTCCGTTCGATGTTCTGCCCTTCCAAGATATCAATCGGACAAAAGATATACTTATCATAATAGAAACGGATTGCCCAATCCTCTCCAAGGAAGCTCGGATCCTGCAAATCGGGCAAGTCATACGTTGGGATATCGCAATCCGCCCGATTCTGCTGGAGAAAGATCGTCCCAAAGCTCGACCAAT
Organism: Aspergillus ochraceus; assembly: GCA_004849945.1. Lineage (NCBI taxonomy): Eukaryota > Fungi > Ascomycota > Eurotiomycetes > Eurotiales > Aspergillaceae > Aspergillus > Aspergillus ochraceus. The sequence continues at coordinate 270,020 of SSOS01000001.1, read as the reverse complement.
CCTCCCATCCAATCCACACCAAGATCGAAAGTGTCTGGACATAGCGCTGTCGAACCTCTGCCATCGAGTTCTTGCCGAATCCCGGGGCGAAAATAACGACAAATTCTTCCAAACGCGACTCGCTCCAAATATCTAGCAACGCTCCACGCGAAATGAACATTTGCGGGGGGGATTGGCGCTGCTGCATCTTTTCTCTAAAGTCTGAAAGGATGTCTTGACAGAACTGGCCAGGCATATCGCAGGTGTCGCCGATTACACGTGGGTAAAGATCACGAGACGGGCAGCATCACCGGAGAGAACTGTTCAGAGGCCGAGAAATGGGTAAAAACACTTGTCGTTGGGGGACAGAAGCGTGCATCATCAGAACTGTTGCATGGATCCCTGGGGTTGAATAAAAAATTCCACAGATGAAGGCCGCGTGATGGATGGAAGGGGAAGAAAAAGGAAGAAAGGATCCGGGGAAGGGAGAAGGAGAGCTGCAGCGCAGCGCCAGCAGTTCCCGGTCGGTTCTCTCCCCATGGGGCTGGGGTGGGTAATGGGCGCTAATTTAGGGCGTCTCTTGCACTAATTTCCCGGCTACACGAGGCTACCAGATATCCCGTCATCTTCGAGCCCATCACCCGCTTAGTCTTGCGTGCATGCCATCTACCGTATGCAGGTGATACGTCTGATGTCATTCAGGCACTGGCTCATAGGCCAATGGCGATTTCGACACGTTTAAATTTCGTATTTGTGGCTGTTAATTTCCTGGAAACGGAGGATAAGTGATGTGCTTGCTTGGCACAGTGACGTGGATGCACGAGACAGGCGTAACGGTGAGTTGAAGACATCTTCTCAGGCGGACCCCTGCATTTATTTTAATCTACATTCAATGTGGGTCGAGGCCGTACGTCGTTTTTCACATATGATGTCTGGGAAATCGTTCGTGGCTTGGCTATGATCCCGGAAAAGGATGGAGAAGAAAAGAGACAATATTACATATAAAATCAATCCCTGCATATAATGCTGACAACCTTGAAATTCTATGAAAGCCACTCTCTTACACCTCTGTTTCCATAGCATGCATTTGATGTCCAGACGCCCTTTCAAGCCTCTCCGACATTTTGGACTTTTTAGATCCACCGATGAGTTTGAGTTCGGAGAAATGGTCCTTGACATGGCTCGCTGTCTTGGTTTCGACTGTTGATGTTTAGTATGATAACCTATACAAACGATGAAAAATCACTTACAAATATGGTTGATTTGCTCTAAGCTCACGCCGGCGGTGCCGCTGGGAACCTAGCATACGGTAAGATGGCTTCTCCAGAAGGGTTCGAATGGGACCTACCAGGAAAAATACCAATACGAAGGCCAGCGCGTTTAACCCTCTGTAAAGTATATAAATGAATAAGCCCCAGCCAATTCGACCTGTCAAGGGCCGGAACACTCACGTAAAAAGGAACAACAGGTTCGAGAACCCGTTTGAGCCAAAGGCCTCGGTCAACTTTGGAACAAACATTACCAGCAGGCCGAGACCGAGGAAATTGACCATGACGCTGAAGCTCATTCCTACCTCTGCCTACAGTCAGTTCCGACATAGAGGCTTGTTGCGTTATGAGACATACCACGGAAGGCAAGCGGAAACACCTCGGCACTGAATGTAAAAGGCACAGGCCCCGCGCCAATCCCGTAAAGAAATGTAAATATGACAATCGAAAAGACCGAGACAGTTCCTAGGCGGGCTTTTTCGTCTGACAGGCGAAAGAACCCGCCAATGGCTGCCATGGTGATGAGCATCCCTCCTAGAGAGCAGAGAAGAAGAACCCGACGGCCTTTCTTCCAATCGATGTATCGATAAGCCGGAATCGTGAAAAGGAAATTGGCTAACCCGAAGCCTACGTGTAATTCGTCAGCAAGTTCAATGTCTCTCGAAGGGTCTCTAGATACATTGCTCACCGAAATTCAACCAAGCAGTTTGTTCGAAATCGCCAGGATTGGTCTCGTCATTGGGTGTGTTCATCCGATTAAAGAGAATCGTGGAGTAAAACGACAGAACGTTGATCTAGTAGAAAGTTGGTTAGACGAGCCGAGTTATATGATCAGTAATACTTCAGTGTCTCATCCCTCATCTAGCAAGACTTACCCCACAAAGCTGCTGTGAAGCCATTACCACAAACGCTGCTACACAGGCCCTGCGGTTACGGGGTATACTCCAAAGGGACCACACTCGCCTTGGAAATGACATATTCCCCACCAGCTTCTGATATGGGTAGTCAGCCTCAGGTTGTGTTTCGTCTCGTTTAGAGGAGGTCTTCGTCTTCGGCTGTAAAAGTTCCGCCTCGACCTGTAATTGACAGTGAATATAGTATAAATCTCGTGCGGCTTGGATATCGGTGCCTCTCAGTTGGCGGAGGCTTAGAAACGCCGCTCTATAGTCATCTTTGCGGATTAGAAATCGCGGTGACTCGGGACAGAGAAATATAAGAAAAAGTAGCACGATGGCCGGTATAGCAGAGGTTCCGAGCAGAACCCTCCATTCATGATCCACGATCCAAACAGCTGCGAAACCAACGAATATCCCACTGATGCGATTTTAGTAAGAAAACGCCTACTCTTCATTTAGCGAACGTACAATGTGTCGAATAACTGCCACATCATTAGCAGCCGTCCTCGAATATGATCTGCTGCTGCTTCTGCGGCGAAGACTGGAGCAACGGATGCTTTGGCACCGATCTTGCGCAACACGAGGTTAGCCAGGCACACGAGTAGTATATCTTTTCGAGTCACATACCCCAATTCCAAGTAGAAATCGACAAATAAGCAGTTCCTGCCATGTATTACAGCGGGCGGTGCCTAATTTGTTTGTCAGACCTCTTCAACACAAAGACAGGAGGAGGGTTACCGATGGCAAACGCAGCACAGAATACAGCCGAAACGAAAAGGGCGGGTCTTCTTCCAAAGCGGCCTTCCTGCAAAGGGTCGCTCAGCCAGGTCCCGCTAAGTACAGTCAGAAGGTAAAGTTCATCGGGTTGTAAAAGTCGAGCACTCACATTATACTGCCGGATAGCCAAGGGGCGGCGTCGATCAGACCGGCAAGAATTCTATAGTTGATCCAATCGCCACCGGTATGCTCCAATTCCCGTTGCCACCCAGGAGAGCTTGCATTTATAGTTGATTGCTGCCAACCCCTAAGGTCCGACATCAGAGGTTTATTCGTACGGGCTCCACATTTTGATAGCATCACCGATTAACTTACTGGGTAATCGCGGCACATGCCGTCGTCAAGATTGTAACTTTCAGATCCTTCGTTTGATCAAGGAATGACAGTTGATCCTCATTTTCAATGCTTTCCCTCTCAGCATCAGTGAGTCCTGGAGCACTACTTCCGTCCTGAGCCACTTGCGCTCCTTTGGTTAGGAGGTCAACGGCAATCACACCGCGGAGTTCCTTATGATTCTCGTATAGACGCTGAACATCAGCTCTGCACTCCTCGGGAAAATCGACTATTGGATGATCAAGTCTGCACGAGTGTCAGGAAAAGGAAGACTGTCGTGTCATTCCGTGGAAACCACGACATGGCGCATAGCGAGGTACCTACCGAGGCATAGTGAGATATTCTCCTGTTGGTCGCAAAATATCAGACCGATCAAGTCACTTAACAAGGCGTCTGCCCCAGCTGAAGAAGACAGGTGATAAAGTAACGTCAGCCCCAAGAGGCTGAAATGCAAAGGCGGATTTTCATAGCCTGATTGTTCTCTTAGCGCAGTACAGCCTTGATCCCCGGTCCAGACTCGATGCAGCATGCTTTCAATGCACTTTCAAGGGGTACATGCATTTGAAAAAATAAAAAAGTAAGATAAAATAAATAAATAAATAAGTAAATAAAATAAATAAACCATCTAACCACTGGGGAGAGATTGGGGAGAGATTGGAATGGTAAGAGAAACTCACCTTCAACCTCACTAAGGTACTTCGTATATGCCGCCCTTGTCACAACCGGCCAATCTCGTATTCAAAGCGTTCACTCATTTCCACTGGGACAGCCTCGCCATGTTGCCTGCATAGCCCGCTAAGCTTGGAAATCGACCCGTCAACAGACATGGTTTAATATGATTGAATTTTGCACCGGCCCAGTAGGCTTTTCGCGTCAGTGTCTACTCTCATGACAGACATATTACCGATTTCTATTTTTCGTTTAAGAAAAGATACCTGGAATACAAAATGATCACCGAAAGCCAGGGTTCAGCAAGCCGCTCTTCAACTCCGACAAACCGCCTGATTGCCAGTCTCGACGAGCGATCATCAATCCGATGTGGAATCGCCCCAGGTTTGACGGGACTACTGCAATGTAACGCCATTACCAAACACTGAGCACCTGATTCGTGTTAGATGTTTGTTTCCCAGTGTTTTGTTTGCTTTTTTGAGACAACGCACGTCTTGCCTTGTCCGTCACTCGTCGCCCCGGGGCTGTTCAGCTTATGATCCCAGATTTGCAAGACGTTATTTCTCAACTCGATTATTAGGTCTTGCCAGATCTCACTGGTGGCAATGCTAGCACTGGTCCACTCATCTACCAGACAACAAAGCAATTCAGGCGACTACGCGCCTTCCCAGGGACTTGGTAGTTGGTACCGTCATCGGCGAGGCTTGGGGAGCGGGGAACCCTGCGCGCTAGGTATGATTCAATTCGAGGATGACACAGGCAACCAGTCATGAGTCGGAGACATGGACCTGTGACTGAGACCGCCACATTTGTTGCTTTTTGTGGATCAAGTACTCAGTCATAGCCCTTGAGCCTCGCGTATTCCCATCGCTCGATATCCCCGCTCTCTCTCGTTGCCGCCCGATCACCTAAACGGCGCGCTGGTGTGACTGCAATAACATACCCCCCTAGGACAATCAGCACGGTCGAGCTTCTTAGATATTTCTGTGTGGTCATTATTTGAAGTACAGTGCAGCCTTCAAGGCTCTACGAGCATAAACCATCATGCCCACTACATACGTGAAAAACACCCTAGGCACGGATGTCACAGGATACATTCGACACGAAAAGTTAGAGGCTAGACTGAGAGTAATATTCCAGACGCCGATCATGGTCGAAGTAAGATCAGAGATGACTTTCTAGCACTCGTACTGCCTCTTTGGATTCCACGGCTGACACGATGGCAAATCACACCGCAGCTCCGCAACAGTCGCTTTGTCTTCTATGCACCGAGAGAGGTCACTAAGGTAAGTCTGGCCACAGAAGGCTGTCGAGATATGGACCCAGGTGCTTAGATGCCTTGCTGATACTTCGCCCACTGTAGGATGAGTTGGTGTAAGTTCCTGCTCAAGGCTGAGTTTTCGCATCTCACTTCAAAGGGAGTAATTAACATTGTAAACACAGGGATATTCTCGAAGATGACCGGGTCAACTACTGAGTAGCTTCGATTTTAACATGGACAATCAGCATACGTAGTATTATATGTATGCTAAGGCTCGATGGACAGTGGATTGTCTTTTGTGGTGCTTTTGTATGCAACTGGCAGTGTAACCCTTCAAAGCATCTCCCTCAGGTGGCCATGACAGGGCTTATTAATTAGCACAAATAAGCCTCGCTTATGGGCTTTTTTCTATTTCTGCCTTGGAAATCAACAGATCATCTACGAAAGGTCATTCTTATACCATCATTAGCGCTATTTCTAGTTCCACATTCAGTTCCACACACCTCAAAGTATAGGCAACAGTTTTAGAAACGCGAAGCAATCTTCTATCGACTTCCACGTTCTCTCAGGCCTAGGTCTAGACTCCACGGGCATTCCTCACCTCTTGTGCGACCATGTATACCCGTTCGCGTCAGCTCGGGCCCGGTGATTACGATGCGGTCCGACCCTATCAACGATACTCTACCTTTGGCCTTCATCCCGAGCAATCCAACATATACGTCTTCGACAGCGATGCTGGGGTCGAGCCTCATGTTTTCGCGAACAGCGAGGTCTTTGAAAAGCATATATTGGCTACAAAGAAGCCAAGAAATAGGGTTGTGTATGTGTTTCCCCCCTATCCCCACGACGCCCACCCGGCTAATTCACGTCCATTTCTAGGTCAACATGGTCCCCAAACTCCATGAAGCCGCTACGCATTACCTATGGCGCGATGCGAAGCCTGATTAACCATTACGATATCAGTCCCACATTCCAAGATCTCATCCTATCCTTGGGTGATAAACCACAAAGCTCAAATGCGGGACACGGTGGAATGACTGTTGCGCATCGCGAGGACGGATCCTACGGTATGGCTGCTATTACCCCACAAGGCTTCGCTGTGACCCCGGTTGCTCATAGACTCAGATATCCAGTACCTCTTCACCTACGCCGAGGACTATACTCTAGAAGGAAAGATCTTATGGACTATCCGACAAGTCTGCGTGTTTCATCGTCATGATCCCTCAGGCTCCGGGAACTTGTGGATTTTGTTGCATGCTCAGCGGGATTCGAAATTACAGCAGCATGTCGAAGCGGCTATTCGCGCTGATTCAGGGATTCTACTATCGGACTGGTACTCGATGCATTCTTTGGTTTTGTCCACCTATCTGGCGGGCTGGAGATGGTGTATTGGCAAGCTCGGTCAGGAGATCGAGGCAACTGTAAGCCGTCCTATTTCCTACTTTTGTTTCGATTCATTTTGCTCTCCCCTGCTTTTTTTCTCCTCTCTTCTTCATCCCCTCGCCCATTCTTCTCCCCTTTTCTTTTTTAAACTTCTTTTCTCTGTTGCCCATGCGGAATGGGGGATTACTACTAACACGCGAGCTAGTGCGATGCAGCCCTTACCTTCGACCCCTCAGACATCAACGACGACAGAAAGAAACTTCTCGAACTCTTGAAGCCGCAATATCTTGGCGACCAACTCCTACCGCTATCATCCCGACTTCGCGTTGCATTGGACATTGTCCAGAAGTTTCAGCAACTCAACACAGAGCTCAACTCAAAGTGCCTTACACCCGAAGGGAGCTTTCGACATGTCACGGACGAGACCATATACCACAAAACGAGACTTCAGGGCTATTTGGATAGTATCTCAGTCTTAGAGAAGAAGGTGCAAGGGGTTTCAGATCTGGTTTGCTATCCAGCTAACCAAGATTTATTCCACAACTGCTAATGGATCCGTCATTGTCTAGCTCGCTGTATCCCAAAACCTCAACTACCAATCCTTGACTGTGGAAATCAACAACAAGATGTTGAAACTCACAAACACTGCAATCCACGACAACGCGACCGTGAAAGTCGTGACCCTGGTAACCTTGATCTATCTTCCTGCCAGTTTTGTCTCCGTATGCCCACCATTCATGATACAATACTTTCCTGATTGGCCCATTGCTAATGTGTCTCTAGACTCTTTTAGGAATGAATCTATTTGACTTCGACGGCGGAAACGACGGCGGCGGATTCACCATCTCCCGTCAGTTCTGGATCTTTGTTATCGCCGCTGTTCCGCTAACGCTTCTTACACTGGCCTCTTGGTATTTTATCACTCAGCGGCGACTTCGGTTGATTAGGAAGCATAAGATTTCGGACGTGGAGAAGATGGAGTGATGACTTGTACCAGTATGCTATCTTATGGGTGGTATTTCGTAGTTGTTTGGCAAGTTATAGATTGTTTGTCATTTTTCATTTTGGCTTTCTCATTTCGTTTATAGACATTCGGTGGCATTTTCTCTGTTTTGAATAGACTGTGCACGATAATACCATATGTCTAGCCTAATTCTAACCTAACTAGCCTACCAAATACTTCGATGGCCTCTTTTCACCAGATAATAAATACATAGAGACAAAGAAACATGACAAAAGCCCAGTCCGCATAGATACGCCCAGTGTGTCTTCCTGCCCGAAACTGATAAACACGCGCATCAAAGTCATGATAAATCCCGAAAGTCGTCCGAGAAGAAAGCCCAATAACCCAGTGTCCATCATCGCGGGGGAAAAAGTGGTAACAGAAAATAGAACAACAGATGGCGCGCCACAAAACCGAGACTTCGTCGAAAATACGCTGAAACGAAAGATTAACATTTTCGTGCATCTATCAATCATCCAGAAACTCCACACCACTGGTATCATGAAAGTGATAGGTACCACGCCGATCCCAGATCCCTGTGGCAGTTATGACCTGATTATACCGATGCACACACATCAGCGGCAGTCCAGCCCCGGAAACAACAGACACCTCAGCCTCGCCAGGTACCCCGATCTTTCGCCTACAGTTGTATATGTGGGTGTTCCTCAGACCCCAGAATGCCTCACGCATACCGCCGACCATGGGCTCCCATTCGCGAGCGATCATGTCGAGCGCGTTGAAGGATGGCCAGTGATGGTTGCCAATCACAGCGGAGTAGTATGTTTTGCGACGGTCGATATAGTCAAGCATTTGCTCGAGTAACATTGGAGGAATCGGTATCGGACGTGGAGGCGAGTTTTTGGGTTCCTCATCTAGAAAGGCTTCGGGAGGGGTGTTGATCTCCAAGTGAGTGAGGAGTGGGAGGCGTGCAATGTAATTGAGCATCTTATCGAGCGATATTAGCTATTGTTTCTTGTATTCAAAGGTTTACGGAAGATAGGGTTCACCAAGGGCAGGTGACTTACCGGAACGGTCTCCCTTCCGATTGCCATCGTAACTCCCAGTCTCTTGAGAACCGGCAGCTGGTGGATCATCCACACAAGTTGCTCACATCCGAGAAAGACGCTTCCCGAACCACGATCGGTCTCGCGGATAATCGTATCGCGGAACCGGAGTGTCCGAAGGTAATGTCCTTGAAATAGTACCAGGTCGTTCAGCGTGGCGACGGGAAGATCGTATCCATTAAACTCTTCCAGGGCACGCACCCCGCGCAGAAATGACCCTAGAATAAAACACATACCGGGACTAGCGTCATCCAGAAATGTCGCTCTGGTCTCGAATGGCACCGGCTCGCTAATCTGATCCTCTTCGTTGCGAAGACGGATCGACAGCGATTTCAGATTCGGCACTTTGCCCGCAAGTTGCTTCAGCGGCATCATGGTGATGAAGTAGCCGTCAATGGTCAAGTGGCGTAAAGCTGTGCCTTGGAGGCATCTCGTCCAGTCACTTCCACCCGCCCCTTTAATATAGATATTATAGAGACGGAGGGATTTGAACCGCGCTAGTCTAGCGCCAGGTGGAATGGTGATATTGCATACTTTGAAACTGGGCGCGGTCGCACGATAAGTCAAGGTCAGTGCTTCCAACGTGACCAGCGAGCAGATGGGGAAAAGAGATCTCTTCAATTCCTGGTGGTCCTGATCCCAGTGCTCTAAGTTGAGATCAAGCGATCGGATGTGAAGCAACGGGCAAGCTTGCAACATGCGGAAAATGGTGGCGTTGTAGATGAAGATCTCCTGTGCACCCTGGACATCTATGATAATGGGTCGTTGAAGAAATTTGAGCATGTCGAGTATCGACTCGTTGATCTCAAGGCGTGACCTCCACCTAACCGATGTCGCTTAGTACTGTGGACCTGCTGCGTGATCTCATAGGGCTTACCTACTTAATAACCTTCACCCTGGGAATCAGCTCAAAGAGGCTATGAAGGGAGCGGGTGACGCGAGTCATGCATTCAATGTGTGTGTAACTGTCAGAAATCTCCAAAACACGGACATCCTTGAACTGGACCCAGGTTCTATGATATGCAATTCTCTTGTCAAAGGGCCTTAGCTCACGAATGGTGTTTTCAACAAAGTGAACATGCAGGTGGTAGAACAATGAGGATTGAACACATTGATGAAACTGGGCGCAGGTCCCATAAACAGCCCAAAGCGCGCGGTAGTCGAAATCCAACTGTATTAAGGATCCAAACAATTAGCTAATATGATTGATCGAGACAATGAACTCTTCTCTTACCGCGTGGAATATCCGGGTCCATATCTCATTCGGAACCTTGGACATGGCACACACGGGCTCCTCAGGGGTGACTGAGTTCTCCATGTTTACAGCGGATGACTCACAACAGACTCACGATCGACAGAAGAGAAAATAAACAAGAAAGTTAAGTGGTCAACACATATTGGGCGAAGCCTTACACGTGACTTTGTCTGGGTGCTTTACCAGTGGTGCCGTCACTTCTGTTATGCTATTGCCTTTATGAAGACGATAGAAACACCCACTCAATTTACCTAGGGGAGAACTTTACTGAATTCCAAAGTAGGGGCCTTAAAAGTACTTCTATGGCATATGAATATTCATAGCTGTAGTTCGTGGCTTGCACGTACTTTGTAAAGCACGTTGCACATGGACCAGGTCAACTGAAAGTATCGATAAGGGTTGAACTTTCGACCATCAGTCACACCCTGATAATTCGAAGTCTTGCACAGAAATGTAATTGTTTTAGTATTTGTTTCGTGAGTTTGAGGTCCTTGTGTCTACATCCAGGAACTATACAATTTACTACTGCTCCCAGAAGTTCCCTTTTTATCGTATTCCAATGCAGCTTCATGGATGTTTGCTTTCAGAAACTGGCTTGATTTGGGCATCTGAAATGTTCCCATGCATCAGATCATTAGTAATATAGATAATAAATGAAGGAACCCAATCCAGTGAGTCGGCCTTGCTCGCTTTTATTTTTTACGTACTACAGTTATGAATTATTTTGTCTTCTAGGAAACCCATTGATGCTGTGAATTGCCGTCAAAATTCTTCTAGTCAAATACCCAGGAAAACAAGAAGCTCCTACTGTGAGTGAGATGATGACGCTAAGTCTTCCAGTTCTTACACACAAAGGCATCTTCTAACACTGTATCCTGAATCTGCACCAGCTTCCTTTCAGTAAATTGACTCCAGCAGTCCATCGAAGTATGTCAGAAACCAATTACGACCCGAAAAGACACAAAGTATCAGTACAAGTCTATCAAGCTTTATCTATTGCCAGACAATTCAAAGGTCCACATATTTTCCCACGGCATAACTAAGTGCTCTCAGGCCTAGGTTCCAGCATGCCTAATCTAACCTCTCAGTAGACAGGATCATGTCGTCCCACTTCTCCAACTCTCGATACAATCTGTATAGGGACCTACTCTTGTCATGAATGGTCACCGCAAAGTTTGGATACATATTGCTTAATTTATTAACACTTTGTTGTAGGACCGTGGTCTAGATCGATCGCAACATCCCCTTTGCCGAGCCCTGTCCTTCAAATTCTCGGCCACGCATTTCCCGAATGATGTTAAGCACGTCAGCGGCATTGCAATTCTCGTTCGTCGATAAGGTATGCAAGCAAGAGCAGTGAAGAATCTCGATCGTTTCTGAGGGATTGGATTGAAGTCAAGTCTCCGACGCTTATACAGTGTAGATAAACGAGGCATTCCGCCTTGCGTTCGAAAGCTTTGCCGCACGGATTACTCCTACACACACCTAAAGGCCAACGGCAATGCCTCCAATGACACAAAGGCTCGGTTTCTTAAGGCACAACTCTTTTCTTCTGCCAGCATTTCGAGTAGGCAACGGATTAATTCTTCCGCACCCGCCTTTTCAACCTGCTGGATAGCTAAATAGGGTTAGCTGGGGCTAGCGGTCTATTCGTGCGGTCTTAAAACATATTCTCTGTCAAATTTGGCTGCCAGGGGAGTCCGAGGTAAGGGGGCAGGCTGTTTTTGTTGTTGCCAAGAAACCAACTTTGCCCACTCTCTTGGAACTCCTCTCCGACGCGTTGACCGCGACTGGACTTGGCCAATGTGTGATTCCTCCCTACCTGCCTAGATCTATCTATCCGCCAAAGTGAGACCGGACGGTCAGGGTCACTCAAGGTAAGTACGCGCCCTTTGGTAGTTGACCAACTCCCGGGCTGAGCCACAGCCGGAGCCTAGGTACCCAAACCTAAGATTTCGGCAATCGTCATCAGTCGGGTTTTGTGGGGTAGTTGCCATTGATCGCAGTTACAAACACCGCTCATTAATTATTTCAATCTAGCATTGACTGTAAAGCGTTCAGTGTGCCAAGATTCATGTTATATGTTTGATGCCAGCTACCATTTATGTTGCGAAACCGATTTTCGGAGTCGGCCCGACATGGTAGAATATATATTTGAACTAAAATGCTAGATATCGCCTTAACGAAACTATAACAAGCGATTTTAATCCAAAAAGAAGTAATACCATTGCTCGAAACCTCAAGTCCAGTTTTATGGGACGTTCACCAAGGTTGCTGTTGCTATGGCGGTGGTGGTTAACGTGGTTGTTGTTTACAAGAGAGATGGATCCAGGAGGTAAGCAAACTGCGAAATGCTTGGCATGTGACACCTCAGGCACCGACACATGCACGAGACTACTACTCCACAGTCAGCAATGCAGATGAACAACCTGGCATGGCCCAGTACTAGATAAGATCTACTAGAGTGAGTTTGACTCTTACAGCGGACTTCCTCCGAGGCCAATTGTGATCATAGTTGTACCAAAACAATCAAAGAGAGGCAACCTGGTTGGCAGTCCTGCCCCTTCTGGACTAGCGTCACTCGCAGCTGGCCCGATTACCCAAAGGAGACGCGAGTCCCACCGAGCTAACGGCAGATATTCGGCGAAGTTGTCCTCATCTTATAAGTACGGGGTACGCTCGCCGAAAGGACTACTTCTTGTCCTTGTTGAGAGATTCCCAGGTGTTCTTTTTTGTCTTTTAATTTACAGGTCCTGTCGTCCATTCCAGTCCCAGCCATGTCTGTAGCCGCTACCGCCAAGCGCCCGGAGATCATCGAGATCGCGCGCGGTCTCGACCATGTGCCCATGTGCGAGGAGTTTGAGAAGATGATTTCCGGCATGATGTGAGAATCAGCAATTTCCTCCTAGCAAAAACAACTCCCTGACGCAATATCCCAGGTACAACCCCCTTGTACCGAAGTTGCTGGAGGCCCGCCACCGCGCGCGCGGGGTAGCGCAAGACTACAACAACCTGGACGCCAAGACGGTCTCATACGACCAGATATACGACGTCCGCCACGACCTGTTGAAGAAGGTCGTGGGGAAGGTGGGATCCGGCACGTTTGTCGAACCGCCGTTTTTGCCGGACTACGGATGTAATATCAGTATCGGGGAGGACTGTTTTATCAACTTCAAGTGAGTTGTTGGTTATGTTGACGGAAGGAGAGGACGCGACGGGGAAGACACGGGCTAATGAGGATGTAGCTTCACCGCCCTGGACACCAGTCTGATCCTCATCGGCGACCGCGTGCAATTCGGTCCCAACGTCAGCATCTTCACGGCAGGTCATGACGTCAGCGTTTTATCGAGGCGGAAATTCGTCGAGTTCGGTCACCCGGTGAAGATTGGGGATGATTGCTGGATCGGAGGGAATGTGGTCATTTTGCCGGGAGTGACGATTGGCAAGGGCTCGACAATAGCTGCAGGATCGGTCGTGACGAAGGATATTCCGCCCTACTCGGTGGCCGTTGGAAGCCCGTGTCGCGTCAAGAGAACCATCCAGACTGTCGAGGAAGAGGAGCAGGATCCCAACAACCCCTACCGCAACTTGGTTCGTGAGGATCGGTAGAGATACATACTCGGGGGGGGGGGGGGGGGTAAATGGTCTGGTGAGGAAGATGTGGTGGTGTCTATGACTGTTAGATATGAACAGCGAACACGTGACTGCGGACATATCCACATACAAATAAACACGCTTTGCACAAGAGAATACAAATTATTTGGAGATTATCTTATGAATGGAGTGTGCCACTCCCTAATCCATGTAATATTTAGTGCTATCTCATAAATTCGAAGGTAGAGCGGGGCAGTGGAGCGATACGCTTCCGGAGAAGGTTCGGGGCATCGACAGCGGGTCGACAAGGAAAACCGAGAACCTCCCAGTAAATAAAAAAAGAACCTACTCCCGCGTACCGATAAACCTTGTCCCGGAGGATCGCGACTCCTGCAGGAATCCGGATACAAGCGCCATGATCCACCCCCAGGGCAAGAGAACCAATTCCTTAGCGTTCGCCCGCACGGACTGTCATACATGTCTCTCCACCCGACAGACATGCGATCGCCAACGACCGCAGTGCACCACGTGTCTCGAAAGGGGCGTGAAATGCGGAGGCTTTGCGACGCCCTTGGTGTGGGATACTAACCGGACGTGGCTGGGCCAATCGGGCAGACAAGATGCCTTGGTATCGTGCGCAGACGAGGTTGCCGATAAGGATGTCGACAGTGCGGATCATGACGGAAGGAGGGCAACAGGACCTCGAAGATTTCGATTTGTGCAGAGTGGAAGTGGTAGAAGTAAACGACGCAGATTGCAGCAGGCAGATCGGCATATTCTTCGACCAAGAAGGCCGATAAGTCCCATACCGGAGGATTCGACCCGGGAGAATGTGGAATCCGCCCAAGTCAATGAGGAGATGGACCAGACATCTCCTGAGACTACGACACCGTTATTTGACAACCATGGTGTGCTTAATACCTACGTACTACATGCGCTTGATTTGCTGATCATGATAGGCCCTTATATCTTGGATAATGCCGACCTTTCTATTGATCAGGATATACTCACATCCCTGTCGGTTCCCACTCTAGAGGACATTTCTCATGTCGAGCATGCAGCGTTGAACTCGGAAGATAATCTATTAGCTCATACGGTGGAGAGTATGCCTACGAGCAGTCAGGCGCACATATATCCTGTTTCCTCATCAGCGGAAGGGTGGCTGTCATCAGCTCCCGTCCTGGAATTGGGAAGAATACCGGCTCCCACTGTAGGCATAGGGAACCAGCATGAGACACTGTTCGAAATGTGTAAGTCACCCCAGAAGATTGGCCGGACGTGAAATTCGCTAAGGACAAACAGACGATAACGAATTGTGTATCCTTCCAATCACCTCGGATGCCGAGCTCAATCCATTTCGCGTTCAGAGATCTGCATCTGAGGGATCGAGGTTATTGTTCCATTCCATGCTGGCTTTATGCTGCCGACATCTGAATCTTCTCACTGGCTCATGGTCGTCCGAGGCACAGGAGCACCGCAGAGAGGCGTCTAAGATTTTGACTCAAGTTAGTCAAAACCAGCACTTGCTAAAGAAAGGACTTTCATTGTTAGATCCCATTCTTATCTTGTTTACATTGGATGTGAGTGTCGACATAGAGAATTTGGCCTCAACAAGCTAAGAATTGATAGTGTACACTCTCCGCATCTGGACGATGGTCCTCTCAAATAGCCCGAGTTCGCTCGATTCTTCAAGAATGCGGCGGCCCGTCGGCACTCACAACCCAACGAGCTCGGGCTCAGGTGGCGATGATGATGTGGTGAGGTAGACCACGATCCGTGAAAATGACAGTATGCTGATATAAGCCAGGTGGGATGCGACTCTCGCGCTCGTCTCTCGACGAGGTCCTATCCTGTCTCGACCGTACCTCGAACATCTAAGGCGGCACGAACAAGAAGACCAATGGTCATTCTACCAACTGTCGGGATGTCCGACCGAGCTTGTCGGGCATCTATTCTCACTCGCGGAACTGGCTCATCAATGCGAACTAGCTTCGTCCATGGCTTGGTTGACATTCGACCTAACGCCCATCGTACAGATCGAGGACCAGATTCGGCAGTGGGAGCACCCTCTATATTCGGGCCATTTGGTTGAGCCCGACTCCGACTCTGAAGTCTTCGAGGAGGTAGACGAAGCTGGTTTTAATGACCAACAGGATCGACACCACTGCGCGGAGGCCTGGCGACATTCTCTCCTGCTATACATTGAACGGATGTTTAAGTGGGAACGCGGTACCCCTCGTCCCAACGCATTGAGCCGATTAGTTCGAATAACGCTTGATCATGTTCGATGTTGTCGAAAGACATCGTTGACCCAGAAACAGCTTCTTCTGCCTGTATTCTTGGCGGCGAGTGAGACGTCCAGCGAAGAGATGAGGGACATTGCAAGAGATTATTGTCAGTGGTGGGGAGACCGAAGCCGATACCACATGTTTCATTCAGTCCCGGCGTTGTTGGAGGAGGTCTGGGCTGGGGACTGCTGGTGGGGAAGTGTTGTCGATTCGAAGACAAGAGGGACAGCGGGTCAAGTTCCGGTTCAATTTCTTCTTGGCTAGCAGTCGTATATGACTTGTATAGAACTATGAACTTGTTTATAATTTGTTTTCTCGGCTTCCCGATCCACCAGCCATCTCAACCAACTCTCTCACCTTCAATCCCACTCCATAACAGTAGGTATATCCCAGTGATCCAAATCCATACGTATGTATCACATCACCGTCCCGTTCCAGGCGATATCCACCATTGCGGCTCGGTCGGAATCCGACCAAATCCTTCACGCTGCCCGACTTTAAATCAAGATCTTTATATTGACCACCTAGAACAAGGTTGACTCGCTTCAAAATGTCGGTCTTGACCTCCCCATCGGCCCTCTCTTCCATGTTGCCTTCCTGCGCCACTCCCCCGATGATCACTCCACCTGTATACATACGTGGAATCTGATAAGTGTAATGCGACCCCTGAAATAGAATCATCTCTTGCACATCACTTGGTACGTGCATGATCTGGCCGCGAACAGGGTGAACTTTCTGGTCATCTGCGAGGCGAAAAGCACCGAGTGCGCTGGCGTTGACGATGAGTTCGGATTTGAGGATTGACCGTGCCTGGGGAATCGACGAGACTTCTTTTCGAATGAATCGGACCCGCCTTTCCTCGAGTCGTTTTGTGATCCACGGGAGAAAATACTCGGGGTTGACGGTCATGGACTGGTACCTGAATCCAATTTTTGCGGCTGCAGGGAGCTCGGAAGCCTGCAGTTGGCGGTATTTCGGGACGAGGGTTTTGTACCAGATCGTCGAGTCGTCCGGTCGGTCATCATAGTACTCGTTTACGTCCACGACTTGCACGCCGCTCGTGGGATCACGATGCGCGAGTGCCCAGAAGTAGATGAATGTCTCGGTTTGCAAATCATGGCCCTTACTGTCGGGTTGAGGGAGAATGCCGGCCCCTGCCCTATATTTACGGTATGAGCTTGAACACCGAGGATAAATAGCTGGGGAAGGATTATAGGCCTACCACGGACTGGCCCATTTCTTGCTATCATCTCCCGGCCATTCACGGGCAATAATCGTCACTTGGTGTCCTGCTTCGGCAAGGACCAGGGCGGTGGTAAGTCCGATGACTCCGGCTCCGATGATGCCGATTTCCATTAAGAATATTTGATTGAAAGCAGTAATAGACAGACTTTATTGTATATCGATGGTGATGTATTTAAAAGGCATTGCGGGGAAGCTGCCGGTTCTTATATCTTATCTCTATGATCTGCGGGATCGGTTATGCGACACCGGCTCGGGACCGGATGAGGCTTGCCGGTTGGGATCTCGATTGATAACATCGCGGGGTAAACCTAAATGTGAGATAGCTAATGTAAACAACATGTGAGATCGATTCCGGATTTTCAAAGATAACGTGACGCTTCTACGATGAGGTCGATCTCTGGAGTGTCCGAATGGCACCAGCCATCTCGAACGGGAATGGTCGTACGCACGGAAGGATCACACTAGTCTCTCAACATCGTTGTTGGTCGCGTCTCGTAACTCGACCAGCCACCCTTCAGACGACTCCGGAATCAGATCTCATCAATCTGCGGACTCAAATCCCTATCGAGCACCTATTGAGAGCTGCTTAGGGGTGAGGGATGGAAGAATCCAATCCCCGGACTGCTGAATCACGCCCGCGGCCTGCGCCCAGTCGACGTCGGGACAAACCGCAGTTGTCCTGTAACGCCTGCCGCCGGCGCAAGTGAGTCAATTCGAACATCTTATTAGAACATCAATATTGGGTACGATCAAAGGCTGATTAGATCACAGAGGTCGATGTGATCGCCAAATTCCTTGCTCTAGTTGCTTGACGCGAGGACACGTTTGCACATACCCCAATGACCACGTCCCGCCGGTAGCGTCTCAGTCGACCGTTCCGCCTATACAGGCTCGCCTAGAGCAGCTGGAGCGCTTGGTGCTTTCTTTGATGCAGCATTCGACTGCTGGGGGCAGCGATGGTTTGCCCCTGCAGAATACGGAACCAACATCGATTCCGGGAACATTATCCGACAATCCGGCCCTTATGGATGTCTTGAAAGACAAACGCTCTGATTGTGGAAGCATGCGAGCCAGTGCCGCTGAGGTGCATTACGTTGGCAATGATCATTGGACTGCCATTCTTGATAACATAGCCGATTTGAAGGACCATTTTGAACGCGAGGAGCAGTTGCTTTTAGAAGGTTCACCGGACTTATCCTACGATAATCGGAACAATGGATCTGCGTCTCCGCGTGCATTGCTGCTTTATGGGTGTCGGCATGCGACTTCTCGGGCAGAGATTCTTGCGTCCTTGCCGGCTCGGTCGATGGTGGATCGCTATGTGTCGGGGTATTTTAATCGTTTAGACTTGGTATCATCGAGTAGGTATGCAGTTTGTGATTGAATGAGTCGGTAATGCTGATGCTTGGATTTGTGTCAGGTGCTGTTCATGGTCCGACCTTTCTACAGCAGGTAAGCATATGTATATCTCCTTGCAAATGTGACAAGTCTTATACTGATGGCTTCAGTATGCAGCCTTCTGGGCCAATCCTTCGGATGCTCCGATCATGTGGGTTGGCCTGCTCTTCAGTATGATCTGCCTCGCCGTACAGGCCTCGAGAGTGTCAGATAACGCAGCTAGCCATGAGATAGAACAACGGGGACGTCAGATCGAGTTATACCGTGAGAAGGTTGTCCAATGCCTACTCATGGGTGAGTATACAAAAGCAAGTCCATACGTACTCGAGACAATCATTCATTATCTCTACATTGAATTCTGCCTCCACCCCGACGCAGACAGGGATATATGGTTTCTACTATCACTGGAGGTCAATCTCGCAAAACGCATGGGGTACCATCGCGATCCTATACATTTTCCCGGAATTTCACCCCTCCAGGGCGAGATGCGTCGGCGGCTATGGGTGACCGTGTTACTAGGCGATGTCTTGATATCGAGTCAGATGGGCATGCCGCGGATGATATCAGAATCACAATGCGACACGGCTGAGCCTCGAAATCTGAATGATAGTGATTTGATCGCAGACATGGATGAGTTGCCTCCATCGCGACCTGAAAGCGAGCTCACTACGAGTCTGTGTCTGATTGCGCGTCGTCGAATGATTATAGCCTTGGGTAGGGTATCTGATGTGGCAGCTGCTGTGAAATCGTGTAGTTATGCCGAGGTTATGCAGTTGGATGGTGTTTTACGTGAAGCGGCTGATAGTATTCCTCTGCCGCTGAAGATGAAGCCGGTGGCTGCTAGTTTGACGGATTCACCGCGAACTATCATGGAGCGCATATTTATATCTCAACTGTTTTACAAGGGTCAGCTCATGCTGCATCGCCGATTCTTATCACTAGCTTCTACCACCTCGCAAGATACCTTATTTGAGTCTTCGCAAGATGCTTGTATCGACGCTGCACTTGGACTGCTGGGTTTACAAAGAATCATGGATGAAGAGACGGGACCCGATGGTCAACTGCATACCATGCATTGGCGTGTCACCTCTATTTTGAATCATCAGTTTCTGACCGCTACGATGGTTCTCTGCTCGCTGTTGCATCGTGTCCAGACGCCAGAACGCGAGGATGAGATCCGGAATAGTCTGCGGCACTGTCGGAAAATCTGGATGAGCCGAAGTGTCGAATCTAAGGAAGCAAGAATGGCGGCTGAGACTGTCAATTTCGGTCTTTCTCAGAGGGCAGCAGAACGTAACGGTAATGTCGAGCCTGTACTGGAACGCTTAATCTCTCAGTCCCACGGCAGTGGCTTATTCGATCGATTTACGACATTGTCCCAAAGGGGAGCCTTTCAACCGTCTAGTAGCCAGGATGAGGAACTCTCATTCATATCGTCGTTGACTCATGATCAAGAAACATTCAATCTTTGGATGCCGGCAAACTGGCCGGATTAAGCCTGTCTGTCACTTAGTCTTTAGAATAAATTGTATATTGAATGACCTGAACAAAACTTCAACTCGAGTTTGTCTCGTGTTTTGATCACAATACAGAATAAGCAGACACGTTTGGCGTTTGGCTTAAGCCACAAACTGCAACCCAGATACCAAAATTCTCGGAAGGAATATCTTCATGTAATAGGAACTTGGGTGTTCTCGGAATCGCCGTACAACCAAAAGAATGGCGTGATGAAGAACGCCGTTCCACATGTCATTCTAGACATAACTCCCACGTTTGAATCTGGTATTCCGGATAATAAACAAAGTTTCTGTATGACCCCATGACACCCGCGCGGCCTCGTCTGGAGTCGTATATCCATCTAGATTCAGCTTTCTTATTCATCCTCAATCATTTGAAGTCTTGGAATGTCGAATTAGGAAAAACTCACGAGTTTCCTCTCGGAAAGACAAGCGTCTCGGCATTTGATGGCTATCTCAGCCACTCTAATATACATTCTGGTTCCATAGATATCACTTTCCCCGATTCGTGTTCATGAAATAAACAACATCAGCACTGCCATGTGCGACACCTCTCACAGAACCGGCGAACACCGATACAGAGTATCCAGGAACCATACCTTCTTCCCAATCGGTCCAGACGTCGGAGAGCGAACTCGCTATTCATACGTGAATGGTGCAGAGTTTGTCAGCTCGCGGCTCTTCAATCCTTAAGTCCGTTCGTCCGTTTTGTAATCCCATACTCGAACCGTCCACTCAGGTCATAGTGACATAAACACAAGCATTCTAGTTAGTCGCCGTTTGCTCGGATCCTCAGGTCCGCTGGTCTCATGTCATCCCATCTCACGTGTGCACTAAGACTAGCTGCATGATCCAGATTAGGAAATTGGTTGCTGAGACTGTTTACCCGGATAGCCTACTAATCGGTAGGCAAGGTATCCTGAACTTCTGTGTAATATTTGTGCCGGTCTCTCGGTGCGGACGGAGTCTCGGACATAAGCCGCACGGGAATTCGGGAGGACCAGGGCTTGTATGGACGCCACAACCGAGCGACGGACATGGGGTTGCCGACGAGGCTCTGGGCGGAGCGTATGAGTAATGATCGGGATCTGTGGAGAGTGATCGTCATGCGTGTTCGGGGTATGGTTTACATTTTGGGCGTCCTCATGCGGTTAGTAAATGGTTGGGACCTGGGATGTGGCTAGATCCGTGATTGCTGATATTGCGCGAGATATAATTGGAATGATTGGAGGAATTTGTACTTTTTGTTGAAGGCGAAGCCGGATGTTGAGTCTCTGTTACGTACAGGCGCCTACAAAGCATAAAGACGATGATACCAAGTCGGAAGGAGCCCCTACGAATAGGTCGCAAGTGTTCTAGCTTCTAAGTCAACGGGACCCGCGTTGAAACTGGGTGGCCCTTCCTCTTCTGGTATGGTCGTCATGTACAATTTACAGGGTTTCAATTGGATGAAGCGTCGTAGTAATTGCAGCTGAAAGACCCAATACCCGGTGGTTTTGAAACCGCGTGGGCTCTGATGCCCATGTGCTGATCAACAGTATCCTGCAACCATAATCACTAGTCTACTATAGCCTAACGGTATCTGAGTCTTCCCGAATAGTACGCCTTCTGACTCCGATGAAGGGCGGACGTGGCATGATAAATCAGTGCAAGGGACTCTAGACGTGGTTACTGATAACATGACCTCGCGAATGACATCACGATCAACACTTGAACACTGTATTTCAAAGAATACCGGCTGGCTTGATCTTGGCTCAGAGAATATGACAGCTAACAGTGGGTCTTCCGTACATTGTGCCCACGCTTAACCGGCTATTTTAGAGCTTTTGAGTGGAGGACACCGTGCCTTGCAGTTCCTTGGTAGTGAATGGAAGACCGTACTCTTAAACTAATTAGCCAATAAATCTTTCCAACCTGACGTGGCGTTTTTGGTAATATTCGCGAACCCGAAGAAAGGAGGATAAAAGTTATGGTAGATTCGATATGCATGTGTGGCTGATAGACAACAGTGTTCTGGCTGAATATGATGTGACGCTGATCATGGAACCCCTTGAACGGAGGGATTCCGTTACGCATGACCAGTGAAAGTGGCTTCTATTGCCTCATTACGTGTGGATCGTAGACGCTTGCGCAAGCCCGGAATTCCGAACGTTGTGTTTTCTCCAGAACCAGGTGTCGTGGCTCATACTGGAGCTTGCACACTCAAGCCCCCATTCCTGTGTATTTTCGCTTAGACATATGACTAGAGCAGCAGGATTGGTAGGAAAGAATGTACTGACTACTGAATCAGAATTCGCCCCATGGCGGAGGGAATCCGTAATTAGATTATCAGCCTCACTTCAGTGGCTACTTCAATTTATCCACAACTCATCTATTCCCGGTCCTATGGATACTAGACTTGGGATACACGGTACACTTGTAATTTTCATGTTTTCGACAGGATCTAAGCCCTTCCGCCATTGACATCACGATGATCTACGTAGTACAATCCTTCGCACTGGAGACTAAATCTGATAATATGCGACAGTCGGTATCTCCCGCCCGTACGCGGAGTAGGAGAGAGCAATTCATCCGATCAGGTGGAATAATATGCGCTATATCTACCCCACCGACCCCGAGCCTCGTGGAATCCTGCTCGTCCTAGCTCCGAGGGGCCAAAAGGTACTGTGTAAAAACAAGGCTCCCACTAAAAACGGGGATGGATTTCCCGAGTTCTGGTGCGATCAACGAGGGCGGGAGCTTTGATTCGCAAGCTTTCCACGGAGAAGCAAAGAATAGTCTTGGCAGTTTCGACCTACAGGAAACGGACGGAATCCGAAAAATGGGAGATGCGCGACGCATCCTTCGAGTACTTGGTGCTCACTGCTCGGACATAGTCGCCCCGGTAAGTGCGAATTCAACGGCATTAGGGCTGAGATTGGCAAGTAACGACGACCACGGGCTCGGAGCGGAGCCTGTCCGTTGAATGTGCAGTGCACACTGTGTTAAGTCCGCGTCATGGCTTCTGGATAGTGTGTGTCGGGTCGGAGGAAGAGGGTGGGCCAGTGCGGATAGACTATGGATGATCCACAGTAATATGGACTAGACCGTGATAGTCAGATGCTCAGTCGGAGTGTTCAATCGCACCGGGAAGCGATGCGAGTCGCTTCGGAACTCGGTTGCCTGGTGATGGAAGGATGCAGAATATAAAGGAGCTTGAAACGAGGTGGTATACCAAGAGGAAGCAAGGCTGCCAATAGTATACCGAAAGTTGTCGAAATAAGGTGGGTCCGAGATGAGCAGAATATCAGCAAAAAGGTACCTAGACTAAACCGGACCACCGGATGGAGACCTTGTTCATGAAATTGCCACCGCCGAGAATGTCGTATCTACTCTAGCTACACCGAATAGCTTCATGATTGGGGTTGTTTTAGCTAGCAAGCCACGCAGCGCTTTGTACCTGGAAGCAGGTTCTCTACTATCTTTCCATGAGGGAAGAAGCAATATATAATTGCCTAAGTGGACTTAAAATCTCGCCTACCTGATTAGCCCCTATTGAGTACTGTGTATGTTTGAAAACATTCAAACAAACCAGATGTTCCTAACCGACCCGGGTGCTAAAAATTCTTTGAAAGCTAAAACTAACAATTTGGCGATGCTACCTCGAGGCGTCTCGTGTTCAAAGGAAGAAAAAAGAGGAAACCCACTTGCACCACCGTATTGCCTAATGGCTAGGCGCTAATAGCTGCTGACCATCTCGTTATGCAATAGAAGGGTCCACCAGCGATCCCGATCCTAGGCCAGGCCCTCACCATAGTCCGACCATGCAGTAATCCCTGCCAAGTGCCATTCATTAATTGACTTTGACGATTTTTTATCAATCTCTCGCCACCATGCACATCATCCAAAGAGGAAATGCTGCTTGTGTCATCATTTCCACCAATTGTGCGCGGCGAAGCCACCATATGGCATACGTACCACCTATCGGCAGAGATGACCAAGAACAAGATTTTGCTAACGCTTGGCATGATGAGAAGGGGATAGAAAGAACAGCAAACAAAAAAAAAAGAATGAGACAAAACCACCGGGTGTAT
This sequence comes from Aspergillus ochraceus, assembly GCA_004849945.1. Lineage (NCBI taxonomy): Eukaryota > Fungi > Ascomycota > Eurotiomycetes > Eurotiales > Aspergillaceae > Aspergillus > Aspergillus ochraceus. Next base: position 246,017 of record SSOS01000001.1, on the reverse strand, counting down.
CATCCGAGCGGGGAATGGTGTCACATTGATCACAGTTATGGATTATGGGAAAATAGCAACCTGTTTAGCGTTTTCTTTTCTTTCCATCTTCTAATGAGCCCCTCTCTAGTGAGGGGGGCTACCGTGCCAAGGATTCCGAATCGCAGTTTCTTCTCCATGTCCGTTACTCCGTTGGAGCCTTGGAGGTACTTTTTTCGTACTGAAGGATTTTTCTTACCCGAGAGCCGCGGGATCCACGCGTAGGGCTGGCTGCCATGACTGATGTCATGTTTTCACAGGATTCTAGGCATTGCGTAGAGACCAAAAACAGGTGCAGGGCCGACTGTTGGATCTGCGAGATCAGGTGTTGGGAATGGTTCTGACTGTAGAAAAGCAAATGTATGGGCAGACTGGTAGGTAGCTAAAGGTAACTAAAGGTGAGTTAATTGGGGTTTCCGGGGCGGTCTTTAGCGCCGACGGCCGAGTGCCAAGAGGGGCTCCTAGGCGAACGGTGGTCTCTCGGGCGCTAAGCAGATGGCAGCTCCGGCGTCCGACGCTACTGTCGATCCCCCTTCGGCTTCTTGGCTGGTTCGGTGTCACTCGAAGCCGGATTTTTGTTACTTCATTGCAGGGCATGTGAAGGAAATTTGGACAGTGTGGAACTCAGAATGCACAGAGTGGGAGAAATGAGGCTTTTTATACATTGGGAAGTGATTCATTCAAACATGTCTATCATCAAGTATAAATAAGGGGACACATCTTGCGCAATTTTTTAGAGGACAGTTTGTTTTCTTGTTTTCTTTCTCAATTTCGTCAACGGAACAATCACCGCTTTTCGATCTCCAGCAGTACCCGTAAGCATTCCTCATCTCCCGCATCCACCGCGTAATGCAGTGGCAGCCAACCCGCCGCATCTGTGAGCGTAGGATCAGCGCCCCGCTTGAACAACTCGCTCACGATCACACTATGCCCACTAGTGACTCCCGCGTGCAGGGCCGTCGCTCCTTCGCTATTGACGGCGTTCACGTCCGCTCCGTGTTCCAGAAGCAGACGCACCATAGACAGATTCCCTCGCGCAACGGCCATATGCAGCGGCGTCGTCCAGGGCATGTGTCCCGGCGTCGAGGCGCTCGGGACCTCGCCGAACTTCGTCCGGTGAATGGTATTGGGGCCGCCCGTCGCCGCCGGGATAGTCTGCGCGTTGACCATGGAGGGCATTGGTGGTAGGAGACCCCCGTAAGCTTGAGCTTCTAGAATAGTCGGCACCAGGTTTTGCATGTCGACGTCGCATAGCCGCACCGTGCTTTCTTCGGCACATACCTGGAACCCTGGCTCGCTGCAGGTCCCGTAGACAGGGTCGAATTGATGGGATAGGGCGAAGGGATCAAATGTGGATGGCATCTGCGTCCCGTTCGTAGTAGTCGTAGTAATCGTACCGTCCGTTGCCGACTGTTCCAGACAATTCAGGTAGTCTGTCGACGGGGAGTACGACATACGCCCAACGGACGAGGATGGAGAGCTGGAGGACCCGTAGGTGGAGGCCAACGCCCCGTCGCTACCGGGATAAGTGCCGTCTGGTAGCACCATGCTGTGGAGTGTGATTTCCTGGGGCGGCGCATCGGACTGGGGATCGGGAAGCCCAAGCTCCAGAGTACCGGGCGATTGGGAACTGCGCCGCGAGCCTCTCTTGGAATGTGTTTCGCGCGAGGTACGGCGAGATCGTTGACCCGAAGCCGCCGGACTGGTATTACTATCGAGTTCTAACTCTCTTAACCGTTTCCTAACATTGTCTCCTTGGAGGACCATTAGTTTGGGGCTGACGGAAGCAAGGGGAATGCAGCAACATACGGTGTCTTCGTTGCGCGATGCGGTTCCGCTCCCGGCGTCTCTCTAGAGCTAGGAGCTCCTCATGTCGCGCATCTGAAGTATCCATAGTGGGTTTCATGTTTGATATTGTACAGTAGAAGTGGAATCACAAAGGGAAGTCAATCGAAGTATAGGCTCCCAAAAAGAAAAAGCAAAAGAATGGTAGCTCGTTCCCATGCACCAATTCGTCATGCCGGGAGAAGCCCATGTCTTATGCGGAGGAGCGTCGATCCCTCAGCTCGTAAACCGATCGCTTTTCTCTACATGGCGCCTGCGGCCCCAGGGAAGGAATCAGGCGAGACAAACGGTCAGAAAATAGTAAGCTGGGCAATATCCATGGGTCTCTCGTATATGCTGGCGCGACAGAGGGTCGTGGCATCATCCTGTTCGGGGCTAGCGGTAATTTATTCTGCGTCTCGATCGTGAAATGCTTATTATTATAATTTTGCCTTTTTTCTTATTTTTTTTTTCTTCGTTTTAAAATTCTTTCGTGAAGAAGCTCTGCGAGTCTGGGCCAGTATAAGCACCTTATGTTGCTGATGATTTCTAAGATGGAGGCTTAGCAGGTGCTGGTCGGGAACTCCGTTGTGTTGTCACGTCGCAGTCCCGTGGTTTGGCAGACCCTAAAATGAATCAATCTTCAACCACTCCGTCAAAGGCTCGTTGAGGAAACAGATGGATTTGCAAAGCAATGCCTCTGTTTCCCGCCATTCCTCACACAGCCCCGCTTTGTTGACGAAGTCTATAGAATCAGCTTAGTCTAGTCCTTTGGTGATTGGTCATCGGGGTCGTCTGAACCTGCCTGTTTACAAATAGCACTCGGCCTCGTTCTAATCGTCATTCCCCTGCGGAATGATCCGGCGTGTCAGCCACCGGCCATTTCAAATGGTGTCCGCTGACGATGCCAAGTTGCTCCATTTCCCGCAGGAAGAGAGCGGCCAAGAGGCGCGGAATGGTCTTGGTGGCGCAAGGTAAGGCAAAGGAAGGAAATCCCGGCCGGCGACGAGGGGACCACCGTCAGCACGATGGTTTAGTTAGGGGCTTTTAAATATGACAGCACATGCCCAGTCGGACTCACTGGCTTTGGACTTGAAAATTTTCCTGGAAGCATCTCACATTCAAGTTGATTGTCTTGCGAGGGCAGAAGTGTCACAACTTCCTCGTGGCTTGCACAACCCAAAATACGAACCCGGGAAAGCCCTACTCCCCACAGGCTTTGAGAGATTATACGGCGAAACCGCTGTTTCTGCAAGAAGCCGAGGGAAACCGTCGGTCCACTTTCACGACGATATGGCCGCTTTCCAACTGCTCGAAGGGCGCGACAGTATTCTTGAATCACCCTCGCTGTCCCACAAAAATGAGACCCTTCGGCGGACTTGAGCAATTTAAACCCTGCCGCCGAAGGTGCCTTGCCTACAAGGTGACATCAGGTCGCTCTTTAGCTGCAGAGTAACCCCTCTCGCCTCCCTGCTCCCTTGTCGCCGGTCTTTGCTGAAGCGTCACCCTTCGTTCGCCTCTGAGACGTGGTGATATGTTCCGACAGCACAATCCAGCTCGGGCCGTCCGTTCATGACGACATTGGGTGCTTGAATCTGCATCTAATCACACATTCATCTCGCGATCGGCCATCATCTGACTCCCGCCTCGCTATCATAATTCGCGCATCGTCACTCTGCATCCAATGTTCCTTTGCTGCCTACGCGCTCACCCCCACTTCGCAGTGCCCGGCGTTACATTTCAACCAGGGAAGCCGGTCAAAACAAGCATCCCTGTGGCTGCTCGGCGGTCCTCGGCACGGTCGTCCCTACCGAGTGCTTCGTGTCGCCAGGATGGTTCGGTGCGCTCGTATACGTTCAACCCCGCTCTGGAGGCATTGAAAAGGGGCAGTCGAGACGGCCATTTTGGTGCTCTGTAGCTGCCTTCAAACACTATCGAATTCCGCAAACAGAGTGATCGTATTCGCTGAAACTTGGCAAACCTTCGCGATTCCGCTTCTCTATTCCGGTTGAATTCCACGTTCAAAATGCGTCTCTCTCAAGCCGTCAAAACCACCCTCAACTATTATCCTACCTGTTCTCTCGCTGAACGGCAAATCGTCCTAGGCACTGTCGGGGCCTACCGTCGACCGATCGACTCGCGTCCAACCACCGTCCAGGACGTGCGCGGCCATGAAAATAACTTCAGCCTTGATGTGCATGGATTCCAATTTCTGAATCGTCCCAGTCCTCACGTTTCCTCCTTCACTGAGTCCGTGGTCAAGAAATTCATGTACCCCGAAGCGGTGGATATACTGAAAAAAGCGTATGCCCTTCTCTCCCCTCGTTTCCTGGATTATGCATATCCGACTGACCCTCCCCAAGAACCGGCGCCACCAAAGCCCACGTCTTCTCGCACATCACGCGGAAAGCGCCCTATGAGAAAGTCGAAGCCCTAGCGGCGTCAAAGGAGTCCGATACCAAGCCCACTAGCTTGATGGTTCCGGCACGACTCATCCACGTCGACCAATCCGAGACTGGCGCCTTGGACGTGTTGAAGGATAACATGCCGCCCGAAGAAGCTGCTCGTCTGTCCAAGTCTCGCTGGGGCATCGTGAACATCTGGCGCCCGTTGAAGCCCGTCCCGCGCGACCCGCTGGCCGTGGCGGATGCGCGTTCCGTGCGAGACGAAGACCTCATTGAGATCTACGGTCGGATGCCTGGGAAGGGCGAGAAGGATTATGAGGCCGCGACTAAGGGCGCTGGGTTTGGTGTGCTGTATGGAAAGTATGGAGATGGTCAGAAGTGGTACTATTTGTCGGGCATGAAGCCGGAAGAGGTCATGTTGATTAAGTGTTATGATTCCAGGGCTGATGGGAGTGTGGCCCGCAGGGCGCCGCATACGGCCTTCGTGGATCCTCGGACGAAGGAGATTAAGGAGCCCAGGGAGAGTGTGGAGCTGAGATGCTTGGTGTTCTTTGAGGATCAAACCTAGTTTTTCTTTTGGCTAGCTGGACTTTGTGAGGTGTGAGCTTTGTTGGTCGTCTAACGATCTGTGCTAAGTAGTGTCTATGATTGCCTTTCTTATCACTTCCTTCTCACTCAATTTTCATTTCCGTCATAACAAGTTCTTTTTGATTAATCTTAAGTCTCCTTTGATCTTTTTTCTTCTTTTTTAAGGAGAGTGTCTGCCTCTAGTGCTTTCCTGTACCTTTATCTACAAAGTAAGGAAGATGCGATGAACGAGTCGTAACGGAGAATAGCCGAAAATAGCTATTAAGATGCCTCGTACGTTTAGAGAGTGTAAAAGTAAAGCCTCAATTTAATGTGGGAACTGATCAATTTAATCTCGCCGTTTCAGGTGCAACGAAAGCTATAGAAATTTGTTCTCAAGGACAACTCAGACAGTAACAACTTTTATTCCATTTATATCAAGAAGAGCAATGACAAAAGCAGATCTACAAGTATGCAAACAAATTTCCAGTCTAACCAATATCAACCTCAGCCTTACCCTCTAGCAGGCACCAGTCCCCTCTCTACCCAATCGGCCACATGTCTCTCCAAATCCTCCATCACAAACCCGGTCCGCCGCTTCGGCATATCCGCCAACGCCCGCTTCGTGTTCGTGATGTCATACTGCGCCATGTCCTCGTACAGCTCCCACCGCGTGCGGGTTTTTCGCACGGGTTCCTGCAGAACAGGCAACATCGGGAGAAGTGGGTTCGCCAGGAGATCTTTATCGGAGGAGAGAGCCTCGAGCCAATCCTTGTAAGGGAGCGCTTTCAAGGGGTAGCCGCATTCCTCGAGCATTTCCCAGCAGGTTTCCACGTCTTTGTCTTCCTCCGGGCTCTGCGGCACGATGTGGAACACACGGTTGTAGTTCGCTGTGTTAGAGGTGATGTGGACGAGCGCGTGCGTGACAAAATCCACGGGGATCATGACTTTGCTTTGGTTGGGGAGGATAGGTCGGACGCCAAGTTTAATGGAGCCGATAAAGACGCGGCCCATGAAGTCGTCGATGTTGGCTTTTCCGCGCTCCGAGTCGCCCATGATGAATCCTGAGCGGAAGACGGTCGCAGGGAGACCCTTCGCGATCATGCTGTGCACCATTTGTTCTGAGACCCATTTGCTTTGCGTGTACCCAATGTCGTAGGGAAGCCAGGCTTGGAATTCGCCGAGTTCTGTGTCCTCCATGATTCGCTCTTCGCCGGTGAAGTGCGCCACGGGTCCCGTGACCGCTGCCGTGGACATGTAATGCAGGGCCTTGGACCGGCCCGTGGTGGCAAGCTTGATGCAGTTCAGCGTGCCGATGACGTTGGTGTCGCGGTGCTTCTCGTAAGGCTGGATGTAGTTGATGTGAGCGCCGGCGTGGAAGACGACGCTGCTCCAGAGACCGAGTTCTTGGAATTCAGCCTCTGGAAGACCGAAGAGGTCCTTGCCCAGGTCGCCAGCAACAGCCGAGATCTTGTCGAGGTTCTCCTCCTGGTCGAGGCCATATTTTTTCAGCGCTGCGATAAGGCGGCCACGCGCCCAGTAGGTGTCGGCGGCGCGGACGAGACAGCGGACGACCTTGACGTCGGGCTGGTCGATCAGGTGGCGCAAGAAGTAGGTTCCGAGGTAGCCGGTCGCACCGGTCAGGAAGACTCGTCCTTCCGAGGAGTCTCGCCAGTTGGGGGCCTCGCCGGCAGGCACTGCGATATCTTTGGCAAGCTGGGAGTCGGCGATGAACATGCCCAGACGCGAGTGGTCGATCTTGTTGTTGGTCTTGCCGGCGTCAATAACTCCCGCTAGCGTCTCCAGGGTGGGGAAATCGTAGATCTGTTGCATCGTCAGGGAAAGGCCATATCGGCGACGGATGTGGACCAGCAAAGCAGCAGCCTGTAGAGAGCTGCCGCCCAAATGGAAGAAGTTGCTGTTGGGCGTGATGTTGCTGATGCCCAGGACGGAGGTCCACAGAGCACGTAGCCATGTCGAACTGTCAACATTGCCGTTGGAGTCGACCGACTCGAGAGCCTTCTGCTCGGCTCGTTCAGTCTCCTGGATGTGCTTGGCCACAACTGCAGCCCGGTCAATCTTGCCGTGCACGGTGAAAGGGAATCGCTCGACAACTTCCAAACGGGGGACCATGTAGGAGGGAAGGATCTTGCGCAAGTACCAGTCCAGCTGGGCGAGGGAGAAGCTAGCGTTCTCTTTCGGCTGCACAAACGCCGTGATGTACATCTCCTTTCCGGGCCGGCGGATGGGCAAAGCCACGGTGGCATGAACCATGTCGCTCTTGAGCAGAGCACCCTCAATCTCACCGGGTTCGATGCGGTATCCGAGGATCTTGATCATGTTGTCGGCACGGGCCATGAACTCTAGGGCGCCAGACTCCAGCTTCCGCGCCAGATCGCCGGTCTTGTAGACCTTGACGGACGAACCATCTTTCGACAGGTGAGACAGATCCAGGAAGGCCTTTGCGTGTGCGTCGGGACGACCCAAGTATCCTCGGGCGACACCGGACCCGCCGATGTACATTTCTCCGGACTCGCCATCGGCAACGGGCTGTAGGTTCTCGTCGAGAAGGTAGATGGTGGTTTCATCAAGGGGTCGACCGATAGGCGTCAATCCTTGGCGAACCTCCTCCAACGTCACCAGGTGGTAGGTAGCAATGCTGCTGCCCTCTGTGGGTCCGTAGGCGTGCACGAGATGCTTCGGGGCGCCGTTGTCGAGCACGGCTTGCATAACAGTGGAATTGGCAGCTTCGCCGCCGGTGAGGACATAGTCAAGGTCCTTAAAGGCGTCGGGAATGACCGAAACAACATGGTTCAGCAATGCCGTGGTGAGTAGGATAGTGTTGATCTGATACTTGTTGAAGCTCTCATACAGAGCGACAGGGTCGACGACCACGCTCTTCGGCAGAGTAACGATGGCACCGCCGCGCGCCAGGGTGGTCCAGATCTCGAACAGGGCGGCGTCGAAGCTCGGCGCCGAAATCTGCGCTACCCGGTCCGAGCTGGTAAATCGGACCACTTGCGTGTTGAAGGCCATACGGGTGATTCCTTGGGACAGGATCTCCACGGGCTTCGGCAGGCCGGTGGTTCCCGAGGTGTGCAGAATATGGGTCCGGTGGCTCTTGCCGGTGGGCTCAGGAATCGGATCGTCGTGGAACCCATTCTGATGCAGATCGGCCAGCTCGGTCGCCGGAAATATGGCGTGGAATTCGTTAAATCTTGTCTGCTCGCCCTTGACGGTCATGACCAAGCGCGCATTTAAAGCGTTCAACAAATCGCGGATTCGCTGGTCAGGGAGCGACAGATCTAGAGGCACGCAGGTGGCTCCGGCGCGGAGGACTGCAATCTGAGAGGCAACATTGGCAATTCCGGAGGGCAGTAAGATGCCAATGGGCTCTTCCGGGCGCAGGCTCTCCCTTGTGAGGACAGGGACAAGCTTGTTCACGCGCTCGTTTAGTTCGTGATAGGTGATGGATTGGTCCCCTTCTACTACGGCAGTGGCATCAGGAGAGTTGTGAACATGGTACCGGAAGCAGGCCTCAAGGCCGAGGGAAGACAGTTTGGCAAATCCAGACATGGTGAGAAAGAGATGATTGTGAGTTCTAAAGAGAGGAGATGAGGAGTGTCGATGGTGTTGAGCTAGACCATGTTACTGACATTCCAAGTCCCTCCCAGTCTATATATACCCATAGTCTACCTCAGGTCGCCTCTATTTTGCCTCATAATCTGAGTCTTCTCTGCTGGTCTCATCACGATCCTTCGTCTGACTTGCCTGTGGGTCGCGGATTACCTTCTAGCGGCTAGAAGGCCTTGGTATAGCGCCACCAGTAGCTCGCTCGCAATTCGTCATGTCACGGCTTTTAGGTGTCGACCATTCATGCAGAATCAACCGGGAGGGTATGTCGCATTCCCACGTGTCATGTCATGTCATGTCATGTCAGCATTGTGAACGTTCGGTGCCTGGTGTTCCATATTGGACGGGCTCTTGGACGGTTCGCATCGGGGACCCGTTTTATGTCAAGCAGGATTGCAAATCCGACGGATCTGACAAGTTCTGGATCCTTCGGCCTCGTATTCAGGGCGATCGCGACGTCCGTGGCGTGCAAAAGCCTCGATATAAAGGCTTGATCACGACAAGCCGGTAATCTCGTCATCTCTTGACTTTTGGACTGTTTTTTGATTTTATTCTTTCTTACGCGTATCATGGCGATACTGTCGGGGTTTGCCGTGTTGGCTGAGCATGGAGTCGCACATCCTACGCTGGCTTACTCGATTCTGGGGGTTATAGGTGCTATCACCTGCCTGATTCTGGCGACGCTCGTGTGGCCCACGGCTCTCTCACCTGTATCGAGGGTGGTTTCTTGGTTCCTTAATGTATGTTCCTGTTCCCTCCATTGGGGTCGGTAATACTGACTGTCGGCAAGGCGTATTTGCAATTCAGATATCCCATTAAACACGCAGAAACCGGCCGTCCTATCCCCGGACCGGCGTACGTCTGGCCCGACGGACAGGGAGACGCGGGCAAATACATCTTTGGCAGAGACAACAGCGCGCAATGGCAGTCGCAATATGGCAACGTCTACCGATTGTGGGCCGGGATGACTCCTGAAGTGTTCGTCGCCCTTTCTATGCCTCTGTAAAGGCACATATTGACATAATGTAGTGTCCTCACTCGCCCCGAGCAATTGCACGTCGTCTTCAAAGACTCCGACAAGCACACCAAGGCCACGAACAGCAACTCAGGATACTTCATGAGCCGTATCCTAGGCAAATGTCTCGGTCTCATGGCCGGTCAACGCTGGAAACTCCTACGAGGCATCGCTGCTCCTCCCTTCACACACCCCGCCGCCATAAAGTCGATCAGTCGGATTCAGCGCCATGTCCGCGAGCATTTCCATGAGCTCGAAACCCAAGGTGACCTGCGTCACGGTCGCATCCACCCGGTCCAGGACCTCAAAATGCTGCCCTTTTTCATCGTCGGCGAAGCCAACTACGGTTCTCTCACACCCGAGATGAAAGCCGAGCTGACGAATCTCGCTCCGGCGCGCGAAAACCTGATGAAGTTCGTCGTCTTCGGAGGCCTCGCTCGCTTTGGTATCTCGCGCTTCTTCCCAACGGAAGCGAATCGCCAACTCAATAGTTTCCGGTCTCAATGGAAGACCTTCAATCATAGAGCTTACGAGAGGGCCCGCGAAAAGCATCCTTCCGCGCTAGTCGTGCAGATGTACGACGCCGTCGCCAAAGGCTCGCTCACTGAGGAAGAAGTCCAACAGACCATGGACGAGACCCTCTACGCCAACCTCGATGTAACGACGGGCGGATTATCGTGGAATCTCGTATTCCTTGCCTCAAACCCGACCTGCCAGGCCCGCTTATACGAGGAAATTTCCATGATCTCCACCCAAGAGGAAGAAGAGGCCTACATCTCCCGCTCCGGCACGTACCTGGCCGCCTGCATCCTCGAGTCCTCCCGTCTCCGACCCGTCACGCCCTTCTCGATCCCGCAGTCTGCGCCCACGGGGCGTCTCGTCGACGGATACAAGGTTCCTGGAGGCACAAATTACGTGGTGGACAGCTGGGGACTGAATCTGCGGAATGAGTTCTGGGCGCCCGACAGTAGCGCGTACCGACCAGAGCGGTTCGTGGGACGGTCGCCGACGGAGCTGCGGTATCATTTCTGGCGGTTTGGATTTGGGCCTCGACAGTGCATTGGCAAGTACACGGCGGATGTGGTCATTCGCACGATCTTGCTGCATGTGGTGCGCACTTACGAGCTGAAGTTGCTAGAGGAGGGCAATTGGGCGCAGGATCCCGAGTGCTGGATTACGCATCCGGACCTGCAGGTGAGATGTGTGAAGAGAAAGTAAATTAGACCATTGTATGATTCGGGTTAGAAGAGGGAGCGAGAGAGAACAACAGGAAAAGTTACGCAGTAATCCATGACGAGATGATTTGTTTGCTTTGACTTGTGCAGTAGCTCGTTGACTATGTGTCAGAGGCGTCAGTTGGAGGCAACGTAGCGGGATGTTCCTTGACGAGGGTGCATTTCTCACTAGTGACTAGTTGATTGTCATGGTCTAAATTCGAGTAACGGATATCGTAATAGAATAGTCATAGAAATCGTAAGACTCATAAGAAACTAATTAAAAGGAATCCGCAAGGAATCCAGTGAAGATGACCGCCGAAGCCCTAATGCACGTCGGTCCCTTGGCACCGCCGAGCTCCCGAGCCCCCGTGCGATGACTTTTAATGACTTTACTGGCTTTAATGACACGCAACCCTCTTCCTCTCCATCTTCCGACCCCGACAAATCACCTGCGCTTGTCCTGAATGATTCGTTTCCACAATAAGTTTTAACATTTAATTAATAAAAATGGAGCGCTCGTGTATGCAGTGTCATCAACGGAAGGTCCGCTGCAGCAAGACCCTCCCCTGCTCGGCCTGCACCCGCCTCGGTGTTCCGTGTCGCTATCCCAGCGCCGACCTTCATCGGCCCCGACGAGTGCAAAAAATCACCATCACCGACCGCGTCGCCCAGCTGGAACGCAGTCTGGCCGTGCTAGCGAGCAGTCCGATGCCCCAGCCTCAGACCTCGGCCCCTGAAGACCCCAAACGTGATCCCTCGGCCGCCTATCTGCCCGATCCTCCGCCGTCGCCCAGTCGACGCCAAGAACTGCTGGTCCAGGACGGCGGCTCCACGCGCTACATCAACGAGACCTTCTTGTCGCGCATATTGGAGAAGGATAGTGGTCTGCATAAGGCGATCGGGACTCCGCGCGACTCGGCAGAGCCTGCGGTCGGTTTCAGACCCGAGGGATTGTTGCTGTCGCGGTCGCGACGACCGTCCACGGAGGAGGAACAGTTGGATCTGTCAAGATGGCAAGCGGCGCAGTTGTGGCAGATTTATCGCACGAATGTCGATCCTGTCGTCAAGATCCTGCATCTACCGACCGTTGAACCCCTGGTGTATTCCACTATGAATGACGGGGGCTCCGAAGATCTCAAAGCCCTGCTGTACGCCATCTACTTCGCAGCGGTGACGAGTCTGTCAGGGACGGATGCGGCGAATTTGCTAGGCAGGGACAAACGGTCGGCCTTGCTGGACTTTCAGTCGCGGATTGAAACTGCGTTGGCCGATTCCGCCTGTTTTGATCTGCCGAGCATCTTATCTCTGCAGGCGCTAGCCATCTACATTGTAATTCATTCCTGTCTGCTTACTGTTGGAGCGCCTACTAATGAGACCAGACGTGCCTTCGAGCCCACAGTACGAGCCGATCTGGTTGGATCATCAACGGAGTTCTGATTCGCTCGGCCCTCTCCATTGGCATCCACCGTGATGGCACGCACTTCAACTTGTCCCCGCTAGAAGCCGAGATGCGTCGTCGGTTGTGGTGGCAGATCATTATGCTGGACCACCGCGCCGCCGAAGACCACGGTCTGGCCGTGCACGGCTTCGGCAGTCGAGCCGACACCCACATCCCCTTGCACATCGATGACAGCGACATCTCGGTCGAAACGCGCATGCTGCCCAGCCCACGCACGAGATGGACCGAGATGAGCGTATTTCTACTGACCGCGGAGATCGGCATCGCCTTCCAGCAGCTCTTCCATAATACGGCGAGCCAACCGGTAGAGCCGGCGCAGCGACTACAGACGGTGCATGAACTGACATCGTACCTGGAAAACGCCTACCTGCGGCATTGTAATATCAATATTCCGATTCAGAAGGCCGGGTGGCTGACTACGCGCTCTTTACTGGCGAAATTCGAGTTCTTCGTGCACCAGGAGGGTCTTAATAACGATCGGCCGCAGGAGTCGGTATCCTCAACGGCCGAGCAGACCCTCACTTCGGCTTGCAATTGTCTCGAGCTGAGCGTCGAGCTGCAAACCGATGATCTGCTACGGGGATTCCGCTGGCTCTTCGTCAGTTACAATCAGTTCCATTGCCTCACGTACATACTATGGCACCTGTGTGCGCAGCCAACGGGGCCGAATGTTGTGCGCGCATGGAATATCGTCGACGTCGTCTTCGACCTGACAGAGAATGACGCCAGTCGTCCGGATCCGGGACCCCTGTGGAAGGTTCTTAGACATTTACGAGAGAAGGCTAGGCAGAGACGTCAGGATGAGAACGCACCACCCCCAGTCACGGAGAGCTTACCGGAGGGCCAACTCCCTGTAGAGAAGCGCGTCGAGGAGCGACCAATGGAGCAGATTGAGCCACCCCCGGAGGGCTTGGAGGACGTCTTGGCTCCGAACCTGGATCCGAACTCTTTGTCTGAATGGATGGATTTCTCCGAGAATCTAGGAATCTTCCGGTTTGATCTGTAGACTTCTGTACTGTGATATCACTTTGACTGTCTTTGTGGCGAACATGGAGCGTGGGTGGGCAGCGATGACGATTTTCAAGTAATGCGAATAATGAATTCGGTTACCTAGTGTTAGTTTGTTCCGTTCAGAATGTACATCATTACTCTCATGATCTCCAAATCCCTTGCCCGACAAAGAAACCCAAAGAATGTGCACACGTAGCCCACAGCGAAAAGAAAGAACGACCGGAGCCAGCCCTACAGCCCCTGGCAATGACCCAACTCGGCGGTCATGACCTGTTCGCTCCCGAGCCGAGCGGAGCCCAACTCCCCTGAGCCCGAGCCGACGCCGCAAAACAAATAGAAATATCAGATTTTAGTGCTGTCATTGACGCCTCCCTTATATCAATCAGCTCCTTTCTGTCACTCCTGAGAAGGTACGTACAGACAGACTAGACCAGATCAGATACGCCGCGAACGCTCCTGATATCACTCATATCATCAACCGTCAAGATGTCGTCCAGTCCTCGCACCTCCAAGGAGAACCACGATCTCCAGCCGTGGGATAACAATGAAAGTCGCTCGTCTGTGACGGTGTCGGGTTCGCCAAATGGGCAACCTGTTGCTGAGGAAAAGGACATATCTCTTCCCCCCGATGGAGGACTTGAGGCTTGGTTGGTTGTTGTCGGCGCGTGGTGCACCTCGTTTTGTAGCTTTGGCTGGGTTAACAGTAGGTTCTCAATTTTTTCCAAGCCGTGAGAGATCCGACATACTCATGCTTATAGGTATTGGTATCTTCCAAAGTTACTACGAGTCGAACATGTTGAAGAGCTATTCGTCCAGCACCATTTCTTGGATTCCTTCGTTGCAGGTGTTCTTCATGTTTGCGATGGTATGTCTGCTGCCAATTCTTTCCTAATCAAGGCAGCAAACCTGACAGATACAGGGTCCTATTGTCGGAAAATTATACGATGCCTTCGGTGCAAGATACCTGATTATAGCAGGCACCTTCTTCCACGTCTTCGGTCTCATGATGGCCTCTATTTCGACTGAGTACTACCAAATCCTACTCTCGCAGGGTGTGTGCAGTGCCATTGGCGCGTCCGCTATATTCCAACCTGGTAAGAACAACTCCCGGTGCCTTTTGCGATAATTCGCAACTAATTGTTCCCGTTGAAAGCCCTCAACTCCGTTAGCGTTTGGTTCAACAAGAAGCGTGGTATCGCTTTCGCCACACTTTCTACTGGCTCCAGCGTCGGCGGTGTTATCTTTCCCATCATGCTTGAGCGTCTAGTCCAACAAGTCGGGTTCCCCTGGAGTATGCGCATCTCTGCATTTATGATCCTCTTTTTGCTCGCCATCGCCATTGTCACTGTCAAGGCGCGCACGACTGGCCCCAAGTCCGCCAACTCCGGGAAGACCACCCTTCTCCACCCCTTCAAGGAGCCAGCCTTTGTCCTCACCCTATTCGGTTACATGCTTCTCACTTACGGCGTCTTCATTCCCATCAACTACGTCATCGTCGAGGCCGAGCTGAACGGCATGTCCGCCAACCTAGCCGCATACCTCCTCCCCATGCTCAACGCAGCCAGTCTCTTCGGTCGTCTCGGCGCGGGCTTCGTGTCGGACAAGCTCGGTCGGTACAACATCTTCATCGCCATGTGTCTGGTCGCGGGTGTGTTGGTCCTGGCGCTCTGGATCCCCGCCGCCAGTAATGCGCCCACGATCGTCTTCGCCATCATCTTCGGTTTCGCTTCCGGTGCGTATGTCAGTCTCTCGCCGGCGCTTGTCGCGCAGATCTCTCCCCTCACGGAGATCGGATATCGCACTGGTCTGCTGTTCTTGTTCGCGTCGGTCGGTGGCTTGACTACCAGCCCGATTGCGGGTGCAATTTTGGCGAATGCCGGCGGCAAGGACTTTACGAACGTGAAGGTTTTCTCGGGCGTGTTTTTGCTAGGAGGGACGGTGTTTGTGATTGCAGCCAGGATTATGAAGACGGGTTTGAAACTGGGCGCGAAGTTCTAGCATCGAGGCTTTTTTTTCGCTTTGCCTTTTTTTTTTTTTTCTTTTTCTTCATTCCATATTTGACTGTCTTCTTCTATACTTGCTATAGGGGCACATACGGGTTTTTGGTTGTAGATAATGCGCGCTGCACGAGTGCGAAGGTGCAGTTGTAATAGTTTATAGATCTTTCTTAGATTTGTATTGCTGATTGTTACCGTTATGATGGGCTCATTGGCTTGGACTTGATATCGCTTCTCTTATTCAAATACAACTTCTTTTAATTCATTGCTTTGTTCTCTGAGAGACGACATGCTTCGCCTTCTGCACCTTAAAAATCATCAATGCAATCTATAACACTTTTTATTTCTAATGCTACTATGCCCTCTCTGATACTGATGTCCAGCCAGAAGTCTCATAGGAATCTCGGATACACTCGAGGTCATTGCCTTACTACCTTATCTTTCTCAAATATCTTCTCAGCTATATAAGGTACGAACTGATATCCACACTTCTACCATTACGCAACTTAACGATATTCTGTTATGTGCATCTACGCTCGACCTCTAACAAAAAATCTTATTTATAGCCTTTCTTCCTTATTTATTTACATAATATCTGTATATCCCAACGATACCCCGTTCCACATCAGCCATGGAGGATTTATTTCCCCCTATAACAGAAAATATCATATATATTAATCTAAAAAAACATATTATCTATAGAATAACTATCGCTTGATCCGGATTCTTATAAACAAGCTCATCCTTTTTCAGCTTCAATTAACCATCCCTCATAAGCATATGGATGCTTTTGCTCAAAGCCTGTGCGCGATTGGGAGGATCTGTTGAGTTAATTTCTGAGACTGATAAATTTTATATGAAGCTTTTCCTTACATGTTTGCGAGCCGGCGGCCAGTCCTCGCAAGCCCCATCCCATGCTCCAGGGTGACACGATCGGACTCCCTAAGTTCGTGCTTTATCCCCACGTTGGTTCTCTTCGCACTGTTGACTTTCTCTGTTATTTCGACTCGGTTCTCCGTGGCTTTGTAGGCATCATAATCGGCCTGTACATGAGGTGTGTAAGGTTGTGGACGTTTTTCGAAAGCATCGCTGACTTGGGGTTTTCTTCTGGATTCGTGAATGGAATGGGCGCGTCCGTAAGTTTCAGGTCGAGTAGCCACAGAACGCATTGGGCTTCTTGCATCCCAAACGTCCGTCGAACCCCGAGTATTCCACGCTTCTTCCTGGGCTGGGGCTTTCTCGAAATGCGGACCATGGTATGACTTTGGTGGATCTCGGGTATAGGTACGGCCTGGTGCTCGGGAGTCATACTTGGGTTCGGATGACGAATAGTACTCTCCCGGGCCGTAGGATCGCCCTGGTATACGATCGTTCGCCAGAGACAAATTGGCGAAGTTGCTGAATACATAGGACTCGTCCTCAGTCCCACGAGCTGGGTCCCTGCCCTTGACATTGATTCGATGCGTGGGCATTGTCAAGGCAAGAGAGAGACTTGGTAGCAATTGTATAGGAACGAATTTGGATTTTGTAGTCAGGCAAATTGAGGATTTACACAATTTCGAGTTGATGAATGGAGGCAAATGAAGACCACAGGGAATTATATATACCTCATGAGGTGCCGCATGAGGTGCCGCCGAGCTTGGTTCTTTCTTGGCCGTAGCAGCCATGAAACGACCAGTTCATGCAGCTGTGTGCGAGGCGCCCTATTGTCGTCCAGGAAGATACTACCTCGACGCATCTTGAGCGCGAATATTGAATCAGGTCCGTAGGGGTCCCATACTGGTCTTTTTGGCTCATGTGATACGGTACTGCAGACCATCTACTGCGGCGCTTACATAGAACAAGAAGAGCGGCTCGTTGGTCTAGAACCAGGCAACGAAGAGGACTGTTAAACAGCTATATGCAATCAGGACGATCCGATGAGGAGGAAGGGGCTCCCGGCACTTAGGATAGCGTGGTAAACGTACGATAGTCCTGTGACAGCCACTACTTTACCTAGTGATGTTCATTTCGGGTTGATCTTTGATTTGTCGACTATTTTGGGACTCTAGTAAATGCGTGTTTTGAAACAAGGCTCACTTCGATTGGTTCATAAGACAGCTCCATCAGGTTCATTGTATTTTAATTGATCCTCCTTGTTCAGCTTTGTTCTTCCAACGACCGTGCCTCATCTCCTTGCTCTCCCCTGGGTGAGGACTTATGAGGCCCTAGGTCCAATTATGATATTTGACCCGTTACTCTATTGCATTTATAGTTACTATTTTTTCTACCTGCATCTTTGGATAGGCACAGACAGTGGGGAAAGAGAGCCATGTGCAGATTCCCAGAAACGGAGCGTTTCTGATGGAGCAACGTGGTCCAATGATACTATACCCACAGTTCAGCTGTGAGTCACTGCAGCCGTTAGTGTGATGAAGGGAGGTTCTCAGCAGTCTTCTGGCCAGTGAATCCTGGTTCCTGTGCTATTTTATTGTTGCTAACGTCCATGGGCATAGCTCTCACCATTCAGCCCTTTATCTGGATAGGGCGCCTGTCTTAAATTGTGGATGTGTGCTGTGGACATGACGAAGCTTGACCTTCTGTACCGTGTTCAAGAAACAGAAAAATAGATGGAAAAGAGAGAAATAAAGTCTTGATATAAGAATACTCAGCGAATGGGAACGGCTTCCCCTGAACAATCCCCTCCCAGCAATGGAGCTTTCCATTCGTTCAATCTTTTCTCATCCCAAATAGCATAACACCATTCCCAATCGTCCTCAGTGCGATCGGGGTTCAAGAAATCTTCAAGAATATCTTACCTGCTGTGGGGCATCAACCATGCTTTCTTCCACCCCACAGTAGGCTGTTCAAGAGGTGATAAAGTAGACCAGAACTGTTCGAAATCCGGAGCCTCGTGCCGATCGGCTGGATCGATGCATGGGAAAAATATGTCTTGCGAGAGCCCGATCTCGAGCCCGATAAATGGCCCCGACCAATAGGCCCTGGTATTCATACAAACGGTATTTCGTCGGGATAGGGGATCCATATGTAGAACGCGATATAAAAATTCAGGCCCAAGGCCGCCCAATCCCTTGTGGTACTGGTGGAAGTTATCAAGGTCCAATTCGACCTCAATTTCACAACCTTGAGGTAGCCTCTGTTCTTTGGGAAGAATTTCCCAGAAGTACTTGCATGGCGTATTCTTGCTAAGTTTTCGTAAATTGTCTGCTATCTCCTCGGTGATAGCATTAAACTTGGTCATAAAATATCGTAGCACGCAACCCATTTCTTCGTGTTCCCAAAGGGCCACTGGGCCATAAAACAACCGGTATGCCTGTTCGTCAGCGGCCCAAGGCTCACCTTGGTCCCGTAATCGCCATTCTATCTTGTCTCTCTCATCAGGTGTGTTCCAACTATCAACAAGGTAGGCTGGGTCGCCAAAAATGTTTTTCAGAATTTGTAATCGACATGTTGCCCTCAGGAAGCGGCGCTTTTCAGAAAGCGACAATTGCAGAGGTAGGTATTCGCTTTCCCATTGCGCAGGCTGAATCTACGGAGGCCTCGGCGCGTTATTTGAAAAGTCCTCGAGGAAGAAGCGTAGAATTTTATGGAAATGAAGTAGTCTAATAACCTCCTCTAGGCTATTGTGCTGGTCTGCTCGACTCAGCAATGGTTGACTAAGCTCTCGAATCTCATCTCTGCGGCGCCAGGTGTCCAGCAAGGAAATCACATTCTCCCTCTGATCGCCAAAATGCATGCCTTTCGACCGTATAGCAGTAAGAGCCTCTGCGAAATCGAGGAATCCATGATATTGATGCCCCACAACTTTGTCGAGCAGTGCATGGCGCACTGTAAGATAGGTCCGGTGGTATTCCGGAGAGGCGAACACAAGGGATTTGAGCGTATCGCCATCCGACACTTGAAACAGGATGAGAATTTTGAGCTCGGTGGGAAGACCATCAAGTGTTGATTCAGCCTAGACAAAATCATTAACTCAATGCCAGTTTGAATGGGCGATCTTGACTCACCATGTTTGATGAAGCTGCCGGCGCAGAACTGCTGGAGGGGAAGAATGATGAGGGGTTGTCGGTGTGTAGAAATGTTAATCCTGCCGAGACTGAAGCACCCTTAAGGGGTTAAACAGTTTAAGCATGAAACAAAAAGGACAGCTAACTAGATGAAGGGGCAATCCATGTGATGGAAAGCCGCGCGGCTGCAAATCGGACGCTACCATCCAATTGTTCGGCGGCAACTGACCACGCCATGAATAGGTACTATTTTTGGCCAATCCACGCTACAGTGTCCGCACTCGGTTACTCTATATTTGATCTATTCTGATCTCCAAGCGCCTATTACGTTTCACCATTGTTCTACGTTGCCAACAGATGAGAACGGAGAAGAGCAGGTATCATTTTGGGTCTGCATGGTGTGCTTGTACCCATGGACGTCATTCTGCCAATTATGACTATTATATTCTGCTGGATGAGATGACGTCTAGCGATGATGTTTAGGATCTGGGTTTGCTATGGAGGTTGGTGTTTCAGAATATAGAGGAAACGGGAAATGGGTACACGGAAGATATAGAATTGGGAACAACAATTAAAAGACTGATTGTAATCGAGACAATTGTTGACATGCTAGTGAGAAAGCAATTTGGAAAACACATTGGATAAAAAACAGGAGAAATAACAGCTGGAAATCATTTCAAGGTACATGGAATCGAATTCGGTTGTCAAGCCACGGTAGAATCATCCAGAACCGTCTCCTCACCAGTTTGAGCCTGAGCTTTGCGCATGCTGGCAGGCGACGGAATTTCCATCGTCATCGCCCTAGTTGACGAAAACACTAAAGGTATAAAGAGAGAAGTCGGCCATGACATGGGACAATTCGAGCTACACAATACGTAAGTAACCACTTTTGAGCTGCTTCCGTGGTATGGTGGGATAGCAGACGTGTATAAGTCAGAAGTCAATCCTTCAAATTCTTCAATTGCAGGATTCGCATGGCACCTGTTGTGGTTGCTTGTGATGGGCAGCGTCACACCCTCCATATATTCAACCCAGGCCACCCCTCTCCCTTTCTGTTTCCTCCCAACCTCTCAACTAGCAACTCTTCTTTTCCCACACCATCATCCCCAATTGCTCGATCGCTTGCATCATCATCTCTCATTATTGTCAGTGTTCGGATAACCTGGCCTGTCATTGGTAGGAAATAGGTTCCAATTTTACTCGTCAGCCTTGGCTCACTTCTCATAAAGCTCCCCGATGACCCTGGCAATGATCGCCGACATCCCTTCGATCCGATTTACCGGTTACAACGCCTGAAAGGCCAAGGGTTCAGAACAACGTGGGACGTGGGCTACGATTCGAATACTACCCCGACATTTCGACTTAAATCGTCAGGATCCTGACTCGGCCACGTGAGTCTGCGTGTCGTAGCTTAGGAATGGTAATGGACCTTGTTAATGAGAAGGGAAATCTCTCAGCACTAAGTTTCTAGATTCCTCAAAACGAGCTAGATTCCTTCAAACTCACGCGGAAAACAGAGCAAGGGCGCTTTCCCATTCAATATCGTCATATTACCACACTCAGTTGCGCCAGATAACTCGGTGCAATCCTGCTTCAACGCTCTCCGATTAGGCGGTTGCTCCATGCTCTCGGAGAAGTTCCCCCACAGCAGCTCTTTTTTCTTTCAGAGATTCGGTCTCATCAGCAATGAATTCTTCCTCGTCCCAATAATCTCGGATTCGCTTGACATCAGCCTCAGAGATGGGTGCCTGAGAAGCCTCCAAAGCGGTCTTGAAAGACGCGCTGTCCAAACTGAGACTGACATCCGCTCCGACCTTGATCAAGCGCTCGGCAACGTCCTTGTGACCGAGGTATGCGGCCGCAATCAGCGGACTTCCATATCTCGCGGTCGCATTCGCCTGGTTGACGTCGGCACCGGCTTCAATGAGAAACTCCACAATGTCATTGCCCTCATACGGTGGGTGTGCCACTCCAGCTGTCAGGGCAGTTGCGCAGGTCTTGCCTTCGAGTGCCATGTTCACGTCGGCACCTGCTTCGACAAGAAGCTTGACAACATCGAGCTTTTCCCCGCAGACCGCTGCGGCGAGTGCGCTGCCGAAGTCGCCGGCCTCGAGCGGTTTGTTTACTTCTGCACCAGCCTTTATCAAGCGTTCTGTGATACCGATGTCATTCTCCCTTGCGGCAGCAGCAAGAGCACTGCCGTACTTTCCAGCTTGGTGTGGCAGATTCACATCCGCACCTTTTTCCAGAAGATAGTCAATCATCTCAAGACTGCCATCCATGGTTGTTGATGCTGCCGCCAGCGCGCTGCCGTAATTGCCACCGGGGAGTTGCAGGTTCAAATCTGCACCGGCCTCAACCAGTGCTTTGACATTTTCGAATTGGCCCCTGGCCGCTGCAGTCGCTAGAGCGCTACCGTATTCGCCGCCTTGCAGCGGCAAGTTCACATTAGCCCCTTTCTGTAGAAGGTAGTTGATAATATCGACCTGGCCATAACAAAAAGCTGCCGCTGCGAGAGGACTGCCGAACGTCCCCTGGGAGGGTGCCAGGTTTACATCGGCGCCAGCGTCCACCAAACGCTCGATGTTCTTCAATTCTCCCATGGACGCTACTATAAGAGCACTGCCGTAATCTCCAGTATGGAGTAAAAGGTTTGGATCGGCCCCTGCGTGGATGAGGTATTCCACGGGATCAATTTTAGGTTCATCCGACCAAGAGTCGAAACCCGTGGCTGCTGCGAGTGGACTGCCGTAGTTACCGTGGTGGGATCGGATGTTGACGTCCACATGCGCCTCATGAAGGAGGTATTCCATGAATTCGATCTTTCTTGCTTTCGCCGCTGTCTCAAGGATATGACCACATACCGATCCGCCTTCCAGTGCGATATTCACATCAGCTCCTGCTTGCACCGCATACTTCAAAGTCTGCAGGTCCCCCTTCTGAACGATTCCCTCGAGTACACGACTAAAATCACAGTGTCGTGTTGGCTGGTTAAGGTCGGCCCCGGCATCGACGAGACATTTGATCAACTCGGAATCCCCTGTCAGGGCTGCTCGACCAATCGCATTTCCGAAAATCTCGTGCTCAAGTGGTGGCGCGTTCACATCAGCCCTCGCCTCCTGAACGAGGTATTTAGCGGTCTCGACATGCACTTGATCAATTGCTGCGACAAGCGGGTTTCCAAACCATCCTTCGCGAACCGGCGTATTCACATCGGCTCCTGCTTCGACAAGGCATCTTAATGTGTTTGTTTTTCCGTGGTGTGCCGCTGCAACAAGGGCGTTGCCATAGTCTCTGGTTTCAAACTGCGTGTTCACATCTATCCCCTTGGCGATCAGGCTCTTGCAGATAGGTACAGAGCCTCCGATAGCAGCGATCATGAGAAGGTTGTGACCTCGGTCATTCGTGCGCGAGATGTCTATTTCTTTGTTCTCCCACCACTTCCATAGGAGTGTATCGAAGGCGAACCGGCACATCGCAAAGATAGCCATATCCTCCGGGTCTAGCTCACTTGCCCACCTGTAGTCACCACCATAGGCATATACACTTTCATATTTGTCGAAAGACGTACTGTCGTAGCCGGACGTGTCCCAGCCGGACTTGTCGATGCAGGGTTTGAATTGGGTGCAATCCTTGAATACTTGCCGAGACCACCTTCGAAATTGAACGCTACTCTCCTCAGGGGCACCGAGGAAGGTTTTTAACAGAGAAGCGACCGTGCTTTCCTCACTACTTTGGGATCCATGCACATGGATCACCCAGTGATGTCGGATGTATAAATGGAATGGATTCGTGGTATCATGGATCTCCCATGGTCCCACAGGCTTGTCCTCGGGATCGCAGTAGTCCGAGTTGTACCCGAGATCTTCCGCCACCGTGCTAGGATCTTCATCCTCGTAAATGTTTATGAAGAAAGAAAGGGAAGCAGTAGCAGCGTAGGTGTGAGCATACGCAGGAGTCCAATCATGCTTGGCTTGGAGATATTCCGTGACCGACAAGTGGGAGAATCGCCACACCTTCAATTTAGAGTCGATCACAAGGAAATTGCTGCAAAGCGACAACAAGCCCTGTTCGTCGATTTCGTCAACTAGGAAGGGCTCGTCGCCTTTCGATCCAACTCGAATGGCGGAGATGAGTGTCTCGCTATCCATCGGTCGGTACGCAGCCATCACCCACAACATGGCGCGTTGCGCGAGAGTTCTGTCCGGCTCCTCCAAATTGTCGATCTCGTTCCAAATTTCGTCATACGCATTCTGTAGGTCATCTGGAAGATTCTCAAGACGTTTCCAGACACTCGTCTCAGTCTTGCATCTCACAATCTGGTGGACTTGCAGCGAGGCCCATTGGAACCTGTACATATCTTGTCAGCAATTTACCACCTGGAGTCAGCTCGGCGTTCGAACACTCTTACATTCCCTGGCAACGTTCAAGCAGCTTTTCAACGATCTTAGATTTCAGGCGCCCGATAAAAGCAGTCTTCTTGGCGAGACTTTCCAACTCCCCTTCGAGGAACCTTTGAATGTCTAGCTGATTGTGGCTGGCCTGGATGCCCACACTGGTACTGCCTTCCAATAGGAATCGGATGTCAGGGTCGGGACGGCTCGAAATAAAGACCTTGACTGTGCTCTTCGTCTCACGAATGAGAGAGTTCAAGGCCTCGATTAGTTGATCCCGCGATTCCGGCTCGCACTCGTCGAAGGCGTCAAGCACCAGGGTAGTCTTGGGATACACATTCAGCGATTCCAAGATTTGCTTCTTGCATGCTTCAAACCGAAGGGTTGATCCTGCCAGCTTAGCCTTCTCACAGGTTTTCTTGAGTTCAGTGCGGATGGATTCGGGGTTGCTTGCGGTAGTCGAAAGCTGGCGCACATAACTTTGGAAAATAGATTGTGCCTGGCCACGACCCGGCTCGTTCTTGTCGCAGTAGAAAAACGCGAGACCCTCGTTCATCGGAGGATCAGAAAGTATACCTTGGAAAAGATCGACAACTCTTGATGTAAGATATGTTTTTCCGGTACCAGCTACGCAATTGTAAGTATTTGGACAACGACAAGAGGATGACGCAGAGCCCATGAAACTTACGTAAACCCTGAAGCCAGAAGATACCGGACGACTTGCTCTGCTCCCATTCATGGAAATTCTTGTCCTGTAAAAGCCACTCCGCAGTGCCGGGGGTTCGATTTTCCTTCACGTTGCCGTGATGCTCACCAAATGGTATGGATGATATCCATTCTAATAATTCAAGACGCGAGTTATTGTCCATTTCTTCCAAGATTGTTTGCACGTTCTCGTCCACGCGAGTCAGAGGAGCATTTAGTGCATCTAACATTCCAATCATCCGATCATCCGCGGCAGCGCTGCGCCGGGTCTCACATGCTTGAACATCGCGTAGAAGCTCGTCTTCCTGCTGGGCCAGAGCTGAAAGACCACTGGACACATGACCCGGATTGATCAGTGCTTCAAGTGTACGGTGCGCAGTGTTCTTGGAGAAAAGATCGCCCGAGTCTGCTAGCAGGTCCAGCGAGGTGCTGTAGATCCGCACCAGAGCACCCTCAAGACTTTTGGATAGTTTATCCTCCGTTGAGCCAGGCGCGTTGACCAGATAAACCTGCTCGTAAACCTGACCGCGACTGATAATGCGGACCAGTTTCTCGGTGGTTCCTAGCAACGCGGCCATTTGTTCATCTTCGATCACAGCGACCTGCATGACCTTTTTCAGAACAGCCCATGGCATGCTGGCCTGCGGCGGTGCAAACTGGATTGCGATGTCCCCGGCTTTCTGAAGCCAACCCACAATCTTCGTTGTATAGTTCCGCAGGACGATATCATTATCGCCCACCGAGACCCGCCAGAACTTCTTCTCGCACTGTTCCTGCTTGTCGTTGACAATATTCACAAGGTCATCAATATCGGATTCCACGGACCCGGAACTGAGCTTGTCAAATCCCATGCTCTTCAAGCTTTCCTGCTTCGCAGGGGGCAACTGTTTGAGAGCATCTTGCCACAAGTCCTTTGCCGGAGCAGCCGGCTGCGGAGGGGGTGTCTGGACATCGTGCTGCGCCGCGACAGGGGCCGGGGCCGTCGGTTTCTCGACAGGTTTCTCTACACTCTCGGAGGGTTTGAACGGCGGAATAGCGGTTGGGGCTTCTTTGACATTCTTTTGTTCGCATGTGCTCTGTCGGACAGATCGAATATGTTTAGCTCGATGAAGATGAAAATTTGTTGTCCTGCTTCGTAACTTACAGATCGCTTGGTAGCATCCTTCTTGCTTTTTCGGCCGCGAAGCTTGCTCTTCAGTTTCTCGAACATCGTTTTTGCTGGTCTACGCTTTCAAAAAGCGCATGGGATAGCCTTCAAGTGAAAGAACAAAAGCAAGAAATGTATGAGGGGCTGTCCCCCTTGACAGGTTATGCTCCAGACAGCCCCGAGGCGGCCTCTGCACAGTGCACACACACTCGGGGACTTAGACGAGGCCCACCGTCCAGCTGCAGTCTCCCAGTTCGCGTCGTCGATATCGGGAAATGATTGACTTGAACTTCATATTAGGGACCCACATTCCCCTCCTCAGCCGCACGCTCCATATTACTCTGTAGATTGCTTGTGGAAGATGCAAGACGACTTTCTGGACGGCTCAAACACAGCGCAACCTGCTGAAAATGAAATTATCCACGAAATAAAAGACATGAATCATTGGATATGTCCTCGATAGGTGCATTCTAGTGCAACTGGAGTCTGGGATGGCATCGAGTAAAGTGATGACTTCAGCCGGATCCAGCCAGCCACGCCGGAGATTAGCATCGATCAGCATCGATCTGCTGAGCACAACCACTGGTCGAGCGCGGGCTCCGTGACAGATCGCTTAATATCGGGGCCCACCGTTCTTCACAAGCTCCAGGACCATCGCTGGATCTGACTCGTATTTTCGTCGTCTGCCACGGTGGATAGGATCCTCGAAGATCCGCTGCGGTGCTGAGTTTCCTTGTTGTAGTGAATTTCTGGTTCGTGTTTATTATGAAGCATGAGGATATTGCAGAGATGCACCCGGTAGAGTGTTTGAAATGATGAGAGGTCATGAAGACCGCCGGCTGGCTTAAGCCCTCTGTGGGTCACGTGCACTAAGCTAGATCGGGCGAGCGAGGCCAGGATAACCTCAAAGTATGAATAGTGAACAAAAGCTGTAGACCCCTCGGTCTGAAAGAAATCAAGCCAGCCTACCCCAGAGAGTAGTCACGGGGCTTTTGTGTATTACTCCTGCACGTCCGTTCCAACCTTCGGCACTGCCACAGTAATCGGTTCGTCTCCCTCGATCACTTCCTTCGTTTCCCAACCCATATCCTGCCCATGGATGACCAGATCTTCATTCTCCGAGAGGAGACCAATATTCCCTCCATTCCGCTCACCTGGCGCGTGGCCAAGCATTGCCCCCTTCTTATAATCCTCCTGTTTGAGGATCGCATTCGTGTTCTTGAGAACCTTCAATCGCCGGACTCTGAATGCGAGCACGAAATCGCTGCCATCTTCCCACTTAATGCCCGTAGTCTTTGATTTGGTAGCCCCAACCTCTGGCCTGCCTGAGATAGGGACCACTCCTCCACTCCACATGGTCCCGTCCACCGTCGCCCCGACATGTGCACCGCGCACATGCGTCGTTTGCAATTCGCCCGTGTTCGCGCCCTTAACGACTTTCAGTCCGGTAATCACGTACAATGGCTTCCGATATCGAGACATCTCAAGCCATCGCTGCACCATGGGGGACGCATTGATACATTGTTCTTGGAGGTAGGAGGGCGTCGGGATGAATTGCGTCGTTGTGATTGATTCGAATGTGAACGACTCGACAGCACTGCGAATCGTCAGTCGTCTACATTCCGAGAGCCAGCCTGCCGTGATGACTTCTGACAGCCCAAGCCAAGATGCCAAATAGGACGATTGCAGCCCGATTGGAAGCTGAGCATCCTTTGATCATATTGGACCATTTGTGCCCTATGTCCTGTATACCCATACCGTGTATGTTGAGATGGCAGAATCATTGCTTACCTATTCTCGACATCCGCACCTACATCAACTCCAAAGCCTAGTACGGATAAGAACTGCGTCAGAATCGCGAAGCTTCCCTGTCGGGATTTTTCGCGAGAGAATTGGACGTTTCGTTTCTCAGAAGAAAGCACGTCTGATTCAGTGGGTAGGGTGGCCGTGTAGAGTGGTTGCTCGGGCTTTTCTAGCGATGTTATGACATTCCCTAATCTGATCGGGCCAGCAGGCGGAGGCGGATAATCCCATGAGGGAGCATAGAAGAACAAAGGCACTTGACTAGCCATCGAAAACCGCTCTGAGCTACGGAGTAGGTATTGACCTGTTTAGATCCAACCATGGAGCCGTTTATTTCCAGCGATCGGGGGATGGAGGGGCTCGCAGATGCAACGCGGCTGTGTCAAGAGTGGGGGCTCATCGGTCTCCGAATGAGATCTTGGGGTAAGAGGCTAGTAAGCAGCCAGACAACTAAAGCAGGATCGGAGACCCGACATTTGATAGTAATTTGACCTCGTTATTGCTAACTACTGGCTTAGGAGTTCTCGAAGTGTAGAGTTGATATATTGCTGGTCTTTGCCGAATAGATTGTCAGGATAGCAATTCAAGGTCACAAAATGGTAGTCATCTCGCGGTCGCGACTCCTGTGTTTTGGCCGAAATCTTTCTAAGGACGGATTTCATTCGAGCTTGGCTTCTCAGCATGTGTGCATTTTCTGGCAAGTATAGCCTGGTATATTGCAAGAGAAACGCCGCGATGGCAACAGCAATTGGTGTTGCAAACGATGTGCCTGACTTGTGCATCAGGCCTAGTGGACTTTGACAGAGACGCAGGGGCCATGCGGACTCGACGGACTCGCCCACGGTTGCAAGGTTGATCGTGTCAGAGAGAGCTGTGGGACTGAAAGGAGATCGATTACCGTTGGCATCGGTGGAGTGTATGCAAATTACGTTCTCGTCGCGGGCGGGATAGGCTCGGTCCAGGTTTGCACCGCTGTTCGAGGCAGCGGCAAAGAGAAGAACTCGCGCGGCATAAGCACGGTTGATGGCACTTTCTAGTTCATCATAACCCTCCATGTCGCGTGAAGGAAAGCCAAATGACATTGAAATCATGTCGACTTGCCAATGGTTGACAGCATGATCGATTGCCTGTAACGGTTAGAACTAAGCCTTAGCGATTTCAATGCCTAATCGCTCAATGCTTACCTTCGCAATGATGCTGGGACTGCACGGTTTGCCGTCAGAGATCTTGGCCACGTAGACTTCTGCATCGGGCGCGTATTCTAGTAGGAGACTTGTGGTGAAAGTACCGTGCCCGTTGTAGTCATCCACAAGTCTATAAAACTTCTCATTTGTCCAGTTGTACTGACCTTTCACTTGCTCAATGACAGCATCGATGAACGGATGGGTTTGATCAACGCCTGTGTCGAGTATAGCAATCCTAACTCGGTTCTTGGGAGGCTGGGTTATGTATTTATCGTAGACATCCCTGAACCCACGTCGCCAATTATTGTAGCTTGTGCGCCTAATTCAAAAAGAGTTAGTATTAGATGATTGTGGCGAGCTGCTTTGTGCGTAACTCACGCTCGGACAGAATGTTCTTCGGGAACGGTCTCATCGTCAAAAAACCTCATGCCCCTATAGCTCGACACTCCGACGCGATCAGGCGAAATGGAAGCCCCCTGGAAGACTGATTCGTAAATTGGCACAACGCGTGTTGGGCTGGGCTTCAACTGCTCATAGAAAAGATCCAGATATTCTTTAGGTTGTTGTTGGTGGTTTGGTGTGTTAAAGACAGACGTCAACTGGGAAGGGGTCATTGGTCTTTCCCTGTCGAGCTGCGTAGAAGGACTTGTCCGCATGTGCGAACTGTGCACGGGTTGCCCCCAGCTCCCGAGATCCAACGTCTCCGCAATGCTATCTAGCTCCGTAAGGGAAATATAGCTAAAAGCCTGACTGAGCTCGTCTTCTAAAGGCCCCACAACCTCTTGGTATATCTTCGTCCGCAGCCTTTGATCATCTAAAGGCGCGGCGTTCTCGTCTTCCCAGACCTTCGGGTCCAGGCATTTCTCAACTGCATAATGGAACTGTGAGTTTTCCGGTATCTCGGTTTTGCATTGTCTAAAAACCAATTCCGCGTCTATCGATCTCGTGCGGTCGCTCAATGCAATGCCATATTTGCCTGCCAGCTCCTCGAATGGTGTCGCTAAATACAGTTCCATCAGCATGATACCTAGAGTGACGACATGTGGGCATTGATGAACCATTATGTCATCTGGGTCGAGATCATCGGGATCAAAATCGTCCGGATCTAGTTCGTCTAGACTAGCAACTCCGACACCTTGATCCTTGGATTTAACGGTGTCGAGGTCGGTATTGGCGTCACGCGGAAGTTGTGTTTGAATAAAGGGTTTCAGAGGGATTGCGGCCGAGGTAGTCTTGAAGAAGAAGATGCATGACGGACCCCATGTAGGTGGAAGCCACGGGGTCCCTAAAAGATAGAGCACAGCATATGCAAGCATCACTGCGAGTATTCGTTTCGTCTTATCGGTGAGAGACCGGTTCTGGTCTTCCAGAAACTGCTGTAACGAGACAGGCGCTTCGGTAACATCGATTTCAAAGTTGCATTTCTCGGACCGTAATTTGTAGAGTTGACCATTTTCATCCACCCGCAACTTGAGTCGGTCCAAGGGCTTCCGCTTCTTGATGGGTTCGCACAATTTTTTAACCCTCATCGCATGAACTTTGGGGCTCCGAACAGCCGGTACGGTGTTGGAGGTGGTGGTGAATTTGATTGTATTGGCCTTGATAAAGTGCACGTCTGCTTCGTGCCATTCTTCCTTCAGCGAAAGAAACATATCAAAGCCACAACTGTGATCCTTTTCAGTTGCAGCACCTGGAAGGCACCTGAAAGTCCCCAGACAGAGTCTCACGCCAAAGTCGTGTTCCGGTCGACACTCGCACTTTTTCAATTCTAAGAGAACTTGAAATAGTGACTGCGATGCGTTTGACACCACGTACGAAGGCTGTCTCGTAGTCCTTGGTGGCTGGGACAAATAATCGCGAGCCGCCGCGTCCTCGGGGAAGCTTTCTTTGATGTCATCCTCCCATTTCTCAAAAAATTCAATCAGCGTATCCGGCTCATCGTATTCTCCCTCAAGACCAATTGAGCGCAACAGCAAGTCAGGTTCAACCGACCTCTCCCACCAATCGCTGAGAGTCCAAAGCCGTGGAAAGGCGGTCTCTGGCCTGTATATCTGGGCCTTGAGGATAGAGGGTTTCACGGTCGCTTCAAGCCGACGCAGCATGCCCAGGATCAACTCGTGACATTCGGCGACTCTCAAAGACCTAATACGCTGCAAATGGCCTCGAATGACCAGGCAATGGGCCATGACGCTACTGTAGAAATGCCTCGACTCTTTGGCTGCTCCATCGCTCCTCAGGTATCTGGCAATCTCTTGAACGGTTTTGCATGAGCTTAGCAGCAGATCGACGTTAGAGTGTTGGCGAACGGGAGATTCCTTCATCACCGCCATGTGGAAGACGTTCGGCGCGCGTGAAGGAGAAGCTGACGAGGGAATGCGGCAGGAGGCGGGGATGCGGCGGACTATTGCGGTCATCCGGACTAACTATGTAGATTCTGCCGGTACATAGACTAATACTATAACGAGGTACCTCTACATACATTGCCAAGGGAAAAGAGGTCTCGTGCCGTGGCTGCCTCAGGAATCCACATCCACGGTCGTTCCGCCGGTCGGTCGCTGCTGCCCCGCGGTTCATCAGCAACGGTGTCAATGTCACCCACCCACTCTCCTGCTTCATTCTCATATGAACCATGGGTCGTCCCCGGCACCGCCCCGAAGCTTGAAATGACCCCCGTTCCCGCTCCCGGGCCGGCTGGCCAGCTCACTATCGCGGAAGCAGCTAGCCGGTGCTCCAATTGCTTCCAACAATGCATGCAGCAGTCGTCAACATCGATCTCCCCGAGGGGAACTTCATTGATTGAAGATCAACTAGCCCGCTTCTCGCTGTGGATTGCCAATATCGGGGTGTTCTCGTCGGGGAGAGCGTCGTTGGATCATCGCCTCAGGGAAGCCCGGGAGGTTCATGAAATTATCATTGGAGTTCTGGAAAGCCTTGGGGATCATCTCCAGGAGTGTGGGAGGACCCAGAACTGAGTCTCGAGCAAAATCTATCAAAAATGGACATGCTGACTAGGTTTAGGTTTTACATTTCTCGAACTCCATCGAGGAATTCAGCCCAGCACGGACCAGGACCAGGAGCTACAAAATGCAGAGCTGGAAACTTTCACGAAAGAATTTGCCAGCCAGATAGCTCTTCTCCATCGCCTATCCAACACGATTCGAAAAGCTAGCGCGGCGGATCATAACGTTAAAGCCTCTAATCTTTTCCGGATCTTGGACGCAGAGGGCAACGATTTGGAAGCGTGCCTGAAGGAAGTATTTTCCCATTACATACGTGATAAATTCCCTGCAATCGATGAGCGCATTCTACAAAGGCTTGTTCTTGCGATGGTCGCTCGGCGAAAAAGGGTCCTATACAAGAGACATCGCTTCGGTGGCACCTTTGTCAACGTGCAGGAAACAAGTCCTTCGCCGATCCCCAGTCCCCCGACATACGAGTTGCCGCAAACTGTTATCTTGGAACCCCCCTCTGCACGTACACATGAGTCTGGAAATGCACCCAAGCAAATCGCTAAATCATATCCAAAATCACAGGCAGGGTTTAGCGCAACGACATTGGTGGTCGACAAATTCAGGAGAGCTTCTGCACCATCTACGGTCTCGACCACGAAAACGATTGCTTTTGATAATTACGAAGAGCTCCCGGTTCCTGTTGCGCCTCTTGGTCGAGTGAGGCGGAAGTACCGAAAGAAAAAGCGGGCCAGGGAAGAAGAGCACAAACAACGCATCAAAACCCTCGACGCCCAGAGCAATTCAGGTCTGCCTTTTGATGTTGCCTCAGCCAAGGCGCACGCCGAGCAAGACCTACAAAGTGATATTCGAAGGTACTGGGAGGAATGCCTCGAAGCTGTGGGGGAGGTGACATGCCCATTCTGCTTCTACGCCATCCCCACGTCGGAAGCAAATGACCAAGGGAAATGGCTGTAAGTATTTTAGACTTTCTAGGATCCCTGGTTTGAGCACTTCTTCCTGACTCGGACACTAAATCCGCTATTCAGGGCTCATCTCAAAAATGACCTTGATGCGTATGTTTGCATCTTCGAACAATGCGATACCCCTGATCATCTATACCGTCATAGCGAAGAATGGCTGAAACACATGAGCCAACATTCATTACATTGGCGTTGTAACTCGAAGTCGCATGGACCCTTGGCTTTTGACACGAGAGATAAATACACAAGCCATGTAAAAGAAGCTCATAAGGGGGCATTCAATGAGGCCCAACTCCGTGTCCTCGCAGACAGAAGTGCACGAACATTGAACCCGTTGTTTGACTTCTGCCCCTTTTGCGGGCTCAGAGAATTTCCACATGGTGGCAATATCGAGGTGCACATAGTAGGCCATTTGAGATTTCTTGCTCTTAAGTCTCTACCGCCCTATGATGACGAAGCCTCGGGTTGTTCGGATCTTGAAAGTGCTAGCTCTGCATTCTCTAATCCCCGTCAAAGGAGCACAATTGACCAAGATCCAGACAGGAATATTTATCTGTTATTTGAAGATGAAGGGGACAATTCAAATGCCGAAGTAGCTTCGGGAACTGACGCAATGGAGGCCCAGGAAGGCTACCTGGAGATGGATACCGAAACATCACCATCCGCAGGATCGTCTGTTGAGCAATCTCGGCCTGACTGGAATTCCACCACTGAAAAACGATTATTGGAGTGGGGATTTGTTACTGAAGATCTGGAAATTTCTACAGATATCGCGAACGACCCAGTACTTCGGGAGATGTCTCTTAACAAACAATCTCATAAAGCAACTACAGTTGACTTGACCGAGCCACATGGAATCTCTGAGCACATGGAAGAGCATGGCAATTTGCTTGATCATGAAGTCCAAAATGTCGAGTCTCAAACAACCGGCAAGCTTGACATGGGTCATAGTTCCGTCTCAAATCAAACTCCTGCGGAACGTTCCAAAGGCATCAATTTTCAATGGCAATCTAGTCTAGGATACGAGCATGATACTAAGCAAGTGGGAGATCCGCAAGCCGGTGCATTCAGGCCTCAAGCAGACGTGCCTATTACCAGCTTTGACATGAAGGTTCCCCTCCCGTCAACATTCGAAACATTCTGTCGCCCTGCTATAGTAGTTCACGCACCACCTGACGACGAAAATAACATGGCCGACACTTTCTCGGGTACCAATGCCCGGGAAATATCGCAGTCGACGGTGGAGCAGGGGCCATCTTCGAAAGAAGCCATAGAGGGAATTCCTGGTTTCAGCGCACAGCCGTCAACCGAGTTTGTGGCTAACAGCCCTATCAGCATCCTTAGTTCTGAATTGGACGATATGATTTCACGGCTTCTGGGCTCTGCCGATTCCCCCAACAAGACACCTTGTCTTAGTAGGGATGAAGCGCTCAAAGTTTGCGTAGCATCTCGGGAGGTATTTCTCTCTCAGCCAATGCTCTTGGAGTTGGAAGCACCGGTAAAGGTCGTTGGAGATGTCCATGGGCAGTACTTTGATCTAATCAGAATATTCGAGCGCTGTGGCTTCCCATTGACCACCAACTACCTTTTCCTTGGCGATTATGTTGACCGTGGAAAGCAAAGTCTGGAGATCGTTCTTCTACTGTTTTGCTATAAGTTGAAGTACCCTGAGCATATGCTGCTGCTGAGAGGAAACCATGAATGTGCAAGCATCAACCGCATATATGGGTTTTATGACGAGTGCAAGCGTCGATATGATATCAAAATTTGGAAGTCTTTTAGTGACGTTTTTAACTGCCTTCCTGTGGCGGCAATTATCGACAATAAAGTTTTCTGTGTGCATGGGGGTTTATCCCCCGATCTTATGCATATGGACCAAATCCGCCGGTTGCCACGTCCGACAGATGTTCCTGATGCTGGCCTTCTATGCGACTTACTTTGGAGTGATCCCGACCTCGACGCGAACGATTGGTCAGAGAACGACCGCGGTGTGAGCTACATATTCAACAAGAAAATTATCAAGGGATTTCTAGAAAAACACGACTTTGATCTAATCTGCCGTGCACACCAAGTTGTCGAGGATGGCTATGAAATGTTCGAGGATCGTTTGTTGGTTACTATCTTTTCTGCAACCAATGTAAGCAGCCCCAATCCATTCCCTCCTCTGGTTGAATGACAATTTGAGGACTGCTCTATCAACTATCTACAGTGAAAAAGAAGCTAACTTTTGGTGAATTGCAGTATTGTGGTGAATTCGATAATGCGGGCGGAGTAATGTGTTTGTCAGATGATCTTTTGTGTAGCTTTGAGGTCATCCAGCCACTGAATCCAAAGAAGGATTCGATATCTGGTTGGAAGGCAATACAAACAGACTAGTATTTGAGATCTAGGAGTTTCCGATACATTTGGGTTTATCGGATCAGGTATGTTTCGAGTTCACACCTCTTGTACCGACTTCATCACTATTAAAAAATTCAATCAACTTATTTAGTTGATGGACTATTGCAATATCTGCTACAAATACTCCGTACCTGTGAATGAATTATTCTCTTAGAAGAAGGAGAATGTGGCAGATGCAACCATTTGCATGTTTATGGGCAAAACGCTATGCTATTTTTGGCACGTTGGGGCCGAAGGATTCCTTAAGATCTCCTGGCTATCACAAACAATTTAGAAGCAATCCGTAAATCGTAACTTCTACGGTCTGCTGTCATCCTCTTTTCAATGCCTGACAAGAGTCATACCGCACTTCTCCAGTTTTTAGAGTCCATGTATATGGATTGCGTCTTGGATATTACATTCAAACTAGGGAACTACCTACATGTCCTAATTCTGCCATCACTTTTCACGTCCATTGTCTACCTTTCAGTTTCTTTGGTATTCAGAAAAGGTGATATTCTCTACCATCCCTTACATGACCTCAGTGTTCTCCCTATCTTGTATTGCCATTCGACACGTCGGTCTGCGCCGGTAGGGGCTACAGGGGTTCGAGTCCTCGCGCCATCCCGGCGTTCACGAGCCTTATCTCCATCATGATGCAAGACCATGCATTTAGGGCCCAAACGGTTTTCCTTGGCAACGATCCTGCCTGAGCAAGGCCATATATCCCTTGGGTCATTCCCTTTCTAGAGTTAATAATAGCGTCCGTACCTGTCCGGCTCACGATTTTCATGACGTGACATACCCGGCCGACGGTCCGTCCCGTCCCTGTTGTGCCCATTGACTGGCATGAAACCCAAAAGCACTATGTCCTTAACTGACTTCACAAAAGAGATCCCTATAGCCAACGGCCTGGATGTCGTGCAGCACACTCCTAAGGCTTTATACGATGGTCCAAACTATGGACAGTATTCACTCCAATACACGACCATGGCCTATGCAGCTGGACCAGAGAAAGAAGACGAGGCGGACCCTGCAGTGGCAACGATAAACGGGCTGCGGAAGGTGACATTCTGGCTTTCGCTGGCGATAGCCAGTCTAGTTATCATCGTGGTGGCGGTTGCAGTTGGGCTGAGAGTAGGGTTGGGTCTGCGGAAGGATGGTCTGTCGATCCTCTTGTTATAAGCCTGTGTTTATTCGATAAATGCCATAGGTAACTAACAACCGTAACAAGGTCCTCGTCATCAGCTGCAACAGCAGTTACATCACCTACTGCAGCCTCGATGGCGTATACGACATCCCACTCTACAGCAACATCAATCTCAACCTCATCCAGCGGCGATAATCCCATCTCCTGCCCCGATGACAAAGATGTGGTCAAGACCATCGACGGCGGCTCGAGCATTCAATACCTTATCCAATGCGGCGCTGACTTCCTTGGTGGCAAGAAGGAATTGGCTTCTATGAAGGTGCCGTCGTTCGCCGACTGTCTACACCTTTACGATTCGATGAACAGTTTCCAGGACAGAGATAATACGGTGCTACTTTCTATAACCAGGCTGAGCATGGCCAGGCGAAGGGGACATGCTGGTGTCCTGGCAATGAGACCGAGAGGTACGAGGTCGAGGGATTGAGAAATACGTTTCCGCAGTAAAATAGATTCTTTGTTTCCATTCTATTCATGTTAGATACCTTCGTTCATGATGTGTTTGATATAAGCCTTCTTAGATGGAAACCCACTTTCTACTTCTACGACTACACGCACCGCTTTAATGCCTTCTATATCAGGGTATTATTATCATCAGCCTCTGTCAAAGAACCTTTTCAGAAACCCCGACTTATCCCTGCCTCGCCCTCTTACCGAATCTACCATCCCAACATCCCGATTAATCTCCTCCGCCTGTACAACCACATCCTCATGTATCCCTCTTCTTCGCTTCCAATTCCGCTCCGTGTTCGTCACAAACCCATCCCTATACATCCGGCCATAAAACTCCCTGCCCTCGTCCGCCATCCGCACCCGCAGGATATCATAGTCGCTCGCGGCCGTCATTGCGGCGTCTCGTTCCCGTCCGGTCTGTCCGTCCACGACATGTACGTTCACCCCGAGTCCGCGGAACGTGGTCCCCCATATTGCATTTTCGGAAGGGGTCACGAAGATGGTTATTCGGGACGGTGCGATCGGGTGGGATAGGAGGTATGAAAGCGCGTTGGTGTCCACGCCGTACGGGATGGGGCCTATGACGAAGGAGTCGTTGGATGCGATGGCGGCGTCGATGAGGGGGTGGTAGTGCTTGAAATAGAACTCGGAGATGCCAGTGTCGATAGGGCCGGAGATGAATGCTATTCGTGGGACCATGTTGGGGATGGCCTGTGGTGTTGTCAGGGATGGTGAGTTGTTGGTGTTGGTGTTGATGCTGTTCTTGGTCTTGTTGACATGGCAATTGATAAGATAACGAAGTGCCGAAAGTAGACCAGTACGTAATGGGTAAGGCGTGAATTTGGAGTGGATGCGGGGAAGAAGGAGGCGGACGCGTGAATGCAATTTTCATGTTGAAAGTCCTGCATACTTGGTTGTCAATGCACTCTAGAATTCTTGAACCATGATTCAAGCCTTTCCCTTCGTTGATCAAATCCCGTTCTCATGTACTCCACCTGTTCCTCGGCTCCCATCCAATTAACTCGGCTGCCCTTTCAAGTAATGCCTGATTTGGAAGGCAGCTATGAACTTTCCTGCCCGCCGTGAGGGAATTTGACTCGTGGATATAAAAGGCTGGTATCATGTCCATCTCCTATCCCTTCAGGGCTAGAATCTCACTGCCTCTCACTGCCTCTCACTGCCTCACACCTGAACTCTCAGTATACTACAGAATCGCAAAGAAAAGTTGACTTATCTTCTTGGCCGCCATCATGTCTACGATGGACCAGATTTTCTCCAGCTACTACAAACGTCTGGAGACCCTCAAGTCCAGCAAAAGTCCCTTCGCCAATGGCGTTGCCTGGGTGGATGGCGAGCTAGTTCCCCTTCACGAGGCCCGCATCCCCATCACCGACCAAGGCTTCATGCACAGCGATTTAACCTACGATGTGCCGTCCGTATGGGACGGGCGGTTCTTCCGTCTCGAGGACCATCTCAACAGACTAGAAGCGTCGTGTGCGAAGATCCGTCTCCAATTCCCTATTCCGCGAGACCAGATCAAGAAGACGCTGGTGGAGATGGTCGCCAAGAGCGAGATTCGCGATGCCTTCGTCGAATTGATCGTGACTCGTGGATTGGTCCCCGTCCGCGAAGGCAATCCTGACAGTATGAGGAATAATCTCTATCTGATCGTCCAGCCGTATGTTTGGGTCATGGATCCTGAGACACAGAAGACAGGTGGGAGCTCGATCATCGCGAGGACAGTCCGCCGCGTGCCCCCTGGTGCGATCGATCCGACCGTGAAGAATCTGCAGTGGGGTGATTTGGTTCGGGGAATGTTCGAAGCGAAAGATCGTGACTCGCAGTACCCATTCCTCACGGACGGCGATACCAATCTTACCGAGGGGTCTGGGTTCAATGTCTTGCTGGTGAAAGATGGAGTGATCATTACGCCCGATAGGGGTGTCTTGGAGGGGGTTACGCGCAAGAGTGTCTTTGATGTTGCCAAATCGAAGGGCATCGAGGTCTCTGTGGAAATTGTGCCAGTCGAGATGGCCTACCAGAGTGATGAGATCTTTATGAGTACTACGGCAGGTGGCATCATGCCGATCACGGAGTTGGATGGGAAGCCGGTTGGAAACGGCAAGGTCGGACCGATTACGAGAGCGATCTGGGATGAGTATTGGGCTATTCATTATGACCCAGCTTACAGTTTTGAGGTTAAGTATTGATCTAGGTGTGATGTTTCTTTGTTATCTTGTTGCACGGGGTCGCCCTTGTGTAAAATCGGTGCCAGTGTCCTGTTCGAATACACGTCCTTTTTCTGAAGATTCTGTGGCGACTCCGAAGCCATGACGTCTTCCTTGATCTTGTAAGCGTCACAAATTCTAGCCAATCAATAAGAATCAATGGATACGTGGAGTGGCAAGCATTCTCACATTCCTCGTTCGGTATTCATGCTCCCATTTCCGCATGCGGCAGCAGAGGAATCCTCCGGTTCCGCGAAACTCCACCCAAGGCGGGTTCCAGCCGCGTAGGAGGGTAGAACCCATTCTTTGGCTGATATTGAAATATTGTTGGCTATCCCGAACTCTCCAATATTTCGGCATAGCGGTTCAGCGACCGTCCGATCAAATTGACTAGTTCCCAGATATAGTCCGCTGTGAAAAGCCGAGCCCAGAGCCGCGTAACGATTGCGCTCAAACGAGTATTATTCGCCAGAAGCCAGTCTCTAGAAACGCCGTGTTGGGCTTCCATTACCATCTCAATCACGAATTCCAAAAGTTTAGTTTCTTGCTCAGTAAGTCCAGGCTGGGGATTCGGGACTGTGGCGACTTCCAACCATTTCGCTAGAAGGACTGCGCATTCGAGCGAACATAGGGCGTATTGATTGGACCAGGACACTACCTGCGTGTGTGCCACGAAGTTGATGCCCAGCTTAATTGGAGTGCTGAGTGCATGCGCGCAATGTAATGCGGCACGCGTGAGCCGGTCGCTACGTTCCACGCTCAGGTTAGTCTTCAGAGATCGGGCGACCTCATCCGGACTCCAGGTCTGAAAGCGTCGGGCGGAACTGAAGTCGGCGTTAAGGCGGATGTAAGCTAGGCGTAGGAGGGCGGTGGAGGTGAATGATAAGGGCCCGTGAGGGTTGAACGGGTCGATCGACGATTCTTGATTGTGTTCCCAGCATTGACACCAGTTCTCGAGTGCTTGTTCTTGAGAAGCAATCTGAGCCGGAGATAGAGAGCTGGTTTTAGTGTCCGGAAGTCGGTTGGCTTTTTGGATCAGCCAGATGTTCTGGATGATTGCGTGGATTAGGACGTAGCCGCCCATCGAGGAAAAACTTTCCAGTCGGTCTTTGGAGCCCGGGGCCTGGCTGAACAGGGAGGATAGTGCATCTTGAAATTTAGCTTCCGTCTTGCCTTGGCCCCGTTCTTCTATCCACTGGTGGGAGGTGGTCGCTTGCCATTCTTTCTCCGTACATGGGAGATCGAGCGAGATCTCTTCGGTCAGAACGAGTGGCGGCACGTCAAACACAATAGTGTGGATATTTAGGAAGCAGAAAACAACTAGCTTGGTACGCTTTCGCTCTTCCATGCGGATCCAACCAGCCCATGTCCCGTCTGGAGCTGGCAGGTCATTCAGTCCTCCCTGTCGAAGGAGAGTTTCCATAACACCTCGTATATATAGACCCTCTGCATAAGGTGGGTCGCGCTCAAACCAGGACGAAATTGAGGTCAGCATCAACAATGCCTGGATGGTCTCAATATGGTCCTGGTCCTTGGGTATGATGGAGTTGGAGGGCGGCTTCGGCACGATCCATTGAAATTCTCTGCGAATATGTTCCATAGTCACAGCCTTGGCCACAAGATACAATCCCATGCTCGTATCCGGTTCCCGGCAGTATTGTGCGCCGAGTGCAGCCATCGACAGAAATAACGGTAACGATATGGCCTCCACGTCCAGAGTGGGAATGTGCTTGATCGGATAATGGTCGTGGTATCCGGTCAAGTATCCAGTCAGACAGCGAGACAGGGCATGTCGCGAGGGCACAAAGGGATTGGGCATGACATTCTCGTAGTCTGCCAGTAGCGCTACTATGCGCTCTCGGCACTGTGTCGTTACAGAAATGGAGCTTCTCGGTTGCCGTGCTTTATACGGGGTATGAGATGCCTCCGGCTGCAACGAGGGTAACTGGGTGCCATGTCTGGGGAGCACAGAGCTGGACGGCGTTGCTACACTTCCGGCATCTTTGTCTCTTTCCGAGGACTGCTCATAGACAGGCGTTGAATCGAACTGAAACGCAGGAAACAAGGGCAGGGGCTGATACGTGGGGGAGTATGGGTGGCTCGGAAGGGGAATGCTGTCCAAGAACGAAGTGAAATCGTCGCCATCATATGGTGCAGACGCACCGAACCCTCCAAAGGGTTCGCTAAACGTGGTTGCTTCGGACTGCGCGGTTCCGGGCGTCTGGTTCGAGACTGGATAGGTGACTCCCGACATGTCGGGGCCAAAGGTCGTATTCCCTGGTAGAGAGTGAGGACTGTCTTCAGCCGGCGTCGGAACTTGGTTCTCTGTCACTGCCGACGCGAGCATATTCAGTCCGTCGAATATCGGCCGAGAAGTCACGGGTGAGGGTGTCTCCGCCGAGGGAGAAGTGTGGGATAGACGCTCATGGCGCGCTAGGAGATCCCTGGGCCGGTCAGTGACTCATTCAAAATAGACTACTGGAACACCTACTTCCTCGTGAATGATTTGGGACACTTGTCACACGCGAACGGCTTCTCTTTCGTGTCTAGAGAGGGTCAGCGCGCAACCAAGAGTGGATTAGTCAGACATACGCGATCGATCATGACGCTGCAGATGCTCCAGGCGCGCAAATGATCGTGAACACCGGTGGCATTGGTAGGACCTGGTCGCTTTGACCATCACGGCATTGTCGGTCGACTGGAAGCACGGTGCAGGAAGTGACACAGGAAGAGCAAGCGAAGAGACGAGAGAGAGGAGAGAGGAAGGCCGATGCTTGGCGTTGGGCCCGAGGATATTCGGTGCCTTGTATTTCCGGCGGCAATCGATCTCGGCTGCACCTGCTGCCGGGCCCAATACGTCATCGCTTGGTCCAGTAACTATACCTATACTCGGTCTGCTACAGAGTCCACATAGTGTTGGCCAGGAGATATTGATGTTCAGATGGCTTTGTTCTTCAATTAGAGAGACATTGCACTCCAATCAAGCATGCTCCATCCATCGTCCGCGCGATCGACCCAACAAACGGCCCTGCATTATGTATGTCTTTGCTCCAGGATGAAAACCGCGGGGTCCCACCTTTTCTTCGCCATGTCTTTGTTCTCCGCAGTAAATTGGAAAGAAACCGAGTCTTGCAAAACTTTCACTTCCTGCACCAAATTGTGATAAAACTACGAGTTTCCGGTATAAGATTGGCTGGATGGAACCATGTGGAGCGAGGTAAAGCTTAGCCCGTGCCAAAGTCTGGTGATGGCAGATCCGAGTTTCGCATTGTGAATCGCAGATCGCTCAATGAATGTGTCACCAAGTCAGATGCCGGCTACTGGGATGGCACTGA
Organism: Aspergillus ochraceus; assembly: GCA_004849945.1. NCBI lineage: Eukaryota > Fungi > Ascomycota > Eurotiomycetes > Eurotiales > Aspergillaceae > Aspergillus > Aspergillus ochraceus. The sequence continues at coordinate 204,098 of SSOS01000001.1, read as the reverse complement.
CCTAGGACTCTGTGATGCTGTGCCAAAAATATAGTTTGCACTCGGTGTCTCGCGATGTCTCGGCCAAGGGAACCACGTTCTGATAATTTTAATCAAAACCATGTGACTAGATCAATCCAAAGTGATGACATGCATAAGACGAAGATCTGAATGTGACAATCGCGCAAACAAGGGCTCACAGTAAAGATGCGTGGGATGTCGAGATATTCGACAGGCCAAGGCGCTAATTCGGTCTAATGCATCGTGAAATCGCGCTGCAGGACGAGGGGCCTCCGATACCCCTCAACGTGGCTCACAAATGGGTCAAGGTGAGTGAGATGTCAACGAAATTCTATCGATGAACTTTTACAGACGTCATTCAAGCAATCGGATTCGCCGGACAATCTTCACTATTTGACCACACGTGACGACGTAGTTCCTCAACTCAGCTTCATCCCAGATTGCCGCATCCTCTTTGACCACATGAGTCGCAAGAGCCCTCCCCGAAGCAAGTACACCGTCGGATGGATTTGTGCGCTTGCCATAGAGCTCGCCGCCGCCGAGGCGATGCTCGATAAGCGTTACGATGATCCTGGACCAGAACATGGACGAGACACCGACAATGATACGAACATCTACACCCTGGGGGCAATCGGCGACCACAGGGTGGTTATTGCCTGCTTACCCGGAGGTCAGATGGGAACAACCCAGGCCGCTACTGTTGCCGTGCAAATGAAGTCGCGATTCAAGCATCTTCGCTTTGGCCTGATGGTGGGCATTGGAGGAGGTGTACCTGGCGACAAAGCCGATGTTCGGCTAGGAGACGTGGTCATCAGTCAACCTGATGGCGGTCATGGAGGAGTTGTCCAGTATGACTTCGGGAAGACAACTCCTGAGGGAGCTAAGTTGTCGGGATTCTTGAATACGCCGCCTCCTATCCTATTGAGTGCTTTGCCTAAGTTACGTGCTAGACACATTCGAAACAAGGAGGCTATTACAAAACATCTGTCTAGGTACCAAGAAATGCCTTTGTTTGCTCGCGACCGCGCAGGAATAGATGAATTATTCAAGTCAACATATAGTCATGTCGGAGGAGAGACATGCGCGTCGTGTCGCAAGGATAAGCAAATACATCGTACTCTTCGCAGTGTTGAAGAGCAAGTCATGCTTCACTATGGAACTATCGCCTCGGGGAACCAAGTGATGCGTGATGCTGTCGTTCGCGATCAGATAAGTTCGCAGATCGGTGGTGTTCTTTGCTTCGAGATGGAAGCGGCAGGATTGATGAATAGCTTCCCATGCCTTGTCATTAGAGGCATCTGCGACTATGCGGATTCCCATAAGAACAAGAGATGGCAGCCTTATGCAGCAGCGACCGCTGCTGCTTGTGCCACTGAGGTTTTGTCTATCGTTCCGGCTAAAGATCTGGCGAAGATGATGACCATTGACGAAGCTGTATGGTGGATTCTCTTATATCATGCTTCTCCAAGGAACCCTCTAACACATTCTGTGTTTATTAGGAAGTACTTCGATCAGCCGTCGAAATAGTTCCCTTTGACACATTCATCTCTTTATTGTCATCATTCGACCAGGGTAAACACAGATCCAACACCCCAGAGCTGAACCCCTACGACCCTCAGCACTTTTGGGTTTTCAAAAACATCGATTTCCGGGCGTGGTACGGATCAGGCGCACCAGGTAGCCTTCTTTTGTATGGGCCACCTGAATGCTGCCTCGACCAAATATCGGCATACGTAATCGACCAGGTGAAAAAGGTTTCGAGCTCGACAAGAATCTTTTACTTTTCATTCTCCACTGCGCAGTCGGGTAGCTCTTTGCTTTCTATCTTTGTGCATACCATTCTTCGTCAACTCATTCAATTCACCTCATCTGAGCACCGGACATCCACTGTCAAATCATTTCTTCATTTTCTACGCGAGAAGCTTTTGATGGAAGGAAGCAGAATCCATGTTGACCCTGAAGCCTCCCCGAAAAGAATCGTGCAGCAGATTCTGAAAACATCGGCCTCGGAAGAACTTTGGTCTTCGTTGCTCAACCTTTTTCATGCCTTTGGCCAGGAACTCTTACTGGTTATTGATGATATGGATAAGGCTAGACCTGGAGGAGAAAAGTTCATCATTGACATGGCAAGTTTCATCCAAGGTCTTATCGGGCGAGGTACCGGCGTCAAAATTCTCATCACATCTCGCTCGCAAAACGACGTCCAACGAGCTTTCAGTAGCTCTGTATCGATTGAATTCGACAAAGAGAGAAAAGGTAAGGTCACTCTCCGCAAACGCAACTTGGACTAAATTATTGTGCAGAATGTCTTGCCAGCCTGCAGTTTGACAACACCCGCTATGAGAAAATTTCGTCAGAACAAAGTGGTTCTTTCGAGTGGATTTGGTCCCATCCGCGATACGTCGATTGGTCTCAGTCGAATGAATCCCGGCTTTTGTACCTTCAAGGTAAGCCTGGCAGCGGCAAAAGTACCTTAACAAAATACTTTTACAAAAGCTTCCGAGATCGTGACAAGAGAGTGAACACATCGGTCGTGGCAAAGTTCTTTTATAGTTACCGAGAAGGCGAGGTGCAGAAAAGTCATTATAATATGCTAAGAACAGTTCTTCACGATATCTTGCAACAAGACGAATCCTTCTTTTATCATGAATTCCAAGCAGAATACCGACGTCAAGCCGAATTAGAGCAGAACCAGGGATCGGACTCAGTTGAATGGGATTATGATTCACTGAAGAAAGTGTTACTCTCGCTGCGAGATCATACACAAGCTCGCATGTACTATTTGATCATTGATGCAGTGGACGAATCGCAAGATAACGACCGGCGCGAAACTTTGGAGCTCTTATTTCAAATGAGCACAGAAATGAAATATTCCGTGGTGAAGATATTTGTCGCGAGTCGACCGGTGGCTGTGATGGAACGTCGCATAGATGAATTTCATTGTTTTATTCGGATTCAGGATGAGACTACGTCTGATCTTGGGATCTTTGCAGACTCTTTCATTCGCCGACTCGATATACCTCCGGATACAGCCAACGAGCTCACCCAGTATATTACGAGGAATGCCGAGGGGGTGTTCTTGTGGGTTAAACTTGTCGGAGAGGAGCTACTAGCCTACGATGAACAAGGTCTTGCGAAAGAAGACATCATGCAGTTTTTGGAAGGGTTGCCAACGATGTTAGAGGTATTTTACGAACGAATGTTGGATAAGATGGGAAAGGCGCGAACAGATTTGCGTGATGCGGTGAAGATTCTCCATTTCGTCCTGTTCGCCCATCGCATTCTGAGTACTGGGGAGCTCTTACACGCCCTTGCGATTCCCGACCAGCCTGGAATTGACTACGCCGTCTCTGATGAGGACTTTAGAAGCCGGATACCTTCTGAAAGACGAATTACGCATTGCGGAGGACAGTTCGTCGAGATAAAACAACGCTCGGGTGAGTCGCTCAAGGCTCGGGAGATGCCATTCTCACTTTTCGTAATCTAACAAGATAATATAGGTAGCAATGGGACAGTTCAGGTCATTCACCAGACAGTTCGCGAATTCTTTCTACACCCCGAGTCGTCTGTCAAAAATACCAAGTTCAAAATTGACGAGCGGAAAGCTCACGCTTCGATATCAATTACTTGCTTGCGATATTTGAGGCACTGTATCGCAAGCTATCTCCACCACTGCCGACAAATTGAAGAAAACTCTTCAACAGAATTGGGACTTTATTCTTCTTATCTCAATGACATGCCGTTGGCAAAGTATGCTCTGCAACACTTGAAACATCACCTCAAGCACTGCGAAGGCGACTCACATGTCCAAAGAATTGCAACGGACTTTTTTGCTGATATTCGTCGTTCCAAGATATCTGGGTTTCTCGAGAATTGGACCCGGTTTCAACTGGACAAATCACGCAGGGACAGTAGAAGCTTGACTCAACTTCGAAACAGATTTCTCCACACCTCTATCTCAAGCGGCCTTAGTCTAGCCACTGAGTTGCTTTTAATCCTTGGAGCGGATGCGAATGCAGAAGACAATTCCGGTACCCGACCTCTACTTACAGCATCGACCTTGGGTCATCAGGACGTTGTAAAGGCGCTTGTAACCTCTGGATCTGTCGATCTGAACGTTGTGGGCAGCAATGGTCAGACGGCGCTTTTAATCTCTGCGGAGGAAGGCCAAGAAGGGGTCATGGAAGCTCTGGTTGCTGACGAAACTATCGACGTTAACAGACAGGATAAGAATGGCCGGACCGCATTGTCTTGGGTGGCGGGTGAAGGAAGAGAGAACATGACCAGGGTACTTTTGGGACGCGGAAAGATTGACGTGGACCTGGATGATCTTCACGGCAGGACATCATTATCTTGGGCTGCAGGCAATGGACACAATGTCATTGTCAAGCTACTGACAGACACAGGCAAGGCTAACATCGACTCCGTTGACGATAACGGTCGAACGCCACTGTCGTGGGCAGCCGGTAAAGGACACGACTCCACAGTCAAGGAGCTGCTTCTCAATCTACCACCCAACAACAAAATGAAAGATCTGACTGGAAGAACGCCATTATCATGGGCAGCTGGGAACGGCCACGAGGACACGGTTTGGGCGCTGATGCAGTTCAGCAACTTCGATCCCAACGAAACTGACGCGACCGGACGAACTCCTTTATCGTGGGCCGCCGGTAATGGCCATCTAATGGCAGTGGAAGAGCTACTGAAAGCTTCTCAAATATCCCCGGGCATCAAAGACGAAAAGGGACACACGCCTTTGTCTTGGGCCGCTAAGAACGGGTACGACCATGTAGTCAAAGCCCTAATTATACGAAAGGATGTCAACGTCAACAGCAAAGATTTCAATGGTCGTACCTCCTTGTCTCTAGCTGCCGAAAACGGTTGCACTTCAGTTGTCAAAGAGTTGTTAGCCGCAGAGGCTGTCAGGATGGAGGCGACTGACAAAGAAGGCCGCACGGCATTATCCTGGGCAGCGGGATGCGGGCACCATGTCGTCGTCGATCAATTGCTACAGACAGGCAAGGTAAACGTGGACCGAAGAGACCAGAGAGGACGCTCTCCGCTTGTATGGGCGTCGATCAAGGGACACGATGCAGTAGTGCAAGAGTTGCTATTGGCAGGCATGGCGAGTGCTTCTATCGAAGACGGATGGGGACGCTCGGCTCTGTTCTGGGCTGCAAATCGCGGCCACCATGCGGTGGTCGAACTTATAATGTCACTGAGCATCGTGGATGATGAAACCAAGAAAGAATGGAGGCGTCGAGTGTTACGCAACCCCAGATGGTCAAGGCACTGGAGGTCGTTGTCATCGGAGTGAATGTCGTTCTACATCTCGATGAGACTGTGTGTAATATTTGTTCAACCACAGATTATTCTTGCTAGCTACAGAGTCTCATCTAACATCCATTCATGCTGTAAGCGTAGTCTCGCAGGGCGCGATGCTTTCAGCATGTGTTGCTTCCAGGAGCGTTCGTGATCAAGGTTACCTGAACCGCAGCAAATATAACCAGGCACGTATTCAGCAAGACGACCTGGCACCCCAGGACTTTATGGCAGCAAAGATCTCTATCGGACCTGCCTTGACCAGAAGCCCCAGCGAGAATGAGAAAATCAGATTATACACAAAGATAACAATCAACCTGACAGTATTGCTCTGAATGAAGTGGAGACCTACCATTGCCGATGCAGGCAGAATCGCCGAGATAGCGATACTGATAGTCCTGGTGACAGACTTTATCTTCCGATCGTCATAAATCCAGATTCCTATCTCGCGATTATGCCGGACCTTATATCATTTCTGGTTAGCCCATATGCGCAAATTGCAATCTCCGGGGAGTGTAGAGACATCAGAGTCACGACTCCGTCTCTTGTGAAACCAGAAAATGACTTTACTAGAGACCCATCTTCGTGAAGTGATCTTCTCCGCTATGTCTTGTTCGGAGAGCGATGAGATCCTCTTCATGAGAGCTCCACTGCGTCATTTCGGATGCAAATTTGACATATATTTCTTCCTACTTCATCCAGTCCTCTAGAAGCTTGAAGTCATTCTTCTGTAGGGCCTAGCACTTCAGTAGTTGGCCCTGTTGGATGAGGGTTTATCTGATTATCTCGTTCAGATCTTTCTCAAGATACACCAGTTCAGCTTGAAGATACAACAAATTCTTGTCGTTTAGATTTGCAAGGCGACGGTATATTGAGAGGCCTGGGTCTTTGGTCATTGGCATGCATCGTGCCGTTCGCCGGACATCTACGCAGTGTTCTATTCGACAATTGCTGGAAGCATGTCGTTTGCTGTTACTCAGGCGATTGTAGAAACATTTCAGCTCAGTCTTTAATCGATTTAAAGCCGCAATACAAATCTCCCATCACTACGGCCTGGGCTTTGGAAAGCGCCTACGATTGATGCCATACTACCTATTGAACGGTTCATATTAATTAGCCTTCAAATTCTTCCTAGGATATGAAACAGTTTAAAGGCAAGAAACAATAATAACTTCGAAGTAACTGTCCAGAAACTGGGATAACGCTTTTTGCCCCTCTGGCTATGTTTTCTGCCCACACTTAGGTAACATTTTCCCCCTTTTTGTTTTTATTTTTCTTTTCTATTCTTTTTTGATTACTTCTGAATTGAGCCAGGGCGCAAAGCACATCGCAATCGATTGATTGGTGCTTCTAGCTCCGACCAAAAAAATTTCTTTTCCATTGAAATGGCACTGACACGTATGCAATGAAAAAAGAGAAGAAAGAAATGAAGGAGAAATATGAACAACAAACAGGGAAACTCCGAAAGGAAAAGCGCATGTAGATTTACTGCAGCCACAGATTTATTCAACCATACCATAGGAGGCAGCTAATCTTGTCGTGATCTCCGGGTGGATGAGAGACAAACAATGTTCTTCAACCGAGGGCTGCCGGAGCAAAAGGTCTGTATAACAATCTTCAACCACCAAGAAGGTTGTCTGATAGATCTTTTCAAGGCCAAGGATTTGCCATCGAACCTCCACGCTCCCAATTGGCTGAATGGGGGCTTTACCCGGGAGTTGAATCGCTGGCCCTGAATCTGAATATGGATTCATTTCCATATTCAGACGTCTTCGGACATCGTTACACATGGCGTTGACATCTGTCTCAAAATCTATGAGCAGATACCGGCGGATCTGATCATGATTGTTGGCGGTGAAGATATATGCTTGGATCTTCCATTCTTCTTCCGGTTTGTCCCCCTGCCTATGGACCGGATTCATCCTTGATCATAAAATTTCCTGTCCGTCTTGCCAGTCGGCTCGAACAGAAATCTCCTTTGCTTCAAGGACGCATATAGTCGTATACCAAACGAGAATCGACATGGGCATCATTGTCGGCATGAGTCCGATTCTTGGTGGCTTACCACTTCCGCATCTATTGGAGAGTATTCCTAGGAATTTGCGCCACATCATTGGCCTTACCCAGCGTTTTGCGTATGCGCATACTACTGGTACACCCTTCTCAGGACAGCGGGTCTTTCGAACACTTGTTTCTTGTCTTTCCGTACCTAATTCATCGGTAATGTGGCTGCTCTTCTGAGCTTGCTCCATCAGCCGCGTTTGCTTAAATCTCTATGGCCATTGCAGCTTATCCCGCGACCATACAATTTTATCTACGGTCGGGAACAGAACTTGGATCTCCCTTTAAAGAGTTTATGAGATATCATTGTTCTAATACCTCGGTGCCGTGCTGACTTGCGCTCGACAGAATCACTTCTAATCATTATAATAGATGTTTTTTAATCCAACGCCAGAGACTCGGGAGAAAAGGACAACCCATACCGATACAAATGCTTGCAACCTAAAGCACGCCTAATCAAGTTTCGTAGCTGTATTAATGTCGATCATCGCACTTCACTTCTTCTTGTGCGCTGCTTGAACTTTTTGGGGGCAGAGATACCTCCTCTTAGAAGCAAACATGCAGTATACTATCTTCCAGGATATGTTTATCTGGGTCTGAATTGCTTTTCTGTTCTCCTCGGTATCATATTAATCTCTGTTGGTTTCTCTTTCGACTGATATTTCTGTTCTTTTCGTTTTTGCGGCAATTTGACGTCGGCTTTCGCTTCCGAGAGATTAGGTCACGGCCACCGCATATCTCAACTCAAACAACTCAATTCGTGAACATCGATTCTTCACATATTGATAAAGTCTCCCTCAACTTTTATAACCCCACAATCTATTCGAAGCAACAAAATGACACCAAAGGAAGTCGACGTTGTCGTGGTGGGAGCAGGCCTCAGCGGCTTGACAGCCGCCACCGAAATACAGCGAGCGGGTCTATCCTGCGCGGTGCTTGAGGCCATGGATCGCGTGGGCGGAAAGACTCTCTCGATTCCTGCTTCGCCTCAAGGCGGTCTCGCCGAGCTTGGAGCTGCCTGGCTGAACGACACGAACCAGTTCTACATGTACGCTTTGGCCAGGAAATTTGGGTTCGAGCTCGAGATTCAGCATCATAAGGGGTTGAATCTTTTTGAGGATTCAAAGGGCAAGACGCACAGCATTGAATATGGCAAGGAGTATCTGAATGTCAGCAACCAGTTCCAGTTCACGATGTTAGAAAGTTCGAGGCTGATGCTTTAAGGTGTTAGGACGAGGAATTTTACGAAAGCCTTGCCAAACAAGCGGAGCTTACCCATCTGGTGCATCCTGAGCTCAGCCAGCATGCGATGAAACACGATAAGATGTCTTTTGCAGAGTACGCGCAGCAATTCTCCTCGAAAGCAGAGCTCATCGCCGATGATATAGCCAAGACACTTCTCGGAGTGCAAGCAAAGGACATAAGCGCGTTGTATATGTTTAGCTATACAAAGAGTGGGACCGGACTGGATAATATCCTGTCGGATCTGAAAGACGGTGGTCAGTATATGCGAAATCGTCACGGTATACCACATCTTCCCTTGAATAAAAGCCCGCATCTTGGCTCCCGGGAGTTCTTCTAACCGGTGATGCTGTCTATAGGGAACCAGAACTTTTCCGTCCGCCTCGCCAACGATCTGAAGCCTTACACCGTTCATCTATCCGCACCCGTCACAAAGATCGAGCAGCATGGCAAAGGGTCTTGCACGGTCACCACGCTGACCGGTCATAAAGTCTCTTGTAAAAGAGTCATCATCTCGATTCCCACCTCTCTGTACCATCGGATCCAATTCATTCCTGCTCTCCCAGAGACGAAGAAGAACCTTAGCGACACCACCGCGCTGGGCTTCTACGGGAAGGTCATCGTCGTATACGAGTATCCATGGTGGCGACAGGCCGGATTATCGGGAATATTTAGCTCAGTCAATGGCCCCATATGCTGTTCCCGAGACACCTGCATCGTGGATGATCATCAGTACTCCATAACCTGCATGGTCACCGCCGGTGCGGGCAAGGATTGGTCCAAACTCCCTCCAATTCAGAAGCACAAGTTGACGATGAAGCAGTTCAACGCTGCGTTCTCCACTCAGGTCGAGAAGATACCAGACCCTTTGAATGTAATCGTGCATGACTGGTCAGAGGAACCCTGGATTCGAGGTGCGCCGAGTCCTACTATGCCGCCCGGTTTGATGACTTCGGATGCTGGAAAGTCGCTGCGCGATCCATTCGGAGATATTCATTTTGCGGGCACCGAGACTGCGATTATCTGGAAAGGATATATGGAGGGAGCGGTACGTGCTGGCATTCGAGGTGCCGGGGAAGTCATTGATTTATTGGTCCCGGAGAGCGAGCGGCGCAAGTTGAAGTCTTTCCTCTAGATTGGGTACTGCTTGATAGTCATTTGTGTGATTCGTATCAATCAAGATTGTTCGATCTTTGTGCTCAGGACCATTCCGACGCGAATTGTGCAGACAACACTTTGGCCAATTCTGTGCAAATAGACTGTCCGCCCGTTAGAATTTTCAATTTAACAAGAGACAAATTGTACTGAACCACGCAGCATGATTCGACATGAAATTCCTCATGCCATCCGAGACCCTGCAGTGGTCACCAATCACGATGCATGGCGCAATGCTTCGTTACGCCAGGATTCAATGAGGTGATTGACGGCCGCGGGGTAACAAACAGGCGTATAAAGACAGACATGTCGCCTGTCCATCTCTGGCTGTGTCGCCAGATTTCGTTCTATCATTCCTCTGCTTCATCCTTTCAAAATGTCCGAAGTTCTCACTATTACTCAACCCACTCAACCGGATATTCAATATCATCCCGACTACGAGAAATACCTCGCACGCGGTGAACGGCGCAAAGCAACCGAAACCCTGCCCAAAACTCTTCCAGCCGGGTTCCCTGCGCAGCTGTCTTCGCCCTTGGTTTGGGAGGGAAAGGACGTTGAAAAACGTGATGATTGGATCTTTAAGCTGAAGGATGCGCAGAGGGAGGAGATTCATGCTGCCTTGGAGCATTTCAAATGTTGGTCGACTCACTTGAACCTATCCCACCCAGTTACGATCGCAAAGTGCTCGCAGGAGAGAGAGATAGGTACCTATGTTCCAGTGCTAAAGTTCACAGCCCTCAAGCTCAGTCTAGGATACATCAACCAGGACACCTTCCCTCTACCCAACCTCCGCCCCGAGCTACGCAGCCTTTCCAAAGAACTTCACGCCGGACGCGGATTCTTCGTGCTTCGGGGTCTCGACCTCGATCGGTACTCGCGCGAAGACAACATCATCATCTACAGCGGTGTCTCATCGCATGTGGGAAACATCCGGGGTCGTCAGGAGGATCAGCGCTTCAGCAACGGCACCTCAGTCGTGATCTCCCATATTAAGGACATCTCGCGTGTCGCGCAGGCCGGGACCATAGGAGCTCCGTCGAACACCAACGACAAGCAGGTCTTCCATACTGACTCGGGCGACATTATCTCATTATTGTGTCTGAGTCCCGCTGCAGAGGGCGGAGAAAGTCAGATCTCCAGTAGTTGGTTTGTCTACAACATTCTGGCCAAGGAAAGACCCGATCTGATCCATACCTTGTCGCAAGATTGGCCGATAGATGGGTGAGTTCCCCCCTTTTTAAGCCTTTTAGGGGACCCCAGCCAAAGCTCCTGGGTAATAACCTAATAATGCGGCTAATTAAACGAACGAACCCCTGACTGACGGATGGGATCAGCTTCGGCAACCCGAACCGCCCGTATACCACCCGACCTTTGCTCTATCATCAGCCGGCGACCGGATCGACAGAGGAGCGCGTGCTGATCCAGTACGCCCGTCGCTACTTCACCGGATTCCTGGCCCAGCCGCGTTCGACCAATATTCCGCCGATCAGCGAGGCGCAGGCCGAGGCCCTGGACGCGCTGCACTTCCTGGCGGAGCGACATAGCGCGGCGTTGGACTTTCAAAAGGGGGACGTGCAGTACATCAACAATTTGAGCATCTTCCATGCTCGGAAGGGCTTCCGCGACGGGCCCGGCAAGGAGTAAGTGGCTCTCAGTCCCGGTGCCCCCTGATGATCCACGCGCTAACCGACACGATGCCAGACGCCATCTTTTGCGACTTTGGTTGAGGGACCCCGAGAACGCCTGGGAGACGCCGGAGCCGCTGCGCAACCGGTGGGATAACGTGTATAAGGATGTGAAGGAGGAAGAGCAAGTGTTTCCCCTGGAGCCCAAATTGCGCAAGACGGTGGGATCTTAGGAAGATCAGAGGAAAGATGCCGAGGAGAAGGCGAAAAGATGTCATTTTTGGGGTTCCCCGAGAAATTGGGTGTCTGAGTCAGGCGGCGACGGGGTTAGTCATTCTTTCCCCCAATTCGGGGAAGGTGGGGCATCTCCGACTGAAAAAAACAAAAAGAGACAAAAAACCAAAAGAGATTGTTCATCGCCGCCGGCAAAGAGCCACGGAGTCAATGAAGGCAAATTAGCATGCATTCTGGAGCCCACCAGTGGCACCAACGGCCCGGAGGCCCGAGCTGTTCTCCGGAGTAGACCAGTCATGGCGTAGCCTTCACCTGTTTCCCAAATGAGGTGGAGCCAGGAAGAGGAACCGAGACGCTCGATGTGGGCTTTCAAAAATAGCCTGCAAACTGGATCTCTTTGTAGTCGGAAATCCAAGAATTTTCTTTCTCCAATTCTAACAAAATGGTGGACTCCAGTGACTGGTCCTGGTGGCTTGGATCGCCCACTCTTATAAATCCACGGTGTCCGTGTCACACACGGGTGTGCTTCTCTGCGAAGGTCTCAATCAAGTGCGTTCACTGACCGATAGACGAGCTCACCATGGGACTGCAACAGGACAGTCCAAATTCCAGCGAGCTCAGCTCGGGAGAATCCATCTACGCGGCCAAGGAGTCCCCCGCGCCGGAGATCGAACATCTATACCTCGAATTAGAGACGCCCTTACCTACGCCATTGATCACTGCGCCCCCGGAAACCGGCCAGTCGCCCGCCCCCGAATGTCCCGATCTCAAGCAATTCACATCGCCCTTTCTCTGGCCGAAATGGCGCAAATCCATGATGACGTGGATCGCATGCGGTGTCACGGCGTTGGCAGGTTACTCGGCCGGTGAAATCAGTCCCGCGTCGACAGAATTGACGGCGGAATGGGGGATTAGCAGCGTGGTATACAACCTGGGAATCACGATTTTTTGCATCGGATTCGCCTTGGCACCCATGGTTCTGGCGCCTTTCTCGGAAATCAACGGCCGTCGACCGATTTTCGTCGGCAGCGGAATCATCTTCGTCGGTATGTCATCCGTTGTCTGGATCAGCAAACCACGATCGCACGTGTACTGACTGCGACGTCATAGCATGCATCATCGCCTGTGGCGGTACTCACTCGTTCGGCGGATTTCTTGTTGCGCGCATCTTTCAGGGCGTGGGCGCGTGTAAGTCCGAAGAAGCTTTCTCGGGGTGTGACCAACCTGCTAATTTAGGGTTTTGCAGCAACTTTCTCGACCATGGTTGGCGGCGTCATCAGTGACATTTACCACGCCGAGGATAGAAACACCCCCATGGCCTTGTTCTCAGGGGCTGCCCTGTTTGGAACCGGTCTTGCGCCGCTGCTGTCGAGTATCATCGTCCATCATAGTACTTGGCGGTGGATCTACTACTCCCACGCCATTGTATCGGCTGTGTTCACCATTATGATTTATTTCTTTTTCAAGGAGACAAGAGGCAGCGTTATCCTCAGTCGGAAGGCTGCTGCCCTCAATAAGTATTACGATGCCTTGGAGAAGGCCGGCCATGTGGGGGTTATCATGTCTGATGATGCGTCTGGGGAGAAGGGTCAAGTGAAGCGCATTCGGTGGAGGGTTAAGAGCGATGAGCAGCGTACTTCGCTGACCCAGATGATCAGCGTCTCTTGCTACCGACCTTTTCGTATGTTCATGACCCTATAAGCTTCGGCAACTCGATCTAACATCATACAGATATGCTTCTCACTGAACCTGTCGTCTTCTTCTTTTCCCTTTGGGCCGCGTTTAGCTGGGCTGTTCTTTATCTTCAATTCGGCTCTGTTCCACTCGTATTCAAGAAAAACCATGGCTTCAATACCGAGCAGTCTGGTGCTGTTTTCACTTGTATGCGCCCCCTCTCTCTTCGTTTTTTGTTTTGACATGTATGCTAATGAAATCAGCAATGTGTGTCGGCGTTATTATCGCCACCGTGATCAGCATCTACCAAGAAAGTATCGTATCGCGATTCATCGCCCTTCCCAAATCTCCCGAGCGCCGACTCTACTTCGTCTGCCTGCAGTCAACGCTCATGCCGATTGGTCTTTTCTGGTTCGGGTGGACCTCGTACTCGTCCATCCCGTGGATTGTACCAACGCTTGCCATTGGATGTTCGACCATGGGCATTCTGTCTATCTACCTAGCCGTGTTCAACTATCTAGCGGATACGTATCACCGTTTCGCTAGTTCTGCGATTGCGGCACAGTCTTGCTGTGAGTTTTTTCGGATCGCCGATTGGCAATTGTTCCATGATTTGATGTTAACGCCTCATTTTGTAGGTCGGAATCTCCTTGGTGGTGTCTTTCCGCTCGTGACGGCCGCTATGTTTAACAATCTGGGATACCCCGGTGCTTCGAGCTTGCTTGGTGGAATTGTAAGTTTTCTGTGTATGCAGTGATGGACTTTGCTAACTGGTTCAGGGTGCTTTGCTTACCCTTGTACCGTGGGTGTTGGCGTTCTATGGGCCCAGAATTCGGGCCAAGAGCAAGCTTGCGAGTGTAAGGTTTTGTCACTCCTCATGGCTAGACTGGTAATGCTGACTTTTGACTATTAGGAACTCGCGCATTAAATACGTTTTTCTCGCATTGTCTGTTTATTGCATTAGCGAGGGTGGTCTTTTGCATTTTTCATATCGCCTGGTTTAGCGATGGCATAAAAAGCAGATATACACACATAGACTCATTAGACTTTCAAGTCGATAATTTAATAAAGTTACATACATCACATGCATACTGAGCATTCAAAGAAGATCTCACTGTATAATTCTAATTTGTCTATAGTTCTAATCTATTCATGTATCCCTGTACCATAAAGATTAATCCATCTATTGATATGCCACCGGCGCCTCCCCAGCCGCCAAATTACACTGCCTGAACAGCCTCACCTCGTCATCCCCAAACGCCCCCACCACGGAATGCAACACACCGCGGTTATGAAAAATCACCAGGTCGCCCTCTTCCCAGTCATGCGGGTACACATACTGCGGTTTGATCGCCGGTCGTTGGAACTTATACACGATCTCCCGCACCCGCGTCAAGTCATCGATCACCGTGCCATCGGCGCAGTGGATCTTGCGGACCGCCGACGGATGGATCTGTAGTGCTGGGTTCCCAGTGAGAGGGTTCTTCCAGACCATAGGGAGCACTTGGATCTTGGATTCGTCGATCGGTGGGAGATCTGAGAGCGGAAGTTCTTTGTTTTCGGAGTATAGGCCGAGGCCGGTGGGGAGGGCGCGCGCGGGGCTCATCCAGATGTAGCTGATGATTTTGTTAGATGGTTTTCAATTGGTGGAGGGGGGAAGGAAAGACGTACGGATGAGGCGCGTATTCGATTTTACTGGTCAAGGCGAATTTCTTGTCTTCATCGGAGAGCAGCTCGAACATTCTCTCTCCGCTGACGAATGCCGTCGTGCCGAGCGGTACGTCTAACGTCTCGTCGGGACCATCATCATATCTGAGAGTCTGGCGTCGACCCTTGGGTACCTTGACGGCCAGGAGGGTGGTCACTTTCGGTGGGTGGAATTCATACAACGCAGCGTCGATGTGCCAGCGGTAGAACCGTGTAAAGTCGTGATCATCTTCGGCCGCGATCACGTCTCGGTGGAATGTCCGGTGATGAGGGTGTTTTAGCTGGATGTTTGACAGACCCTCATACGAGTCGATGTTTCCGTGTCCGATGACTTGTACCTGGGGTTGGTGAGGTACTGTCTTCAGATCCGGGTGGAGGATGCTGCGCTTGGCGTCGAGGGTCTTGCCATGGCCGTATTGCGAGGCAGATGGGTCGAAACGCTGCGTGAGCTCGTATTGTGCCTTCGGGGTCACATGGACTTGGTTTCTGATCACGACTACCAGATTCCTGTAGAGCGCATCTTGGATTGTATTGAATGTTTCATCTGCTTCCAATGTTAGCTTGTGCTATCAGTATATGGACATATCAAGGGATAGTGGCATGTACCGGTGAGGTTCTCCAAATCGACGTTGTTAATGACAGCGCCGAAGTTGATGTCCGATCCAGCAGGAGGCGTTAATGGAGTCACTCTAGGGGTCATGGCGAAGTTCGTGTTTCTGTTTCGGTAGATCGACAGGGATGCACAGAGCAGATAAAGAGCAGTGATACTTGCAGCTTTATCAACCTCGGCTTCTCCCGTCGGCGGAGCTGGCCGAAGCCGCCTTATCTTATCGATCATCCCGCTGACCAACCAGGCTTGGTCACGTTGATTGTGTCACATGATGCCCATGTGTGCTGAGTCATCTATCTGTCGCCAGCATGCTACATTCATTTGACTAGAATAACTCATCCGAAAGAGTGGTACAGGTAATAGAATTTGTTGAAGTGAATCTGAGGGGGGTGCTTTAGAACTATATTTCAGAGAAGTGCATCGCGACTACCTAGTCGAAGAATCTTGCTCTCCGACATTGTGATATATATAAAATGCTCACTTGACCCAGGCAAACTATAACCAAGATCTGAACGACAAACTTTTGGGCTGCAATGTAGAGGTCCACCATCTGCTGTTTCCGGAATATCCATCATTCCTCAAGCAGGATCAAATCAATCAACGGTAACGGAATCTCCCTAATGAAAATCAGCATCTGGCACTCGTCCCACCTTATACAAAGCGACTATTGAAAATATCATCGTTCTTGACAGGAAACCAATCGTCTTCTTGGTGCGGAAAATGTGATACATTTTCGCTTGGTAGCTGTGCCATAACGGAAAAAGTCAAAGGCCGCCGTAAAGAGCAATGAATATCCCGGATCTGTAGCTGAGTTATGAAGTAGGGATGCTCTTACGAACTCCTTTTCTTAACATCAGTCACTCGAGCATGTAGGATCAAAGACGGTATGAGTAATACTATGTGTTCTGATGCAAGGAGAGGACTTGATATCAAATTTATGCAGTCACTGTAAATATGTTCCCTTGAATTTCGATGTGATTGGTAGTGTCATGGAGGGGAAAAGGGAAAGAAATCGATGAATAAACCTCTACATATTAGACTATAAATAATGATTAGCGCCTCAAAATAGCCCATCATATGCTGCAAGAATTATCTTTGAGCTGAGTAGACGTACTCCGGTAATTTGGAAGCTCGCTGCTTGAGGTATTATTGATCTATCAAATAGAATCGCTGTGGATAATGATAATAGTGGTGTGTAGCTTCCGTTTCAAAAAAGAAAAAGGAAATATAGTATATAAATACTGAAACTTTGCGAAACTCATCACCAACTTTACCTCAATAGTATGTACCATATTGATAGTGGTACCCATTGTTGTAGCCTTGGTAGCCAAATGTCCCATCATTAGTCCCATCATTCTCATCATCATCCAGAGTGTCATCATCCTCAAAGTCGTCGATTTCCTCGTCTTCCTCATCGCTGAACTCATCCGCATCGATCATCCTCACAGACCACCAGATCTGAAACGGGGCCTTTGCGTCGTCAAATTCATACAACTCCAACCCCAAATCTTCCATATCACAGGCTCCCTCATTGGTCATTGCAAGCGCAATGCAATAGATATTGCATCCTCCCTGAAACAGACGAGTCTTGAAGATTCCGCCATTGACCTTGTTCATGTCTTTCTTAACCTCTCCCTTAAACTTATACGCATTGTGATAGCTCTCGCATTTTAGCTCGATGATTGCGCACTCTTCCCCGACATATGGCTCGTTGGGAAAGACTTCCTCGCCAGATGTCCCGGGCGACAGGACAATATCGGCGGCCATCTTCTCGCTGTTCTCGTAGCAGTTGTCTTCACGGCCGGCGTTGTATAAGAAACGCATCTCTTCTTGCATCCAGCCTTCCCAACCGCCTTTGGAGAGATGGGCTTCGCGGATCTGTGCGGCATTCTCTTCGCCCCAGTAGATGAGCGCCCGGAACATGGCTTCGTTCGGAGGGATCGGGGTCTGGTCGTCCATTGTGATTCTTTTTTTGGTCCTTTTTTAGCGTGGACTAAGTGCACAGGAGGTGAGAAAATGAAGAAAGTGAGTTGTGAGGTTTTGGACAATAATAGCAGCGCGAGGCTGTGTCGTCTAGGTTCCTTTTATCAATCATTCCTCCTCACTAGATCGTAGATGCAATTAGACGATCAGGCGACCCGACTCTAAAGACTTAAAATCCAACCTAAAAATACTTCTCCACTTGCACCGGAGGGAGGTGTTCACGCCATTGGGCATCATCGTCGTGCTAAGCCCGCAACCCGACATCTGCACTGACCCGCTGCTAACCAGAAAGGCCGGCGCCAAGTAACGGCCGTCCGTATCTGCAGGCCTCAGCCGCGTGCTGACCCCCAAGCTAAGATCTGGATTTCCCAAAAGGGAAAACACTGAGCCAGAAAACTTGACCTGACATGGAACTTGCTCCGAATTGGGTTCCAGGTCCATGTGGGATCCTGCAGGCTCGAGGTCGGCTGAGACAGGGTCCGCGATCCTATTCTGGCCTCGAACATAGGTTTCCAAGTATTTGATATGATAGCCTCGCGGTTGAAGAAGCCACCGCTGCAGGCTGCGCCGCTCTCCATGCGCTATGGAGAGGGGATTTTTTATGTGGAAGGACTTGTACGAAGTCCGGTCCGTTTCTTGGCTCCGTACTGGCTGGTTGAAGCCTGCAGGGGCGGGATGAAAGGATGGAGAGACTGAGAGTGTCTGATAGATTGACAGCCTCGTTTGCTGCAGTTTTTTTTGCCTCCAAATGATTAGTTATTCGAGTGGGGGGGGGGACTCGTTGGTGGCTTTTGGACGCAACCCTCCGATCGTATTTATACACCCATTCCCAACCACGATGTAGTTACTGCTTGCACGAACCCGTTCGCACTGCTACATTGTCACTCAAATCCTCTATACAACCGAAATACGCTTCATTTTCAGTCAAAATGGTTCAGCCCCGTCGCAAAGGTGCCGCCAACAAAGGCGTCCACCCCCCAGCTCCCGCTCACATTCGATCCAACCAACCTCGTCCAGGACCCCAAATGCAATACCAGCCTCAACATCGCAGCGTCCATAGCGGATCTTCTCACCAAGTCAACCAGATCCGAAACCAGCAGAATGTGCAAGGTCGACAAATTGCCCACCACGGCGCACAGCTCAGTCAGCACACTGCCGCAATCCAACACCAGAATGCCGCCCAACAACGTCAGAATGCGGCGCTGCGACAGCAAAACGCAGCGCAGCAGAGACAATTTGCTCAGCAAAATGCGCAGATGCAGCATCAAATGTCCCAGCAGAATGCTGCCATGCATCGTCAACAGCAGCAAATGGGTCATGAGTTGCAGTCCATGCGACACCAGCAGCAACAGCAGCAGCAGCATCATCAGCAGCAGCAGAAGAAACAGAAAGGGAACGGCAAGAAGGTAGCGGCAGGTGCGGCGGCAGGTGCAGCTGCTGGTGTCGGGGGATATATGCTGTATGAGCACCTGTCGGAGACGCGCACTCAGGAGCAGATCATCCACGATCCCAGACCGGAGAGCAGTGAGGATGAAAATGATCAGAACCAGAACGATTCATCGTCGGATAACGAGGACACCGGGTATCAGAGTCCATACGAGGAGGGTGGCTACAACAACGGGGGGTATGACAACGGAGGGTATAACAACGGAGGGTATGATGGCGGCTACTCTGGAATGCAGTCGCAAGAGAAAAACGATGGTAATGATTCTGACTGTTGCGGCTGTGGCAGTTGCTTCTGCTGTTGCTCGGATGATAACAACAACGGCAATGACAGCGATTGTTGTTCTTGTTGCTGAGGATGTGGAGAGGTGTTTGCATTCACACCCCGTGGCAAATTTCTACGTTGTTTGCTTTTTGTGGTTGTTTCATTTATTTTGCTTACGAATTTATGGCATCATTTCTTTTTTACAAATCGGTCGTGGTTGTATGTTTTCTTTGTGTTGGAAACCTAATGATTAGTTGTACTCTACGTTAAGCATATGGTTTGCCCTGACAGATATCGCACCTTTGAAGCCTCTCATTGCATTATTAGCTGAGTTAATCTATAAGATGTCATAGATTATGTGTCACCGTACTTCAATATTACTGAATGGGCTGACTTGCCACTATGCTTATCAACACCTGCCAGCATCACCCTAGCTGCAAATAGAGGCCGTCTTTTTCATATTCAGCCGCACGAGGCCCAAGAAACAGAATCTGTCCCAACCTTCTAAGCCATGTCGGCTATGTGGCGTTGGGTCTAGATGGTTCTGTTGGGGTCAAAGCAAGGCCACATCGGTCATTATGAGAATGTGCTGAAGCCATTTCGCGCCACGCGCCGCTTGGCAGTATAATAAAGAAATTACCGTCCGCAGGATGGGCCTAATGGAGCAGTGATGTGCGAGCGTCATTGGTCATCGAGCCAATGCTAAGATGCGGACTCCAGATGCTTAGTTGATTCAGATGCAAGAGGATACTTCTCCATCAGAAAGTTCGTCACTCGTTCTGGGACACCTTGAAGGATAACCGAACATTATTATTAGAAAGTCTTGCTTTTGGTGTGTTCCAATTAGCCCTGAACACTTATCCATTTTTCGTTCTCGGAGAACTGTTACGATAGCATATCCTAGTGAAGTGTTAGAGAACCGTACACAAACTGGTATAATCAATGCAGTCTGCTGACTTCACAATTAAGACTGGTGTCCTTGCTCTTCAAGAGATTGTTACCTGCCTTTCAAAATTTATAGCTCCTCCTTGGTTTCTTGTCCGTTTTCGGTGTTTCCTCTTTCTCATCGTCTCTCTCTTCTTCTTCGCTTTCCTCTTCCTCCTGCCAGCCGATTGAGACCGTTCATGTCGACGGCCCACCGACTGCGAGTCCGTTGGTGGCTTTTCCGGCATGTAGTTGTCATCTGCGTCACTGTCGCATTTCTCGTCTTTCACTTTGACCTCTTGGTTCAACGGCTGATTCATGGTGAAAGGGCTGCTATCGCTCAGTGCCCTTGGTGAGTTTGAGGTAGCATTAGGGCTTCCTGGCAAATCTTCAATCTGGATTTCGGGTCGTTCCCTCGGTTCTTCTACTTGTTCTCTCGATTCATGGTGGCTTATTCTCTGATCTCTGGTTTATATGGTTCTTGAAGTCCTGGTGAAATGGGTGGACCTGGCGAACTCGAGGCTGAAGGAGAATTCTCTGGCGACTTTTCAGGCTCGACATTGCTTTCCTTATCCAACTCCTCGCGCCTTTTTACCTCGGCTTGTCACGCAGCGCAGGCTTCTCTTGCGTCTATATTCGCCTTTTGGTCAGCAGGTATCTTAGGAAATCCCGTCTCCCATCTGACTCTCCGAAACAGACATACGATTGACAACTTACACTCTACATAAACGTCTCCCAATCGCAAGCTTCTCAGTTCTTCTTGAGTTTCGCGGATACCAGTGCTCCAAGTCATTTGTGAATTGAAACACTGCATCCCCTTCATCTGGGAATCTCCTTTGCAGGATAGACCTCTGGGGCTTGAAGTCCCAATTCTGTGGATAGTAATACTGTCCACCATTGGAAAATGTCATGCATGATGCACCATCTTCAAGACGTCTGTATGCGTAGGTCGTGACATTGCCGGGATCTACCCTGGGATGCACCGGAAGCTCCATTTTAGACTGGAGAAGCCATGACGTCCCCTCCTGAATAATCGGGTATTGTGGTGGGAGTTTGACGCTAAGAACCCGACCATCGCTCTGAACATAGAGCGCGAATTCGGTCTGACACCAAAAATAGTACACAGTTCCATCACTCCATCTTTGTGAGCCCGCACCCAACATTGTATAGGATAAACTTACTTATTGAAGTAATGGTAGGTCTAGTTGTAGGGATACCGAATTTTGAAAGAATATCGATGCGCACAACAATAATTTCCACCCTGGCATATTCTGGCTGTGAGATATCTCATATACCAATCTTAGCGAGGAGAATTATGTTACCTCACGTTATCGAAACATGTCCACCTTTAGGGGAGCCAAGAAATACGTTGAAAATTTCACATGGGGTGCATATGATTTTCTCTTTGCTCCCATCATCTTGCAGCATGTACAATTCTCTTGCCGTGTCTTAATATGGCCTAAACTGGGATATACTAGGCCACATCTCTGTGCCGTGGTATTTTCGGGACACTAGTGGTCTGTATAGAAGGCTAACTCAAGGTGAAGTTCAACTTTTGCCAGGGGAAATTTCTGTTTTGTTTTTGTTTTGGAATGTTAACGTTTGAACAGAGACTGAGTGGGCCTTCTAAGTGGGGACACTTGGTCTTTCATAAGTATAAGTCAGAACATTTGTCCACTTTGGGAATGATAATGTGATACAACGGTTATTATTGCTTGCTATTAACATTGATATTGAAGAGTTTGGTGTTGTGTATTTTGGTTCAGATTCGCACGTCAACCACCAAAACCTGGGTTGCACGGAATTAACATACCCATGGAAAAGCCTTTGGGCCATAGCAGTCTAGACAGTTGTTCTATGCTCTTTTCTTGAAGGGAGTGGGAAGATATTTGGTTCATGTCTTACCCTCTCTCCTCTTTTCCTACACCGCATCGAGTCGGTCTATTCTACAAGGGGCTTGAAGTCCTACATAGGTGATGTCATGGTGCTATCCTTTGAAAGGGTCGATATAACTAGGAACTACTCACATAATCATAATATCGCACACCTTTCCAATATCGTATGTTGGAAAGGCTTTTTTCGCGAGACTGAATGAGAATCTTCCATTCATCTCGCTTAGCAAGACAAAATGAATTACTGGAGAATAAGTGCAAGAGGTTTATGGCAAGAATGGTATAGGAAGAGACATGAGCACACCGAGTCCACCATCAACGGAATCCAACTTCCCTATACGGAAACAAGGTTAGCCTCAAGACGAAGTGGGGAAGGAATGCCAAGGACGCCATCCTCCAGCCAGAAATGAGTCAGCGGCCAAGCATTTGCAGTGTCATTCTGGCGCACTAACTAGCTAATCAGAAATTGGTCAGGGGATGTCGGACATTCGGCGTTTGACGCGTCCACATCGAGAACCGCGGCCGACAATGCGTCCCAAGCTACCCTCCAAGAAGCCTCGGAGTCGTGCGAAAGAGGGACCGGCGTTTGTATTCGTGGACCATGCCGACAGCCTCTCGCCGGGGCCTAGCGACAAAGATGCCAGGGCGATGATCCGACGGCAGGCGGCGCGCTCAGGGTGCAAGCGCCGTCGGGACGAGTATGTGAATCAGGAGAATATCGATCCTCTACGAGGGCTTGACGCGGCTGCTGCTACACGAAACGAACCTTCAGACGAAAGCGACGACACGTGGAGCTGGGGTATACTGTCCAAGGCGTCAAATCCTAGCCCTCAGCCTCCGCCTTCGTACAATAAATACGAGACCCTCCGAGTGAAGTATAATTTCGACATCACCGATCTCACCAGTTTCACCGACGTAGACCTAGGCCGCATAGCTTATCTGTCGCTGCGAGATCAGCCCACTCGCCTCGTTGATCTCTTGCAGAAACGATCGTCTTCGTTCCTGGCTTTTCTACCCAGTCGATACGGCTCTAGTGCTTATCTGGATGATGCTATGCATTGCGTTGCTGCAAGGGCTGGCCAGATGCTCGGCTTTCCGGTTAGGGCTTCGACGCCCTCTATCCTCTACGTCAAGGCCCTGCGCAGTTTACAACATGCCATCCTGGATCGAACCGAATGTCTAGGGCCAGGCGTTTACTGCGCAACGCGCTTGTTAGCCCTCTATGAGGTAAGTCACATCCACTTTTTCTGGGCGCCAGTCATGACGGGGCTCGCGTAGCTGCTCGGTTTACCAAACGCAAATCACTGGGTCCATCACAATCGGGGTGGACTTAAGCTCGTTGAGATCAGGGGTCCAGAGAATCATACAACCAGATTTGACCGGATGCTTATAAAAAGTCAAGGGCCATCTATTGTAAGTCTTTCCTTGGGGAAACAATCTCTACAATCTGGGTACTTACGTCCCGCAAGGTCATCGACGGCATGTATCGAAAAGAAGGCTCGATTTTCGAAGCCCCAAAATGGCAGAATTTCTTTGAGCACGCATCCACCTCTGAAGCAGATCCAGATTTGAGTCTCTGGTGGGAGCTCTTCGGAGCCATCAGCTTCATGCCGGGTATTCTCAAGGATATGAGGCTTCTCTTCACAGGTTTCTCATCTGCCGCCGAGTACACGAAACGAGCTACAGAGATCCTTGAACGAACAAGGAAGTTGCACTGCGCTTTACATGAAGGTCATACGCGCTATCACCACAGTCTCCCACATCTACCGTCCCTCTTCGACCTCCCCATCTCCGCCGAGTCCCCAGATCGGGTTCGACTCCGCGGGTTCTTCTTATATGTCATCATGTATATCAGCCGTGTTTTGGCGACGCTTTCTCCTGACGAAGCTGAGCGTGCGGGCAGCGAAGTCGAGGCGCAAGCCTTTGCAACGCAGACTTTACTGATCGAACGGATGAGTGCGAAGCTCGATCCGGCTATGACTTGGCATCTTGAGCAGCGAAATGCCTTGCCTTATTCGATTCTACGAACGGGGGATGAGTGGTTGTCAGATGGACATCCTGGAATTTCTTGGGAAGAGCTCAAAGCTTTTCTGCAGCAGCGGTGGCTGAGATGGGAGGATTCGTGGAGAGACGGAGTGTTGGCAGCAGAGCTGACTGTGACCGAGGTCTTTGGTTGATATTGTCTATCTCAAGACAACGCTTTTCTCTGCTTCTGTACGCATTCGGAACTAATCACGGGGACATAAGAAATTCTCAATTGAAGACTATAAGCTCAAATCTGCGTAGTAAACAGTACATGCGCCCCGAAGCACATTAAAAAACAACGCGCGCTAACTCTCGAACACAAGGAAGATGACTCAATCTCATCTCAAACGACACGCTCGGAAGTCCCTCAGTTCGTAATCGAAGCTATCTTGTTGTAAAAGACCGTATCCCTCCTCATTAAAAGGTTCTGAGCAATCCACCGCCCCGAATCCTCCCTCGAGATGCTGTATCCGATAGCCTTGTAGATGGGTCCGGTTTCAGGGTCCTCGAGACCAACACGAACTCTCTTAGTCGTTACTCCGTCGACCAATATGCTTATGCGGACGATGGTGAAGGTTTCCTTGCTCGCCATGAGCAAATCTTCCATCGCCCTTTTGTCCGCTGCCGGTACACTCAGCAAGTAACCGTAGAGCGGCAGCGTGGCGAGTGGGTAATCGCGCCCAAATCGAGACGTGCCCAGTCCGCTACAAGCGACGATGTAGGGGCTTCCGGAGACTGCGTTGCTGCGCAGGCGATTCAGGGCCTCGAGCAGCGTCTTCATGCCTTTCTGGCAAACTTCCGGGTCGTCCAGCGACAGGCTTATTCCGTTCCTAACGGGTTTCGCGCCGATACTAGTGATGACGGCGTCGACTAGTTGGCCGTCCTCGCGCTGGAGACACCTTGACACGGCGTCGACATCGTGTGCGTTTCCTTCCACGATTGTGAGGTTGGGCTCGTCCGGGAAGATGGCCGAGAGCTTGGAGGAATCTCGACAGAGTGCGATGCCACGGTCCCCAGACAGGAGGGTGTGCTTGAGGGCAGCGAGGCCCACGCCGGTGCTGGCGCCAAAGAATGCGATCGTCTGAAGGTCGCTCATTGTGTGGAGTGATTGGTTGATGGTATTGAAGTGGAGAATGTCGATCAATTATTTCAGGTTGAATTGGAATCAACCAGCAGAGAAAACGTTAGCAAGAGCGATGCTGAAGCAACTTGATGCGTTCTGTTCCATCCTCGAAACCGGACGATTCCATGCCTTTTATCTTCATTTCTTCCAGGGTTGGTTGAGCCTGCAACTTGACTGAGAATGAGAATGAGCGAGTGTTGGCCGAGCCCTCTCGCGCTTTTCTCGCGTGGACTGGCGATTGGAGGCCACCTCCTCTTAGCTCGAAGGCTCCTGCAAAGAGTCATCGACCCACTCGCGCAGTTCTCGGTGCAACTGCCATGCGACCGCAGGGATTTGGCAAAACGCAGCCGATCGCGATCGCACCGAGCCTCCAGATGTCGCGCGAGGCACCCGACCAAACGACCACTTCTCTCTCGCCCAAACCCCCTTCTGCTCCGAAACTCCGCAGCTGCGTCGTCTGTCGCGCCCGAAAAGTCCGATGCGATAAGCTCTCGCCCTGCTCGAACTGCCGTCGCGCGAATATCGCCTGCATCGTCCCCTCCTCCCACCGCAGCCCACGATGGGCTCGTCGTCTCGAACGCGTTGCCAACGATGCCGCTGCACAGCCCGAACCGGCGACGACTCAGGTCATGGAGAGACTGCGCACACTGGAGAACTTGGTTAAGGAGCTGAGAGGGCAGTTGGAACAGGCAAACGCTGCGGTCGCTCGGTCGGCGGCGGGCAGCTCCGGAGTCAACTCTCCGGACTCGACTCACGGTCGTGATGGCGATAGTCAGCGAGGCCTGTCTGGTCGGACCACTCAGAATAATGTCCAGGACCAGTTCGGCAGGCTGGTCTTGCAAGACAACGATCGCAGTCGCTACGTGAGCAGCGGCTTCTGGTCTCGCGTCAACGATGAGGTACGCCGGTCTGTCCCATATTGCCTCGCGTGGCATCCATACTGACTTCCTGGTCTTCAGATAGATGGACTCAAAATCGACGGTGAGCACCTGAACTTCGACGACTACGATACCTCTGAGGACGAGTCATCGCCAGGCAAAACCCCGTCCACGCAAGAACTCGATCGCACTCCGTCCGACCGCCATGCATTCCTGTTTCGACACAATCTCAACCCTTCTGCTGTGGACCTGCGTGGATTACACCCCCTGCCCTCTCAGATCCCATACTTCCTGGACGTCTTTTCGGAGAATGTCAACTCCATCGTTCGCATCGTTCACGGTCCGACCGTGGCGAAGATGATTCGCGATCTGCGCGGCCAACCCCTGTCCAGCTTGACGCCCTCCAACGAGGCTCTCATGTTCGCGATCTACTATGCTACAATCACCTCCATGGAGGAAGAGGAGGTAAGTCGTGAGACTGGAGCTATCTTGTGCGAGCCTATATACTCATGTGCCTGCGTCAGATCATGACCAATTTCGGAGCGACCAAGAGCGACCTCAATCTCAAATACCGATTGGGACTCGAGCATGCATTGGCAAAGGCGGATTTTCTCAACGCTCCCAACCTCGTCCTGGTCCAGGCTTTGGCCATCTTTCTCTGCGTCGCTCGCCGTTACGACAGCCCCAGATTCGTCTGGATGATGGCGGGCATCGCCATCCGCATGGCCCAGGCCCTGGGATTGCAGCGCGACGGCGCTCACTTCAAGCACCTGACGCCGTATGAGATCGGAATGCGACGAAGGGCCTGGTGGGCCCTCTGCCTGATTGACGTAAGGGCATCGGAGGACCAGGGAACGGACTACACGATCGCTTACGGCAGTTTCGACACGAAGCTTCCTCTAAACCTCAACGACGCAGACTTCGGACCTGAAACCACTGAGATGCCGCCAGCGCGCGAGGGCCTCACGGACATGACGCTTCCCCTCGTCTCGTACGAAACCTGCAATCTTACGAAAGAGATGATGACCCGCAGCGTCAAGGACGGCGCATCCAGCATGGAAGAACAGGACCGTCTGCTCGGCGAAATCTATGCGAAGCTGGATCGAGGCTACCTGCGATATTCGGTGGAGTCGGACAATATTGCCTACTGGGCTACAGTCGTCAGCACGCGCCTTGTGATGGCGAAGATGACCCTTTTGATTTACCTCCCCATTCTCTCGCCTTCCGCCGGCGAGCAGTTCTCCGAGGCAACTCGCGCAAAGCTGTTCGTTGCCGCCATCGAGATCGCGGAGTACAACCAGGCGCTGAACGCGGAGCCGGCCTGCCGTCACTGGCGCTGGGTCTTTCAGACCTACATCCATTGGTATGCCATCGTCTTTCTCTTGCTTGAGATCAACCGACGGTCGTGGTCGCCTCTTGTCGAGAGGGCATGGGCAGCACTTCATAGTCAGTGGCTGATCCCCGCCCAATCGCACATGGACAAGAATCTGCGAGTCTGGATTCCTCTGCGGAAGCTGATGGCTAAGGCGCGGAAACATCGCGATGTCGAGATCGAGCGCCTCCGAGGTAATCCTCAGGATGCCGACCGGCTGGAAATCGAAGATCGCGAACTGCCTATCCCGATGAGTTGTGGGCCGTTTCCTAACGGCTCCGATGCTGTCCATCTGTTCCGTAACCGCTGGCATCAGCTAGTCGGGGCCACACAGGAAACTGAGAGCCGTATGGAAATACCTGATGCGGCAATGCTAGGCACTAGACCCCTGGAGGAGTTAGATCTCACAGCCCAGCCAGAAGCCAGCTCTTTCCCGGCGGGGAGTGTTCCTGGCAGTGCGGTATCTATTCCTACCCTCGACTCGTCTTACCCTAATGTCGATGGACTTTCTGGACCACGGGGTCCGACAAGCAATGTGCACATGTCCATACCGATGGTCGGTCCCGGCGACGTTCCCCTAGGTCAATCCCCAACTGTCGATTATCGTGATGCTTCTTTTGGCCCTGGCTTTGTTCCTTGGTCATGGGATGATGCTATTGATGTCAATATGGACGTGGAGGGCGAGATGAACTGGCTCGACTGGCTTAATTCTACCAAGGATGTAGAGTGAGGAGACCAGGCAAGGCATATCGAGAATATCGTCCTGTTCCTTGTGCTATAGCTCAAACTGAACATCCTAGGGGATGTTATCATCGAGGACGAGCCTACAGCCCGTCTTGTACTTATCAACTGTCCTCTGCTTCTCCGATGCGTTGCGGTACAAACTGTGCAGCACTGGCTTTGTCCCACCAACCCTCCAAACACCGACAGTTAGGCGACGGCCTAGACCGAGGCTACTCTTCTTGGTTCTGTTCGGGAACAAATCAGGCTTGCAACGTTAGCAACGACGTGTCGCCACCGTGGAGCTACCCCGGATCCAAACAAATAATGACGTCACCATCTCGCGATCTATCCTACCATCTCGAGCCTCCCCTTGTTGCATTCTCTTTCATATATCCTAGCACTGAATACACTGGATCGAATACCTCATCTATTGAGCCCCTGTCAACCATGATGTTGACCTGTCCACTTATCAGAAGCACCGGCCCAACGGCCCGCCGATCCTTTCTTCAAGGCATCATCTCCCGTCGTGCAGCATACGCCTCTCCCATCTCTCTCTCCTCGCGAGAACAGCCTCCTCTATCTGCACACTCTCAAGTCGTCAACACTCCCGCTGTGGTAGAAGACTTCGACCGCACGGTCCTCAACCCGGAGCAGCATGAAACCTGCAAATGGGGCACCGACGACGCCGTCGCGAGCCACCAGTCCTCCTACGATCCCTCCATGACTACACCCGAGATCGAGTACACGGCCGAGGAGGCTGAGTTCAAACTCGAGGGCCAAGATCACTCTCCGCTGTACGTTAGCCCGGCTAATCGCGAGGTCAGCGAGTTGCTGGATCCCATGACCGGAGGGGCGGTTCATTGTGCGGAGCGCTTGGGACCGAGTGCACGGGGCTGGACGAGGAAGCAGAGGACCTTGAAGGTTACGGATTTTCCTGGGAGTCGCTGGAAGCAGTATGAGAAGGCGTTGGAGAAGTTGAGGGCGGCGAGAGAGGCAGGAGAGGCTGCGAAGGATGTCAAGGCTTGATGTTTGGGGCTGGTCTTGGGTTTGGGTTATAGTTATCAGGAGAATATATCAGAATGAATATAGCTATTTCCCTATAAATGCTGTTCCAGGAATGTTTGGTTTACCTTGTTTCTCGCGGTCATCTTCAATTCTCCGACAACGGCGTGAGTAGGGACTAGGACAGAAACACAAGCACGTACAAAACTTATTGATAAATCAGTCCACACAGCGCAGATATTCCATCCCCCGCCATAAACCCACGCGACAAATGACCCAACAGCACCCATTGGCCCAGGCTGGACTCCGGGGTTCATCGGACCGCAGCGATCGACCCTGCAGAGCCAATCAGCAACACGCCAACCACACGATGGATTCAACTTCGCCCCAGAATTGCCCGGACTGTCGGGGATGCGACTACGGTGTAGCATATGAGCCTTTCCATGACATCATTGGAACTGCTAGCACCAATCTCCGTTCAAATAAGCACTGCATTGCCCTACCGATCCCTGGCGCCTGGGGCGGTTGAGCTGTGCCTTGTGGTGGAAGGATGGAAGGAAGGGTTTGGCATTTCATGGCATGGCATGGCCTGGGGTATAAATTAAGGAAGGACCTAGTGTTCTATTTCGCAGTCTCAAATTAAACGACCAGTCTTTATTCAAATTTTGGGTTTCACTGGGAGACTATACCATTATCCCTCTCACACTAAATCACAACTACTACATTCTCTACTCCATATATTCTATACAGTCCTAGTCCTACTCCTTCACAATGGGCCTCTTCTCCAAAACCAAAGACCAAACCCACCACTCTCAGCCCGACAACGACCAAAAAGATACCAAAGACAAGAAACCTCTCCCTGATCCCGCCTATACATGGGGCATCACGCCAACCGCAGAACACAAGTCCACTGACCCGTACATGGACAAGAATCATCCCGTGCATAAGATTCCGTTGGAGAAGCAGGAGAAGATGCGTAAGAAGGGAATCGATCCCGCGGCTAAGGCGGAGATGGACGAGGCGTTGAAGGGGGAAGGAGGGTTTTGGGCTAAGTTTGCGGGGACGAGTATGGGTGGGGGGTGGATTAAATGATTTTCTACCATTCTTGCATTTTTATGTGTCTACGTTGTTTGTTGTCTTTTGTCTTTCTGTTTATAGTTCGTTGAGGTTGAGTAAGGGGAACGGAAGAGTGTGAGAAGATGATACCAGATCAAGGCAATGAATTAATCAAATATAACCCAACTCCTACGCTCTATACATGGAATGCTCCTCTAAGCCAGTCTAGTCTATCTCTATCAGGTCATCAAAAGTGCATCTACAACCGAGCAGTGCCCTTCAACTTGGCCTCGATCATCTGGCCAATGCGGGGATCCACACGGCTGAACATGGCGATCGTGGCATCGCGGATCTGAGGAGGCACAGCCTCGAGCGTCTCGGACACGTTCGCGACCCACTTGCGTCGCTCTGTCTCGTCGAACACCTTGGTCCAGAGCTCACGCGGCTGCACAAAGTCCTCGTCGTCGACGGGGATCTCGTTGAGTCCCAGCACGCCGCCGGACCGCAGGAACTCGTTGTGGCGCACCTCCTGCACCGTCTGCGAGCGAACGCCCGGCGTCAGCGTGCTGCGCACGTAGTTCGGGTCGCCGTTGTAGTTGTTCGTCATGGTCATCTTGCCGTCACGCTCAAAGGGCGCGTACACGGGGCACACGGGGCGGTTGGAGGGCAGCTGCGTGTAGTTGGCGCCGAGACGGTAGCGCTGCGCGTCGGGGTAGGCGAACATGCGGGCCTGGAGCACTGAACGAGAAGTTAGTTTGGAATTTGAGAGGGACATGACGAGTGTTAAAAACATACTAGGATCGGGGGTCATGGCGACACCGGGGACCATGTTGGAAGGAGAGAAGGCGGCCTGCTCAATCTCGGCGAAGAAGTTGCCGGGCTGGATGACATGTCAGTATTTAATGCCGGGCGTTAGTTCAGAAAGAAGCTGCTCACGTTCTTGTTCAGAGTCATCTGGCCAACCTCGATCAAGGGGAAGTCCTTGTGAGGCCAGATCTTGGTGATATCAAAGACGGCACGGCCGTAGGTCTCGGCCTGCTCGGGCTCCATGACCTGGACGTACAGCTTCCAGGCGGGGTGCTCACCGCGCGCGATGGCGTCCCAGAGGTCCTGGGCGTGGAATTCGGGGTTGGCACCGGCCATGCGTGTAGCATCGTCGGGCTTCATGTTGGTGATGGGCGCGACGGGGCGGAAGTGGAACTTGCAGTAGCGGAATTTGCCGTCGGCGCCGACCAGCTTGAAGGTGTGCACGCCGAAGCCGGTCACGCGGCGGATCGAGTCGGGGATACCGCGGGAGCCGAAGAGGTGCATGAGAGTGTGGACACTCTCGGGCTGGTTGGCGTGGAAATCCCAGAACTGGAAAATGGTCAGTCTTAGAGCAACGCCGAATTCAACCGGTAGTGCTTACCATGCCCCAGTCGGGACGGTTCGTAGCCGGGTGCTTCTTGTGACTCCGGTTCAGGGAGGGGAAGC
Organism: Aspergillus ochraceus; assembly: GCA_004849945.1. NCBI lineage: Eukaryota > Fungi > Ascomycota > Eurotiomycetes > Eurotiales > Aspergillaceae > Aspergillus > Aspergillus ochraceus. The sequence goes on along the minus strand of SSOS01000001.1, from coordinate 172,309 downwards.
GGACAGGATCGCGAACGAAGAAGACGGGCTGCTCACGGTTAGAACTGGTGCAAATTAACCGGGGCAACTGAGACATACAACATGGTTGCCGACAATGTCGTGGTTACCCTCCTCGGTGTAGAACTTGACCGAGAAGCCACGGACATCGCGCACGGTGTCGGCGCTACCCTTCTCACCGCCAGTGGTGCTCAGACGGAACAGGACGGGCGTCTTCTTGCCAACGCCGTTCATGAACTTGGCGCAGGTAAGGTGGGAGATGTCGTTGGTGACCTCGAACTCACCCCAGGCACCGGCAGCCTTGGCGTGGACGACTCTGCAGGATGTAAGCGCTAAGCACAATCAAGATTCGCAAAGATAAGGTGTCGATTGGGTACCTTTCCGGAATCCGTTCCCGGTTAAAATGCGTCAAAGTCTCGATGAGAAGAGTGTCGCCAAGGGTGGTAAGACCGCCACCGCCATAGGTAGGCAGGGTCTGAGCGACCGAAGGGTCAGGAAGGGGTTGACCTGCACAGCTGGTTAGTCGAAAATTTGACGATCAGAGCATGATAAGCTTTCAACCTGCCTTCGGCCAAGGTATAGACAGGCTTGGACATGATGAGATCTGGCACAACGGATGTCAAAAGATACAATGACAAACGAGAATGGATGAAATGCCACCGGCACATTGGGGAGCTCCATTTCATTTATATCAACAATTGAAATCCACCCCTCCCGTCCCAACACGACCGAAACCCACAATCATTCTCGGGCACCCGACCGACGCGGCGGCGCATTGACGAAGAAATTTCTGTTGATAACAGTCCGAGACAATTCCGGTCCCTTCTAGCGTCAAAAGTGGATGAAGCCGGCCAGACTTCCTATCTCATGAGGGGAAATTTGCAATATTTTTAGGGTTTCCCCTCACGCCAGCTTCCCCTCATGAGGGGCGTCCCACGTAAGCTGCAAGCCACGGCTCGTGAATGGCCACTGGTGAGACCTGTGGCTGGATGCGGCCCGTCCGATTGGCGGCCGACATTTGTCCGAATGTCTGCCGGCGGTCGGTGTCAGCCACACTGCAAAGGAAACAAACGCAGCCCTATCGAAGTTGCCCCGTTGCTACCTTGCAAGGGTCTGCTCTCTGTAGTCGGTCCTTTGTATGCCGTCATACTCCTACAGAGTCACCATTTTCCTCTTCGGATCAGACGGGACCACGGAAGACGGCACTGAGTTGGAGAATTGATCGAGAGAATTTGAGTTGACTTGACTTCATGACATGAAGGAAAATCTCTCAATATGGTGTTCGTAGAATATATAAAGAGCGACGGGTTGAGGACGAATTGACTATATCCCATCAGCACAGGTCAACACAATCATCAATCAATTTCAATACAAACAATTGATCCATTTCTTTTCTTCACGTCTTCCAATACCTTCTTTACTTCATCTTTGTCCCAAGTTTCTCAAGTCCACAACATCATCATGTCTGCAGTGACCAACGGTTCCCAGTACGACTTCATCATCGTGGGCGGAGGTACTGCCGGAAACACCATCGCAGGTCGTCTGGCCGAAAACCCCAACGTCCACGTCCTGGTGATCGAGGCCGGTATCGACAACCCTCACGAGGTGGAGGACATCACCACTCCCTCCAAGGCCTTCGGTCTCCGCGGCAGCAAGTATGACTGGGCCTACAAGACCACCATGATCAAGCGCGAGGACTACGAGCGGGTGGAGAAGCCCAACACTCGCGGCAAGGTCCTCGGCGGGAGCTCCTGTGCCAATTACTTCACTTGGATTCCCGGATCCAAGGCCACGTTCGACGACTGGGAGGAGTTTGGCGGTCGCGACTGGACCTGGGACAGCTGCGTGGAGTATCTCCGCAAATGTGCGACGTATCACGACGACGAGAAGCTGTACCCCTCGGATCTGTCCAAGATCGGAACTGGTGGGCCCCTGCAAATTTCCCATGCGGAGCTCGTCCCCGAAATGCAGCCCTTCCGGGATGCCCTCACCCAAGCGTGGGTGTCCAGCGGGGAGCCACTGACCGAGGATATCTTCTCCGGCGAGATGCATGGCCTCACCCACTGCGTGGATACCATCTACAAGGGCCAGCGACAGGGCAGTTTCCTGTACTTGCTGAACAAGCCCAACGTGACCGTCTTGTCCTCGGCGCAATCGAAGCGTCTCATCATCGACCCGGCCACCCGCGTCTGCTCCGGCGTCGAGGTGATCAACCCGGCCACGTGCGCGGAGATTAGCGTGTATGCTACCCGCGAGGTCATTCTCTCGCAGGGTGTCTTCGAAACGCCCAAGCTGCTGATGCTCAGCGGAGTGGGTCCCGCCGAGGAGCTCTCCAAGCACGGAATCGATGTCATCCTGGATTCCCCGCACGTCGGTCAGCACCTTCTGGACCACCCCATCGTTCCTTTCGTGCTGCGGATCAAGGACGGCTTCGGTCTAGACGACCACCTGCTCCGTGCGGGTCCCGCCAACGACGCCGCCGTTGCTGCCTATCGGCGCGACAAAACCGGCCCCGTCGGTTCCGGTCTGCTGGAAATGGTTGGCTTCCCCCGTATCGACGAGCGGTTGAACCAGTACCCTGCCTACCAGGAGGCGAAGGCCGCCAACCAGGGCCTCGACCCGTTCGGACCCGGCGGCCAGCCTCACTTCGAGCTGGATTTCGTGGGCATGTTCAGCTCTGCGTTCCAGTGGCATTACCCCGTCCCCAAGCAGGGCAACTACATGACCGTCATTGTGGATCTGCTGCGACCCGTGTCGGAGGGCGGCGAGGTCACTCTGAACAGCTCGAACCCCCTGGTGCAGCCCAACATCAACCTCAATTTCTTCGGCAGCGACTTGGACGTGCTGGCCATGCGCGAGGGCGTTCGCTGGACCTATGATGTATTGACCAAAGGTTCTGGGTTCAAGGACATCGTGGAGCAGGAGTACCCATGGGAGATGCCGCTGCACTCTGACGAGGCGATGAACAAGGCCGTTTTGGAGCGCAGTCAGACTGGATTCCGTAAGTTTTGGTCGATGTTTCCCTGGTATTATCGCATTGCTAAATTGCTCTAGATCCCTGCGGAACGGCTCGCCTGTCGAAGAGTGTCCACCAAGGCGTGGTTGACTCGAAGCTACGCGTGCATGGCATCCGTAACCTGCGCGTCGCCGATGCGTCCGTGATCCCAGTCATTCCCGACTGTCGGATTCAGAACTCGGTCTATATGATCGGAGAGAAGGTGAGAGAGAATGTATTCATGAGTGCGAGAACCGGACTAACGGATATGACAGGGCGCCGACATGATCAAGGCTCAGCACAAGGATTTGTACGAGATGAAGAACATTGCGTATTTCGTGCCCAGTCGATTGTAAGAAACGGGGGGAGGGAAATGGGGCGGCGTTGCAGGATTCGGAATTAGAATTGGAAAGTTGGGAAGTTGGGAAATTCGGGGAGTTGAAGGAGGAGAGAAGGAAATGCGGGGAAAGTGTACAGTATCAACGCTTGACATTGAATGCTAGTGAACTGTTGTTTTGCCTTATGTAACCATAATCTCCGGCCGATAACATGAATCGGGTCTCGTGGCGCAATGGTAGCGCGCTAGCTTCCGGTGCTAGCGGTTGTGCGTTCGAGTCGCACCGGGATCGTTTCTTTTTTGCTCTTTTCTTTTTGCCCGCAGACCAGTATATTGTAGTTGCTTGTAGTCACTTCTCACTCATACCATCCATCCATCCTTAGTGTCCCACTCAACCCTGCATGTACACCTCATCTTCCTTTCCCTTCTATCCCACAGCTATCTCCCAAACCAAGAGCCAAACTAAGGACTATGGCGACCGACATGTCGGTCGCCCAGCGGGTTCTCAACTTGTCCGAGCTTCTTGAAATCATATTCATGTTCATCCAACTCTGCGACCCCCTCAAAATCGAAACATCGAGAATCCAACCCAGCACAGGACACAGGAAAACACACGCACTGGGGCCACCACCGCATCTTACGCTGCTGCGCTTTAGTCAACAAGGTATGGTATCGAGAAGCGGTGCCCTACCTGTGGAAACAGATCGATAACGACGAGACCGACGAGAAATTCTTATTCATCTATGACTGTTTCTCCACCGTCTCTACTTCGCGGAAGCAATAATATGCTGGGTTTATGGAACGAGGCACTGTGGACAATTGGTGTAGTGATCCTCACCCGCTGAAGGATTTATTCCTTTGATCGTTTGACGTCCCTGCACATCTGGCTTGATCAACACGGTCAATGTATTCTCGAGGTTGTTTGAAACTGCTCAAGGAGCGGCTGCCGAAGCTGAAAATAGGTATTTTCTAGGATGATGGGTACAACCCTAAAGACTGCGATTCCTAATTACTGGGCTTGACAATATGTGAAGTGTCCTCCGACGGTCTTCCATATGTCGCTCAGTTGTCTGCTGGCGCTGGAGAAAAAGTGATAACATGTTTTGGCAAAAAGGGCTGGATCAAAGACAATGCATAGTCTCATGCCCTAGCGGGCCCTGGAATATTCAATGGCTCTAACGTTCCTCAATCTGAAATCTGCCTTAGTAATAATGATAACAACTTTTCCCCTTCTAACCTTTGCAAGTCCAGTAGGTCACGCGGAAAGGAAAAACCTACGCGTGCCCCTGGTCAGCTTGGATACAGTGAATATTTCCTTCCTTTCTGCATGACCCCCCGCCGCCGGGCTTCAACTCTCTACATACACACAACATCTGGTATTCTTCTACCATCCTTTCAGACCAACCACATCATGGCCACCGTCATGACCGCCGCTCAGCGGGTTCTTAACTTGCCAGAGCTCCTCGCAATCATATTTATGTTCCTTAATATCTACGAGGAAGTCGCTTTCAGCCTGAAATATCCTGGTAATCAACTGGAAATGGAATTTGATGTCTGGCCCCCCCAAACGTCGTATCTACACTTGCATCCTCGTGAATAAAACGTGGTACCGAGAAGCAGTGCCCTACCTCTGGGAATGCATCAGTGGTCGCACAATGTTCAGGATTCTGACCAGTTCAAGTGATTTCGCTCCTGGAAGAAGACAGTTTTATGCTGAGCTTGTTGAAAGCATGGTTGTGTGCAGTAAATGGATTGGAGGCCTTGATGGATTATTCTTTCCTCGTCTGACGTCTTTTTGTCTTGAGCTTTACACGGAACGCCGCGTTGTTCTCCGGCTCCATGCGCCAGGGCTTAAGAAGTTGATGCTCATGGATCAAGATCAGCACTTTCGTGCTCACCCAGCGGCCATAGAGGCGATAATGGGGCAGATCCCGGTATGTTGTTTCTTCGGTCCATGTCATACCGTTTTGTCCTTTTGCCTTCCAGTTGGCTTCTGCTTTCTTCTTTGGTAACTGATTCAAATCCGTGAGCAGGATCTTTTCCCGCATCTGGAGGAATTGACATTTATTGACGTGGTGAAACCTACCTTCCGCTATGTGCAAAGACTCAAAGAGCGGTTGCCGAAACTGAGGTTGTATAATGGTACGGATAATTTGAAAGCGGACGAAGAAGGCGACTGGGAGGCAGTCTGGGATGATCCTTTTGAGTGGGGTGATCCCTTGGAGTGGGATGATGATTTCTAGGGTACTACCTTGGAAGACAGATGGAAGGACTTATTGTTGTCATGGTTGATATCATGTGGAAAACTTCTCAGTGGCTCCTCTGGTTTGATCCTGCGTTCTAAGGGCAGCTAGCGACGTTTTTTTTTTTTGGGACGAGAGGGACTGGATTCAGAATGATCTTGCATTTTCAGGTCCACATAAAAAGATTCAATGATCGCAACGTTCTGGAAAACTATCTCAACATCAATAATTTACTTCTCCCCTCTAACATCTGCATGCCATCGATGTCCCTGCCAGTGCAACAGCGCTGTCGGAATAAAGCTGACGCCCATGATCAACGCCGTGATGACTCCTGAGCTGTTCGCAATACCCACACTCTCGAACATATCGGGGAACCTGTTTTATTCCTATTAGCCACTGACCGAAGCACAATCAATCAAAGAGCAAGGTGTGATACGTACCAAAAAGGCCCAATGAATCCCCACGTCGAGCGAACAAAATTGATAAAGACGCCCACGCTGCCCGCGTCCTGAGGATACGTATCCACCGCATACGTCGTCAACACGGTCGTCACGACCTGGTTCCCAAACGCCGCGATCCCAGTGCCCACGACGGGCGTGACGGTCCATTTCCCCTGCGTTGCCTGCTCCGTACAGACCAGGAAGACTACCATCCCTGCGATACTCACCAGGAAGCCGACGTAGCTGAGCCAGAGCCGGTACTCGGGGGCCGGCTTCTCTCCGATCCGTCGCGCCCGTGTGTTCATCCAGACGTCGGACATGATGCCGCCGAGTTGTTCACCGAGTAGTGAGCCGATGATCAGGCCCAGGAATTGTAGGCCGAGTTGCTGGGCGTTGAGCTCGAATTTGCTCTGGAGGAGCTGGGGGACTTCGACGGAGTTGAGCACCGAGGCGAAGACGAAGACCATGGCGTAGGCGACGGCGGCCAGGAGGACGGGGATGTTGGTGAAAAGGCTGAGTGGGTGGAGGATTTCGGAGAAGTTGAATGGGGTCGGGTCGATTCGACGGACGGCCAGGTACTGGTGTTTGAAGGAGGAGGTGGTTTGCATGTCGGAGCCGAGGTAGCGGGTTTCAGGACCGAAGAAGATGTAGAGAATGAACTCGCACGCGTTGGTCTGGTCGAGTTAGTTGTTATCTTGTAAGTGTGAAGGGTGGCTTACGATGGCCAGAACCCAGTAGATCCACCGGTATCCCACGCGCTGCGCAACGAAGCCGAAGATAAACGGACCGACGGGTACTCCCAAAGTGACCATGACAGTCCAGATGCCCATGTATTGAGCTCGTTCGCGTTTGAAGAAGGTCTCCGTCACCACGGCACTGCCGAGGGCCATGGCTGGCGAGATGAAGAACGCCACGAGGGCGCGACATGCAGCCATGGTGGCATAATCGGGGCTTTTGGCGCAGCCAATGTTACAGACGCAGCTCAATACCAGAGAAATCAGGAAGATCGGTCGTCGTCCGAATCGATGGGAAAGCGGCTTCCAGAATAACGGGGCGCCGCCGAGGATGGCGATCTGGAGGGAGGTCAGGTAGCTGACTCGCTGCAGCGTCACACCAAGATCCAGCGAGATGTCTTCGTAGGCACAGATAATGGCGGCCGCGGTGAAAGTGCCCATGCAGGCGTGGAAGGCGACCAGACTGAGATTTGCTGCTTTCTACACGCTGTCAACGCCGACTCCAGCCTCAGGATGAGTCCGCATACCTTCCAGAGCGGCCAGTTGTACGGGTCGGCCGGATCGCTGCTCGGCAAAGGATCGAGATCCAACGTGCCATGTCGTTCCAGCAGATAGGCTCGATGAGAATCGGATAGAAGGCTGGTCGGATCCAGGGTTCCGAGCGCGGCTTCGGCCTGCTCGAAGTATTGGGAGTCCGACTTGGACGCAGACATCGTATGTTCGTGGGACGCCGCCATCCTGCAAGAGGTCTCGAGAGATCAGACCACGACAGGATAGGTCCGTCGAGAGAGCGAGAGCTATCGTGATAAAGGAGACGGGCGTCAGAACCGGGGGCGGGTCCTGACCGCGTCGAGGACCCATTCTCACCCATTCTCACCCAGCAATTCCAGAGGAAAAGGCCGGGGAAAACGCGGGGTCCCGTGTCAATTCCTCCATTCAGCAGCGCTAATTGTGGTGGATTCCTGGCGGGCCACTGAGAGTCTCACGATGGCCTCAATGTGCGGTGGAGACGGACGTCCCGGCGGTACTTGACGGGGGCGACTCGTTGCCGGTCGTGCATCTTTTCGTCTTCTGCTGGCGTCTCGGGTGTCGATGTACCGGACCTCGAAGGATTCCACCGAGGACAAGAAGTCCGAGGCTGATCAACTGCCGACGAATCGTTCCGAGCGTCTGATAGATGGACAATTCCCTGTCGCGTTGCTTGGTGTGCTTATGCTTGGTTGGTGCCTTGGGGCCAAGGCGGATGGCGTCTTTTGTCCCTTGGCAGCACGAAATATGAGTGCATTTGAAAGGAGTTCCAAACCATGAACCTCTGAATCCTTCAGATGAGACAGATCACACCATGGCCGGATGACGCTGCCGATCTACTCATTCCTCTTAAACCCTAATGGTTCAGCGTCCTGAACCAACCTACGGTGGAAGCCTTCAGCAAGCTGTCTGGCCACCAGGTTGATTAACATCTGCCCGGTCGCAGATATCCCCTCTAATCTGCCACAGATGGTTGCGCTACCTGATCGACCCCTCATATATCCATCGGAATGATAAGCTGATCCAATGCATCTCGCCTGTTCAGGATCCCTGCTCATTTTGCGTCCCTGCAACGGCTAAGCGCATACCCGTTGCGACCGAATCTCTCAAGATGAAACGCTTAGAATCTTACGTTTATCGGTCCAGCCTTGTCACCTCAAACTACTACGGAGGTATGAGATCAACGACCTGGTTCAGCAATCATGATCGCGTGGCGCGAGAATGGCTGGTTTCGACGCAGCAAGGGGTCAGGTACCGCGTTCCAAAACCTCTACGCGTCGCAGCCTGACGACTTTATTCCCAGTGGCGGACCAAATGTCTGGTTACTTCGGTGGCAGGAATGCAGGACGATACTGCGAACCAAGGGATGCGTCTATCCCCCATGCGGCGCAAACAACAGCTGCTCATTCTATCAAGGGATGGCCTTTTAAAGACTGCCAACGATTCCACTGTTGTCTGGATTAAAGCCACGTCGCACAATATCGATTCACAATCAAGATGTACGCCCTCAAGCAAATCTCGTTCCTCACATTGGCGCTATTCTCGGTGGCTAGTGTCGCGAAGACTACAACGGTGCGCATGCTTCCTTTGATATCTGTTAGATTGCGCTAATAATTAATGGGACGATAGATTGGTCTAGAGACAGCCGAGGGGAGCAAGCCGATCCAGGTTCCCTTCGATGAGTGTCATTTGATTGACGAGGAGTGAGTAGCTACGCTATATCTTGGGTGGTTTTGAGCCGAGACTGACAAGGAAACCAGGGAAGTCCACACCGTTGCTACGACCACCTTCTGTCGCTTTTTCGTGTAAGTGCATCCAGGCTCGAATAAAAGAATATAAGCTTACTGTTCATCTCGTGATTAGTGGCACGGTATGCAACGGTCGCCAAACACTTCTAGGACCAGGAGATCACTCATCGGAAGACCCGGTGCCTATCGGGAGTGTCTACTGCCAGAGTTAAAGTCAGATTCACGGACGGATCATACATCATGTATACTACAGGTCTCTGGGCATGCTGTCGCCTCGGGTGTCCTGGATCGAGCCATTCAATACATATAATAATTCAATAATACAACCTACACCCACTCAGTCTTCCTCGCCGCGACAGCCACACATTATCTACAGGATAACCAGCAGCGTCATAGTCTATCGGTCGCCTTCCTTGAGGCCAAAAGTCTCTGTCCTAGAATGCGCTGAGTCAATTTCGGCTTCATATGTAGATATTGCTACTTATGTCTCTTTGGGTGATTCGTAGCTGGAAAAGGTCTAGAGAACGAATTACTGAATATCATTGACCATCTCCATTACGTTACCCAACTTGATGAACATAAACTATACACCTCTCCGGCAAATCCCCCCAACACACTTATTCCCATAGCAGCATCCTTCGTCGTTCTCGCATAGGCCAAAATCTTCGGCGCAATTAGGCCATTTCGGATCGGTCGGCCGACATTTATTCGCTGCGCAGTAAGATGAGCAGCAGAGAGGTCCAGAGCCGGATGTGCAGCCCGCTGGGAAATTCGTTAGCATGTCTCCCAGCTAGAGAGTAGACTAGATTGGCTACAGTAGACGCCCACGCAAGTCGGCGTTGGCATGCAGGTTTCTGTGGTTGTGGTGCGAGTCACTGTCGTGCAGGTCTCTGTCAAGGGACAGCCATCGTAGTCGCCGCATTTACTGACTGCGGTGGTGGCAAGAACAAGAGGGATGAGGAACTTTGTCAGATACATTATATCTTCGTTGTCAAGTCAGATTGTCCCTGGCGTGAGCCGGAATCAAATATGGTAGTAGAAAAAGTTGCTCAACGACAGACAACCATCGAAGGTATATACCCGCGAACCAAGTGTGTACGGCACACAGATGTCTCAGGTATCTTCGGTTGATTGGAACAGAATACGAGCGGCCACCATTGTGACATGCTGCTGCTGCCTCGTATAGTAGCTGTTGAACATCGTAGTCCACCTCCATGTCTCATTTCCCGAGTATCTTTCGGCTTGGTCGAGGATACGATTGGCGTTGTGGAATGCCGGGCAGGTCCGTGGTTGCTGCCTTGCCACGGCGATACGAGGTAGAGATGGATGTAGTAGCAGATGTGATGATCTTCTGATCGAGGTACAGTACAATAGAGGCTTTCGTATCCTAATGTCCAAGACACGATTGTGTGGGAATTTGGGTCGTAGACTGCGGCTACAGGCAATTTTACATGATAGGACTACCTGTGGCTTGGCTGACACAATATCTTTCCTTTCCTCGCTCTATCTTTCTGTTCTGTCTATGTGCGTGAGAATGCTCAACTCATAAAAAGCCAAACTCTATTTGACAAGCTACTTCTGCGTGAAAGATCAGATCCTAATACTGGAAAGGGGAATGTAGATCTCAATGGAAGCTGCCATATTTGCGGATTCCCCGGACATTTCTTCCTTCCACGTTCCATTCACTACTCTCTTGTGGTATCTGGGAATTCGCCTTCTTAGGTGAATAGTAGTGAAAATGGCGTCGGTGAAACTCCACAAGTCTCCAATTGTTGGTGGAGGGGATTTCTTCGATTCTACGGTAGACGTCAATATGTTAGGATCACAGATAACGAGGAGTAGAAACCTTCTTAGAAATCAAGTGACTAACTACCAACTATATGAGGCTAGCGATGCTTAGTCTCAAGGACCGAACGGTCGTTTATCAGATTGTTCCAAAGAAGTCGGAGGTTACTTACTGTTGGTTCGACGCAAGAGGCAGCATAAACCCTGCATAGATTGACAATCGGTGGCCGTTGTCCTGCAAGGAGCAACTGCCGACTTTCGGTTTTAAAGTTCGGAAGCAATTGAGTCTTTTTCCAATCTGAATTTCGTAACAAAATCACCGATTAGGTAAATGGTTGAAGCTTCAAACCGAGGAATGCAACGTTAGGGCTCGTCAGGCACGAGATCGACAATGACGTCGCGACCAAATTCGCTCCTCATGAGCTTGAATGCCTTCTCCTGGCGAGAACTGAGAGAAAGCGCGCACATTCAATAGGCCACCAAATTCCGACCGGTGGAGCAACCCCGACAGACCGTCGAACTCTTCTCCTCGTAAGGTCCACCGCGTGGGGGTGGAGCACTTTCCGGCTATACCAATCACCATGGGAACTATCGAATCCCTTATCCATTCCCCCCCAGAAGGCGGAGGGCTTCCAAGGGAAAGAGAGATCCAACGCGCGCGTTTGGAGCAATCAGGACGCCGGCCTCATGCATGTGAAGGACAGGCACTATATGAAGCCAAGACTGCCAAGGAGACGCCGACAAGTGAGATGACGGTATTGCTGCACGCGTTGGTCTCCATCGTGAGGCCATAAACAATTTCTTATCCCGAGATTCCGGACTTATAAAGCCAACCCTCGCCCACGTTGGCTATATTTTCCTCTTCTTCTCTGTGTGCACTTTTCTTCCCTCCTTCTCCTCCTCCTCCTCCTCCTCGCCCATTGACCCAGTTCTTCCTCCCTTTTCCTCTCTTCGCAATGCACCTTTCCCTCCTCTTCACGGCTGGTGTCGCCGTGGCCGCGCCCTCCTTCACCCGTCGTCGCGCCACCGCTCACAATGAAACAATCACCAACATCCAGGTCGGACCTCGTCCCTTTTACCTGGTGGACGACATGGACGCGAGTCCCCTGAAGGAGGAGTTGCAAGGCTGCTCGGAGAAGCCCATCCGGCACGCGCCCAGCTTCACCATCTCGCACCGCGGCGGCCCCCTGCAGATCCCCGAGCACAGCCGCCAGGGCATGTTGGCCGGGGCCCGCATGGGGGCCGGTATCGTCGAGTGCGACGTCGCCTTTACCAAGGACCGTCAACTCGTCTGTCGCCACTCGCAGTGCGATCTGCACACCACCACCAACATCCTCACCATCCCCGAGCTGGCCGCCAAGTGCTCTACCCCCTTCGAGCCGGCCACCGACGACCAGCCCGCCCAGGCCCGCTGTTGCACCTCCGACATCACCCTGGCCGAGTTCAAGTCGCTCTGCGCGAAGATGGACTCCAGCAACGACTCTGCCACTACCCCGGAGGACTACCAGTACGGCGGTCCCGCCTGGCGCACCGAGCTGTATGACCAGTGCGCCACGCCCGTCGAGCACAACGAGTACATCGACCTGATCGATTCGTTGGGTCTGCAGTTCTCGCCCGAGCTGAAGGAGCCCCAGGTCGAGATGCCTTTCCAGGGCAACTACACCCAGTCCATGTACGCTCAGCAATTGATCGACGACTACAAGCGCAAGGGTATCCACCCATCGCGCGTGTGGCCGCAGTCCTTCGTCGAGGACGACATCTTCTACTGGATCAAGCATGAGCCCGCGTTCGGTCGCCAGAGCATTTACCTGGACGAGCGCATCGACACCGAGGAGGGATACGCCAAGGCCGTGGCCAGTCTGCCGGAGCTGGCCAAGAAGGGCGTGAAGATCATGGCGCCGCCCATCTTCGCGCTGTTGAACGCCACCGAGGACGGCGAGCTGGTTCCCTCGAAGTATGCGGAGGCTGCGCGCGATGCCGGTCTCGACCTCATCACTTGGTCGTTGGAGCGGTCGGGTCCGTTGAAGGCGGCGGCGGCCGATAAGGAGTATTACGTGCAGTCGATTGCGGATGCGATCAGCAAGGACGGCGATATGTATCGCATCGTGGATGCGCTGGCGCGCAAGGTCGGCGTCAAGGGTATCTTCTCGGACTGGCCGGCGACAGTGACTTACTATGCCAACTGCGTGGGGTTGGCCTAATGGGATACGGTCTGTAGTATGTAAATATCCTGGTATGCTGTGCTGTATATTTATAGTGTATAGATGAGAGACGAGAGGATGAGACAAAAGGATGTATGATTAATCCTGGATTCGTTAATGATATGAATGTACGACTGCGTGTCCTGTGACCAGTACTTATGAGCCAATTCTGTACGGAGTATCTCTGAATATCCCTGGCTATACTCCATCCAGATCAGATCTTCACCCTAAATTCTGCATCCGGAAAACCCGACTGCCCATGGGGAATCCCCGCAAAGTCGGCGCGATGATGACCCGAACGATCCACCGCGAGCTGCCTTCAGCCTACGGAATGGCATCCAGCATGCCGTTGCTTGTCACCGACGCCCACAACCGTCAAGATCGGCGTGTGGAGTACTGCATCTCGGGGTAAATCTGTCACGATGCCCGGGGAAGCAAACCCCAGACCCGAATATTAGATCGGTTCGTCCCCTTCGCCGCACCTGGGGGAATTTGCCTGTTATTGCTTGTCTGTCATTCCAGACTAATAAACAGATAGACAGATTTGACCGTCAGAATGCCGCTCTGGAAACATGACTTTCGAGGCCGGTCCTTGATCATCGCCATCACCCTGGCCTCCTGCCAGGCCTTTCTGCTGCTGGGTTTCGACCAGGGCGTGATGGCTGGCATCATCGGCGCTGATAATCGGTTCGGTCGCGATTTTAATAACCCCGACGCCGACATGCAGGGGAATATCACGGCTTTGTACGATATCGGCTGCGTGCTCGGCTCCATCGTGGCGTATTTCGTGGCCGAACGGTTGGGTCGTCGCACTATGTTGATTGCTGGAGGATCGATCATGATCATCGGCACTGCTATTCTGGCGTCGTCTTTCACCGTCGCTCAGTTGATTGTCGGGAGAATCGTCACTGGCGTCGGCAATGGCATGAACTCGTCCACCGCGCCCGTCTATCAGTCCGAGCTGTCGCCTGCCTCGTATCGTGGGGCGTTGCTCACGCTGCAGGGAACTGTGACTATCCTCGGCGTCGTGATTGCTTACTGGTAAGTCCACTGGCCAAAGCTTGAAAAACATCTGTGAAAGATGTGGAGGAAACATACTAAGACCTCCCTCCACAGGATGGACTACGGCACCAGCTACACCGAATCCTCGCTGCAATGGCGCTTCCCGCTCGCCTTCCAAGCCATCTTCGCCGTCTGCCTCGTCCTCCAAGTCATCGGTCTACCCGAAACACCTCGTTGGCTGGCCTCGCGAGACCGATTCGAAGAGGCCCGTGAGGTCATCGCCGCCATCGAAGATAAACCCGTGCACGATCCCTCCGTTAGCGCCACCGTCGTTGACATCCGCGTCAACCTGGAGGAAGAACATAAGGGCGGCCCGTTCAGCATCAAGGAGCTGTTCACCTGGGGCGAGAGCCAGAATCTGCGTCGTTTGCTGATCGTCATCTCTATCGAGCTGGGCCAGCAGTTCAGCGGGTCCAATATGATCAATTACTATGGGCCTGTCATGTTTCAGGAGACAATGGGTATGGATCGCAATCTGGCGATGATTCTCGGTGGCTGCATCCAGTGCACGTATCTGGTCGGCTCGGCCATCCCGGTCTTCCTGATGGATCGCTTCGGCCGTCGCGCATTGCTGCTGATCAGTACTGTCGGGCTGTGTTTCTGCTTCGTCATGGTATCCATCCTGCTATCGCTGGGCCAGACGAATGCCGCGTACGGTGCGACCGCATTCATCTTCATCTTTCAGCTGTTCTACGGCTCCGGATGGCTGTGCGTGCCGTGGTATTACCCCAGCGAAATCTGCTCGAACCGCATCCGCAGTCGTATGCAGGCGATCGCGTCCGGCTGGAACTGGATGGCTGTATTTGCGGTGGTGAAGATCACTCCGATTGCTTTTGGTGGGTCTCTCTTCCTCCTTTCCCGTAGCATCCTATGAAGCATGGAGCGAATGCTAACAGACACAGCCAACATCGGGTGGAAAACGTTCGTCATCTTCGCCGTGCTCAACGCCGCCTTTTTCCCTATGGTGTACTTCTTCTATCCCGAGACTAAGGGTCTGGAACTCGAGGATCTTCCGCTGTTGTTTGCCAAGGGTGGATTCACCGGAGGCGTGTTCTCGTCCAAGGGTGGCCGCACGGTGCTGCCGGGCCAGCACGCGCAGGAGCGGAATGTGGATAAGAAGGTCGAGGAGGAGCAGGTGCAGCAGGTGGAGAGGGTAGAATAGAGGATTTACGATTGATGAATTATGTTATTGAGCTTTTAGCATAGAGCGAATGTTATTGTGGGGCATGCAAGAGCCATAGTATGGTACACCTATTCCAAGCAGTCTCGTGAATATGTCATGTCATCGCGTCATTCTGCCAGTTCCTTGCATAGATCAAATCATATCGTATTACTACCCCGTCCTTTCACATGGAAAGAACTGGAAGGAATCAAAGCTCGTCCATCTTAGGCTCCTCCCGGTCAGGCCAGAGGATCCTCTCAATGTCGTCTCGTCGTTTAAGAGGCTTGAACTCGACTTCTCCACGGTCGGCTTTCACCTATCCATTCTCAGCCGGTCCTTTTACCACCAGCAAGGATACTGGGAACATACCGAAGCCTCGCTCAAGGTCGAATGCAGCTCGTCCCACGACGGGGGCGGTCCGCCGCCCTTCTTCTTGATGATCAGGGTCGGCGACTCGAAGTCGTCCGGGAAAGTGGCCGCCACGTAGACTGTCCGGTTAGTGCGCTTGATCCTGGCATGGGAGACTACGTACAGTCCTCGCCTTTGGTGCTGATCGGTTCGGGGTGGTAGGGGCGCAGACGGGGATACAAGGTGGTGGCAGGACGCAGGGAGCGGCGGAGAGTAGTGGAGAGGGGTTTGGAAAGGGATGGGAACATGGACATTGTGGAGTTTGGTTTGGTTTATGAAGATACCTATTCAGAGAGATGGTGACAGGAGAGAGAAAGTAGGACTGCGAAGTATACGATGGAAGGAGAAGATATCAGGCGGTCATCATGACGTCGGTCGCCTTCGTTTGTTTTGTTCTGTTTGTTGATTGTTAGGATCCTTGGTTCTCAGGCATCAGCAGAGGTCAATTTATCCTAAGAATTGAATTGTTCTTCTTGAGGAACTTCTATTCGTCTCTACTTCCGATTCCACAACTCTGGTTGCACTGCGATGGTGTGATTTCCGACCGACAGTCGCCATCGCACTAGACTCGACCAACTCTCGACCTCGCCTGTCGCTCTCGACGACATCCATCTGCCTTTTGTCTGCCTGCATTACAATAAGATGGAAGATCCGAAGAACGCTCGCACATCCACGCCGCATTCCCACTCCCCTTGCCATCCCCATTGCCAGCTCATGGCACACAGTATTCCAGCCACGCCGATGACCGTCAAGCCCAGGTTGCGCCAGGCCGCCTGAATCGTCTGCATGATATTACCCTGATAGTTCTGCATCATGTATGCCGGCGTGTTGCCCGAGGGGAAGTCTTCGTCTGGGATGTCTTTTCCCAGGAATCTATCGCGAGTAAGAGGTCGCATCTCCGGAACAAATCGAATTAACTCACCGACAGAGAGGCTCCCAGCCATCTTCCACCGTCCAATCCAGCAGCTGTTCTTGAGGAACCAGTCCGCGAACGACGGCGTTATGCTCCTCATACACCCACTTGCCATGTCGGCTCCACGAGCCCCGGAAGAAAGGGATCAAGCCCTCCGCGGAGTACCGCTTCTGCCAGTACAAATCGGCCTGGAACCACGGCAGAACGTGCCACAGCGTGCCCGTGGTCAGCGGCGTAATCACCGCGTTGAAGCTGCGGTACCAGTCATCGACGTCGCGACGGTTCAGGATGACCTGGGCCTCCGGGTACGCCTGGATCAGCTCCGGCGCGAAGAGCGCGCCCGGCTGGTCGGTGATGGCCTCGCAGTGACCGAAGAGGGCGTCGAAGTCGGCGCGCCCCAGACCCGACGACCCAACGACGGGGCTGGTCGTGCCCCATTTCCGCCGTCCTAGCAGCGTCCAGGGTCGCCAGAGGGTCGGCGTGTGACTCCACATCTCGAAACCGTGGAAGACGTGGTCGTAGCCCAGGATGCGCAGCGCCCGCGATAGCGATTCCGTGCCGCTGCGGGAGAAGCCGAGGGCCATCACTCGCATGGGCTTGCTGCGTGTTTGGGCCTCGTGGGGCGTGTGGTAGAGCCATGACTCGAGAGTGTTCATAATGGATGGTCACTCCTTTCTCTTTCCAGAATAAACACGGTGTCAGTTCATTCTGTTCTGAAGAGATTTCATCTGGTTGCTCTGGATTTTACGAACACCACCGATCAGTGGGGGCAACGCGAGCCTTACAATTCAGGTCGTGCGATTGGTGCCCACTCGTCTGCTCGCTCTAGTCTGTACGGAGTAACACGAGCGACAAGTGCCTGCGGGGTTGTCATGCTGGATTGTGATCGCCGAGTCGTTGTGGACTGTTCGTTTTCGAAGACTACGTGCTTAACTTTATGATAGGTTGAGCCGACATGAGCCTTCATGACAGCCACTGAATCACCAAGAACCTACGAACCAATTATAGGAAGACGCAAGGCTCAGAAATGAGTGATTGAGGATTAGGGACCCGGTCCCAACATTGACATCCTAACATACAAACTTCCCCTTATCCCCATCGAGACCAAGAGGCCAGACCCTCTACTGCACGGTGATAGAAGCAGACCCGCTGCTCTGGTATCCCTCGGTGGCCACGATCTGGTAGTTGTGCTCGCCCAGCGACAAACCGGACTTGGCCCAGGCGTCGAAGTGGTTCTGCACGGTGACGGTACCGCCGGTGCGCAGGTTGTCGCGGACGGACCAGAACTGGGTGAAGGTGGCGGTGCCATCGATCGAAGGGGCGTTGGTGCGCGTCGTCTTGTAGATCTTGTAGTTGCTGCCGTCGCTGGTGACGCTGCCGATCTGCTCCGCGCCCGTCGACGGGTTGTAGTCGCCGTAGTTCTCGACGATGTAGTATTCCACCAGAGGGTTTCTGGTCCAGCCGTACACGGACAGGTAGCCGTTGCCGTTGGGCGAGAAGGTGCCGCTGTAGGTGATGGCGCTGTGAAGGGTTAGCTTTGGGCATCCTCAAGATGAGAGCTAAGACAGAAACGACTCACTTAGAGCTACCCGGGTTCCAGCCCTTGCCGACAACAAAGTTGCCGGCGTCCTTCCAGTCGACGCTGTACTGGCCGCCGTTTCCGTTGGTGTAGCTCACCTCGCCGGCACCATCCGACCAGGTCGAGTAGAAGTATCCGTTGTTTGTGCCCTGACCGCGCTTGGCCAGCTCGACGAGCGACGAGTCGCCGGGGGCAGCGAATGCGCCGGTGACGGCGGAGATGGCGAGGAAGAGAGAAGAGAAAGCGACCATTTTGTACTGTGCCTTGAAGGTGAGAAAGGAACTGAAGGGTTGATTGAGTCAGGATGATCGGGGTATCACTCTGCGCTTTATATCCCTCTCTCTCCTGGTTGATTATTATTGATTAAGCACTGACTAGACTGATTCATTAGAGACAAAAATAACTGCACCACCAGCGGTTTCACGTCTTCCCAAGCTCCTCCTCCCGCCTAAAGTCGACATCACTGCGTGCTCCGGGATAGCCTCGGCGAGCCTTGGTGAAATTTGCACGGAGGCCGCGTTTCAGGTAGAGATTGACAGTCCACTATGAGCCGTTCAGGCGTCCCGACACTGGCCAAGCTCGACGCCGTGGTGGACCTCCTGCTCCACTCTCGCCGGTGGTGAAGAATCGCCGGCTCTGTCTAGTTTCACTTCTCCTGGCTAAAGGCCTTGGTCTGCCCCTGACTTGACTCCTGTACTCCGCGCAGCGTGCAAGTCTGAATGGTGTTATCGATTACTCCGTATAGTTCGGCTATAATATATATGACGTCGGATGCTGCCGGGGTTTTAGCCAGGGGATTAGGAATTTAGTTCCTGGAATATGCTAAATATGGACTCAGGGGAAGCTTGGTTTGGGGAAGGGTACGGAGTATTGCTGGCTGAATGCTTGAATTAACCGGGATCGACACCCTTGTCAGGTATCAGTGTCATTGGGATGCGATCTGCGACAGTTGAGGTTTCCGTTGATTGCGCTGACCCCGGCGGAGGGTGTTCGATTTAGCCTCAATGGAATCGACCGATCGAGACTCGAGGTTCAATTCGAATGTATTGATTGACGAAGGCATGGCCCCTGGATATACCCAGTCTTTCCGATGAGCCATTATGAGGCAGAATTGCAGGTTACTCCCAAGTGTGTTGGTCGTATAGGATCTGCATCGGGAGATTAATGCTTATGATCAGTCTAATGAGGTAAGAAGGCTACTGCTTTCAGACCTTGGCAAGCGATATTCTACCTTAGCTGTCGGTAGTTAAATGCCGAATGGATTGTCGATATTGCAGAATCCTGGGCTGAGTGTAGATATGATGGCGTTGGGGATACATGTGCGGCAGGCACAATTGATTCAATAAGAATAAACCTGCCCCATTGAAAACAAACAAAGCTGTTTACAAGTCTGGAATAACGTCGTATAGTGATTAACCCCAGAAAGAAAAGCAAGAACTGATGCCAGCGAAGAGCTGCATAAACTCGGCTAACGGAGCCACAATGGCGGGGTTAACTGAACATCAACAACATTCACCACATATCGCACTCTTTAAATCACCAGTGAATAAACCTCTCGTCAATTACCGCCCATTATGGCTCCCAACACCAATAGCGAGATCATGCTCTGCATCGATGATATAAAATCCGCCGCGACGGCCAAATTGCCGTTCATCGTCCGAGGTTAGTTTCATCTACACCCATCCCACCCCCATGAGTTACGAACTAACCTCGCTAGAATTCTACAACTCCGGATCCACGCAGCAAGTGACTGTGTCGGAGAATTCATCAGCCTATAACAAATACCGTCTGCGTCCTCGCGTTCTCGTCAACGTGTCCGGTCTAGACATCTCCACCACCGTGTTCGGCCAACGCATCGCATTCCCCCTGGGTCTATCGCCCACCGGGATCCAAGCCATGGCTCATCCGGACGGTGAATTGGCGACTAGTCGGGCCTGCGCGCGTCGTAATGTCCCCATGGGCGTGTCTTCGTTTGCGAATCACTCCGTCGAAGAGATTACTCAAGCTGGCGAGGCTATCGGTCCTGCTATCCACGCCATGCAGGTGTATACGATGCGTGACCGCGCCAAGCAGGAACGTATTATCCGGCGCGCTGAAGCCGCAGGATGTAAGGCTATCTTCTTGACGGCGGACAGTCCGGTCCTGGGCGTGCGGTATACCGAGGTCAAGCATGATTTCCGCACGCCGGCGGGGTTGTCGTTTCCGATGATTGAGTGGGATTCGGAGACGATTCAGAATCAAACGCATGATGAGGGCTTCGTGGCGTTTAACTCCGATGCGCATTCCTGGGCTAATGAGATTCCGTGGTTGAGATCGGTTACGAAGATGCAGATCTGGATTAAGGGGGTCTTGACGGCGGAGGATGTTCTTCTGGCGAGACAGTATGGCTG
Source organism: Aspergillus ochraceus (assembly GCA_004849945.1). NCBI lineage: Eukaryota > Fungi > Ascomycota > Eurotiomycetes > Eurotiales > Aspergillaceae > Aspergillus > Aspergillus ochraceus. The sequence goes on along the minus strand of SSOS01000001.1, from coordinate 151,787 downwards.
TGACGGCGTGCTGGTGAGTAACCACGGCGGAAGACAGTTGGATGGCACGCCGGCGACGATCGACGCGCTGCCGGAATGTGTCAAGGCCGCTGGAGGCCAGATTCCCGTGCATATCGATGGTGGAATCCGGACTGGGAGCGACATGTTCAAGGCTTTGGCTTTGGGAGCCGAGTGTTGTTGGATTGGGAGGCCGACGCTGTGGGGGTTGGCGGTAGGTTCATCGCCTCATTTGCAAGAGTGTACATTTACTAATGACTTGGTTTAGTATGACGGCGAGAAGGGCGTCTCTCAAGCGTTGGACATCCTTTATGACGAGTTCAAGCGCTGCATGCAGTTGACTGGCTGCCGCACGTTGGCCGATGTTTCGACTGCCTCGATCGGCGTCTTGCGATCGGATGGGCCGTTGGCTCGTCTTTGATATACTAAGTGCTTGCTTTGCAGACTCAACTAGAGAACACATTGATAGATGCATTATGAAGATGAGTGACGCTAGATTTACGCCAAATAAACAGAATATGGAAAAGGTGGATCTGAAAATCAAAACTCCATTCACCGACACTATGTAAACTTTGGTATATTATCATGAACAAAAGGATATCACACATTCACCACCTTCACCTGAGTCCGCTCGACATGCTCCACCTCCAGCGCCTTGGCCAATTCAGCATCCGACAAGCTGTCCGCGCTGGGATAAAAATCGATCTTGCCTCCCTGTCGGATCACGCCCGTCCGGTCCAGACAGTTGCGACCTCGCACATAGGGGTCCAACTTCCAGTAGTTCTGTCGCAGATCCTCAGCCACGTCGGCCCGACGGGCCTTGGCTTCGTCCATCTCCTGCTTGTTGTTCGCCTTGGCGGCCTCGATCCATTCGCCGGTGACGCGGAGCAGGTCGTCGCCGATGCGCTGACGCTCCGCCGTGAGCTCGTCGCGGGTGGCCGTGTCGGCCATCTTTGCGTTCTCGCCTTCGACTGGCTCAATAAATTCGTATTCCCATTCTTCCTTTCCTTTGAGCTCTTTGACGATTTGGTCAGGGGCGATAAACTTCTCCAGGTCGGCGACGGAGTTGGTGAAGTGGATCTTGGAGACGATGACGGGGTCCATCCAGGCTTTGATGATGCGCCAGATTCCTGTGTTGTGTTAGGCTGGTTGGCAGAGGGAGGGAAGTATGCATCTTACCGGAGAAGACCCAAGGGGCGTTGTGGATGAGCATGGTGCCCAGTGATTCGGGGTAGTTCTGCTGGAAGCAGTCGATGAGGAATTTGACAGGAGCGTATTCCTGCACAAGGTCAGTACATAGGTACTCAGGACGAGTGAAAGGAAAGGAACGGACTGACCATGTTGGAGAGAGAGAATCCCGTCAAATCGAACACAATTGTCTGGATCGGTTAGCCTCCCATCGACAAGACACCTAAACACCGATACATACCACATTCTCCATTGGCGGCACCAACAGCAACCGTGCCGTCTCGATAACATGCAGGATATATCGGTTGATCACCTCCTCGCTCTGCTCCGCAGGCTTATGCAAGCGAGCCTTGACAACGCCGATAGGACGGCCGACGCGATCGACACCGTGAAAGTAGGCCTTTCCGCAGCGCATCTGCGCCAGGAACTGGCTGCCAACCTTCGCAGCCTGCGGATCAGATTTGTTCTGCGAATCCTTGAGCGCCTCCAGCTCCGATCTCGCGATCACCTGGTCGTCGACATGCTGTTCCTTGACACGCCACACTAGCGCGTGCAGCATCATCACGAAGGCCTTGTTCACGTCCCACTTGCGGGCCCGCAGGAACCGCAGCATCAGCGCATCGGGGTGATCGTGCTTAGCTGTGCTGAGGAGACTCTGACGGAGGTCGTCAATGGAGGTGTTGGCCAGTGCATCGCGGACGGACTTTAACTCCGCGCCCTGGATGCCCACTTCCTGCAGGGTTTGGGCGAACTCGTTGGTATAGGCCGAGTTGGGATTGGCCGATGCGGCGGTCTCGGCGCGAGACAGCGAGGCTCGTCGATCGCCGTTCGTGGTGCCAGGTGCATCGTGTGAGCCTTGGGCACCCGCGTCGTGCAGCTTCAGCACGATGGACCAGAGCTGGCGGAGACGGGACTCCTGGTCCGTCGTCAAGTTTCCCAGGAAGCCCTGGGCAACGGTAGTGGCGGTCATGATGGTACCAGAAAGTCAGAAAATAGTGTACATAGGAAATGAAATGGCTTCAAAGGAGTTCATCGGGCTGACCGGGTCGTAGTATTTAAGATACGCTGCGAGGACCCCTCGTTGGACTTGCATATGAAACCCCCTTTCCCCTTCTTGCTTCCCCGCAAAGAGGATCGACAAACCTCGGATCTCGACACATTCATGGGACTTGGGTTGAGGGCATTGGGCCCCTGGCGATTGGCTGGTTCCAGGTCCATTTATCAGACCGGCTTGGTCCTTGCACGGTGGGGATTCCTGTTATTGGGTCGAGGCAGCTAAAGTTTGGTCCGAGCCCAGTTCTAACCAGTTGTCTAACCTGTGTGTACTCCGTTGTGTGTACAGTGTGCCCTGTTCAGTGAGACTTTGATCAATATTGGACTTTCCCTCCTGCATGACACGCTTGATACGGCTGTTCATTTCCCCTTGCACCCAACCCCCGATCCGGCGCATGTGGAATGTTCAGATTTCCTCTCACCCACCAGAACTAACATGCAGTCCATCGCATTCTGTTAAAAAATAAGTGCGTCTGTGTCCTCAGTCTTCGTCTGTTCCCCAGATTTACGAGTCAGAATCGGCTACTCAGCTGGTCACTGGACCGGGTCTGTCGCGTGGAGGGTGGTGGACTCGTTGGAATAGTCAATGGATATAATTAGACAGCCTCGGCCAGTCCTTAACTCCCGACACATTCTGAAGCGAGATCAGCGGGATCTACCGACGCCTCCAGCGTGGGGAACGGGCATCTTTGATCGCTCAGAAGTTGGATTTCCGTCTTTTCAGGGGGTCGTCCGAGTCCATCGCAACGCATTCCCTATCTGGAAGGTCACTAGCCGTAACAGGCCTAGCGTGATGATACCTGACATCATAGAGATTCTCGCTGCCAAGAGAATCAAATATCTTGCCCTATTCAAGGTATGGCTTCTGGACTGAAGACGAGGTCCATTCAAGTGTTGCTAGACATGAGACCACAGCCCTAAGGAAACTTATACTTGAAAGACCAAGTATCTTTGCCCATTCAATTTTCTTCAAGCCCTACAATTTTGGTAAGACCAATTTCAGACACTGATCATATTTTTAAGTTTCAATGTTAAGTAGGTACCTTAACCACATGTTGCCAGAATTCAACCATCGCAAGGAAACAAACAACGCAGAACGAACAAAAAAAGAAAAAGCGGGGAGAAGAGGAGATAAGTAAGAGACCTGACCAAAATACCAACTGGAATGAAGATGACCCACAAACAGCTTCCAGACCGACAGCTGTCGCCTAATTTCCAAACACCCGGGAGGCATACTGGACGAGGGCGTTGTTCTGTTGTTCGCTTCCTGTATATTGGCCGCCCATTCCGGACTGATGAAATAGATTCGCCCGGGACCCAAAGTCCGAAGGCATGTTTCGAGCCTTCAGCTGGTCTACCACCGATTTCATATCCCACATGCCCTGTCTACCGCCGTGGAAGCCGCGGCTCATTGCCATACCACCACCGCCTTGTCGCAGCCCTTGAAGAGCAAGCTCACCCAGTCCGTTGACTAGAACGCGAGTGATGTCATACCAAATCGACGAGCCGGCTTCCGCAGAGTTCGTTGACTGACTGGCGCGCTACTGTGCATCCTGGTCTTCAGATTGACGAGACTTTGGATTGGCGGAAGCTGCCTGAGGCGATCCAACAAAATTGCGAAAGGACCTTTCGGGAAACCTGTTGATTCCTCCTTCGTATAGCCCTCAAGGCCATTGACACTCAATCCGCGTACTAAAGATATCCAAGCCCAGCGGATAGCGGGACTCCTTTTGGTGTGAGTGTCGTTGGCTCTCGTCCTCCGGAAGTCGCAAGGCTCTCTTACAGGCGGCTTTATGTTGGCCTACTGATGCGCATAGGTAGCCACCAGCCAGCTTACCGCGACCCTGCCTGTTTGAAAATAAGCCTGGTATTCGCTATAGGGTGTCGCATCATGATCTGAGAGAGATATAATTGGCAAAGGGCTTCGGTCAATGATCAGCATCTCCATATCTTGCGCAATGTGGCGAGAATGCCGTGGTCATACGAGTCACGGCCATACCTGGCTGCGCTTAGAACCTGCTTGTTCAATCAATTATCAAACATTGTCAAGGCAAAGAAACATGGGAAAGGCACTGCCAGCAAGATCCTTTGGAGGAGATTCAGCCTCTTGGTCAGATCATGCTCTATTGACCCGTCGATTGATCAATCTTGCTACGCGCGCGTTTCATGTGGGATCCTGCAGCATCTCGCCCTATATAACGTATTCCTCGAATCGTCGGCAGGATTAGTATAGACAGGCGAGTGAGAAGATCCCAAACGCAAACGCGGACAAAAGGTGTGGTCGGTTCTCTATGAGGTAAAATAGTCCCTATAACGATGTCGTGGACATTTGCCCTCATGGTAAAAGTTCAGAAGTTGGTTTATGCATGGTGGCCCTTCGGCTCACCATGCTACGCCAATGAATAGATACTACTGGTTATACACGAGGAGATCGTGTCTTGGTATGGCAATATGATTTGTTAAATGCCAGAATGAAGCGAAGTAATGCCGATGGCCAAGAAACCAAGAAAGGCGCAGCGCTGCTTGGAGTGGGGCGATGTGAAAGATGCCCATCAGGATAAAAATGCAACTTCGTGAGAGAATTTCGCGTTTCCCTTCCTCTTCTTCTCTCTCTTTTGCCTTCTGGTCGATTTCCTCCAGGGCCATTCTGTTGAATCATCCAGAATGTCCGACATCGAGAACCCTCCGGCGACGCCCTCCGCTACGGATCCCCTCAACCTCTCCAGCAAAGTCAAAGCCTCGTCCGATATCCAGGCCGTGTCTGCCAACAGCTCACGAAAGCGCATCGCCGGTCGCGTGAAGAGCAAATCCAAGGTCGCTGATTTCTACACGCAGCAGAACGAGCACATCGAGCGACTCCTCAAGCCAGTGCACGACCATGTCCGAGAATCCCGCGATAACGAGGCATCCACCCAGCTGCAGTATCGCATCGCAGTGTACGGCTCCTTTGTGTGCAATATCTTCCTGTCCGGTCTGCAGCTCTACGGTGCCATCGCCTCCGGATCGCTGTCTCTCTTCACCACCATGGCCGATTCTGTCTTCGATCCCATGTCCAACATCACCCTGATCTTGTGCAATCGCGAGGCCAAGAAGGGATACACGCATCGCTTCCCCGTGGGGAAATCTCGGGTCGAGACGGCGGGGAATATCTTCTTCTCCTTCATCATGATGGCCGTCTCGCTGATCTTGATTGCCTTTTCATGTCAACAGCTGGCCCAGGGTGGAGAGGCGGCCTTCCATCTGCCGTCGGTCATCGCCGTGACGGTCGCTTTTGCCGTCAAATTGTGCTTGTTCCTCTACTGCTGGGCCCTGCGGAATACCTACTCGCAGGTTCGCATTCTGTGGGAGGATCATCGCAACGATCTCTTCATCAACGGGTTCGGTATCCTCACCTCGGTCGGCGGATCGAAGCTGAAATGGTGGATTGATCCCATGGGCGCTGTCATTCTATCCTGTTTAATCCTCGGTCTCTGGCTACATACTTCGATCGGCGAGTTTAAACTGCTGATCGGCGTGTCTGCAGACGCCGGCATGTTGAACCAGATCACCTACATCGCCATGACTCATAGCGAGTCGGTCGAGGCGGTGGATACCGTGCGCGCGTACCATTCCGGTCCGCAGTTGATCGTCGAGGTTGACATCGTGATGAATGCCAATCTGCCGCTCCACGTCTGTCACGACGTGGCGGAGGATTTGCAGGAGAAGCTGGAGAGCCTGCCGAATGTCGAGCGGGCGTTCGTGCATATTGATTACGAGGTGACGCATCAACCGGAACATATGAAAAAGTTCATGTAGTATGTATTATAGTAGAGTAGAGTAGAGTGTATAGGGTGTCGTTTCTCGTGGCTTAATGAATGAGAGAACTGTAGAATATTCCCTACAATGTGACGAGGATATTATGCAGGGCCGACGCAGGGCTAGACTTCATCTCATCTCTTGGCTGGAACGCAAACATGTCCGGACTCTATCCAGCTAGCCTTGACCTACATGTGCCTGTCCGCAATCTATCAAGACGGGGTTTTTTTTAGCCTGAAGAGCCAAACCCCGACGGAGTTCAGCCACCGGCGAGATCCCCGCGCATCGTCGCAAATGAGTCGCCGCCAACGCCCGGCTAACATTTCCCCTTCAACTCTGCTAACACTAGCCTTAATAAGTTGATGGAGGGGTCGCAGTCCCTTATGACAGTCTTGGCAGGCCTCCCTGTCTTCAAATGTGTCCGGAATCACACCGTGGCCGGTCTTCCGCGGGTCTTCACGTCCGTCGTGATCATGCTGCCATATTGTGGCGTTTTGCGTCCCTGACAGTCCCCTCTTTGGATTTCTATAAGAGTGGTATCTTTTAATCACGCGATGTCGCGAGACCTTTCTTCTCCGACCGTCCGTGGTGGATGATATCCCCTGCGCCGTCAACACCTGATCGCAGAGAGAGGTGAGCTCCCATGGATGGCATGGCCCAGTTCCGCAGTAGGCGCAAGAGGCGACAGACGGCGATTCGGATTCTTCTCTTCGCTTTCGCCTTTGCGCTCTGGTATCATGCTGTCGTCGGCTGGACGGGTGCCCTGCTGGCTGGCGATAGTATCAAGGACGACCCTCTGGCTGCGAGAAACGCCACCTTGGCCATCAAGCACGAACATGGCGTAATGGGTGTCAATTTGACAGGTCGAACGACTGAAACTGTTCGTGACGTGCGAAAAGTCGATACCGTCACCGGGGAATGGGAGCGAAACGCTCAAAAGTCATTGCAGCGTGCGACAGGGCCAAAGGACAGTCAAAGACCCAAAAAGAAGAAAGCTGCTTCGGAGTCGTCGAACTTCCAACTCGCGCTTCGTCATGTCCTCGAGCTATTGCCCGATGAGTTACGTGTTCGCGACTTACTCCGACCTATCCAGGGCTCTGGGGAAGATAGGATCCTCGAACTGGGTTTGCGAACGCGCTCGTTCAAATCACTCCTGGAGCCGTGGGAAGCGCTGCATGTGATCTCCCGAGATGATCAGCATTATTTGCGCGATGATATTATTCAATATCTGCGCAAGCACCCGGAGATCATCGACAGTCTCGACATGCCCATGTCCCAGGTTGTCCGATCCTACGAAGCATATCGCTCGCTGATCACCGGTCTGTCAACTCTCTTGTTCCCTTGGACCGCTCCGTACTACGCGGACCATATGACCTTGCACGCGCAGCTCTTCAACGGTGACCGCGGAATCGTCTTCACGGCAGGAGACCATCATGCACCATTCCTGATGACCTCCATCCCAGCCCTCCGACAGCTTGGTTGCGATCTACCTATCGAGATCATGTATCTCGGCGACTCAGACCTAAGTGAAGACGTCCGCGCACTGCTCGAATCATTCCCCGGCGTGGTCACCAGAGATCTCAGCCAGATGGTGAACGACGCAGGATGGACCCTAACCGGGTGGGCGGGAAAGCCGTTTGCCATTCTTTTGTCCAGCTTCCGGGAAGTCGTTTTCATCGATGCGGACTCGCTGTTCTTTCAGAGTCCCGAGGTATTATTCCGTGATCCCTCGTACATGGAAACTGGCGCTTTGTTCTTCAAGGATCGTCTGATGATGCCGGAGTCCAAGAAACGTTGGTTGCAGCGGATCTTGCCGCGGCCCATCTCGAAGCATGTCACTCAGAGTCGGTTTTGGACGGGGGAGAGTGGTCATATGCAAGAGTCGGGGGTTGTGGTTGTGGATACATGGAAGCATTTCGTGTCACTCTTGCTGGTGACCAGGTTGAATGGACCGGATCGAGATGGCAGTCCCTCTTACGGTAGAGGGGTTTATGATATGGTTTATGGTATGTCTGCCCCTGCGTGACTAGGCCTTTCTCTCAAGCTTCTAACAAGATAGCAGGTGACAAGGAAACCTTTTGGCTTGGCTGGGAACTCGCCGGCGACACGGACTATGAATTCCACGATGGCCACGCGGGCATCATGGGAAGTATCGAGCCACCCTCACCATCTTTGACGGCGAATTCCACTGTAGACGAAACCCCCTTCAACTACACGATCTGTGGCCCTCAGCTTCTCCACTTCGATCGACGCGGGAAACCTCTCTGGTTCAATGGCTGGCTGGCGTCCAACAAATTTGCCGATTGGGAACATCAACAACCAAGTAACTTCACTGCCTACCTGCATGAACCGCGGACGATGCGCGATCCCGGGGCCTGGCAGCTCCATGGAAACAATATTTGCTGTCTGACGTCGGAGCATTTGTTTGATTTCACCCGAGGTGAAACGGACACGCTGGAGATGATGGTTGACTTTGGTAGAAGGGCTGGGGCACTGGGGAGGTTGGAAGGCATGAGTGATTCGATATGAATATGTCCGTATGATATTTCCTACTTACATGAAGAATTTTATATTGCCTCTTCATCGCAATAGGAGCGGGCCTGTAGCCCTAGAACCGTCCTACTTCCTCTCGCTCACGGTGATAAAAGCCTGAAACAGCTCTTCGATATCCTTTGCCCCCTTCAAGTGCTCAGTCCCACCAATAATGAAATGAGGCACGCCGACAATCCCCGACTCCCTAACCTTCTCTGCCTCTTCCTCCGTCTCTTCCATGCCTTCTTCACTAGACAACCATCCCTCGACCTTCTCCTCCGGTATTCCAGCCTGCATCGCTGCCTCCACCAGGACGTCCGACCGACTGATATCAGCCTCCTTTTCAAACTGATAGTGGAATAACATCTCGGATAGCCGGCATTGCAGATCACTGCTCTCCCTGCGAGCTAAATAGAGCAGTTGATGCGCCTTGCGCGTGCTTCCGACCCATCCGCCAAATTTGAAGCCGATGCCAACGCTCTTCCCTACTCGTTTCAGGCGCGTTTGGGCACCATGGACCATTTCCGGGTCCATGCGGCGGAGCATTCGATCTAGGATCATTGGTCAGATTTAATTTCTCCGAGCTAGAGCCACTAAGGTGATAGGTGGTATATCATACCCTGAATCAATTCACTCTCGCGAGGAACCTGGTCGAGGAAGTACGGCTTCCATGTAGTGTCAAATACAGTTTGGGGTCCGCCAGGATATGTCTTTTGATAGAGCTTTATGGCTTTTTGGAGATTTCGGTAGCCGATGTAGCACTGCCATTTTTCAGTGTTTCTTACTGGAGAAGAAGGGAACGAGGAGTACATACCCAGGGGCAGATAGCGTCGGAGATGATCTCGATTTGTATGACCGTCATTGTAGCACGAGTTGTTTTGTGGATTATCCGATCGAAGAATTCTCTGATTTGCGTCATCAGGGTTTTTATACTCGTTAAAACATTGAATTAACGCGGCAGCCTGAGGTTGTGGACTTCCTGTTCCTGTCGGTGTAAATGCGTCGCATTGCCTCGATTGGGCGGGAAGAGGACTTTCGTTACAAGTCAAATTTAGACTTAGACGCATCAGCTGCTGACACCTCATTTGTAATCCATTTCCTTATTCTCCTTCCTGTTCCAGTTTAACGTGAGGCCACCGAATTCCAACAGTGTTTAGACATCTCCTGTCTTAGAATTGCTGAGGCAGCAGAAAAGCGAGATTCAACTCACTCGTTAGATATCCCTCTAATTCAACAATCAGACGTCCTCGGCTCAAAAACAAATCCATATACGAACTATAATGCATTGTAGCGCTAAAAGCAATTGCCCAGACATGCCCCGCCAAATAGGTTGGGGGCTAAACGTGTCAGCTCCTGTCAGCGTGCCCAGGACCTTCTTCAATCATAATATCTTTCCTTGGATCCTGGTTGTATCGTATGCCGATTGATGATAATCGGTAGCTGCCGAGCCCAGCAACAATGTCTTCTTCTACCTCAGTCCCGGCAGATCCTTGGAAAGAGGCCTTCGAAGCACTTGACCCGGAAGACCAGAAGCGACTAGACAAGCCCGACACGAGCCTCCTGGATGTCCTTCAATCTGTACATACTTGTCTACCATACCTAGTCGTTTCCTGGAACTGACAACCTCAGGTAAAAACTGACGCTGACTCTCGCAAAGAAATCTGCCGTCAGAAAGGATGGAAAGTCGGAGAGAACAAACACGGCGAGAAAGTCACTCTGCGCCACGCCCTGGAGAAAGTCTCCGTTTGGGTCAAGGAAACTATCAAAATCGTTGATGTCGTTGTTTCGATGGATAAGAGCGGCCAGGCGGCTTTGCCGTGGGCAGCTATTAAGTTTCTGATTTCGGTGATTTTCTTCGTCCTTCTCTGTTTGTAGGTTTGTAGTCATGCTGATTCGTTTAGTATAGATTGGAACAAACGATATTGCATTATTCGCTAATATCACAGAAGCTGTGGAGACGACCGCCCGGCTTATTGCGCGGTATACCGTCTTTGAAAAGCTATACCTTCATGAGAATTGCGAGACTGTGCCTAAACTCCACGAGTCGCTGCGAGAGCTATATGCTGGGATTCTACGATATCTCTCTAAAGCGAAAGATTATTTCACTGGGAACTGCTTGAGTATGTACCTGCCCTAGGGACGGACGTTCACTGACCTGTTTGCAGAGAGATTCGGTCGGGGATTGTTGGACATGCTGCGCAAAGAATATGATGAGCTGTGGTCCAAGATCAATGAGACTGAGGTGGAAAAATGGGCGAGATTAGTGGATGCCGAGTGTAAATCGCTCGTTCTCCGGTGTCGTGGACTGGCTAATACCCCGTGCAGTGCATCGGAAAAACGCTAAACAAGCGAGCGAACAGCATGATCAGTTGAAGGCGATATTGCATGACATGGAACAGCCGATCATGCAGATCACCGACCAACTTGCCGCTATTCAAGATAAACTCGATAGTGGGTGATCTCTTCTAGCATTTGGGCAAATGCTGATAGTCCTAGGCGAGGAGCGCATCAAAGTGTTCCATTGGATTTCTAGAATCGAGTACAAGAAGCATCACGAAGAGCTTTCAAAAGGTGTTCTGCCTGGCTCGGGTGAATGGTTGCTTCGTAGCCCCGAGTATATTGACTGGGGGCAATCAAGCGTGTCTTCCATTCTCTGGCTTCATGGCATACGTAGGTTGCCTTTCCACGCAAAGACACATCATATGCTAACCTGTCACAGCCGGCTCTGGCAAGACAAAACTTGTGTGAGCCTACGAAACTACGAAGAGCGAATCCGTTAAGCTAACTGACACTCGCAGCTCAACCGTCATCAACAGCATCCAGCAGCATTCTACCGCGCCCATCGCCTATTTTTACTGTAATCGGAGCAATGCCGAGGGCGAACGGTCCATGCCACGAGAGATTCTTCGCGCTATTCTAAGGCAGCTGGCGAGCAGTGACCCCGACGTGCCCATCAAAGAACCGGTGGTCAGGGAATATGAAACCCGCAAGGCACATGCCCAGAAAGATGGGTCAAGCCTGAGCGAGCTAGCGATCGAGGACTGCACCGAATTGATTCGAGAAATCACAAAGTCCAACCCTGCAACTATCATCATCGACGCCCTAGATGAGTGTGACCAGTTCTCTTGCTATGAGCTGCTAGACGCTCTTCACGAGTTAGTAGCCGAATCTGAAGAAGTAGTCAAAGTTTTCGTCTCCAGTCGTGATGATGTTGATGTTATAGTAAGTGCAAGCACAGTCGTAATGCAGATCGCTAGCTAACTTATCTTAGGGACAAAATCTAGAAAACTGCGTCCACATCCCCATCAACCCCAGACAGAATGGTGGGGACATTCGCCGATTCATCGATACGGAACTGGACCGATTGATCAAAAAACGGCTTCTACTTAGAGGCAAAGTTTCAAAAGACCTGCGGAAAAAAGTGACCAAGACATTGAACAAGGGAGCACAAGGTATGTTCCGTTGGGTGGCCTTGTCGCTGGAGCTTTTGCAGCGCCAGAAGTTCGAGCCAGACTTTCGAAATGTCCTCGGTCGTCTGCCACCAGCGCTATCGGGGCTGTATGACGAGATTTACAAGAGCATAGAGAGCTCCGGTGTTCACAGTCATAAAACTGCCGTGCGGGCTTTGCAGTGGCTTCTTTGTGCCCAGCGGTTGCTGTCCGTTGGAGAATTGTTAGCTGCGATATCGATGGGCTTACTGGGAACATCGGAACAACAGTCTAGCTCGATGCAATACTTGAGCCAAGATAGTGACTCGTCCTCGGAGTCTGACCTAGACGATGAGGCTTATTCGGCAACAGGATCAGATAACAAAATAGAAGATGGCGACTCTCTTGGCGTTGATGAGGCCAACGGGATTTCGGTCACAACAACTGATATCCTCCAACTCTGCCAGAACCTGGTGATTGTTGACTCGCAACTAGGCGTGTTTCGATTCGCGCATCTATCAGTCCGTGAATATCTGCAAACGCGACCTGAGTTCACCGAAGTGGAGTTACACTCCCTAGCCATGAAAGGATGCATGGAGGTGTACATGACCGAGGCCAATATGAGTCCCTCATATCAAGAGGCGCTCAAATCTTACGGTATGTTCTTCTGGCCGCTGCATTACAAGACACTTGAGGACCTAGTGCTGGCCAGCAAGTGCACATCAGAGCAGCTGGAGCCATTCTTGCCTTTCTTCTTACAAGGAGAGGAGACATCGTCCTCGTATGTGACGTGGGCTAGAGAAATCACGTCTGGGTTTACTGTCGGCCAGCGGATCAATAGTCATCTACGACTAGATAGAGACAACCCTTTGGGTATTCGACTTGAGTACGCAGCATCTACGCCTTCGACTCCGCTGAAAGCAGTGTGTGCCTTCGGTCTTGACCTCTTAGCCAAGAAACTTGGTTCGCTTTCTGATTTCAAAACTGATGAAAGCCGTCTTCAATTGCCCCGGATTGCCGCGTCAGAGGGCCAGGATGAGACCTTGCATTGGTTGCTACAAAAAGGCGTCGAGCTGGACATACAGGACCACAACGGCGAAGTGCCCCTCTGCCGGGCGGCGTCTCGTGGGCATTTGACCACCGTCGTGCTGCTAGTGGAGGGAGGTGTGAATTTGGAACGTCGCGAGGAGCCTCAGCGTATGACGCCACTCATATATGCTGTGAAGAGCGGCCATAACGAAATAGTCAAATACCTTCTGCAGGCGGGAGCCAATGTAGAGACCAAAGACAGGAGTGACTGGACGCCTCTTGTCTGGGCAACCTACCGGGGGAACAAGCCGATCGTCGACATCCTGCTCAAACATGGTGCTGATTTGGAAGCCAAACCGGAAACTGGATTCACGGCTCTTTTCCACGCCGTATTTGACGAGGATGTAGAGATGACCTATCATCTTCTCGATCACGGCGCCGACATCGAGGCCAACGACAGATTTGGCCGAACCCCACTATTCCAAGCACTACTGCGAGGACAGCAAGCCATGGTGGAATTGCTTCTCAAGAAAGGGGCCGATACAGAAACACGTCCGGAGGATGGCTGGACACCGCTAACGTGGGCGGCGATGCAGCCGAACGAGCCGATGGCCATGCTGCTTTTGCAAGCAGGGGCTGACATCGAGGCCAAGGAGGAGAACGGCTGGACACCATTATTCCGCGCAATAAGCCAGGGCAACGAGGGAATGGTCGAGTTACTAGTCAAGCATGGTGCTGACGTCGACGCCAAAGATAAGGACGGTGAGACACCACGCTCATGGGCGCGAGTGATGTCAGAGTACGAGCTGGAGGAATTGCTCGACTGATTGGTGATTTTGCCTCTGATCCTTGCGTCCTTGAGATAAAGCAACCGCCGTGTTCAGCAACGGACAGTCAAAAGTCTGCAGAACTGGCTCAGAAAAAAGGCCTCGGGAATCCCCCGACACATAATGAATAGTAATCATGAGTAATGCAACTTATGCTCGGAGTGATGTCAAACCCTGGAATTGGCCACCGGGGGAGAGTCCGCAAGAGGAATTGTGGATATAGAGCCCACTTTTCGCATTAATAATAGGACTGTGAAGAGGATCGCCGCAGGCATGTGCCGCGACGTTCAAAACCCCTGCAATTTTTCGCCAGACGTTGAGGCCTTGATAGTGAAATCCAAAGTGAAGTTTACTGCGGAGTATACACGAAGCCTACTCAAGCCATCATCACCATGTCTACCGACAGTGTTGACGTTTCACCTTTGGGCCAGCCCTTGCCCTTGCCCTTCAGTAAGCGTACGGCGCCCAATCGCTTCTACAAAGCGGCTATGACCGAGCGCCTCTCTTCCTGGTCTCCCACGGATCTGGCGGCTCGCGGGGTGCCGAGTCGGGCGTTGATCAATCTCTACAAGTGCTGGGGTGAGAGCGGATACGGCATGATCTCGACAGGCAACGTCATGATCGCGTACGACCAGCTGGAGGCGGCCGGCAACCCCATCATCGACCTGGAGAACCCGTACCACGGCGAACGATTCGAGGCCTTTCAGCAGTTGGCCACCGAGGCCAAGCGACATGGCAGTCTGATCGTCGCCCAGGTCAGCCACCCCGGCCGCCAGACGATCGAGCGCATCCAGCCCAACCCCGTGTCCGCCAGCGACGTGAAGCTGGCGCCGATGATGGGCATGACCTTCGGCCAGCCGCGCTCTGCCACCGTCGACGAGATCCAAGATATCGTCCGCCGCTGGACACATGCCGCCGTGTACCTGCACAAGGCCGGCTACGACGGTATCCAGCTGCACGGCGCCCACGGTTATCTCCTCGCGCAGTTCTTGTCCAAGACCACCAACCACCGCACCGACCAGTACGGCGGCAGTCTGGAGAACCGCGCGCGACTCATTGTCGAGGTTGCCCAGTCCATCCGTCGCGAGCTTCCGTCGTCCACGGGATTCATTCTCGGCATCAAGATCAACTCGGTCGAGTTCCAGGCCGACGGATTCACGGCGGAGGAGGCGCGCGACTTGTGTAAGATTCTGGAGGACAACGAGTTCGACTTTGTCGAGCTTTCTGGCGGCACGTACGAAGCCTCGGCGTTCGGACCTCGCCGCGAATCGACGTCGCAGCGCGAGTCCTTCTTCCTCAACTTTGCCTCGCTCATCACGCCGGCCCTGAATCAAACGAAGAGCTACATCACGGGCGGTCTTCGAACGGCGGCCGGTATGGTGGAAGCATTGGAAGCGGTGGACGGCGTTGGGATTGGGCGACCGGCCACTCAAGAGCTGGACTTGCCACGGGCCATCCTGGCGGGCACAAAGTCGCGAGCGACCGAGCAGAAGTACGACCAGTACAACTTCGGACTGACGAGTGCGGTGGCAGGGGCGCAGATGAAGCAGGCAGGCAAGGGTCAGGAGCCGATCGACATGAGCGACGAGAAAAGCGTGGCGGGATTCATGCAGCAGCTGAAGGGATGGATGCAGCAGATGGCGGAGGACGCGACGAAGGAGATGAAGCTGTTCGGCTTCATGGATTTGGGGGCGACGGCCTGAGGCTGCGAGTCAGTCACGGGATCCTCAGTTGCTGCCTGAGGTGTATGTACATAGTAAACATTAAGCGAGCCGCGGCCACTAGCGCCCACGTGACCCTCAAGACTTTCCTATAAAACGCGGCTGCCTTCTTCCTCCTTTCCTCCTCTTTTCTTTTCTTCTCCAGCTCTCTTTGCCTTTTGGCTTAGATCAAGTGTAGTATCTGTTCTTTTCAGTTTAATCTCTGAAAGTGTTCTAAGGAACACAACATTGATTATTCTCATTTTTGGATCTCGTGGCTGGGCCTCTGTGCTTGCGCATGCCTGGCTACACAGTGTCATCGGGCTTACACTACCCTCGATCGACGCGACCTTTTCATCAATACGGTCGGCATGCCGGCGGGTTGGAGAAGAGTTAGCATCATTTTATCTTTCGTCCTGCCGATCTGTCTGTTGTTACAACCTGCATTCACTCGCCTGATGTCGATAAATACAGGCCCTCTCACTGGTTCAGATGCACCTCAACCACCGGTCCCTCGTACACCTTCCTCGCTCGCACGACGTAATACGCCAGACTCAGAATAATCACCCCTACCGTTCCCACCACGCTGAAGTTCATCGTCTGCACCGTTACCTCTTTCTCTGGCGGCCAGAAGCTGAAGAAAACGGCGATGGTCATGTAGATGAGAGCGAACGTGTTGATCAAGATGCCCCAAATCCCTGGAAGGTGGAATGGGCCCCAGACAAGTCGCGCGCCCGCCGTGTTTACCATCGTCTCATCTCCGGCCCTGGATTTGCTGATTCCTCCCGTGACGCGTCGGTAGAGAAGCAATCCGGCGACTACCATGTACGACAAATACAGACCGGAGATGGACATGGACACCAGGGCGTTGAACGCGACGTCCGAGCCGATGTTGATGAGAGCCAGGAGGCAGGACACAACCGTCGTCAAGGCGACCGCGTACGTGGGGACGGAGGTGCGAGTCGTCACCTGGAGTGAGCAAAAGGTCAGTCAGTCGTGTTTCGGCAATCGTGGACGATCTGAATCAGACCGTATCACAGAATCTGTTGCTTTCTTACCTTGCTCCAGACTCGCCACCCCGGAATTCCTCGGTCGCGCGCGAATGACCAGAACTGCCGCGACGTCGACGCGAGCATACCGACCGATGTGCTGATACCCATGGATGTGATGATGGCTCCCATCGTGGCGGTGCCGGCCACCGAGCCCGTCGCCTGCAAAAAGATTCCCATGAAGGGGTATCCTGTGGGCGACTCCAGCGCCGCCTCGATATCTCCGAGGCAGAAGAGCAGAGCGATGAGCATGCTGAAACCCAAGGTGCCGTTGATGGCAACGCTGAGCATAATGGATCGAGGCACTAACACCGGCGCGTTACTGATCTCCTCGGACATCTACACCACAGCCGACGTCAGAAGACACAATGAGACATGGGTACCATGGACAAAACGAGGGAGGGATCATACGTGAACAGCGGCATCTCCTCCGGCAAAAGCAAATACGCAGCCAACCAGGCCGATGAAGAAGGACAATCCCTGCGTCGGCCATCCGCCAAGGTTCATGAACTCCGTGAACACCTCACGGGCCGTGCCGTGGTCCGCCATGTACGTCAGTGGGATCAGGATGGCAAAGAATCCCAGGATGTGCAAAACCAAAATCAGTCCCTCGAACCGGGGCAGCACTTTTCCTCCGAAACTGTTGATGCCGACCGAGAACACCGACACGGCCCAGAACAGCAGCGTTCCGTGCCAGGATTGGGGCTCGTAGCTCGGGTTGGTCAGGACGATCAGCCCCTGGATCAGTGTGCCGCACAGGAAACACGACGTCGCGTAGGTCGCTTGCCATCCGATCACCGTGAGCCAGCCCGTGAGATAGCTGAGAAGTTTCATGGCCGACGGGGGTGCCAGCATGGAGCACCAGTGGTATTGTCCGCCCGACGTGGGAGCCCTGGAGGCGTTAGCAATCGGTCTGATGCAACCGGATGCGCTCTTACATGGATGCCAGCTCTGATAACACGACAAATGTCGCTGCTACACCGGCCCAAACAAATATAAATCCATAGATCGCACCCGCTGGGCCGCCACTGAAACCCGGTTAGTATGCGACGAAGCTGACTTGGGTGGGCAGAGGTGATCCTACTTCTGGAAGGCTTGCAGGAAAAGTCTGTTATGTCGGTCAGCAAAGAAGCCGCATCAATAATACGCCAGGGACATACACCGTAATTCCCTCCCAGGTGATCAATATCGTACAACTGAAGCCTAGCATGGACATCAGTCCAAAATTCCGCTGCGCCGACGTCAGTTTGGTTCGAGGGGTTTAGGTCGCGTTCAAACAGTACTGACCTTCAGAACCGGACGTTTTCCCATCCGTGCCAGCTGGATGTCGTCCATCTCCTTGCTGGAGGGGTTTCCCTCGATCTCGCGCAGACTGGCGGGCGCCATATGCTTCAGTTCTTGCGACGACATGACGAAGACGCTGAATTGTAGGCCAACGACACCTAAGACTGAGTATCCAGAGAATGGATGGCTGCACGACGATGCACCAGATAAATAGAGATGAAAAGCAGCAGGGAGGCCAGAACAAAACCAACAGAAAAGGAGCGAGGGCGAAAACTCAAGCGCAACGGAGGGGACTACTACCAATCCCTGGAAATCCAAGACTCTTCTAGACCAAGAGGGTCATATTATTGATTTCAGTGGGCTCACCCAAGGAAATGCACTTCCACTTGGCTGTCCCGTCGGTTCATACCGGTTTCGCATGGAAATATTTAATTAGTCCACGACATCACCCCTGTTAGCCCTCCGTTGGTGAGGACATGGCATGCAGCCACTGCGCCGATGCGACATTGGCGACGGTGGAATTGACTAATTGGTGACCCCTCGGAGCAACATCCCCGTCGCTGTTGCGTCCTCCTAACGGTGGCAATTCATTGGAATGTAACAAGCAGGGGGGTCAGAACCTAATCCGGAGACGAGGTCATGGAAATCCCGGGCTTTCGCAGGTTGCACCAAGAAGGTTCGTTACTCCGTCCAATCCTTTCTAAAATACTATATAGCGCGCGCTCCCACCAAACAATGGGCCCACCGACTGCCGGGTGCCAATGATCGCCCATTTTTCCATTATTGACGTTGCACTGCTAAGGAAGCTAATCATGCGTCTGGCTCGAGGCCAAGACGCTGGGCCCTTCTATAACGGAGGCCTTTCCTTTCCCAGAGTCCCGCCCGCCCCCGAACCCTATACTAAACCTACCATCTGATTCTAATTTAGTGCCATCCAGGGTTCAAAAGTACCATTATAATTAAACACAATACAGAGTGAGAAATGAAGCGGATTATTGCGATTCGCCCCCTGAACTACGCGGCGCATCGGTCACCGTGAACGTGCGAACCTCTCGAATGATACGCGACTGGCTCGTCTGGCTCTCGGCATCCCAGTCGTATCCGGCTCCCGCTGTCGTCACCGTCGCTTGATGATGGCTGTCCTTCGCAGGCAGCGAAATCAGCTCGTGCACCTCGCTCCGATGCCGACTGCGACTACGGAGCGTTGGAACGCGCGAAGCCGATTGCGACCCGTAGCCCTTCTGCGAGGTGCCGTACCGCGTCATGCCGTCGATGCGCATGCCCGTCGATCGCAAACTTTCCATGAACGGTTTGAATTGGGGCGAGCAGGCCGTGACGATGCTGAAGCACTGTGCCAGCTGCGTGGAGATGGCCACCGGCCACGTGTCCGAGGTAATACTGGTAGAATGCGCCGTCTGTCGTGCGTAAACGATTTGGCACAAGATGGCGACAATCACACTGCGGACGTTAGCAGGGCGCCTTTACATCGGTGGTCATTCTGGATTCACGAACAAAATGCGCAGCGCGAACACGCTGGCCAGCGTCACCTTCTTCTTCACGTTGGTCTGAACGCGAGCTATCACTAGGACGGCTTGCACGACGATCGCCATCTCAGTCAGGATATTCGACACCCCAAGATAGTCCCACCATACATCCTGCAACGCCCTTCAGTTGAGTTCAGTTATTTTCCATAACACAAGGGCATACCAATCGAAAACATTGTCCCTCCAAGTAGTCCCAGGTTCGAGGCGGCTTGCACTGGAAGGCGGCCGTGACTATGCCCACCAGAGCCCATACGGAGGTCAAGCCTTGTAAACTGACGGCAAAACGTCGGTCGAAGGAAGCAGGCGTCAGATCGCGGACGAAGCGAATCAGAGCTAATTTGGAGAAACACATGCTCGCGATGAATAGGATGTTGGCGGCATACTGTGACTGATGATAGAGCCAGCGCCCGTCAGTAAAACCCTGAACGGCTGCATGAGGGTCGGCCCACCTTCATAATATTCTGCATGCTGGACTGAGAAACCCTTTCGTAAGGCTCGCCGTATCCATTCGCCGTGGCCATGGAGACCGCGATCGATTGCGCCGCGCATGTTATCTGAATTCCGTTAGCCAGGATGCTCGCGGGCCTAGTCTTCACGACGGAAGTTTTATGTGTACCAGCGAGACGACGCTCAAATAATCATCGGTGGTCAGTTTGCGGAAGATCCACCACTTGGTGCCCAGTCGAGTCAACACGCTGAGAGCGGCCGTGACCAGCAAATACCAGGTGAGGACATTGACTGCGGGCGTCCAGCTGTCCGGCGAGAATCTACCCATGACGGACGGCACGGATAGAGATCGATGGCCATGGAGAGTAGTTTCAAGGAGAGGATCCGGTAATATGGCACTGGCACAGCTCTCGAGCATGCCATCGACTTGGGATTTCACCGTGTAACGGCCAGATTCAGAATCCTCCCTCCCCTGTTCAAGGGAGCGCGCTCATTTGCCATGCCATGGATGGGACCTCGGCGAGATTGAACGAAAGGAAATGAGTCCAGGTCAAAGGACGAGCACGCTAGGCCGATGCGAGTACGGAGGCCGCCCATATTAGCCTCCCAGCCTACCAGGATCCAGGGCATCACAAGCCTCTTGGACCGTGGCAACGCCGACAGGATCAGAGGCCATTCTTTGATCGGTGGGACCTCGTGTTGGGCCGTGCCGCAAGGGTCGCAAACTTTGATTGTGCGCCGTCGGAATAATTTTTTATTCTATTTTAATTTTGACAATTGATGAGCGAGTCTAGTCGAGACTACGGTGACACTTGCACCACCTTGTTACACGCAACTTGTCCCCGGAGGTGGCCTGGTAGATAAACCCCCCCCTTGTCTAGAGTCTTGGTCCTACTCTTGGCTCTGTCTGCTGGGTGGCGTTACAGCTAGAGGGGCGTGGCACTTGTGGCACATAATTCATCAAGCCGAATGAAACCGAGACTGAGAGGTTTCACGAAATTGGGCTCATTTCCCGGCTTTTTCGTCGACGAGTTCTCGCGTATTCGCATCCACCAGAGATAATAGGAATTCTCTGTGGTCCGGTACACTGTGTTAGTTCGTTTCCTTCCAATCTCTTTCATTGTATGCTTATTTATCTTCCTTTGCGGATCCCAAAGCCGTTTCCTTGGATACTGACGGTTTTCCACAACGACTTGCTTCAGCCATTTTTTGTCAACTGATCCAAGTCAACGGCGAGAAGACTTACTCCATTAATTGAATTTGAGTCGTAGGCAGTGGCTGGAGTCAAAGGCAGTGGCAGATGGTCGATGGTCAGGTGATTTGCCCAACCCTTGGCGGCTTCAGGTCCTTGTCGGGTCAATCTCATAGACAAATAAATGGGCAGGTCTGGATGGTTAAGTCCTGATGTGAATGGTCTCTTTGTCCTATAGGCTTTCCTGTCTGGTGAAGTAGACCTGGGTGGAGATCAGTGTGACTACGTTCCCCCAAATGAAGACCTATATATCGGTTGGCCGACTGCCCCATTACCTACTGCAGCGCGAGTAGGTACCTCAACTAACCGATGGAAACATGGATTTCGAACGCCAAACTCCTTAGTTACTATCCAAACTGTCAGTTTACTGACAGACTGTTATCTATAGTAAGTGACAAATGACTCTTGCAGAGTGGGATCGACACCCCAGGCATCCACATCACTGTTTTCTGTGAAAGCCCCGGAAAATTCCAATATGCGAGACCCGATTAAAAGTTCTACCGCAGTCAATGCGACCGTGCAAGATGTCTTGTACCGAATAGGAGTCATGACGCGACATTCCGAGGCCGATCCCTTTCAGGCTTAACCGCGTTTGGACAAAAGCGAACATCCCTGAAGAGAATGAACAGTCAACACTTGGCATCAAGATTCATCGCTTCTACCTAGCGAATACGAGCTCTCTGAGTCACCCTCGCTAACCTCTTCGGGCTCCCTCGTGATCCATGTCTCGTCGAATAAATATCCATGGCCCTCGACGGCCACCCGGAGCAATTCAGGCTCCCATTCACCTCGCCGTCAGCCATCAGATAGGATCATGAATTCGTCCGGGCCGCCGGAAGGGGAGGAGACTCCCGACCAGGCCGGGAAAGAGGACCAGGAAGAGCCCGCGAAGGGCCCTCCGCTCGCCAACTATGGGGTGGGTATCGATCAGAACATGCACGGGGCACGCCGCTCTCGCTGACGGAGACAGAGGATCCTGTCCTATGGAGCTCGACGGGGCGGCATTTTCGCCATGGTAGCCGGCTTGATATGTGCCATGGGCTCAGGTGTGGTAAGTGTGTCGTCCATCTCCTTGCAGGATGGCCAACGCTGATCCTCCAGGCCCTTCCCCTAATGAACATCGTGTTTGGAGAACTCGTGGGGGACTTTAACGAGTACTTCGTCGATGGAAATCAAATGAGCGAGGACTTTTTCAAGTCCACAGTCGACAAAAACAGTCTATACATCTTCTACCTGTTTATCGGGAAGTTTGTCCTGACCTACATCGCCATGGTAGTCCCGTCCACCCGATCATGAGGATCCATACTTACCCATGAGCGCATCTAGTTTTGCTTCCGGTTCATTAGTCTCCAGGCCTCGGCTACCTTGCGCTTGGAGTATACCACCTCCCTGTTCTCGCAGCCCTTGAGCGTTCTGGACGGCATCTCCTCCGGCACCGTCACGCACGCCATCACCTCGCTGTCGAACCAGATTCAGCAGAGCATCTCGGACCGACTGGCCACGCTGTTCCAGGCAATTGCCCTTCTCATCGCGGCCTACGCCATCGCTTTCCGCTATTCCTGGGCCCTCACTCTCGTCGTCAGCTCGGCCATTCTGTTCGTCATCCTCGGTTTCAGCATAACCGTCCCGTTCATCATCAAGGCGCAGGCTCATGTGGACCAAGCCGAGGCAAAGCATGCCTCCATCGCGGCCGACGTGATGAGCTCCATTCGGACCGTGCTTTCTCTCAGTGCCGAAAAACCGCTGGCTGCCAAATATTCTTCCTGGATTGCTGAGGCGCGAAAACGGGGGACGCGTCTGACTTTGGTCACCGGCATTCACCTGGGGCTGCTAATGCTTGCCCTGTATTCTAGTTACGCCCTTGCCTTCTGGTTTGGCCTGAAGTTGTTTCGCGAAGGGCACATTGACAACATCAACACGGTGATCACGTAGGTTGAGCCGACTACTCATGCTGTCGTCACCAGGGCTAATCCCTGCCAGGGTTTTCTTCTCGGTTCTGATCGTGGTCTCGATCATCGGGAACATCGCCAGTCCCATCATGGTGATCGGAAAAGCGACGAGTGCCTCCGGTCCTTTCTTCGACATGATCAACGCCCAGCAGCCGTCGACCGAAGGACGGCGAGACCCGGATGTCTCCAGTCACGCAGATATCGTCTTTCGGGATGTCACCTTCGCCTACCCGTCGCGGCCTGGGGTCCAGGTTCTCAAAGACTTCTCCGCTCGCTTTGAATGTGGCAAAACGACGGCTTTGGTTGGCCCCTCGGGGTCTGGAAAAAGTACCGTGGTCGGTTTGATCGAGAGGTGGTATCAAGTTCAGACACCGACCGGTGGTGACGAGATAGATGGTAGTCACGGCGAGATCGAGGTGGACGGCCACAATGTGAACGATCTGGATCTCCGCTGGTGGAGAAGGCAGATTGGACTGGTTCAACAGGAGCCCTTTCTTTTCAACGACACCGTCTTCAACAACGTCGCGTTCGGATTGATCGGGTCCCGATGGGAGAATGCCGAGGAGGGGGTTAAGAAGGAGCTGATCACTCAGGCCTGTGTCGAAGTGTTTGCGGACGAATTCATCCAGCGATTGCCTTTAGTAATTGAGCCCACTGAACCTACGCGAAATCGGAAGAAACTAACTAACATCCCAAGGGATACGGAACACTGGTCGGCGAGGGCGGCATCACCTTGAGTGGTGGACAGCGCCAACGTCTTGCCATCGCTCGCAGTATCGTTAGCCAGCCACCTATCCTGATCCTCGACGAAGCGACCAGTTCGATTGATGTTCGCGGGGAGAAGATCGTGCAAGCTGCCCTGGACCGCGTCTCGAAAGATCGTACCACGATCATGATCGCCCATCGTTTGTCGACTGTGAAACGCGCGGATCGAATCGTTGTTATGAAGGACGGGACAAAGATGGAGGAAGGGTCCCATCCGGAGCTGCTGGCCCAAGACGGAATCTATCGTAGCTTGGTTCACGCACAGCAGCTGGGCACACTGACACTCGACTCCGATGAGCAAGGCGAATTGCCTGCGACCCTGACTCCCGACCTCAAACCAGCTGCTTCGGTCGTTCCGGATACGAAGGAAGAGGCAGAGGAACAACCCCCCGAGAAACGGAAGAAGATGCCAGGCCTGAGGAGCTTTCTGACAGTTGGATCAGAGCAGCGAGCCTATTGGCCGCTCTATATATTGGTTTTAATTGCAGCAATGGCAGCAGGATGTATGCTATTCCTTCCCTTCCCTCAACCCGCTGCTCTCGCTGACCGCCGTTAGCTGGCTTCGCACTCCAAAGCTGGCTTTTTGCACGCCTCGTTGAAGTATTTCAGTTCACAGGACAAAAGCTCGTCGATGCTGCAAACTTCTGGGCTTTGATGTTTTTCATCCTGGCCCTGGCCATGTCGGGGTTCTATTTCCTTCTTGGAGTCGGCGCCAACTCCATCTCCGTGGTAAGTTTCTCTCTGGGGCTGAGTTAGGGCCCAGCTGATCGTGTTAGAACATCGCGTCTATATATCGCACGGAGTACTTTGTCAACATGCTTGCCAAACCGGTTTCCTGGTATGACAGCGACGAAAACGCGTCAGGATCGTTGATATCCCGTCTGTCCACGGACCCGAAACAACTGCAGGAGCTGTTTGGCATCAACGGGATCTTCCCGCTGGTTTCGATCTTCAACGTCATAGGATGTATAGCTATCTCCTTTGCCTTTGGCCCTAAGTTGGCAGCTGTGGCATTTTTTGCTGCTCTGCCCTTTCTGTTCCTGGCCGCGTATTCTCGCATCCGCTACGAAATGAAGTTCGAGGAGCTGAATGCTGCGGTCTACGAGGATAGCTCTCGTTTCGCCACCGAGGCTATCCGTGCCTTCCGGACAGTCAGCGCGCTGACTATGGAGGAATCGATCATCAAGCGGTATTCAGACATGCTCAATCTGCAAAGACGGAAGGCGATGCGAAAAGCGATCTACTCCACCCTCGTCTTTTCGTTCTCCGACAGTGTGGAGCTGGCCGTTATGGCGCTGACATTCTGGTACGGCGGTCAGTTGCTCGCATCTCGGGAATACGACATCGTCACCTTCTTTGTAGTTTATATCGCCATTATCCAGGGAGGCCAAACTGCCGGCCAATTCTTCAGTTTTGGGCCCAACATGGCTCAGGCCTCGGCCTCGGCGAACCGCATTCTGGGCTCTCGCCCGCCGCTGCCTAGTGAAGGTCAACTCTCCAAGGAGCCATTGTCGTTGACTAACGATGAGTTCCGCGCAAACATCGAATTCAAAAACGTGACATTCCAATACAAATCGCGGGAAACGCCCACCTTCATGAATCTCAGTCTAAGTATCGGGTCGGGGCAGTTCGTGGCCTTTGTTGGGCCCTCCGGCTGCGGAAAATCCACCATGATTTCTTTACTCGAACGATTCTACGATGCTACCCGCGGGACCGTCGAGTTCGGTGGGCGAGATGTTTGCTCTATTGAGCTCTCCTCGTACCGAAAATCCCTATCCTTGGTCAGTCAGGAGCCGAAACTCTTCGACGGCTCAATCCGTGACAACCTCATCCTTGGCCTGGACCACCCGGAAGAGACGATCGAGGCCGATATGATTCAGGCCTGTCGAGACGCCGAGATCCACGATTTTATTACCTCCCTGCCGGAAGGGTATTCCACGGAACTGGGCGTCAATGCTCAAACTGCACTCAGTGGTGGGCAAAAACAACGACTGTGCATTGCTCGCGCCTTGATGCGCAAGCCTCTACTCCTTCTTCTCGACGAAGCCACCTCCAGTCTTGATTCACAGTCTGAACGCTTGGTACAGGACGCGATGGAGCGCTTGGCGGGTAAGCGCAGTATGACGATTATTGCTGTAGCTCACCGGCTGGCAACGATCCAGAAGGCGGATGTGATCTTCGTATTCGGCGAGGAAGAGAACGGAAAGGGATCGCGCATTGTGGAGAGAGGATCTCATGCTGATCTGCTGCGCCGGAAGGGTGCATATTGGCAGATGGTAAGAAAACCTTTCTTTTTTTATGACTTCCGTACGAAGAATGGTGTTGCTAATTGACGGTATTTAGTGTCAAGCACAAGCGCTGGATCAATAGGGTCTTGAAGACCTATCAACCACGACCTAATGAACCATGTAACGTACAGCATCTCATACCATCTCTTCTTATCGAATTTGTACATTAGATAGAAACAGATCTCCCCTTACGCAACTTTTCAGGCCCAGAAAGGAATGGTTCCCACCAGTATAGAAGGCGTTTATGTACCCTAGTTGCGCGTCTCAACTCAATGAAAGTAGAAAGAATGTTGTTGGTTCTCGAATCGGCCGTTGATCAATCTAAGTCTTCGGAATCGTTCACCTTCCCTGCAAAATGAACTCCGTCTTGAATACACATAAATGAATACACATGAACATAAAAGGAAGGAAAGAAAGAAATAGAGAAAAGGTTGAACAAGCAGCTCACAGCGTCAGAGTCTCTTCCAGCAGCTCATAATTACTGCCCAGGTACCTCACCTGCGCTTGTCTGCCATCACCAAAGCTATTGGCAATAGTCGTGATGCGCGCGCGAACGGGCAAATCCGCCGGCTCGTACGGCACGCCTTCAGGAATCATTGCCGAACTCTCTTCGATCCTGGCGACTTTGGAGGCTAGCTCGGCGAACAGAAACGAGTCCCACAGGCCTTCGCGACGTCGGCTCCGCCTCATCAAGTCGATGGCGCGGTATCGGGTCTTTGAGTCGCGACAGGCAGTGGCCACAATCCACAGCGGCGGTAGGATGCCCTGTGACACGGAAAAGGTGCAGGGAGGGGGAAGGTCCTGCGTATGCAGTATGTGTTGGCAGGAGGAAAGCGTCGACTCCGGCGGCGAGGGCGATGCAAAGCTGGCATCTGCAGTTGGCGATGGGCATATCTTGCGCGTCTCTGGCGTCTCAAAGAGCATATTCATGACCTCTTCGCCCAGGTCCACCACCATTGCCAACTCTGGCGTAAATCGGTCCCAGCCAGTTTCCACTAACGGCAGCTCCATCCGCAACACGACGCTCACCAGCGTGTTCCACATCCTGAGACTCGTGGCCAGTCGTCGGCTGGCTGAATCCATTGCTTCGAGTGGGTGGCACTCAAGGTATTCATTCAGCGCCGCGGACCAGTCATGCATCTCGCTTTGGGCTCCAGCGTACTCAGCAATGACTGACTCGGGGATTTCCGTTAGCTCCCCATCTTTGACAATGTCCGCATGGGCCGCCGGCGCTGATTGACTAATTAATCGCAGTAGTCGGTTGTAAACGAGGCGGAAGTTCTCGTCAAGCTCTTCCAGGGTGTAGGCCCCGTGAGAAGAGTCGATAAGGGGTAGACCGGACGGCTTGAGAGCGGAGGGATGCAGCTGGTCGGACGCGGTGAACTCGTCGTCCAACTCGAGCATTTGACTCTCCAAATGGATAAATAATGACCGGATAATGTCCGCGGGGAGGTTGAGCTTCTTTTGCATCGCCTGGCTATGGATTTCTTGTTGCTTCATGATGCGCAATCCCGAGGTGACATGACGCAGGGCCACTCTGAAATGACCTTGCAGGCTCTCAAAGCAGTAGAATAAAATGCACATGGTCAGAATTACGTCCACTGAGCCATTCGTCGTGCCCTTGGACATCCGTGCTAAACCCTGTCGAATCGCAGTGTTGTACTGACGCAGGGCTAGCTGGGTTCCTTGCATGCGCACGTCGGGGTACCGAGTTTGCTCGAATAGAAACATGCGATGAAGCGACCCTAGAGCCATAGCCGCCACTCGAACACTGGAGTCGTGGTACGCCGAGCGAAGCAAGAACGCCCCTGCTTTGACACCGAAGCAAGATGAGGTTTGTCGGTGGAAGAATTCTAAGGACTGGTACTCGTCCGCACGGAGAGGTTGGTCCCAGGAGGGGAACACGCTCATCTGAACGGGGCGATCCACCATGGGGGTATGATGTATGATGCGAATATGATTATTCCTACTGGTCACTCGCTGCTGGCCAGCGTTAGACGACTGCGATGGCGGCGACGGCGCGTAGCCGTCGCAGTTACGGCCAGTCGAACGGCATCTCCAGCAGCTGGGCTTCTCTTCGTCGCATTTTACACGTCGAATCCTGCGGACGCCCGGTTATTCCTGAGCCCCAATCAAGCTTCAACAGTGGAAGCACGGAGAAAAAGAAAAGAATAAGAAACGAAAACGGTGGATACTGACTTGCAAGTAATGCACCCGGTTCGGGATCTGATTTGCACGCTCGGGTTGGTTCCTGCCATCTTTTTTTTATTTGCTTTCTAAAACCCCCGGATTCCGTGCACCGAGCTCAAAGGTGACAATGTCACCGAGGAACGTGAAAATCCTCAGACCGGGGGTACGGGGAGGATGAGACCAGCTGGCTGCCTAGCGGACGATGCCTCTATACTCGACTCGGTTGGCGTCCCCGAATTGGCCATTCACCATGTCGTCTGCGCTCTCCACCTTGGGGGCCAAAGACCGTTCCAACTTTAGTTTATTTAAGCCTTCAAATGCTGGGCGAAGGCTTCTGCGAAATGCACATTGGCTCGCTCGCCTCCTAGAACGCTTCTAACTTGAAGCGGTTAGGGTAAAGATGAGATCTGGCTTGCAGGGCTCGCGGTAGCGTCTGTGAAGGATCGACTGTGGAATTTAGAATTCGATCCTGCAAGGCTCATCATGATACTCAACACATGAAAATTACTGAGTATAGGCAAAAGCATTCATTTGTCTTATTCAGGGCCAAACTTTCAACAAGCCACAAAGGGTAACACGAGATTCTTTTTTTATCCCATTAAGTTTCTGCCTGAAACACGCTTAGACCCTATAGATTTGAACATCGATAGCAGTAGAGGAGTCAGAGAGACAGGATATAAAAGCCAGAAATCATGATCATGTAAATTACTTCAAATTTATCTTCATCATCATCGGTACAACCTAGCTCTGATAGAAGCTAGATCCGTCTCCTGGATTGTCTTACAACTTCTGATTACAACTTCTCTACTTCCCTATAAATCTCGTCATGAGTACTACCACGCTGTCGCCAACGACGGCCATCCCCTCGAGCACCACCACTCCAACTTGCACAACTCCCAAACCAGGGAAAAACGGCTACTTGCCCCCGGAGGCATGCGATGTGATTCTGTACTATGTACCGTCGTTCGGCGCGGCTGTCCTTTTCTGCGTCCTCTATGGTTTATTGACGTTTGTGCATGGCGTGCAAGGATTTATGTATAAGAAGGTATGGTTGTGATATCCAGAATCGGAGCTCCGCCTAACAAAGGATGGCAGAGGTATGCGTGGGTCATCGTGATGGGCGCACTATGGGAATTACTCGCCTTCATATTTCGATCGCTTCAAACGCGCCAACAGAATGAAGACGGCTGGGCCACTGCACATACCATTCTATTTCTTCTGGCCCCTCTTTGTTCGTTTTACCGTGCCTCGACCGACTGCGGACATCTAGGCTAATGACCAGCCCTATAGGGATCAACGCATTCCTTTACATGACTATCGGTCGCTTGATTTACTTCTTCATCCCCGACAAGCGTCTCGGCGGAATCACCGCAAAGCGATACGGGCAATTATTCGTCTGGTTGGACATTGTGGCATTTCTCATTCAGGCCGTCGGAGCTGTTATGACCAGCGACACGCAAGCAACCAATTCGGAGATTATGCGCGGCGTACACATCTACATGGGCGGAATTGGCTTGCAGGAGCTCTTCATTCTCATCTTCAGCGGCCTGGCGATCCATCTGCATCGTCGTATGGTCTCCATGGAGCGCGTGGGACAGCTAGACGACGAGAAGTTGCATCGAGGAAAGATGCCGTGGCGGTGGTTGTTCTACGCCATGTATGCGGCCCTCTTTATGATCACCGTGAGTACACCACCGTAGCCAGTTGTAATGATAGAAACGCGAACTCAGATTTCTGACCGGGCATGCCATTCAGATTCGCATTGTCTTCCGCCTCGCCCAATACGCCGATGGCACCAACCCCAAGAACCCCGTCTTGACGCACGAGTGGTACGAATACGTCTGGGACGCCTTGCCAATGTTTGTCGCTATCGGGCTCCTAAACATCTTTCACCCCGGGCGCGTGTTACAGGGACCAGACTCGGAGTTCCCTAAACTGAGCCGCAAAGAGAAGAAGCAGATGAAACGAGATAAAAAGGAGGCCAAGAAAGCGTTGAAAAAGTTCAAGACCAAGGCGGGTCTAGGGGATGATGTCGAGTTCGAGCAGCTGAGGAGACAGGAAGAAGGGAGCATGGGGTTTTCGGATGGCCGATAGATTCTCATTCACGATGATTGACGGCTGCCATAGAATACTGGCTGTAGCACGATGTTATGCTTCCTTGTTCATAGCGTTGCAATAGATAGATAGAATTCAGACTCCGTGTGAACAATTCAATGAATTACTGGAGATAGTAACTCATAGTCATTCAGAGGGAATTGTAAATAGCTTTGCATTGATTATCCCAGAGCAAATCTATTTCGACAAGGGAATTATCATAGCTGTGAAACTCTCAACCAAGCAGATATATGGAAGTATTTTAAACTCATTTCAATAGTCTCTCAGAGCTAGCTACTTTATCTTAATTCTTCAGACGATTGACCTGCAGGCCTCCCTCGTTGATACCTTGGACAGCAGCCAGAATTGAAGCCCAATGGTTGAATGGGATAAATGGCATTTCCCGTTCCGCACAGTAACGTGCGAGATCTGCTTTTATCAGTGACCTATGCAATGCGAGATCCGCCTAACATCAGTCGCTTACCTAGCCCTTGTTTCGCAAAAAGAATATGAGAACCAGTAGCGGCGGACAGATCAGACACTCCGTCTCCTGCAAACATAAGGATCGGTCGCACGCCTTCAGGAAGAGCAGCGTATGGTTTGATAGCCTGAGATTTGTCATGACCGTATTGACTGCCGCATCATCAGCGTAGGTGCTTGTTATGTGTCGATCAGGGACAGTGCAAGCATACCTATCATCCCGATAGCGTATTTGCCAGCCGCCAGCCTCATTGATCAGCTTTCCTTCACGCGCCTCGACGTCGTTCGCAATGATAGAAATGTTGCCGGGGTTGTCACCCAGGGCATTCTGCAGCAGGGGCTTGATAATCGGGGTCATGCCCGAGGACAACACCACGATTGGGACGTTGTTCTTGCTTGTCCATTGGTAAAAGCTGATGAAGCCAGGGTCAAATTTTATGTTCCTTTGCAAGATACGGACGCATTCATCGAAGGGAAGCGGGACGCTGTCGAGCATCGCTTTGAAGGCATCTCTGATAATAGATTGTGACTGATTAGAGAGTATACTAGGTTACAGCAACGAGTAAATTGAACGAACCTGAACGCGAGGTTACCCTTCAGAACCTCGAGTTCGAGCGCACGGCGCTTCTCTACCCCAAATCCAAGGTTGTCGACCTCGATGATAGCGAGTTAGTAAAAAGCGATCCATGCGTCCTGGCGAGAAAAGATACCAGGAAGTCATTGCCTAAATGCATTCTTAACAGGCTTGTCAGAACGTAAACAAGGGTGGGGTCCTACTGTCTTCTAAAGTGATTGTACCGTCAAAATCGGTGAAGAAGATGATATTGGGGTCGCCTGTGATATAGGGCAACTCTTCGTTCACGGAGGTCATACTGTCGTGAAGTGGCAATGAGTGTAGTCACATAACAAAAGGAAAGCAAATTCAAGAAGAATGGTCTTCCAGAATATTATTCTAGTAGACTCCGAACCCTGAGAAAAGAAGTCACGAAAGGCTCCATAGTGACGGTGTGATTGACGCTGCTCAGGTGAAGGAAACAGATGTCCGGAAGCAGTAGCCGGTTTCATAGATGGCATAGAATACGGACTAGGCTAATTGAAGGGAAGAGAGAAAAATAAAATCAATGACTGCCTCAGTCCAATTGAGTCCGTGGAAAATGCTACGTAACGTCGAAACAGCAAGGGATGGACTCAGATCCGAGAGGTATGAGAGGCTACACCTGAACTGAGACAAAGCAAAGCGCAGGGGGAACCCTTTCTTGTTAGGATTAAGCACACCTCCCTCCACGGGCCAAGCAAAGATCTCACGATGTTCTCTTCGTCGAAGGGGCTGGGAATCTAGAGTGGAGCGTTGCACACCCTAGTTGGTCGGAGAATGTCGCCATACCTCGCCCACAGGACCACTCAATGAGCAAGAGAGGAAAACCTTGAGCAAATCTCCACAGGACCGGTCCGCTAGCCTGAATGCCGGTGTCATTGCCCGCATAGAGCATTGAGGCATTTCATGCAACTGAGAAACAAAGTCTGTTATGACAGCTCGGTATTAGGCCTTTTCTCACAAAGACCAAGTCTATGGGCCCACGGCAGATCGGGACGAGGGCCCAAAAAAGAAGGATCACTGGTTACCAAACAATCTTCATGGACTGTCATGCGAACACCGTTGCTCCCGACGCTTCCGGAGAAGTAACCCGGGGAATATCCGCCCAATCACCAGTGAAAATGGACAGCCACGATGCGCCGTAATTCCACGGAGAACTATAGACTGCTACACAATTTATGGGTTGCATTTGGTGCTCCTCAATGTCCGGAATTCCTTCCAAGTCCGGCTTTTTCACCTCGATAAGAGGGCAAGGTAGAGGTTTGGCTGCCATCGCTTTTTTGACCGCAACCGGTATGAACTTTATTGAAGCATCTAGCCCTCCCTGACAAGTGCTTGAATGACTTTGGAATTCCACGAAGAGTGGCCCGTAGAAAGTATGTAGTCGACCTAAAGATTCGATTTCGTCTTTGATGTCTATCGAGCTGCGTCACCGTTACATGAACGTTGAACGAATTTCCCTAACTAACTGGTACTGTGAACTGTAGCAACGATGCAATATCGTATAAATCCAAGAGGGGCATGGGAAGACTTTGCTCGCACCTTTTGTCCGATTCTTCTTACACACAACTAACGTTTCCTTATCGCATGAGCCATGGGTTCCGTTGAAGAGCCAGCGTATTTCTACAAGAGTGTCTCTCAAAGTCCCGCAGGGTCGATGGTAACCTCTGCCCGGGGAATGTATTTGACGCTCGAGAATGGCCAGAAATTACTGGACGCTACCTGCGGAGCTGCTGTGTCTGCCATCGGTCATGGCCATGAGCGTGTCACGAAAGCCATCATCTCCCAGTTGCAGCAAGTCGAGTACTGCCACCCAGGCTATTTCCCCAATGTTCCCGCGGTGCAGCTGGCCGAGTATCTCGTTCAGTCGACCGAGGGCAGCATGACCCGTGCTTGCATTCTTGGGTCCGGTGTGTGATCTGCTCATCTCTCTCCCCCTCTCCTTTCACCGGCCAGAGCTGGTTCTGTAAGGTTTATAACTAAGAAGAATCATCCTTGAAGGTTCTGAAGCCGTTGAGTCGGCCATGAAGCTGGCCCAGCAGTACTGGGCCGAACTGGCGCCAAACTCCCCTCGTACGCGGTTTATAGCAAGAAAAGGATCCTGGCACGGATGTACTCTGGGTGCCTTGTCTCTAGGTGATTTCAAGCCCCGCAAGGCTCCATTCGACAACATCTTGCATGGGAATGTCTCGCACGTCTCGGCTTGTGACCCTTACCATGGTCTCGGCGAAGGAGAAACCATTCCGGCCTACGTGGACCGTTTGAAGCAGGAGCTGGAAGACGAATTCCAGCGAGTCGGGCCCGAGAACGTTGCTGCTTTCTTCCTAGAGCCCGTTGTTGGCACGGTATGACTCGCGAGATCTTGAGAATAGAAATAATTTCCTCCATAAGACTAGACTGACGGGTGTATGTCTATTACAGGCTCTGGGCTGCGTGGCCGCCCTTCCGGGATACCTCCAGGCCATGAGAGAGGTTTGCGACCGTCACGGCACACTCTTAATCTTCGACGAAGTAATGTGCGGTATGGGTCGCACAGGAACTCTGCATGCTTGGCAAGCGGATGGAGTTGCTCCAGATATCGAGATCGTTGGCAAGGGACTTGGAGCTGGGTATGGTCCCATTTCGGCCGTCTTGATCAACGAACGAGTAATCAGCGGCCTGAAAGCCGGTAGCGGCTATTTTCTTCACGGACAGACCTACATGTCTCACCCCTTGGGCTGTGCTGCTGCACTGGAAGTCCAGCATATTGTTCAGGAAGACAATCTGGTTGAGAACGCCCGTAAGATGGGTGATTACCTTGGCCGACAGCTGAAGCTCCACCTTGGGGATCACCCATATGTGGGAGACGTGAGAGGACGGGGCCTCTTTTGGGCTGTTGAATTTGTGGCGGATAAACAGACGAAGGCATTCTTGGACCCCAAGCTCGCCCTCAGCAAGCGCCTGCAAGTGAAGGGTATGCAGGAGGGTTACGATATCTGCATGTTCGTTGCTACCGGAGCGGCAGATGGATGGAATGGTGATCACTTCTTGTTGTCGCCTCCATACAATGTGACCACTGAGGACATCGATGAGATTGTGCACCGAGTGGTGAAGGTGATTGACAGTGTCTTCGAAGATCTAGCTCTCTAGGAAGAACGACTTCAACGCCTCAAGTTAACTTTCAACGATAGTAGCTAGGGTCTTCTTGTCCTTTTTCGTGTTTCCTGGAATTTGTTGATCAGGCTTGTGATTACCAATAACAGAGACAATTCTTTATATTAGTAATTCAAACTCCCAAGGCTCCATTTATATCTTACGGCATAACCTCTCCCTAGCTTTCCCATTTGGCCTGTTCCTGGCACAATCGATCAATGCGAACATTGGATGACAAACTCTGCCCATAACAATGGCTTCCTGCAACGGTAGCGTAAGAAGTCCGCCGAGGTACTAGCAGCCTTCTTCCATGGTCTCCATTTGAAATAAAGAATCGAGTGTTTGATGCGACTCTAACCGCACGGGAAGGTTCAGGTTAGGTGGTCTTCTCCCTCTTCCGGATGCGGGTTTAGGGCTCGACCCACAGAAACCTTGACTGCTTTTTGGAAGCGTGGCGTGGTTTGAAAACCGTCTAGACCTATGTAAGATTCAGCCAACCACTTACCAGCACTGTGTATGCCTTTGCCTATTTATCTTTTGGCTTGTCCTGTTGCCCTATTCGTTTCTTTCCTCCGCTCTCCCCAGACCCTAGTCTCATGCAAGGCCCACAGTGCAGCCTAGTGTGATTTAGTAATCTTTTTCTTTCCGTTTCCCTTTTTTTAACGGCCTAAGCACCCAATCATCCCTGTCGTGGGTGGACGTCTTGAAAAGCACTAGTTTGGAAGATATGCCGCGGACTTCTCATGAGGGCGATCTCACAACACCGCTCTTGCAGGCAGGGCCCAGCTATCAGGCTATTAGTCAAAATCCTTCTTCGTTCGAGCAAGATGCTGTCCCTACGGGAGCCTCGAGCCCGGAGCGTGTGCCAGAGAAGTGGAATCAACCCAAGATTAAAGCATGGAGGGTGCTCGCAACCTTCTATAGCTTCATTGTGGTTGGTGCAAACGATGGGGCTTATGGGGTACGTTGTGCAACGGCTCTAGTGATACACGAAAGCTAACAATCTACCGGGAGATAACAGGCATTGATTCACTACGTACGTCTTTAACTGTTCTCCTCCACCCCAGAATAGGTGAATGGACACTCATATAACATGTTTGATAGTTGGGTAGCTACTATCATGCAGACTACGCGGCGGTTTCGGTGGTTTTCCTGTCTCCATTCATCGGATATGCCACCGCAGCGCTAGCGAACAACTCCATCCATGAACGGTTTGGTCAGCGGGGAATTGCAGTGCTCGGCGCTGGGATGCACATCCTCGCCTATCTGGCCGCTACACAGCATCCCCCGTATCCCGTGCTGATCACTATATTCATCCTCGCCGGTCTCGGAAGTGGAGTGGTCGATGCCTCATGGAATGCCTGGATAGGCGCCATGCCGAACAGCAGTCAACTGATGGGTGTTTTACATGCATTCTACGGACTGGGAGCTGCCCTGGCCCCGTTGATTGCAACATGGTTGGTGACCCAGAGAGGCTGGCAGTGGTACGAATTCTACTACCTGATGGCTCTTGCGGCGACCCTGGAGTTTGTTACTTCTGTCGCGGCCTTCTGGTCAGCGACCGGATCGGCTCATGAGTTGGAAGCTCTAGACAATCTCAGTAATGAGGAGACACAAGGCGAGGACGACACAACCGAAGGAAGGCGGAAGAGTCCAACGATCGAGTCCTTGGGCCTCGCATCTACTTGGATCATCAGCTTCTTTCTGTTCGTATATGTTGGTGTTGAAGTCTCCATTGGAGGCTGGATCTTTACTTTCCTCGTTGATCTCCGCCACACGACGCCCTTCTCTGCCGGTATCGTTACTTTCACTTACTGGGGAGGACTCACGCTGGGACGCGTCTGGCTTGCCTTTCTCACGTCATGCTTCAAGACGCAACGCATGGCGGTGCTGGTGTACCTTGTGGTATCCATCCTTTTACATTTGATATTCTGCTTTGTGAACGATTTCCTCATGTCCGCCATCGCTGTCACTCTTCTGGGGTTCTTCCTCGGACCGCTTTACCCCGAAGCAGTCATCGCCCAAGCGAAGATTCTCCCTCGATACCTTCATGTCGCGGCGGTTGGGTTTGCTTGCGCCCTCGGGAGCGCAGGGGGGTGCGTGATGCCCTTTATCACTGGATTCATTGCCAGAACTTATGGCATCAAGGTCCTCCAACCGGCAGTCCTAGTCATGTTGATGCTTTGCTTGGGATTGTGGATTGCGCTTCCTTCGGGGCCAAGAATGTCCTAACGAAATATTTTCGCCGCTGATCCTCGATGGCTCCTAATATTCTTAGGTAAAGAGCATTCTCCTGCCTTTTTATGGGATCATCTCATAGCATAGTGAACTTTTTCTTTTCTCTTTAGATGTGGAATGAGTCACTGAAGACGGGCCAACAAATATAGCGTATCAAGAATGAAGCATTCCCCGCAGAAATGACACCCAACCCCTTGCCCAACCGCCAGATATGTTGACAAAGTATCTTAAGTTTTACCCCTACATTCCAGGTAGACGGCCCGAACCACCCGCGCAACCCCTCCTGGTGATCGTCGCGGGTTCATGAAACTCAAGCAAAAAGTTACATTGGTCGATATTTCTGAGCATCACCCTAATTTTCAATTCCATTATATATGAGAACAAACGGGTAGATGGGTGAATAGGCCCCAGATAAATCTTCAAAGACAAGCGGAAATCAAATCAATATCAAGCAACTACCGTAGGCATCAAGCAACAAGTATAGCGCAAATACAACTAGTGTGCCACTCCCGGTAACCCCGATCAGGAACAAGTGCGAAAGCATGTTCTTACTTCTTGGTGAAGCTTTGAAGTGCCTTTATGGACGGGGTGAAGAAATACTCTCCACCTCTCGGAACCACGCAGGCTTTCAGGTTGATGCGACAGTTTTTACTATCTCCATCGCAAAGACTGACGTCAAAAGTGTCTGGTGGATTGGGCTGGCCGCAGATGGCATCAATGCCGGGTCCTGGATCCCCGGTCTCCTCGTCCTTGTCAGCAGGGAAGGTGTCCATATTGCACCATCCTGCAGTTATGTTAGGGTTGTCGTCCAAGCATGATGAGATAGGGCACGACGGCTTACTCGCTTGTTGCATACGGAATCCATTGGCAATGTTGCTCTGATAGCACATGAAAAGGAGTCCGCGATCCTCGGATGTTTTATGATCCTTCCACTCCTTATGCCTCACTTCGCCGCCATACGGAATACCCCGACGCATTATAACGAATTTTTCAGGGTGGCTGAGATCGGCGCGCGGATTGCACTTGCGCGCGTGGGCCGCAAATGGACACTTATCCTGTTTGTCAAGTGGCTTGTAATCATAGTTGTTTGCTTTGGCAAGGCTCGGGTCATCATTCCACGGAGTCATACAAACGGGGGCACCTGGAAAGGGATATCGATGAGGACTTGGTCTCTTTCACGGCTTCAACATCCAAGGATCCTGACACCTACCGCTCTTCCATCTTCCCATCAAGCGCGCTCCAAGCTGGTCGCTGTTTAGTTTATGCTCAGGTGCAGTATCGTCCACCCACCTGAATGAGCAAACCTAATTTTCAGTCCATGGTCCTGGGGAAAAGGGGGAAGGGATGGTCTTACTTCTGAAACTCGGGAACATACTGTTGCAGCTTGCGGAAAACGAAGAAGCTACCATCGGTAGCCCAGTCCGGCTGCTTGGTACGGTATCCTGGCTCACCATTGATGATGATCCTGTATATGACAATGGATGTGAGTATTAGACGTTTGCATTAGAAACACGACTGCCAAGACGTACCCTGGAGGAACTATTGCAGGTTCGCCCTCTTTTACATCGTCGTCTAACCCGTCCAGCTGAGGCTGGGAAACGCCGTCTTCGAACCCGAAGCTTGAGTGGAGTTAGAATCCTAGCATTGGGGAGTATTCACTGCCCACTCACTGTTCTTTGCCCTTGTTCTCACCGTCCCTGACTTTACCTTCTACGGTGAATAACCCCTCGATGCTTGAATTCCAGGGAAAAATTCCGACAAAGTGATGGACCACCCGATGGAGCTTGGTATAGACGGAAGCGCGAGACTCTCCTGTTACCAGAATAACGCCATCAATGGGTTTCTTGGGGCTTGGGCTCCTGAACCTTTCTTCCCAGTCTTCTGGGTTATCCCGACCCTCTCCGCCAGGACCTCCGCTTCGAAGATCAGCCAGCATGCCGTTCTCAAAGTTTCCTGCCTTCAAATCATGTTTTCCCAGCTACGGGGCGGGATGTGAGCTTTTGATTCCGGGCCGCTTCGATGAGGTATAGATCTGAAGGGAATGCATTACCTTTCCAATGCCACTGCTAGTGAAAGAGATGTTCACTCCGCTGAGGCTTAGAAGTTCAGGGACTTTATTGCCCTTGCTTATCTCGATTTTATGCTGTCTGATCTTTCCCTTGTCTTGAACGGCTTGCTCAGCCGTGGTGATCTCGGGTATGAATGCAGCCAGATGATTTCCAAACTTCGATTCATCCTTGATGGTGAAGAAGTATAGCTCTTGATACCTTTTTGGAAGACCAGGCCTAGGCTGCGTTAGCCTCGCGTCTGCGGAATATACAACAGTGTCTAGTAGCACTATACCAAATATCACCCTGGATGTTGGTGGTGTCAATCTTGGGTTTTTCAGAATCGGCAGAACTCATCGTGGCTTTTTGTTACGGCTGCTCGAAGTATTTGAGAAGATGTATATTAGAAGATAGCTTCACTTTATGTCTCAGAATGGGTTCCTCAGACACAGAGGCCTCTCTATGATTTACGACGTTCTTATAACTATAAGCCAACCGATTCCGCCTTGTCCAAGTCGATAGCTCTAAGAAAGTATACACGTCAGATGTCCGGGAATCGAAGATGTCACAGCTCAAGTCCCCAACTACAACATTAGACTTTGCCATAGGCCTGAGACCGCAGTCGATCGAAACCTAAAGAGTAGTGTTCTCCAAGGACTAGTCGTCACTGGGTCGTTCCAGAGGTGGGCTTCATCTTCGAACCTGACACTAGGATGCGGGGTGGTTGGCAGCTGATATTGCTTAGTTCGAACATTACCACGGCTTTATGGCCGTTTAGTTTGATGACGAGATCTATTTCATTTTGTGATCCTCTATATGGGATCAAATGCCTGCGCCTCTGCGAAACCTAGGTTCGACAGCAGGCAACTAACAGTACGGTTCTCTCTAGTACCGGAAGCATCGGCTACACCTTGCTGGCTGGCTGTGTACTAGTTACACCTAACTGGAATGAACAAATCGCACAAAGACTAGAAGATAGGTACGACGCAAAAGACATATACTCATCAGGCTGTCACCCTGCCAACCACCCACAGTTCTTGGACGGACCGATAGGAATGGGCTTATTGCATAACCCAAAGCCTCCACATTGAATGGTATATTATCTGGACCCTTTTGCGATTAAATGAGTGAAACCGTCTAAGATGAGACAGCAATAAGCTCGAGTTACATCAAAAAGGAACCAATGTTCGCGTCATCATACTAGACACTGAAGCCCGGCGGACGTGCAATCACGGCTAACGTTTTAGGACTCCCTACTAACATTCACCGAAGCCTTCAGCGACCATGGAATCGGCTCAAGATCTCCTGTGGCCTCCTATGCAACGCACAGGAGCCGACTTTTTTGGGGGGGGGGGGATCGAATTCGTGTTAGAATAGTGCTTGTCACCGGGACAAAGGCTAAACTCCTCAAAACGGGGATGCCACGGAACACCGCGAACGGAACCATACGGCTTGTTCAGTCCGTGCATTGGTCTGCAGCATTGTTTAGACCAGGGCCTATACCGCTAAAAATGGCTCTTGTCATTTTTTAGCTACCACAGGATCCTAGCTGCTCCCGGCATGATGTGTTACATTCCGGAAATGTCGGAATGATAAAAAGAAATGATGATTGGAAGACTTTGCTACACACCTTGTGGACTGAACTCACCTTCCGCAATGAGAAGAGAATAGTATGAAGCACTCTCGCTCCAATGTTCCCCGAAGGTTTGCCCTGGGGGAATGTTGCCGTGCGTATGCTAGATGGTCACCATTACCAGGGGCGAGAGTGGAAGAAGCACTCTCCAGTTCAATTCTGAACCCCTAGGCCTCATAAATCTTACCATTCTAGCCATTGAGCAACTCATGTTTACTCCTGACACTGTGTCCAGTCACTGCCTGGAGATTTATGGTCAGTAGCGTTAGACCTGTTCTCGTATCATTCTTATGCCCTCTTAGATGCAGGCATTCCAAAGAAAAATCCAAACCACGGGTAGAAGAGATTGAGGTTTGAATGAGCGGAGAGCTTGCTTCGGCCGTAAAAGTTCTGCTTGAGTTGTGGGGTTGACTTTCCCCAAGTTGTCGGGGCAAGGGCCGATCCGAGTCCCGATTGGGAAAGATGAAGCCTCACGGAATGCTTCATAACATGCCATATCGCATTCCCTCCAGCCAGCCACTCATCCCATCGCATGACAGAGAAGATGTCTAGAAGTAACTTCTTTCTATTATGAGTAGTTACTCGGGATCCGGTTGACAGGTGAGTATTGGCTTGTGCTACGGATACACTCTCACGTTATAGGTCTAGCTTTTCAAGTTATATCGCCACACAATCATGACTTCCGTTCAAGATAAATCCAGGTGAGACGACAGCATTTGAAAATCATGAGTGCTTTTCATTATCGCAAATCTGATTCGCTGTACGGAGCGATCCCCCTATGCACCAGCATGCCACGAGGCAATGTAGAAACAATGGGGTGGGAAGCTCCTTGCAGACAAAGCACACACCAGATATGTTACGATCCCCAAAGCATAGTGCAGATAGACCGTTGGATGCAAGATCATCCGTTCACCCAGCCACCCAAAGCTCTATTTAAATTCCCTCTTTCGTTGCTTGTTGGCACTTGAATGTTGAGAGTGCACTGTTGAGAGTGCTTCCCAAAGCGTACGAACTCTGAACACCTGCGACTCAAGATGAGCGCCAAATGGGCTTCAAGGCTTCTGCTCCTCGGGCTGGTGGAGGCTCGGGACTACAGCATGAAAGGATCGGTCATCGCCGCCGTTGGCAGGGCACTAGGTCCCCCGAGCATGGAGTCCGTTTCCCCTCACGATGCCGGCGGAGAGGATACTGGCTTGTTTCAGGCACCGCCATGGAACAGCCACCGAATTCCCCGTGATGATTGGACTTTGACCTGCGACAGCGACCATGAGGGAAACGAATGCAGCAAAGCCATCGATGGCGACAACACTACCTACTGGTCCAGCGATTACAACAGAACCGCAAATGCGCCGCCACCGCATAGTATCACTATAGACCTGAAGATCACGCAAAATGTCAGCGCAGTGGAGATATGGCCGCCTCAAGACGAGGGGCAGAATGGATGGATTGCACAACACGAGGTCTACGTCAGCACGGACGGTCAGAGCTGGGGAAACCCCGTTGCGTACGGCACTTGGTGGCCAGATAATACCGTGAAGCTGGCCGTCTTCGAGCCTCGGGCGGTGCAGTATGTGCGCTTCGTCGCTCTTTCTGAGGCAAATGGGAACCCATGGACATATATCGCCGAGTTGGAGATTTGGGCTGCTGCCGATATTCCTGCGACACCACAGGGCCAGACTCTAGGCCAGACGGGGGTCTGGGGACCTACAATTGACTTCCCCATTGTCCCAGTGTCGGCAGCCGTCGAGCCCAACACCGGCAAAGTGCTCGTCTGGTCCTCGTACCGCAAGGATCAATATGGAGGCAGTGGAGGAGGCACAACCCAAACTTCCACCTGGGACCCGGTCAGCGGCGAGGTCACACTCCGGGAGGTCTCGGAGACAAAGCATGATATGTTTTGTCCGGGCATCTCAATGGATATGGACGGCCGCATCATCGTGACCGGGGGAAACGACGACACGAAGACCAGTATCTACGATCCTTTCTCCGATGCATGGATCCGGGCCGCACCCATGACCATGGCCCGTGGTTATCAATCATCGACAATCCTGTCCGACGGGAACATGTTTGTTATCGGAGGTTCCTGGAGTGGTGGTGAGGACGACAACAAGAACGGTGAGATCTACGACGTGGGCGCCAACTCCTGGAAAGATCTTCCAAACGCTGCGGCGACTCCCATGTTGACCAACGACCGGCTGGGCGCATACCACGCTGACAATCACGGCTGGCTCTTTGGCTGGAAGAATCGCTCTGTCTACCAGGCAGGCCCGAGTCGTGCCATGCACTGGTACTTCGTGGAGGACGAAGGCGACGTGACTGAGGCAGGAGACCGAGGCACCGACTATGATCAAATGTCAGGCAGCGCGGTCATGTTCGACGCCGTGAACGGCAAAATTCTGACAGCCGGAGGATCGCATGACTACGAGGATTCCGACGGCTCGAGGAATGCCTCAGTCATTACCATTGGTGACCCGAACACGCCTGGCCAGGTTGTCAAGGCTGGCAACGACATGCATTACGACCGAGTATTCCACACTTCAGTCGTGCTGCCCGATGGCAGTGTCTTCCTCACCGGCGGCCAGATTCACAGCCTTCCCTTCGTCGAGAAAGACCCGGTCCTGACCCCTGAACGGTATATCCCCTCGGGAGACCAGTTCGTGGAACAGTTCCCGAACAACATCGTCCGTGTCTACCACAGCTGGTCTGTCCTGCTTCCGGATGGCACCGTCTTGAATGGCGGCGGCGGTCTTTGTGCCGATTGCGCAGCCAATCATTACGATGCCCAGCTCTTTACGCCTGCGTATCTGTTTGATACTGACGGAAACCGAGCAACGCGCCCGGAGATC
Organism: Aspergillus ochraceus; assembly: GCA_004849945.1. Lineage (NCBI taxonomy): Eukaryota > Fungi > Ascomycota > Eurotiomycetes > Eurotiales > Aspergillaceae > Aspergillus > Aspergillus ochraceus. The sequence goes on along the minus strand of SSOS01000001.1, from coordinate 108,404 downwards.
ACAAGCGTCACGCCCGCGAGCCTGAGATACGGAGGGACCATCACCATCCAAGCCGACTCCAACATCTCCAGTGCCTCGCTGGTCCGTTACGGCACCACGACCCATACGGTGAACACCGACCAGCGTCGAATTGAACTGCAGCTCAACAACTCGGGGGACCAGACCTATACGGCGGAAATCCCCAACGATCCTGGCATTGCCCTTCCGGGATATTACATGCTGTTCATTTTCAACGAAAACGGCGTGCCGAGTGTGTCGAAGAACGTTCAAGTAATACTGTAATATGGTGAGCGATAAGGTGCGCTCGGTACTTGAGATCAAGACTCGATACTGTCACGGTCTTATTGTGTCTTTGATGGGAATGTTTCAAATCGTGTACACGCCTTGGCTTCATTGTTCTCTGGGCTTTGAGTAGACTATTGGCAATGCGTATCTTTGAGGAATGCAGAACGACAGCTAGTCATTGGTTCAAGTCATAGCAGCAGTAGTGGTGCGCGGTGGTAGTAAATTCTCTCCGGCGGGGGCGGGTGATGTGTTGATGCTCCTCTCTGGGCTTGCCCTGGGGTACGAGATGTCCCAAGCTATAGGATTATATATGGTCATGAACCCAGGTGGCCTAGCCGTTTTGCGAAGGGATAGTGGCGTTGGGTCAGTGTTTTGTTTGTTCCATGTCTAGTTTTCAGAAATGATTGGGAAATGAAATATATACTTGCTCCCGGATGATGATGATGTGCGATTCATAACATCATTTGTGTTCGGTATGTACAGATTTTCAGTCTACAAGATGACTTATAAACTGTGAGATGAATTGCGTCAAATATGGGTCTTGGGTCCGAATCATTCGTAGTGTTGAAAGAATCCTTTACCAACCGGCCTTTAAGACGAGAAGACGGCCGCCCTGGCTGATGCCTGCACTGTAAGGCAGCAACGAGCGGCAAGGATGGCACGTGCCGAGCCGTGTGATTGCCCCGATCGGGTTAAACCAACTCGAGCTGTCGCGAGTCTTCTGGCAACTAACAACATACTTCCACCGTGTACAGCTGCCGCCTGTCATACCATTCACCACCAATCCGCCCGGAATGGTTTAGTCAGGAGAAAACTGTAACCGCCAAAATGCCTATATCGAAGACATGCCAAAACTGTGCCCGATCGAAGGTGCGATGTCTCCGCAGTGCTGCCTCCCAGAGTTCCTGTGACCGGTGAGCTCTTTCAACGCGTCTATCACTCGCCCGGTGCTGATCGACCTCATGCTAGATGTCGTCGTCTAGGAAAGGAATGCGCTTATCGCCAAGCGGGTCGCCGCTTTGATGGATTTCGAAAAGACAAGTTAGTCCCCAATGACACCCTTTGCCAGAGTCCCATGCTAACTGTTCCTGGAGACAAATCGAGGCACTCGAGGCAAAAGTGAATCAGTTGATGGCTCATCGGCCTGCCATGATGCATTCGTCAGATACCTCTCGCTTTGCTTCCTCTGTCCAACTCGGCGAGTTCACCGCTCTAGGGGATGTCATTGATCAAGGGATCCTGAGCATGGAAACAGCCGACTCTTTCTTGGAAGTTTTCAAGAACCGGATGACCGTGCATTACCCATTCGTAGTAATACCACCGCATACGCGATCCAGTGATCTTCATCAGGAGAAACCCTTCCTCTTCCTGGCCATTCTTGCGTCCTCCACGTATGAGGACCTGCCATTGCAACGGCGGCTGGGGAGGGAAATCAAGGAACGGGTTGCCAACCGCATGGTTGTAAACGGAGAAGTATCTTTCGAATTGCTGCAGGGCTTGATGGTATACCTAGCATGGTAATTCGGCCTACGTCATCAAGCGAAAATCTGACCTTCTAAAATCATCCAACAGGTCACACTTCCACAAGAAACTGCATCGCTATACCCAGATTCTGCAGCTGGCCATCGGCTTGATGATTTAACTTCGTTTGGACCGCCCCCAACACGCTACAAACGCCAAGACGGCCCTCCAGTGGAAATCAAATACCGTACTTGATCACCTGACGCCCGTCCCCACCTGACGCCCGAAAACTTCAATTTCACCGACTTTTTTGTTATCTTCAAACCGCCATAATTCAACGAATATGGCTCCAATCGATGAGGCGATTGCAGAGTTAGAATCGCTGGATTTTGAAGAGCGATCTAGCTATACTTTTATAGCGAAAAAGTATGGTATAAGTCGAATAACTTTAGCGAGACGGTTTCGCGGTGTCTAATATTTAAAAAATGATTAATATCAAAACCAGCGATTGCTCAACAATCAACAGGCGAAAGTGCTTATTTTGAATATTAATGAATTAAGCGAGCGAGGCCTTTATATTTCGCACGAAATGCTATAAAATCTCGCTCACGAAATAAGCGGAAATCGGCTAGGAAAACAGTGGCCGAGCCGCTTTTTAAAGCGCTATTTAGACAAGCTTATATCTCGCTATATAACTGGTATTAATTTATCTCGGAAAAGGGCCGATTCTGTATGGAAATATGCTTTATATTTCGAACTTTTGAAGCGAAAGATTGATAAATACGAAGTGTAGGAGGAAAATATCTATAATATGAATAAAAAAGGCTTCTTAATCGGCGTTCTCGCTAAAGGTAAAAGGATATTCTTAAAGAAAGTCTACGAGCGAGATGGAATGAAGCAACGGCTTTAAGATAGAAATCGCGAATAGATTACTATGATTGCCTATATTTATGCTGATGGGACCTCGCTATCTCCGGATCTTATATATTAAGCGACATCTTTAAAAGTTTAAGATTTCTGGTTGCAGGATTTTAAAGCTCTTTAATATAAGTGTTTCTTTGCATCTTCACCTTCCGGCTGGACGAATGATGAGCTAGGATACGTGTGGTTATGTGATATATTTGATCGAGAGACTAAGGTAAAGGTAAGAAGACGTTAGAGGCTTCTTATACTCGATAGCTATAGCTTATATGTTAATATGAAGTTCTTCAACTACTGCGAAGCGAATAAGATCCTTTTAATAACGTATCCGCCTTATTCTACGTATTTATTGTAGCCGCTTGACGTCGGAATCTTCTCGCCGCTTTTAATCGCGTATAGTAATGAATTAGAGCGATTTCTTTATACCAGCTTAGGTCTTTGTTATATTATGAAAAGGGATTTCTTCCGCCTCTTTTGGCCTTTATGGGGACGCGCTTTATCGCTTGAAAATATTATTTCTTTATGGAAATCGGTAGGAATCGCGCCTTGGGATCCCGAGGTTGTTTTATCTTGATTCAGCTGAAATAACGATGATCGGCCTTCCTCTAGTGATTCATCTCGCTTAGTGCTTGGTGCAGAAGATTGAAGAAAGATCGAGAGGCTTCTTAAGTATGCAGTTACCGATTTATATGATTAAAAGGCTCAAAAATTAAGTTCTACGATATATTATCTCTCTACGGAAAATATTATCTTGAAACTACGCTGTCAAGGCCTTGAAGAAGCTCTATAGCTAGAGAAGAAGAAGCGTTAGCGAGGCAAGCCTTTTTTTTTCGAATTACGGGCTCCTGAGGACGGCTACGCGGTGTTTTACTCTCCTAAGAAAATTTAGCAAGCCCGTGATCTTTAAGCAGAGAAAGATGAAGCTTTATAGCTTGCAAAGTCTTTACGAGAAGAGGAAAAGCTTTGTAAGAAGCAAGAGAAAGAAGATAAGAGGCTTTTAATTGAAGAATATAAGCGAATTCGCGCTTTAAATAAGAAGATACGGCTTCGTGAAGTAGAGGAAAAGACGTGTAAAAAGCAGGATGATTAGCTCGCTAAGCAGGCTGATATACAGCTTTAAAAGGACTTTAATTCGGCTTAACAAGGCAGGAATAGGCCCTCTAGTACTCTAAAAGCTAAAAAATCGATTGATATCGTCCCTGTAGGCGTTGAGGTCGTTGATAAGGCACCTCCAACGCTTAATCGTAGAGGTAGGCAAATCCGCCTTCCACAGCGCTTCCGCGATTAAAAAAAGAGCTATATAGCTTCAATTCTACGCATATTTTACTCCCCTCAAAAAATTCTTTCTAAAACGAATTATTCGTGGTTGTACGGCTTCAAAATTTATATGGGCGTTGAGTTGAAAGCGGGCGTCAGGTGGGGACGGGCGTCAGGTGATCAACTACGGTAATTCCTCAGATGATCGGGTTTACACTCGAAGGTCATGGGGGCGTGACGAACAGCGAGCGGTTGCGGGGTGCTACTACCTGTCGTCGACGTGAGATGCTCAACCCTGACATTGCTCTTGAGGCGAGCCATACTGACTTCAAGATAGGAACGCCGTACTGGTACAGAAACCGTCAAGCTTCCCCAGCATTTCTACATACCTCGAGGAATGCTGTCACTCTCTGTGTGAGGCAGATGAATACCCGAATGATCGATACATAGGTCACATTACCCAACTACAGCTTCTAACAGAGAAAATTGACCGCGTGGCGGCGTGTTATGGAACAAATAACTGCCACCCGAGCCCTGTGACTTATATTTCCAGTCTCCAAGAAGACCTCGAATCCTTCAGAAGGCGTCTCCTGTTCAATTTGCATAATTATCGTATGTGTTATCAGAGAAAGGATGTATTGGCCGCGAGCTAATGACCAATTCTGGCTCTGCAACAGCTGTTCTAGCCATGCAGTTCCACGTGGCCGAACTTTGTCTATGCCAACTTAGCATTGGAAGCAGTTCTGAGCAACCCCCTAATTCGGATCGGCAGAAGGAACCGACGTTTGCGGGACTGCATGCAGCGGAATCGCTTTTTGAAATGTACCTCTCACTCCCACCAAGCTATGGGCTTGGGCTAAACAACACCCAGTGGATTCAGATGGGATTTTCATTGCTGGTGGCATGTAAGCTTGTTCTTGCGACCGCAAAACCGTTCTCCGAGACAAGCAGCCCCCAACGGATGCAATGGTTGGAAACCATGTCGCAGCTACACGATCGAGTGGGGTCTTTGTCGACTGCACGAATCGATCAAGATAGCGAACATGATGTTTTCAGCGGCTTTTCTCAACGAGTTTCTCGAGTCATGTCCTGGCTCGGAAAAAAGCCGCAGAGTGAAGGGGCGTATGCCGATCAACCAGTTCAGCGCCCTCGAAATTCGCTCAGCGGCGCTTCGGTAATTGAGAAGGACAGGCTAGGGAATGCTGACCCTACTTCCTTAATAGAGTCTCCATCGTTTAACATGGGATTTGACTTGGGCAACGACATTGATTTGACTCACGACGCATTTTTTGCTGCGGCATTAGACCAAATGATGGGTAGTTGGTTTTAGTTTACGTTGATGCTTGTCTTGCAGGGCATTGCTCTCCGCTCTCCTTGCTTACCCAACATAAGGTCATCGTCAAATTGGATGGAAACAGGAGCGAACTAAAAATGCTATCCCAAAGTGGCAGTGCTTGACTTTTTGCGCGATGGACCTCGCATCTCCGGCCCGACGCTCAACACTAGGGGCCGCAGGTGCCTCAGGCTGCCAAGGCTTGAGCATCTCCGATCCGACGTGCAGAGTATATCTTTGAGAACTCCGGGTTCGTGTCAAACACCCCAAGCAGATTCGGCCTCAATCATTCATCGCAATGCATTTCGCATCTCTCAGCCTTAGATTGCTTTCTTCCCTTCTGATCTTGTCTCCCTCAATACACTCATTCACGCCATGTCCTCTTCTCGGTCCGGCCTTCTCTCCGTTTAAACTAGACCCAAGCTTCAAAGACGTGAGCAAGGCTATCAAAGAGCTCACGCATGAACTGGATGATCAAGTCAAGTCTGGCAATGGGTCGCATGGAATCACTTACCCGAACACAACCTCTTTCAGCTTAGCCCTGTTCTCTACGAACGAGGGAGCCGGCTCCGATGGCCCGTTCTTTTATGACTACCATTATACCGCTCCTTCGCTGAAGCAGTCCAAACACTACCACGCAGTTGATGTGAACAGTGTATACCGCATCGGGGGGCTTAGCCAGATTTTCACGGTATGGACCTTACTAGCCACCGCCGACGATGGTGTGTTGGATGATGCTGTGACAAAATATCTCCCCGACCTCGAAAGCGCGAACACGAAGTCAGCGGAGGATGCGGATAGTTTTGTAGCATGGGAAAGAGTGACTATTGGACAGCTGGCGAGCCATATGGCGGGTATTGCCAGAGATTGTGCGTTATCTATATGATCACTTAACCTAACGATTGACCGACTAACGTTGAAACAATGCAGCCTGTGTGAGCAATTTGAATAATGAAATAAAGTCTGGCCCTGGTTTACCGAAGTCTCCTGCGTCATCTGTTATCTGCACTTCGATTTCTGAGGACGGTACGGAGCCTTCGCGCTACCCACATTTTCAAATGATACTAACTATGGGTGTAGATGCGATTGCCCGGTTGATCCAACAGAAGCCCGCGGCCTTCCCTGACTCAACGCCCCTCTACTCGAACATGGGATTTGAGGTCCTGGGCTATGTTATTCAAAACATAACAGGGCAGCCTTTCGAAGAGCTTCTCCAAGATAAGATCCTTAACCCTTTGGCTTTGCAAGATACCAGTCTCTTCCAGCCTTCGAGCTCCCCCAAAGAAATTATTCCAGTGAATGAGGGGACCAGTGGATGGGCAAATGAGTACACAGGAACGGCGCCGTAAGTCTCCGGCCCTTTGATTCTTTTTAGCGCGAGACTAAACCTTCCCAATAGTGCAATTTCGATGTTCTCCAGCATTACAGATCTGTCGCTCACCGGCAAGGCAATGTTGAACTCGACGCTGCTCTCGCACCTTCAGACCAGGCACTGGCTCAATCTGGTCTCACACACTTCCAACCCAGCTAACTCGCTTGGCTACCCTTGGATCATCTATAGCAGCGGCAATTACCCCAATACCTCCATCGTGGATATTTACACGTATTTTAGCGATGTGGGCCTGTATAGCTCCTACCTAGGCATTGTCCCCGATTTCAACATCGGATTCGCCATTCTCGCCGCCGATAGCCTTGCTAGCCCGGACTTGAACGTTCACGCTGACATCATTGGCGATGTCTTCCTGGAAGCCATAATAAAGACATCTGCGACCCAGGCATCGATGAACTTCGGCGGCCATTACCGTGCTTCCGACAATAGGTCATCGATCACCGTCTCTGTGGATGATCTACCGGGGTTGTTGATCCAGGACTTCGTTAGCGAGGGCGCAGACTTCCGAAAGACCCTCGCTTCGTTGACCGGAGTCCAAGACTCCGATGACTTGAGTATTTGACTATACCCGACTGGCTTGATCTTGCCGACTGAGTCCGGGTCTAAGCAGACCTTCCGTGCGGTTTTCCAGGACAAGACCGAGTTGACCGACAATGGCACTCCTACGTGCGTCTCCTGGATTGACGTGGGCAAGCTGAAATCCAACAGGGGTCCTCTGGACGAGTTTGTTTTTGAGGTCAACGGCGATGGCGAAGCAGCAGTCGGCGTCGAGATTGCTGGAAATGACTCTGAAGAGGAACTAGGACTAGCCCGCGGATTCAGTGTACGATAGTGATTTGATTGGAGATGGTAGAAATTTAGACTGCGAGACTTGCGTATAAAATATCAACTGTTTCCTGTTGACAAAGCAGTGCGATGTTTGGAGAATTTAACCGGATTACCCAAACAGGCAACCCGACAGGATCAGCGATCAGCGGCCGTCGGGGTCTTTGGGCCTTCCCTTCTCTTCGTCTCTTTCCCTCTTCGACTTCAACTCCAACTTCCACTTTAACTTCATTCCACTGACCTACCAAACCTCTCTCCCCTGTTCTGCCCGATTAAATGCTTCTATACAAGTTTGCAACTGACTCCTTTCGCGCGGTTTTCAAAATCAAACCCTACACTTAACCCCACCTTAGATCTCGGTTGATTTTACTCCTGAACCCCTATTCCACCCACCGCGCCCAACATGCCCTTCTCCTTCAACCCGCACAACTACCGCAAGCTACAGAGAATTGACAGCGATGACGACAACTTCAAGCTAGAGTCCTTCGAGGACGCACAACAGGGCCCTTCCGCCCTCCCCGCGCCCAGTAAAGACCCCGCGAGAAAGAACAAGCGATGGATGATCTCCACGGTGCTGCTCTCCGCCCTCGCCCTGGCGGCCATCAGCCTGTTGTCGATCAATTTTGCCCGACCGCGCCATCGTACATCCTCGTCGCCTACCTCGTCGGCGCCAGAACCCCAAAGCACCATGGCGTCCCAACCCTGCGGCACGTCGCCGTCGCAGGCCAGCGCCGCCGGATGTATATACGACGTAATGACGCACTCGTGGCTCCCTGCGACGTGCTTCGACGAGGAGCTGACGAAAGAGTTTCGCGGCCTGCGAGAGTGGCGGTTCTATGCCGATGCAAACGGCACGAAGATTTTGACTGAGAAGGAAGTGGCATGGCGCACGGAGGAGGTTTACACGACGCTCGACTATCATTATACGCGCTGCGTGTTTGACCTGCGGAAGGACCAACGTGCCACGGAGCGGATGAAAGATCTCGAAGTTCCTGTTGCGACGGAGAGCACGATCGATTGCTCCGAGCTGTTCTTGAGCACGGCCAAGCAGTTGAACGAGACGAGCAGCGTCATTGTCCTGGAAGGCACGTTGAAGTCGCTGTCCGTGAGTTACCCGGTATGCATTCGACCGAAGATGATGCCTTGAGCTCGAGACCTACAGAGCAGACCGAAGCGACGTAATACTTGTAGGTCTGTCATGATTTAGAGCGAGGCTGCCACTGGCATTCGAAAGGGTCTTAGCGTGTATATAATGGAACCTGGCAATTGGCATAATAGGGCTGCTACCTTCCTGGTCCACTCACCTTCCTACCTTCATTGCAACACTTACGACCAGATTCAGTTCTGGAACTCTTAGAATCACCCTTTTGCGATATCCCTGGATTTGACTTGACTGCATCGAGAGATCTCAAAGATACTGCTCCCTATCTTTTGGTTGCCCACATACTGTTGCTTGGCCCGTTCCAGTACGGAGTATTGATACGCCAATATTTTGTTTCTAATCCCCTCGGAAATTAAGGCTCGGTAGGAACTAGCAAAGTGACTACTGAAGCCTTGCGTTGCTCGCACCTCTTTCGCCCGACCACATTGGCCAAAAGGCGTAAGAAGTCCAGCGATCGTCGCGTGGGGGCGGATTTGTCTTTGAGTTTTGACTGCCCAGGTGCTTATGGTCAATTCTTTTTCTTACTCGCTGTAATGTCAGTCTGTCGCTCTCTATGGTTCTTCTATTTGTAGCAGTAACTATGCAAAGTAGACCAACATATCAAACAACTGTCATAAGGGTCAGACCATATGGAGTAGAGTGTCTTCCCACGAGGCTTGGTCACGATGAAGAGGCAACTACGCACTTCTTTGACACGATACTGGATTGACCTATCCCCGCCATGTCAAGTTCTCTCCTTTCCTCCATCCCACCGCTAAAATCCGCGCCACGCCATCGGACGACATGGAGAAGCCTGCCGGCTACGACGAAGCGACGAGCTCCACTCTCACCCAGTCTTCTAGCGTCTTCGACGGCGCGACCAAAAACCCTAGTCTCAAGTATGCTCCAATCTCGATCGCCTGGACGGATCGCATTCGGCTACTGCGGTTCCCTGAGCATACCACCGAGCGCATCTCGGCAGTCCTCCGCGCTGCTTGGCCGAAGGGTATCCAACATGTGAAGCTGATCGCTAATTATCCTGAGATTAAGCTGAAAGGGAACCCATTCGCGTTTGCGATGGACGACGAGAAAATCGCCATCCGTCGTTGTTTCCTCGAGATCTTCGACGTCTTGGCGCAGGAAGGATGGGGCGTTCATCCGGTGTTGGCGGGCACAGGGCGCATTGGCACGTTTGGGACCACGGCGGAGAAAGGTAGGCGTAACCATGTAGACGGTCCTGGGGGATGCTAGTTGTGAGATGGGTATGGCTAACAGCACCCAGACTGCATTGTCTTCCAGCGCCAGCCCGCCCAGCGTCTCTCCTGGCTGTGCGTCTCCTTTGATTCGAGCTCGTATATCCACCTGGTCAACAATCCTCCGGAGTTCGCGCAACCCATCATCCATGTTTTCAAGGATCGCGTCGAGAAGTGCAACAGAGACTTGGTATCGGGGAACTTCGAAATCAAATTCCGCGATGGGCCCTGGTCGGGGCCGTTCAAAAACGCCGTTTCGAGCCGACTGATTATCCTAGACGTTTTGCGATGCCTGGAGAAACATGGATATGAAGAGCAGTGCCAATACATGGTTTTGCTGTCGGTCATGAGAATTATGAGTGATGAGTTAGGGTTGACTACAATACGATGCTCTGCCATCCAGATCGTAGCACATGGCAATTATATTATGGTGAATGATATCCTATCCCACCCATCCAGAGCCGGTGTCAGAGCCGGAGTTATATACATAGCATGAAACACTGGCCTCAACGGATCTTCTTACGATCTCCCGTTGTGAAAATAATCCCTCTCGTCCACCTCTCTCGTCGTCTCCAGCCTCCACTCTCCGTCGGAGCTCGAGAATTGCCCGCCGCTCTCGCCCATGCGCGTGCCATCCGAGCTGACACTGGTCTCCGAGATATCTGACACTTGGCTCGGTCGATGCGCATGTCGCGTCGTGCCGTCGTCCTCGTGGATCATGTTGGCGATGGAGAAGGACCGCACGCTCGAGAGGCTGGAGATGTGACGATGATGCGCTGGTCGCACCGGTGGCGAATCCGCCTCCTGGATATCACGGTTCGGGTTAGGGGATGCGAGAGGCGAGATGATGCCGGTCGAACCGCTGCCGGTGCTTGGAGTCGGACTGGGTAGAGGGTTGCTGTTATAGGGAGTCGGTAGCTCCACAGGAGGAGTAGTGCTTTCATCTGTGAAAAGTATCATTATCAGCGACTGTTAGATGTTGCGAAGGGGATAGATAGACATAAGGACGTACCATGCATCTCGTAGATCGGATCGCTTCCTGCCTCGATCGTTCGCGGTGAGGCTGCTCCCGCCGCCGTCGTCACAGACTGGTCCACGTTGGAGTCGTTTGCCTGGTAAGTGCGATAGCTGACCGACGCCGTTGTCGTATCGTTGGACTTGGCTCCCTCCCCAACGGCCGGCGAGCCGGTGTACATCCAGCGCATGATGTGTGAGCGTTTACCCGACTCCTCGCTTGTCTGCTGCGAGCCCTTGGCCCGACGACGCCGACGGAAGCACCAGAACGCGAGAGCGCCGCCGATTAGGAAAAGACCAAGAACCACACCGATGATGGCACCGGCCCACCCAGGGAACCCGGACTTCTTCTTGTCAGGGACGACGGAGACGGTCGGACTGGGGGTGCTGCTTTCGGTGCTGTTGTACGGGTACCAAGTCTTGACGGTCTTAGTGTACTTGGACGAAAACACGCCCTCGAGCGAGGCATTGGTCCAAGACTTTGGCGATGTCGTTTTCGCGCCACCTTTAGAACTGATAGGTTTGACGTTAGCGCAGCTTGAGATAGATGTTAAATGACTCAACTTACTCTCCGCCAATCCGGCCGGTCACCAGATCCGGTACTTTGTACTCGCTCCAGTCCTTCGGATCATACTTTTCCTGGAATCGACCGGTGTTGAGATTGAATACCTGCACGATTCCGCCGTCGAGACAGTCGGTGGCCGTCTTGTAGCGGCCACCGAGAACCAGCATCTTGTCGGGGTAGGCCTTGATGCATTTGTGGCCGCGACGGCCATGCTCGCTCTGGCCGCTGAGCAGTTTGATCCACTCGAAGGAGGGCAGCGACAGGACGTAGACGTCGTCGGACGGGGAGCTATCCTTGCTGAGGCCGTCGTAGCCCCCGTAAATGTAGATATTATGAGAAGAACTGTCGGATGCACTGGCGTAGACAGAGCAAAACTGGCTGAGGGCAGGCGGAATGTCGCCCGTGGTCTCTTGGACATACCTAGTAGCGGCCACGCTATTAGACGGGATTTGCTCCACGAAGAGGCCCTGTCGCTGTCACTCACCACTTCTTCTCTGCAACGTCGTACACCGAGACCGTCTCCATGAACTCAGGACTCGCGCGCCGACTCGCGTTCTTCTGGGGGTTGTTGAGTCCGTCGGTGCGATAGATGGACTCCGCGTTGACGACGCCTCCGATGGCCACCAGCGCGCCAGAATCCGACACGGGCAGCCAGACCAGCTCGGCGTTGGCGCGCGCCGGCACGTAGTCGGGCAACGAGGTATTCGACCACACATTGCCGCGCATCTCGGACATGTCGACGCTGATCATGCGAGCGGAAGATCGGTTGGCCGATTGATCGTCGGCGATGGGCCCCCAATTTGCGCCGTGCATCCCGCTGAAATAAAACCCCAGGTTTTCGCTTGGGACCGAGACGCCGGCACCGTGAGTGACATAGCGAGTGACGTCGTGGTCGAGTTGGTTTTCTATGAATCCCCGCTGCCACGAGCTGCGATAGGGGCCGTACTGGTATACCTCATATCCCAACACCCGATCTCCGGCCGGCGGGTCTTGACTTTCCGTGGCCCGTAGAAGGCCCCTGTGAGCGAGATGAGAAAAGTGCGAACCGATGCAGTTAGCAGGCCGTGCTTACCCGTAGAGATAAAGTTGTTCGTTGTTGGAAAACATCACGCCGTCGCGATAGTTCGGCGCCAAATTGTTGGCGGCCGAGACGGCCTTGGGGATGTACCCGAACAGCGCGGTGAGGTTGTCGGAGGACGTGTCAAAAGTAGAGGAGAGATTCAGGTAATACAGCTTGCCATCTTCGTTGTCTAGGTAGGAGGTCAGCTCGTCCATCCACCGTCCGAGTTATCAGGATCCGTTGGACGAGACGGTGTGTAGCTTACCATTGCTGGTGAATTGAGGCGCCCCCGACGAATACCCTCTAAGGACGATCAATAAAGTCAAGCAGACGGATAGCAGAGTGAGAGCGACCTACTCCTGGCGCCATAAATATCCCCCGTCGAGGTAGACCTTGTCGCGAATGGTGCTGGCTGCAATGCGGTTAGAGAAAGCTACGACGCGCCCAACGGAAGATTACAGAGCCAGTCGTCGCACCTCGGAGCTGCGCCCAATTGCAAATGGAGACATTCACTTGATTCCTCCAGTCCTGCGCCGACGTCACCCCGGCCAGCACCGCCCATAGGGCTGCCGTGGGCCAGAAAGGCAGCATGGTTAGTGTCGATGGGAAGAGAAAGGGAAATGAGCGGATGCTAATTGTTGTGCATGGTTTGCTCTCCCGGCGTTTGGTGGTCTCGCTGACAGCGTCGATTACCCAGCATGACCCAGGAATAGAGACCAAGAGAGACAAGACAGAAAAGAAGAGAGAGGGAGGGATGGAGGGAGATCCGTTCGCCAGAGAGCACCCGAAGGCGTTTGCCTACGGGTGGGACAAGAGCACAAAGAACGGACGGACATGCTATTTCCAGCGGTCGGAGAGGGGCGCTGCGGCTCAGTCGGTTTATTTTATTTTATTTTATTTTTCTTTTCAGTTTGGCTTGATTGATTTTAATTTTTGCCAATTCTGTTGGAATTTAGCATATCTTTCTGGTCGTGTTTTCGGTCCCTCGGGTTTGCGCGGTTTCCTCGATAATGTACGAGCCCAATGAGCGACCGATGAGGAACGAGAAGAGCGAAGGAGGGTGGTTAGAGAAGACTAGGCGCGACTAGACTGTTCGCTCCCGGTCATTAGTGAGAACTGATATGGTCCAGGGCCCGAGGTGATTGATTCCATGGACGTTTAGTGCCAACACATTCTTGCCCTAATTTCTGTCTAGTTAATCCCCGGTCGGGCTAATCCCTTCGGTCGCAACGCAAGGCATCTGAATCGGACGAGGGGAAGCTGGCAGAGTGCACGCAGTCTCAACTGAAGGGAATAACTCATCAACAGAGAATCAACATGATAGGGTATGATTCATGCGGACTGCTGACGACGTGCCGCCATGTTTCTCCTCTTCTGCCGGGAGATGCGGGGGGGAACGAGGGCAAAGACAAGCACCACCGGACTGTTCAGGTCGGAATAATAATTCTGACAATAACTACTGCTGACTGTTGGCACGATTGGGAAGTGGCGGGTCCCGTGCACTCCAGCTTGCGTCCAACATGACTCTAACATGAGTCGGTGCAGGGAGATACGAGGGGAGGACGAGGGTGAGTATCCAATGGCCGCCAGTCCGACAAAGAACCTGCAGGGCGAAGGATACACCGCTGCTTGCCGATCGGGTGACGTGCGCGGTCCCTTGCTTTTTAATAATCCGAATTAAATCCCAAGAGACATTTCTAATCCCGGACATTTCTGCCCAGATCCTGCCCCCTGTCTAGCCAGGTTCATACCTACTTCATTGTCGTGACCGGCAGCGGGTTCGTCACCCACGGTACGGAGTAGGTCCTCAAGCCATCTTTCCAGAAGAACCATGCCCAGTCCAGACTGGGAAAAAGTGGTCGGCTGGGCGACCTTAATTGTTGCATTTTGGCAATTCGGCGTTGGAAGAATTGAGACATCTTTTTCTTTTCAACGAAGCGGGACTTTCCCCGAGGCGAGGCTGCCCTAGTAGAAGCCCAACAGGCCGCATCGGACGCTTTGATCAGGACAGAAAAAAAGAAAATATAATCAGAATGGAGAAATCAGAGTGAAATGCAACCACACGGGTGCGGCTCAACACGAACTGGCCGGACAGTCGTCGACTTTCTCTCTCTCGCTCTCTCTGTTTCTCCACTGCACGGCGCCGATGGATGCACGCCAGGATTTTCGTGCTAATTGGACCCGGCCTGTTGATGCCCCGCTCTCTGTCTGTCTCTGGGATGAGGTGGTGCAAATAGTCATATATGGACCGGGATTCATGCCAGAATTGGGTCTGCTTTGCTTCTTTCTTTCTTGCTGGATGCCGCTACCCTCGCTTGCCATTCGGCTTTCCTAAAGGCAGCTAAAGGCAGGGTGTTTCCGTAGTTGACTTTTTCATTTTCTTATTTTTGGGGGTTCTTTGTTTGTCTGCTTCTGATCCGGTTCTATCGGGCTTCGAAGGCAAGCAGGTCCGAGTTAGGGTTTCTTAACTCCCGCCCATCGGTCGATGCTGGCAGAAGAGGTGATTGATTCGCACTCGCCTCTAATTTTCTGCGCTCCAATCATTGAGCCGGTGAGCCAACCCCATAGACTGTAGCGCAAGGATTCCGCCATGAAGCCCTCGCGCGCCGTCGTCTCGCTACTGGTGACTTCGCTGCTCTCGCCCGCGCTGGGCGCCGTCACGCCGTCGGTGCTCATCAAGGGCGGCGGAGGTCAACCGGTGACGGTGACGGAAACCAGCATCCGGACGGTCACCGTGTCAGAGACTTGTCAGGTGAGGCTCAGAACGCTCAATGGAGCGCAATTGAGGCTAATCGGAGCTATAGATTCCTACCACGGTGCTGCCTTCAAGCCAGCCGGAGGACACGAGCGTCGCGGTGCCGCCCACAACGGCCGCCGATCCGGGATATTCCACGCTACCAGAAGTTCCCAGCGCCCCTCCCACTGAGACTTCGGCGGACGATGGCTATTCTACTCTTCCAGAGCACCCGAGCCCGCCGAGCACGACTGCCGTCGAGGCTCCGGCGCCTCCTGCGTCAACCTCCGTCGTCCCTCCGCCGGTCGTGACCGCCAGCGCTGCGCCGCCGTCGGGGGAGCCCGAGGACTGCGACTGTTCGGTGACTATAATTCCGATTACTACACGTACCTACACTATTCCCGCCCCAGGACCGACTCAGACCACGTCGACGGTGCCGGAGACTACGAGCAATCTGCCGGCCACGACGACTCGCATTTCGCTACCGCCACCCAGCTCGACTATCACCACGCCTCCTGCTCCGCCGACGACGACGACGACGACGACGACGACGACGACGAGCACCATCGACTGTTACTGTGACGGCTGCGGTGGCTGCGGCGAGGATACGCTCACCGTGACATTCACCACGACCTTCACTTCGGTGACGACGTCGGTGGTCACCTCTACGGGCTACATTACCTCGTTCCGCACGAGAACGGTGTCGCAGACGGTCACTTCGGCGGAGACCGTCCTGGTGCCGACCACCACCACGCTGACCTCGACTATCACTAACACAATTACTTCCTCGTACATCTCTACGCAGACCGTCACCACAACCAAGGGCTACACCCAGACCGATACTGTCTCCAACACCGTGACGCGGCCCGGGGAGACAGTCACCGCGACCCGAACTGCCAACGGCACCGTCACAGTCACGGACCGAGAGACCGTCACAGAGACCGAAACGGCGCCCGGCACGACAGTGACGGTCAGCAGGGGCAAACCCGGCCACACGGTAACGGTGACGGTGACAGTCACCGACGAGGGCGAGGGCGAGACGGCTACCGAAACGGTGACTCGCACGCAGACGCGGAATACTACGCAGACAGTCACTCTACCGGAGAGAACGATTACATTGCCCGGCTCGACAGTAACCGGCCCTGGCGGCACCGTCACTCTGCCTGGACAAACAGTGACTCTCCCAGGTGAAACTGTCACTCAGCCAGGCGAGACCATAACTCAACCCGGAGAAACGGTCACCCAGCCAGGAAGAACCATCACACTGCCGGGCGAGACGGTCACCGGGCCTGGGGGAACGGTTACCCTGCCCGGAGAGACGATCACCTTGCCGGGAGAGACGATTACCCGACCAGGAGAGACAATTACTCGACCCGGAGAGACGGTGACTAGCCCTGGGCAGACGATAACGAGACCGGGAGAGACTGTCACCTCCGTGCAGACGTTGCCCGGAACCACCGTGACTCTGCCTGCTTCCACGCTGACCACCACTATCGTCGTGCCTCCCACTACCATCACCGAGTCCGGATCGGTGACTACGCTGCCTGCATCTACGGTGACCTCGACCTTCACCCAGCCTGGCCGCGTGGTGACTCTGCCCCCGTCCGTCGTCACTTTGCCCGGATCGACGGTGGTCAACACCAACACCGTCCCCGGCCCAACCTCGGTCAACACCGTGTCGGTGACAGTAATCATCAGCACCACCATCTTCGACACGGTTACATTACCTGGTAGGCCATATATCTTTCCCCTAATTCTTCTCCGCAGAACTAACTGGCAGTAGGATCGAGCACCACCATCACTGTCACCGACATTCCCGCCACCGGCACCGTGACGGCCACCGGTATGTTGCCCCCTTGCTGCCCTACGACTCTTCCCTTACTGACGCGCATCGTGAGTAGGAACCACGACTCTGTCTATCTGTCCGAGCTTGACCATCAACCCGACCTACACCCCCGCTGCGCCGCTGCCTCGCGACTACACCTGGGGATGTCCGCCGGGATATCTCTGCAAGCCCAAGCACGTTGGCGCCGACGCAGGATGCAACTTCGAGGCCGGACTGCCAGCGGAGGGTTACGTCTGCAGTCCGGACCAGTGTATCGAGAGCCCACCGTTCATTCACAAGCAGCTCTGGGGCGAGCCGGGCGAGTCCGATAAGGTGGCGCCGACTTACAACGTCTCCAAGGGTTACTTCAACCTAAACCCTCACCTGTTCCGGCTGGACTACTCCATCTTCAAGTATCCTGAGAATACATCGGATCTGGAGCACTACTACAAGCGGTCCTTCGGGTCGCGATTCCGCGGCAAACTGCTGTCGCGACAGTCGATCACCGACGTCCCTCCCGAGTGCTTCGACGAATGTAACGACGCGGCACTGGAGGTGGAGTCCACGGGCAAGTCGGAGAAGATCTGCCGATCTAACTCGGTGTTCAAGCGCTCCCTCGTTAGCTGCGAGAAATGCAGCAACCGCGAGCGCTCCAACGGGTTCGACGAGGTCGTCCTGCCGAATTTCCAGCAGTTCTTGAACTACTGCGAGGATCAGTCGTCTGGCACGTCCACCGCAGCTGGCATTACGGAGAGCTCGTCGCAAACCGCCACCGAAGCTACTACGTCGGTGCGGGAAACGACTACGAAACGTGATTCGGACTCGACGACCTCGTCGGCGTCAGCGTCTGCTACAGTGACTCGGGCGACGACTACAGCGACGGCCGCGACAACGAGCCGAGGATCGAGGACGACGGACTCGGAAACGACAGAATCGCAGACGAGAGAATCGCAGACGACAGGACCACAGACGACCGGCGCAAGCAGCACCCACAGTGACGCCAGGACGACTACCACTCACCCGGATAGAAGCGAATCCGATCGCAGCACCACGATCACCGAGTCGACGCGCTCGTCGACTCGCACCCTGTCCGGCGATAGCACCCTGTCCGGCGATAGCACCCTGTCCGGCGATAGCACCTTCACTGCGACGGACTCGACCAGGGTGACGGCCCCCAGCGGCGGCACGACCAGCGGCGCGACCCGATCCGCCACCTCCACCCTCGCCTTTACGCATAGCGCCTCTACGGGGTCTGACGCGTCAACGGAGAGCGGGGGCAGCCAGACGATCAGCGCAACCGGTGGCGAGAACACTGCAGGTTCCCCCGGCAGCACCGCCGGAGGTCCGTCCTCAGGTACGGATGCCACGCAGACTGCAACCGACTCTGCCGGAGCAACGGCCACCGACAGCGAGGAGGCGCCTCTCGCCACTGGTGCTGCCATGGCCCTGAAGGTGCCGTCGCATTGGAGTGCATTGGCGTCGATTCTTGCATTGATTGCTCTCCTGGTCTAGAGGCCGGGATGCTTGGGTTTCATTTCGGATATTAACCGGCATTTCTATTTTTTATCATTACTATTTTTATGCGCCATGTTGTATTGTTAATCATACGACGTCCTATCCTTTAATGTTTATATCGACGGGGAGGAAACGAGTTACGAGTGATGTGAGCCGCAGTTTACGTAGGATACCTACGAGTCTAATTTTATATAATGTCAGTGTGATCAGGCTATTATGATAGAATGCTAGAGAATTGTTTATCGTTTCTTTTTTCCCCCTCTTCCCACCCCTCTTTCTACCTTCCCTGTCTGTCGCAATATCTGCCCGAATGAGCAGAGCGCAGAATCCGGCACGCATCCATGTCCTGCGAACCCTACGTCCGTCAGGGATTCGC
Source organism: Aspergillus ochraceus (assembly GCA_004849945.1). NCBI lineage: Eukaryota > Fungi > Ascomycota > Eurotiomycetes > Eurotiales > Aspergillaceae > Aspergillus > Aspergillus ochraceus. The sequence continues at coordinate 89,449 of SSOS01000001.1, read as the reverse complement.
CATGGGTGAAGGTCAACATGCCGAGGGGATACGAGGGGTATCTCGGCCTAAACACAAACAGTCTATGATTGGTGGAAAAGCGCTCATTGCGTGCATCGAGCTGCAGTTGGAGCATCTTGGCCACGCCGGACTTCCCGTGGCATCGAGGGAACGACCGGCTATACTGTCTTGGGGAAGGATTCAACCTGCTGCATGTTTTTCTCAATTGGTAATCCCTGCTATGGTTCATTGCACGCTAGCTACTCGGGTACTCCGCGCTCACGCGGGCATTCATCTCCTTCGTGTGTATTCCTATCGTCCTTGTTTCGTGGTGAGTCCCAGCTTAGCCTTCAACGCGTCCGCTGTCACTTTAGCGTCGAAAATGTGGTTGACGCTCTCCTGCTGCACCGTGGCCTGGGCCCATTTCTTGAATTTGGGTGTTCGGTCCAGCAGCTCGGGGAGCTTTGCGCTCAGCAGTCCGATCTCCGGGTCCGAGTAGGACAGATGTCGCAGCAGGAACGAACCTGTCAGCACCTCTGCCAGCGACGGCTTTTCGCTGCCGCCGAAGAAGGGACCCGTGCCCGTCCATTCGGCGAAGAGCGGCTCCAGGTCCTTCTCTACGGCGGCCACGAACGCTTCACCGGCCGCGTCTCGCTCCTCCGCGTTGGCAGCGCGGAGGCTAGTGTTGAAGTGGGGCTGCACTTTGCTGAAGAAGGTGTCCACGAAGAAGGCGATACGGGCGCGTTGCAGAGCGCCTTCGACGCTGTTCGAGCGGGCCACGAGGTGCGACGGATGAGCGTCGGCCAAAAACTGCGACACGATCGCAGATTCGGTGATGATGGTGCCATTATAGGAGAGAGAAGGAACGAGGCCGCGCTGCAGGAGAGAATTTGTTTAGCTGGACTGTCGACGAGTACAATCTTGGGGACCTGAAGGGAAGTCGGCGACCTACCGGGTTCACCTCGAGATACCAGGGCTCGCGGGGCTTGGTCAGGTCAATGATGACCTCCTCGAACTCCAGTTCCAGTTCCTTGAGCGCGATGTGTGCGCGGTGTGCCCAGGGGCATCTGTGGTTGGTATAGAGAGTGATCATGGGAGCCGCCATTATTGTTTCTGAAGTCTTGAGGAGATGAATGCGTGAGGTCAAGTTCCTGAAGTTTCAAACGACAGGGAAGACTTATTTATAAGGCCAGATGATGTGCAGCAGTCCAGCGATGACGAGCTCTCGTGTTGGAAATCATCTTCCTTAGAAATGGGCCTGTTGAATTATTAATCCACTGGATGCCCCACCCGGAGGACTGAACATTCAAGTCTATAGAGATAGAGTGAAGATTATGAGGATTGGACCCAGGAATGCAGAAGAAATGGAACGAATACCATGCTATATGATCAGCTGTGTCCTTGTGTATTACCAGACCTCTCTATCTCCCTTTTCCTTTTTCCTTTTTCTTTGAAGACACCTTTGGCCCCGTGTTTTCCCATCGTTCCCGAAGTATATACTCTGATGTAAATACTTCGTAGTCTCCACCGTGCACAGCACGGAAACCGATCGGAATTAAGACCGCTTGTTAAACAATGACATCAGAGAACCGGTTGATGGTTAGTACAGAAAGCAGGTGCTGCATGCCAGCTCATCGTGCAGTGAAGATCGAGGACCGCGGGGAACGTTCATGATTCCTTTCCATTGCAACTGACCTCTCCTTCAGCCTTTCTTGCCCTGAATTCCAGGTGGAATTCATCATCCTTAGCCATGGAGAAGTACCGATTCCCCACCAGTCCCAAGGCGAAACCCCCGGCCATCATTACCGGTCCAAATCATCGCTTTACCGTCCTGACCGATCGCTTGATTCGATACGAATGGGCAGAAGATGGCCGGTTCGAGGACCGCGCGTCGACGTTTGCTGTCTGTCGCGACCTGCCGCTGCCCGAATTCCGCACCGTCGACGATGCGTCGGGCCTAGAGATCATAACCAAGCACGTCCAGCTCAGCTACGATAAGCAGCGATTCAGTCCTGCCGGCTTGGTAGCCCATCTCACAGCTCGCACTACCAAGTACGGCACCGCGTGGCGGTTTGGCACTCCGTCGCCTCTCAACCTGGGCGGCACTGCCCGGACGCTGGACCTGTGCGACGGACGCTGCGATATAGGCGAGGGCGTGCTGTCCAAGGCCGGATTTGCCGCCGTCGACGACTCCGACTCCATGCTCTTCGACGGCAACGGCTTCGTGGCGGCGCGACCGGCAGGAGACCGGGTCGATGGCTATCTGTTCGCCTACGGACGCGACTACAAAGCAGCCATCGGCGCCTTCCACGCCGTCTCCGGGCGCCAGCCGATCATTCCGCGCTATGCCCTGGGAAACTGGTGGAGCCGATATTATCCCTATCGACAGGACGAGTTCCTGCAGCTCATGGACCAGTTTCGCGCCCGCGACATTCCTCTGTCCGTGGCGGTGCTGGACATGGAGTGGCATCTGGTTTCCGACAAGCGAGTGCCCCATGCAGGTTGGACGGGGTATACCTGGAATCGAGATCTCTTCCCTAATCCAACTAAGTTCGGTCAAGACCTTCGCTGCAGGGACCTGAAGATGACGCTGTGCGACCATCCGCACAGTGGCATTCACCACCACGAGGACTCATACGAGGAGATGGCGCGCTTCCTCGGCCACGACACCAGCGACAAGAATCCCATTCTCTTCGACCCGACCAACCCCAGGTTTATGGATGCTTACCTGAACATTCTGCATCGCAACCTGGAATCAGAATGCGACTTCTGGTGGATCGACTGGCAGCAAGGCCCCTACTCCAAGGTCCCCGGTATCGACCCGCTGTGGATGCTGAACCACTTCCACTACCTGGACCACGCACGAGACGGAAGGACGCCGCTCATTCTCTCTCGCTATGCCGGACCCGGTAGTCACCGGTACCCCATAGGCTTCTCCGGGGACACGTTCGTGACCTGGGCGTCCCTCGAATTCCAACCCGAATTCACGGCGACGGCGTCGAATATTGGGTACGGATGGTGGAGCCACGACATCGGCGGTCATATTCATGGCGGTCGCGATGATGAGCTCGTCACGCGGTGGCTGCAACTCGGGGTTTTCTCTCCGATCCTGCGCCTGCACTCCACCTCGTCGCGTTGGATGTCCAAGGAGCCGTGGCTGTATCTCCCGGAATGCGAGTCAACCATGTCCGACTTCCTACGGCTAAGACATCGGCTGGTGCCTTTGCTGTACACGCACAATGTCCTAGGATCGAGGGCAAACGAGCCGCTGGTGAAGCCCATGTACTGGGAGTATCCCTACCGCGAAGAGACCTACTCCGTTCCGAACGAGTATTTCTTCGCCTCCACGCTTGTCGTCGTCCCCGTCGTCCAGCCCCGAGACAAGCGAACGAACCTCGCCTCGGCCCAGTCATGGCTACCGCCTCATCGCCGCCTCGTCGACATTTTCATCGGGACCGTATATGACGGCGACCGGAACCTCACCTTGTATAGACGCCTCGACGAGTATCCGGTTCTGGCACCAGAAGGGTCGATCATCCCCCTTGACGGGGAGGCCACCCCCCAGAATGGGTGCTTGAGCCCGGAGAAGTTTGAAATTATCGTTACCGTTGGCCATGATGGACAAGCAAAGGTCTTGGAAGATAACCACGCTGGCGAACTGGACCAAACAGTTGCGGAAATCAGTTTCGTGCAAGTCTCTGGCAAGCTAACGGCCCACGTCTCCGGTCGAACATGGGCCTTCCGATTTCTTGCGATTGCCTCCATTCCAAGTGACGTTCAAGTCTTTGTCGACGGGACTGACCGGACTGCCGACGCTGGCATCAGGGTCGCGCAGCATCCAGAGACGCTGGGGTTGCTGGTGGAGTGCCCATCCATTTCGCACGAAAGCCACGAGATCGTCATTCTCCTGGGTCGCGACCCCCAGTTCAGCGTAATTGACCACACACCCCGACTGGAATGCTTGATCCGAGATTATCAGATCGAATTCGCCATGAAGGATCGGCTGTGGGACGTCGTAACCGACTCTGCCCATAAGCCGCTCAACGTTACGATTGGGAAACTAATGGCTTTGGGCTATGACGAGGCCATCGTTGGGCCGGTGGCAGAGCTGCTACTGGCCGATAGTCGCTCGCAGCATTGAGACACCCTGGGCTTTTGCGGGGGTTCCTGGGGTTCAAGGCTGGCCTGGATGGCAGGGGTGTCCTTTCAACACAACAAAGAAATTGGCGCAGGTGGTCCTGGGGCTGAGCGAGGGCTGAGTCGGGTCAATTGGAAATAGGGTGCTGACAGTGTCTGACCAAAACGTGTGCAGTCTCATAGTCCTAGAAAGCGTGCCTGAGAACCAAATGAACCGATGAACGCTGAGCTCTGTTGCTAAGCTAAGACAGGCACCGCAACCCTTTCCCAAAGCTGTAACCAGATGCAATCACCATCACATCACGCACTTCCATCGGTCAACAATCTTGAGCACCTTGAGGGAGTCCGGATGTACAGCGCAGCGTCACGGCAGCCTTGTTAGTGGCCATTTTCCTTGGCACCTTGGATGCTTCGATTCTTTCTGCCGTTCGTTACCTCCCTACCTAGTGGATCTCGGTCGCTCACCTTAGTCTTGGCCTGTGCTAACTGTCGATCGCTCCTCCTAGGCAATCCCCCAGATCACGGCGCGGTTCCACTCGACTCTCGATATCGATTGGTATGGTTCGATTTACCTGGTGGCCCTGTATGTGTTTCTCGGTCGCAGGGTGAAAACAGATGCTAGATGGAAACAGGTGCGCCATCTTACCCATGGCAGGAACGCTCATTTCCTACTTTCCGGCCAAGGTTCTAGATATTTCCGATGTGACGGAGACCCACATAACTGATCTCACGATAGTCAACGTTCCTGCCCTTTTTTTTCGTCTTTGAACTCGGGTCCTTGCTGTCCGGCGTCGCCGTTTCCTCGAAGATGTTGATCGTTGGGAGGGCTATCGCCGGCCTGGGAAGCGCCGGTATCTACAACGGAGGACTGACAATTATGGGAGAAGGAATGGAAACCGTCGACGCGGGCCTGTAAGCATCCCCAGCTATAACACACGAGACACGTTCTAATACCAAGCCAAAGGGCAAATCGGCCTCGGAAGCGGGAGCTGTGCCGTCTGCCTTCCAAGCTCTGATTCCAGCTTCCGATTAAGGCGCGGTGACACTCTCGTACAACCGGGCATTAGCCCAGACATGGGTAAGTGAGGTTCAAGCAAGCCTGGAAATAATTAACGTGTTGGTCCTCTAACTACTGTTTAGTATCTTGCTATCGCACTGAGTGGGGTGGCGGTTCTCATGTGTTTCGGGCTCGGTTCTAAGAATATTGATGGGAAGTCTGGAGAAAAGAAAGCCTGCTCACGATCGGATCACCTACAAAAGGCTCAATGATCTGTCCTACGATGTATTAGCAACAGATAACTTGCTGCCATAAAAGGCTACTTGCACTTGCTTAACCTGACCGAACTCTCGACTAGTTCCAATTGTGGGGTTCTTTCGCGCTACCTTGCTTATCACTTTTATTTGGACAGAGCTATATTAGCAGTTGCCTGATAGAAAAAACAGAGCCTTGACGACTATCGTATGAGACGTCCCTGCGCCGAGCGAGTGAGTCGGTCGAGAAGTTTAATCAGCACGCTACTGTTACTTTTGCATGCATTCGTCCTAGTGCTGTGGGTGCGGTTCTTCATTCAGGCCTGTCGGGAGCTGCTCGCGATTATCTACCGCGCTATGAAACAGTCCCAGGTCCGTCTCGACTAAACTCTCTATCCACCATGGTTCCGACTTAAGAGTCGAATCAGTAGGCATAAATGGTAGAGAGTTACCCAGAGTGGCTGTCAAACATAGCATAGTTAGCACTAGTGACAAGAAGGCCAAGTTCAATCTATGACTCACAAGTGAAGTTTGAGACCTCATTTTCCGATAAAGGTGTCTCGTTCAAGGTAGCCAATTGATGCTCAGGACATAAGCCCGAGATGGGCTCTAACTGGCGCATGAAAATCAATTCGTCCGCTTTGAATGCCTCGTCGAATTCATTCAATTCCACCGGTATTTCATGCTTCGTTTCTTCCGCCATTGCTTCTAGTCGTCTACCTGTCTCATCCAAGTTCCAGACCGTCTCTAACCAAGGTGCATTTGTCTGCTGGATCCGTCGTGGCCTACCTATACGTGAAGGCTCACTGAACGTGCATTCTCTTCCTGCTTTGTGACAGCGGCGACAAGTGCCTGCAGTGTCCAATAGTTGCACACAGCGCAGCTTTTGGCTATGGCAGCGGTCACACGCTTTCCGTCTTCGTGATTTTCGATGAGTAGACATGTTAGGTTTTGGGAATCAGATTTTCTTCTAGACAAATGACCAGAGCATTACCACGAAGCAACTTTCCAAGATCAGCTCATAGATCAGTGGATCCTTGTCTTTATTGATTCTTTTGCAATTACTTTCACTTCGAGCTTTCCAAGTCATAGATACTACTCGTCCCTATCCTTTACCAGGGTTTGCCGGACTCACCGGTGCTAAGCCGTTGGGGCAATCCCACATGGCCCTACCATTCGGCGCCTTCGAGAGCTTGACAAGGCTTACTTTTACCGCCAGATCCTCTCAGCTCCTCTCAAAGGGGGCTGTTTGTCTCAAACATATCATCCGATCGTCGGGTTCAACTTATCCGCCGACCCCGAGGTGAGCTTACCAACAATCCTGCGTGCAACACGAAGGCTTCCTGGAGGTGAATCCTACGTTGGGACATTTCATCGGCGGGCCTTATTGTACAGGAACGCAGCATATTCCATGAACTGTGTCTGTTGCTCAGGAGTGGTGGCATGAGAAAGATAAGAAACAACGAGTAAGTCTCAGGTAAGACCATCCCAACCTAGGGCTGTACATGCTTCGTTCAACAGGCACCTCAATGGAAGGTCTGTTGTTATGTTCTGCCCCCAACACAACGAAATCCTGGGTGAGTCGGATGAAGTGATGCGATAGGGAGGAACAAAGACAATACTCGAGGCACATTTATTTGCTAAGCCTCGCTACGTGCAGCTGTCATGGGGCGGGGGTGAGATTCTATTCCAGACTGTCGCTGTGCATTAGGCTCCAGTCCGACGACAGGCGGATCTGGTTTTTCATTGATTATGGGGAAATATTGTGTCGTGGGCCTTGGGGGCCCAGTCGAAGTGCTTCTGCTGCGATGCAACGCCAACCCCGGCTCCCGCACGGATCCTGCGGGGATGAACCGGAATTCGTCGGTGGTCTTACGATATGACGGGGAAGTTTCACCGAGTCGGTTACCATAGTTTATTTCGGGTGTCTGGATGGAGCGATGGCCCCGCAACATGTGCATATTTTGATTGGATTAGTCTCGCATCTCGCCTTATGCAGTGGTCCCATCTCGCGAAGGCCGACTTGGCCCGTGAGATGACGTATCGTAGAGCATGAGACTGCATGCCTAGAGGCTCTAGTTCAAAAGTCCTTTGGCAACGAAGCAAGCCGTACTAGCGAGAGGAGTGGTCTTAGAAGCGATGGAACCTCCCCATGTCGAAGACCTTCTAGATTGGGTCTGTCTGCTGTCATGGCCAACGGGGCAAGATACCACTGCAAGCAAAGTTGTCGTAATTATTACAGTGAACCTTCTTACCTATCATTTCTACGAGAAATAAGCGATGCCTTCGATCTAGACGAAGATAGGGGGCCCAAGTTTCAGCTTACCCGATGGCAAGGCTGACAGGAGGAGGGAAGCCCGTGTCCTGGAAATCGAACCCGGGTTGCTATCCATTAGAAATTTATTATTCCTTCGATCCTTTGGTCGGATAGCACTGCGCCAACCGCTCCACGTGGACAGCTCAGTCTAGCACATGGAACGGTCAGATCTGAGTGGCGTTGCAGGTTGGACTCAAATCAGGCGAGTGTAAGGGCCGGGTTACTGGTATTAACAAAGGACTGGTAGCAGGGGGGACCTAATCAAACCTACCCTGGGGGCAGGGAACAAAATGTTCGGCGAGTTTTTCATTTGCGGCAATGTATGCTTACTTGCTCTGTCGCCTCTTTGAGAAACAAGGGTTCGTAGGATCCCATGCATAAAGCCCTGGGCGTTCCCCTTGCTTGAAATTGCATGCTGCTTGTTATACACGGAAAACCATCGAAATGAAGCCCAGTCGGTCAGAGCCTATTGCGATTGTTGGAAGCGGGTGTCGCTTCCCAGGGGGCTCTTCGTCGCCCTCAAATCTATGGCAGTTGCTCCGCAAGCCTCGAGATGTGAGCAAAGAGATACCCGAAGACCGATTCAGTGTCAAGGGATACTATCACCCGGATGGATTTCATCATGGTACGACCAACACTACCCGATCATACTTGCTGGACGATATCCGGAAGTTCGACCCTCAGTTTTTCAACATCCAGCCTGCCGAAGCGGACGCAATCGATCCGCAGCAGCGGCTTCTGTTGGAGACCGTGTATGAGAGTATGGAGTCGGCCGGAATGACATTGGAAGGGCTTCAGGGCACTCAGACAGCCGTCTTTGTAGGCATGATGGGCTGTGACTACTCCGACGTGCTTCTGGGTGACCTCGAGTGTGCGCCGACCTACACCGGCACTGGAACCGCTAGGAGCATTCATTCCAATCGGATTTCGTATTTCTTTGACTGGCACGGGCCTTCCATGACGATCGACACGGCCTGTTCATCCAGCATGATGGCGATTCAGTTAGCGGCACAAGCCCTTCGCAACGGGGATGCGCCGGTTGCTGTCGCAGCCGGTGCCAGCTTGATCATTAGCCCAAGTAAGTATTTCACGGAGATGAGGAGTGCAAAGCTGATCGCAACGCAGATAACTACCTAATTTTGAGCAACCTCAGCATGATTTCTGCGGATAGCCGAGCCAAAATGTGGGACGCCGATGCCGACGGTTATGCCCGTGGTGAGGGTGTCGGGGTGGTTATTCTCAAGACTCTCAGCCAGGCGCTGAAAGACGGGGATCACATTGAGTGTCTTATTAGAGAGATTTGCGTCAACCAGGACGGCCGTACGCAGGGCATCACTTTGCCAAACGAGCTGGCTCAGGCTGCCTTGATTCGTCAGACCTATCAACGTGCAGGGCTCGATCCCACTAAACCGGCCGATCGCCCCCAATACTTCGAAGCCCATGGCACTGGGACCCCTGCTGGCGACCCCAGAGAAGCTGAGGCAATATCGAGAGCGTTCTTCCCCGACGGCTGCGGTGCCTCGCCAGAAGAAACGATGTATGTCGGCTCGATCAAGACGGTCATTGGCCATACCGAGGGCACTGCTGGAATTGCTGGTATCCTGAAGGCTTCATTGGCGCTGCAAAATGGCTATATTCCACCGAACCTTCTATTCAACCGTCTCAGTCCCAATGTCGCCCCGTTTACCCAGCATTTGCGAATCCCTACTTCTCTTATTCCTTGGCCCCAAGGTATCAACGGAGTAAGAAGAGCCAGTGTGAACAGTTTCGGTAAGTCGCTTCTTCACCTAGACAACCATACGACATGCCGATGCTAAAATCCACACAGGCTTTGGAGGATCGAACGGTCATGCAATCTTAGAGAGGTTTCAACCAGAATCGACCATTATTTCACTTCCTGAAACAGGTCAGGCGTTAGTGACGCCGTTTGTCTTCTCTGCTGCGTCAGAGCGCACCCTGGGCACAGTTCTCAGGAATTATGCGCAATATTTGAAGACATTGGACAATGTCAACCTGCGCTCGCTTGCTTATACCCTCTATTCCCGTCGGTCCGCATTGCCATTCCGCACTGCAATATGTGCCACCAGTCTCCAGGACCTACTTTCCAAGATTGACGAACATTTGAATGATTTCGCCACTAAGAAGACACCCTCGTTAGGAGTGCGTGCACTAAGTAAACCAAACCGGAAGATACTCGGCGTGTTTACTGGACAGGGTGCGCAATGGCCTGCAATGGGCAAGCAGCTCCTCGAGCGCGTTCCATGTGCCCGCCAGATCATCGCCGAGCTAGACGAATCTCTCGCAAGCCTTCCCACGGAGCACCGGCCGTCGTGGACGCTGCTCGAACAGCTCTTGGACGAATCAGCGACATCCGCGATAAGTGAAGCGGCCATCTCACAGCCCATCTGCACGGCCGTTCAGGTCTTACTGGTTCGCCTCCTGCGCCTGGCAGGAGTGCAATTCGAGGCCGTTGTGGGCCACTCCTCCGGGGAGATCGCGGCGGCATATGCTGCAGGCTTTTTATCATCCTCAGATTCCGTTCGAATTGCATATTATCGAGGGTTTGGGGCTAGGCTTGCTGGTGGGCCAAAACAAGAAAAGGGCGCTATGCTGGCGGTTGGTGCCTCCTTAGAAGAGGTCACAGATCTGTGTCAGCTGGACGGGTTCAGAGGTCGCATTACGGTGGCGGCATGTAACTCGCCGTCGAGTCTGACATTGTCGGGAGACATCGATGCCATCAAAAGCGCCAAGTCTGTTCTTGACGGTGATAGAAAGTTTACCCGCATGCTTCGGGTCGACACTGCCTATCATTCTCATCATATGATTCCTTGTGCTGGGCCGTATGTGGAGTTGCTTCAGGAATGTGGGATCACACCTACCAACCCTAGTCCAACGGCGCCTTCGTGGTACTCGAGCGTAAATCCAAGCAATGAGCCTATGCAGGTCATAGGCAGCTTGGCCGTAGAGTACTGGAAGGACAACATGGTCCAGCCTGTTCTCTTCGCTCAGGCAGTCGAAACGGCCCTTGCATCATCTGGTCCTTTCGATCTAGCGCTGGAGATCGGTCCCCACCCCGCCCTCCAAGGACCGTTCAATCAAACCATAGCAGAGGTTTCCACGGGTAAGATCCCTTACTCAGGGTCTCTGAAGCGTGGCAGTGACGATATTGAAGCTTTGGCGAGTTCACTGGGCTTCATCTGGACATATCTTGGACCCGCTGCCATAGACTTCAATGCCTATGAGCAGAGCCTGTTCCCTCATGACGAATACGCCGTCTTCATGAAGGACTTGCCCAGCTATCCCTGGAACCACGAGCGATCGTACTGGTTTGAGTCCAGGATCATGCGAGTTCAGCGCGAACGGAAAAGACCAGTGCACCCACTTCTCGGAATTCAAGGGAGCGATAACACTGAGAGCGAGGTGAAATGGCGAAATTTCCTTAGGCTAAGTGAGCTGCCTTGGCTCAACTGTCACCAAATCCAAGGCCAGGCTGTTTTTCCAGCTGCAGGCTATGCCTGTATGGCATGGGAGGCAACCATGGAGATATCGAAAGACCGTGCGATTCGGCTATTTGAAATTCATGATATGGCCATTGGCCGGCCTATCCTCTTCGGCCAAAGCCTCGTTGGGGTGGAAGTGATCTTCACACTCTTCAACATTGAGAGAGACAACCAAGACGCCGGCCTTCTTCGGGCGGACTTCTCATGTCATTCATGCTCGAGCCACGAGAATATTCAGTTGATTGAAAATGCTCGCGGAACTATCACTGTCTCCTATGGTGAACCGATGGCAGACACGCTTCCTGCGGAAAATCCTGAGGTTCCGAATCTAGTCGGCATAGACACTGAACCTTTCTATGATGCCCTCGCAGACCTTGGTTATGGATACACTGGACCGTTCAAGGGAATCGATGCATTGAAGAGGAAGAGAAATCACGCCAGGGGTCTTCTCCAGAGACAGCCCACGAATCTCCTCATCCACCCGGCTTTTGTCGATGGTGGTTTGCAAGCGCTGCTTGCAGCCATGAGCTACCCAGGCGACGGTGCCCTCTGGTCTCTTCATATACCAGTCAGGGTGCGCAACATCCGACTCAATCCATACTTTTGCCATCTTGCCCATGATGTAATGCCTGCATTTGAGTTCGGTGCCATTTTGTCGGATTTCGGGCCTTTCGGTAACAATGGCAATGCTGAGATCTATCCGCCGGGAAGCTCAAACGCCCTACTGCAGATAGAGGGTGTCAAGGCGATTCCCTTTGCACCTGCAACCGCCAAGGACGATCGCAACATCTTTTCGGAAGTTGTACTTGATCGGCTGGCTCTAGATGGTGAATGCATATCCGAGGGACACGTTGCCTCGGCCGAAGGGTATAATCTTGCGTACCTGTTGGAGCGAGTCGCGCACTATTACTTACGCCAGCTCCATCAGACTGTCACTTCACAAGAGAGAGACCAAGCTGAGTTTCATCATCAACGCATGTTAGCATTTGCAGAGAATATTGTGACATCTGTTGCGTCCGGTCAGCATCCTTGGGCTAAAAAAGAGTGGGCTCACGATACCAAGTCTGATATCTTGAAGGCCAGTGAAGGGTGAGAAGCTCCGAGGGTGTGTAAGATTTCCAATATCGCTAACGCTGCCAAGGTACGCCCACTTAATCGACCTTCGAATCATGAATTCTATCGGAGAGAACATGCACTCGGTGTTGCGAGGGGAATCATCATTTCTTCAGCACATGGTTCGTGATAACATGCTGGAAGAATTTTACCGGCATTCCTTAGGGTTTCCAGTGATGAATAAGTGGCTCGCTCGCATGGCCAAGCAGCTCGTCCACCAGTACCCAGCCATGAGGATCCTAGAGATCGGTAAGACGGGCATCATCCCTCCTGGATTGAATGAGTAACTGACTGAAGGGAAAAAGGTGCTGGCACCGGTGGAGCGACCAAGTTGATTTTTGAGACCATCGGGCGCAAGTTCTCTTCTTACACGTACACTGACGTGTCCCCTGCGTACTTCGATCGCGCACAGCAGGACTTCGAACAGTTTGCCAGCAAGATGGAATACAGGATCCTAGACCTAGAGAAGAACGTGTCTGAGCAGGGCTATTCCGAAGGCGAGTACGACCTGATCATTGCGTCCAACGTGCTCCACGCCACCAAGAATCTTGAAAAAACTCTGCGCCGCGTTAGGGGACTCCTTCGTCCAGGGGGGCACCTGTTGATGCTTGAGATCACCAACACGGGCCCAATGCGATTTGGGTTTCTGATGGGTGGTCTTCCCGGATGGTGGGTGGGTCATAATGACGGCCGTCAAATGGCACCTGTAGTTGAGCCGGTTCGGTGGCATTCATTGCTGCAAAAATCGGGGTTTTCGGGGATTGACGCCATTACTCCAGCCTCTGATGTTCTCCCGTATCCGATGTCTATCATGGCGGCGCAAGCAGATGACTACCGCGTCCAGTTTCTCCGTGATCCAGTTTTTGGATCTAATCCGCAAGCCAGCCTAGGGGAGTTGCTAATTTTAGGAGCGGAAAGTCTGATCACCAATAAAGTGGCACAAAGGATCGCCAGAGCTCTGGCCAGCAAGTTTGCTGACATCATGATCTTGAGCAAGATGGAGCACCTGGGCAGGCCAGGGGTACGTATCCCACGGAATGTCATCAACCTATGTGACCTAGATGAACCGACATTCTTGCGCATGAGCCAGGAGAAATTGAACTTATTGAAGCTCCTGGTGAGTAGCGCGAAGAACATTCTGTGGGTGACTCAGGGCAGCCAAGGGAAGGAGCCATACAACAATATGAGCATTGGATTCACGCGATCTCTGAGATACGAAATTCCCGACATGAGACTTCAGGTGGTGGATACCGACAATGTCAATCATCTAGACGCACAGTATGTCTCAGGCTTGCTACTTAACTTAAGCGCTATCGACAGCTGGGCGCAGCTCGGGGAGATGGATGATGTCCTTTGGGCAGTTGAACCTGAGATTTATATGAAAGAAGGGACATCATACATTCCTCGCATCATCCAAGATCGCGTGCGCAACGATCGATACAATTCCAAACAACGATCAGTGGAAAAGCACATAGATCCAGATCAACAGCCAGTCTTCCTGGATGTGAGAGGGGATTCCTATGTGTTGCGTGAGGTGTCTTCGCACTCGACTTTCACAGCAATAACAGACGATTTCGTGAGAGTCAGGGTGGCCACGACAACCTCTCACGCTATCAGGGCAGCATCATCTGAAGCAGCCTTCATCGCATACGGCACAGTTGAAGCAACATCACAGCCTGTCATTGTATTCAGTGATAAGAATGCGTCAATTATTGACGTTCCCAAGAAATATGTCGTTGCTTACGAATGGGATCTTAGCAAGCAGCCTGCATTCTTACGGGCGACCATGCTTGAACTTATGGCTGACAACATACTCTCCCTATGCCAGCCTAATGGAGATGTCCTTCTGTACCAGCCGCCAGAATCCCTCTTCACCATCTTGCAGTGTCGAGCAGCCGAAACAGGTCGCCGCGTGTTCGAACTTACGCAGGGTCCAAAAAAGTGCACATCGACTATCTCCATTCATTTGCGTGCTCTAGAAAGCCACATTCGAGGCGCCCTTCCAAAGAACATTTCGGCCTTTGTCAACTTTTCGGTCGACGCAGCTCAGATTGGCTTTTCACGACGCGTAATGTCCGGCTTACCTGTTGAATGCAGAATTCTAGCTGTCAACGCGGTATATCAACAAGCAGCAACTTCGATGCCGGACTATGCCATGGAAAAGTTTCACTTGGCCTTAAAAGGGGCAGTTGCGCACGCTGCCGACATGCTCGAGCATATGGAGTTTTCTTCATTCGACGGAGTCGCAATCCATGACGTCTTGAAAAGTAGCCCATCAAGCAAAATACTTCAGGTCATTGACTGGACGGGTGATTCTCAAGTCAGTGTTCAAATCGAACCTGCAAGCACACAAGTAGCGCTCAATCCAGAAAGATCCTATCTTCTTATAGGGCTCACAGCAGACTTGGGCCAAGCTGTGTGTGAGTGGATGATCGACCATGGAGCTCGAAATGTTATTTTGCTCAGTCGCAACCCACGTGTGAACCGAAAATGGCTCGAGTTGCAGGCAGACAAGGGTGCAACCGTAACTGTCTATTCTGCGTAAGGATTCATATCGCAACGGATCAACGAGAAGCTAACCATGACTCTGCAGAGACGTGAGTGATCGACAAAGCATCCGCGAAGTTCATCGCAAAATCACCGATTCCCTTCCTAAAATCGCGGGAGTCGTCAACGCAGCAATGGTTCTCCAAGACTCCATGTTTTCAAACACGGATCTTGACATGCTCCGGGCGGTCATGGCTCCGAAGGTCGACGGCAGTCGCTACCTTGATGAACTCTTTTCCGATCCTACTCTAGATTTCTTTATCCTTTTTTCCTCACTTGCTTGGGCCCTTGGGAACAGTGGCCAGAGCAGCTATGCTGCCGCCAATGGATACCTTGTCGGTCTGGCGGCACAGCGCAGAAATCGGGGCTTGCCAGCATCAGTGATTGATCTTGGCGCGGTCCTGGGTCTGGGATACATTACGCGGTCCAGTCAAATGACTGCCGCCGTTATCAATGCTTCAGGGACCTACCCAATTTCCGAGTACGACCTTCTCGAGCACTTTGCAGAGGCTGTCCTGGCCAGTCCTGTGGAAAAATCTGCAGCCTACGAAACCATTTCCGGCATTCGCGAGGTTGATCCATCTTTGGACGATCGGGTAGCTTGGATCAGCAACCCTCAGCTGTCGCATTTCGTGGTCGACAAGTGCGACGTCAAGGTCAACAAAGCAGAAAAACGGGTGATGCCGATCAAAGACCAGCTGCGAGAGGCGCGCACTCTTCCGGTGCTCCGGCAAATCATTCAAGGTAAGTAGATCCCTCATTCACCATGCGCCCATGCATGTTGCTTATGATTCATTTAGATGGGTTCACGGCCCGCCTTCTCATCCTGCTGCAGCTTTCTGCCGATAACATGAGCGAGGAGGTGCCTCTAGTAGAGCTTGGAGTAGACTCTCTTGTGGCAGTCGAAGTGCGCACGTGGTTTTTGAAAAACGTGGATATAGACCTCCCTGTGTTGAAGGTTTTGGGTGGTTCGAGTCTCCTGGATATTGTTGAAATTGCACTCCAGCAGGCAGCCTCAAAGCTGCTTCCAGAAACCGGCGGTATTGAAGGCAACCTCAAAGATGGCACAGCATCCGGCGAACAGGATACGCCCCCTCAAGCGAAGGCCATCACACATCCTCCGACAGAAGGCTCATTCTCGCCCCCCGTTTCCGATCAGGTAGAGCAGTTCACGTCAGATAAAGAAGACACCAGACTGACACCATTGTCGACCCCCAATTCTGAGCAGTCGGAGATCCATTTTGAACCCGTCATCGAGAGAACGGAGAAAATGTCTTTCACGCAGAGAAGATTTTGGTTCATGCACCACCATCTAACCGACCCAACCACATTCAATGTTACATTCGCTCATCATCTGGATGGGGAATTGGACGTTGCGGAAATGTCTGAGGCCTTGACTGCTTTAGGCGAAAAGCACGAAGGCCTGCGTACATGTTTCTATGACGGCGGGTCAGAAAACCGTGAGCCTATGCAAGCAGTTCTGGATCAATCTCTTTTGCATCTTGAGCACCGTCATATCGAAACAGCCGACGCCACCCACGAAGAGTTCAAGAAACTTGTAAACCATGTCTATGATTTGGAGAAGGGGGACATCATGAGGATCACCCTGCTAACCCATAACCGCAAGTCGCATTTTCTGATAATTGGATACCACCATATTGCCATGGATGGTATTGGGTTTGCGGGTTTCCTGCAAGAAATAATGCATATTCGCACGACAGCATCCTCCCCAGTGCCGTATCAGTATATTGACTATTCCATCAAACAACGAGAGGCCTATGAGCAAGGGAAAATGTCGGGTGAGATCGAGTTCTGGAGGAAGGAGATTTCCAACCCACCGCCGCCGTTGCCACTTCTCCCCTTCGCGAGTACGAAGCATCGACGCGCCCTCAGGGAGTATTCCCATGTCACAAGCAGCTTCCGGCTATCATCGATCGTCACAGCCAGGATCAAACGCAAGTGCCGCACTTACCAAGCTACAAGCTTTCATTTCTACCTGGCTGTCTTGGAAACAATGCTATTCAAGATGCTAGACTCGGACGAGCTATGCATCGGCATTGCGGATTCGAATCGCACCGATGGAGATATGCTGCGCACGATGGGTGCATTTATGAACCCCTTGCCCCTGCTGTTTAGGCGCCAAACGAGTCAGTCCTTCGGGGACGTAGTAAGAACTACTCGTCAAAAGGTGTACTCCGCCATGGAGCACGCCAGGCTTCCTTTTGATGTGCTCCTCGATGAACTGAAAATTCCGCGCTCTGCCGACTACCCTCCCCTTTTCCAGGTATTTCTTGAGTTCCGGCAGGGCGTGCAGGAGCGGATGGATTTCGGGAACTGCCTGGCGCAGCGGACGCACTGGGATTACGGAAAGACACCATATGATATCATGTTAGACATCATGGAAAACACCAGTGGCGAGGCGGTGATTTCCATTAACACCCAAAGAAGCCTGTACTCGCAGGAAGACACAGATTTGCTTGGCCGAGTCTTCCAGAACCTCTTGGATACTTTTACAAACAATTCGGCCCAGCAAGTAGGAGATCCTCCTCTGTTTGCCAAGGTGGACATCGATATATCCATAAAGGCTGGTATTGGTAGGAAACCGCTTCCCCAACCCAGTATATCGCCATTGTACTTACTTGAATATCTAGGTCCGCAAGTGCAACCCACCTGGCCTACCAATGTTGCGGATTGTATTGGCGTCAGTCTAGCTGCAAACCCTGACAAGGTAGCTTTGAAGGTCGACGGCGGTTTAGAGATCACATATAGTGAACTTTCCGATCGTGCCAATCGAATTGCATCTGCGGTGAAGAACGCAAACATCCAGCAGGGGTCAAGGATTGCTATTCTTTTGGAACCCGGCCCAGATCAAGTGGCCTCGATGATAGCGATGTTCCGACTGGGGTCAATCTATGTACCTCTAGACCTCCGGCAACCAGCACCCAGGATAAAGGTCCTTCTCGGAGACTGCCAACCCGGTGCTGTTTTATATCACACCGCCACAGTCGAGCTGGCGGGCTCCTTGTTGCCCTCTGGCATAACAAAACTGCTAGATATCTCAGTAGTGGATACGGAACCGGCTCCCTCATACTCGGCTCCCATCGGCGGGGACTCCCCGGCAATGGTCCTCTATACCAGCGGCTCAACGGGGACGCCGAAAGGGATTGTTGTATCCCACGCCAACATTTGTCACCATCTTGAAAGCATGAGCCAGGTTTTGGGCTTTGGCGCAGAGGTGATGTTGCATCAGAGCGCTCCCACCTTCGATCTCGCCGTCAGTCAGGTCTTGATGGCACTCTGCCATGGTGGCACGCTGATCATCGTACCTCAATCAAAGCGCGGTGACGTCCTCGAGATAACGAAAATCATGGCCGGAGAGCATGTGACTTCCACGGTTGCGACGCCATCGGAATATTCTGCATGGCTTCGGTATGGCCGTGCGAATCTTCGATCTTGTACAAGCTGGAGCGTAGCTCTCAGCGGGGGTGAACAATTGACCTCAAGACTAATTCAAGAGTTTGACGCCATGCATGACTGCTCCCCTCGGGTTGTCAACATTTATGGACCAGCGGAGATCACCATTTCGAGCAATTGTCTAACAGTTCCTCGAACTGAAACCAGTTTCGCGATTCCCGTCGGGCCTACCCTGCCCAATTACTCCGTCTATATTGTGGATTCGAACATGAAGCCTCTCCCCCTGGGGATGTCTGGAGAAATCTGCATTGGCGGGTGCGGAGTCACGCTCGGCTATCTAAACAACGACAGTCTTACCCAGAAAAAATACATCATTAATCCATTCGCACCCGAGACCCACCGGGCTAGAGGATGGACCCGAATGGTGCGAACCGGTGATCGTGGGCGGCTTTCCCTTGACGGCTCTCTAGTCTTCGAGGGCCGGATGGGCGACGACTCGGTCATTAAGCTGCACGGAATTCGGGTGGAACTTGAGGACATTGAGAGTGTGATTCTTCGGCAAGCGGACGGAGCCATAGACCAGGTCATCGTTTCCGTGCGTGGTGATCCTCAGTTCCTGGTTGCTCATGTCGTGCTGCCCAGCAGCCTCGCCGATATCGACCAGGAAGTATTTCTCGAGGACTTGCGCACCAACCTCCCATTACCGCTGTATATGTGCCCAGCCAGAATCGTTTCCGTGACCGAGTTCCCTCTCAACGCGCACTCCAAGGCGGACCGTCTCGCCATCGCCAGGCTACCCCTGCCACCAACAGCTCTCCGAGGGCCTAGTGCGGGATTTGAACTGACCGACATTCAAAAGGAGCTAAAGGGTCTGTGGGATGACGTTCTTCCCCAAGAACTCGTTGACATCTCCGCTGCACACTCAGACCTCAATTTTTTCCAGGTCGGAGGAAACTCCTTTCTTTTGCTGACGATTCAAGACTTGATCAGAAAGCACTTTTCAGTTACACTGACCCTGGCCGATCTTTACGAGGCCAGTACTCTAGAGCGTATGGCCGCCAGAATCAAGAACGCGGAGAGAGACCGGGAGATCGATTGGGACTCGGAGACATCCATTCAACACATCGTTCCAGCAGTACCTGTCGAAAGCAGCCCCCGTTCCAACAACGATGGCTTGGTCGTCGTGATGACCGGTTCGACCGGGACGTTGGGCTTCGAACTCCTACGACAGTTGGTGGCTGATGCACATATTTCACGGATCCATTGTGTCGCCGTGCGCGAATCAAATGACGATGCGAAATCTGCTGCTCGCCGGTCTCGGCTCGACATGGCCAAGGTGTGCTATTACCACGGCGATCTGGCCGATCCTGATCTGGGACTCCCCAGGGAAACATTCTGTTCGATCGCCGCCGAGGTGGACCTTATCTTGCACAGCGGCGCTAATCGCTCTTTCTGGGACCGCTACACCGCATACCGAGGAGCCAATGTCCAGTCCACCAAGTCGCTTGTTGCCATGGCCCTCGCCCGAAAGGCGCCAATTCACTTTCTCTCGTCTGGGGGAGTCTCGGCAAGCACCGAATTGCCCGCCACCGACGGCACAAACGGATATATCGCTTCGAAATGGGCCAGCGAACGGATCCTTGAAACCACGGCGGGCAGGTTCGGCATTCCCGTGCACATCCATCGCCCGATGCCTACCATTTCAGACAACCATGCAGCTCATCAGAAGGCCTTGGCCGAGCTTCGGCGGATCACCCATGACCAACACATCCTTGTTTCCGCCCAAAACATCTCCGGCCATATCGATCTATTCCAGGTGGACCAACTAGCCGAGAAGATAGTCCAAGGTATGTTCGGTAAGCCGGCGACCATCGCGGCGCTCGGTGTTGACGGGGTCTTGATTTCCCATGACCAATATCATCCTCTGTCATACATCAACTATCAGAGTCCAATCCGACTCACGACTAACGATCTTGGAAGCATTTGGGACGAGGGGGCCGGGGGGGCCGGGAGTTCCTCGGACACAACAACAACTCTGACAGGGCCTGAATGGATCGGCGCCGTTAAAGCCGCCGGTTTCCCGTATATCGTGTCGTCACAGGATCTCCAAGTTTTGGAACCGGGTCAGGATCGAGCACGATTGGTGAGTCGGCGGTGATTGACTCCAGCCTGGCTGCGTGTTGGTGGTTTCGATGAGAAGCGTTGATGAGAAGGAGATGATGGAAGAAGCCGAGAAGAGTCGAGTACGACCCCGTGACGCACCACGCGTCGGGATCGCTGCCTGAGGCAGGTGTTCCCCGGTCGGCACCAGCGGATTCTTGTGTTCCCTCTATGTGGGTTTAACCAATCGAAAGTGGCAGAGCCAATGGCTTCTATGACACTCACGGGTGAGAGAGAGTTGTAGCTCGATTCCCATAATGTGGTAATGTACATAGCAGTGCTTTAGCGGAACAGGACGAGGAAGTATATATTCTGGAAGTGGACCATGGATTTCGTGGAAGCGATTCGAAGCCACCATCTTCAACAGACTACTAGGATATTCTTAACCCTGTCGTATTTTACTCTTCGGATATACAAACAAAAGACAACCATTGAACTTTCACCAAGTCCACGCCACATGTAAGTAGACTGTTACAAGGTATAGTGAGATGGCATGGCCTACTGCGTGTTTAACATGTTTGCACGGAGCGACAGCAGAAAGGCCCACCGCCTGCCTAGATAAGATAGAGACAGTCCGGGCGGTAAGCAAGAAGGTCTCCCTGTCTCAAGAGCCATTCCAAGGCACGCATCCCAACCCCTGTCGACCGCAGCAGGATCCGGACCGAATCAGGCCCAATCAACTACTCCTCGTCCAGCATGGCTCGCATTGAATGTCCTCCTGCGAGTGTGATATCATACATACGAGAATGAATGCGACCGTCAAATGCGACCGACGCGACCGTTGCGACCGTCGACCCTGACGTAATGTGCCCAGAAGAACAGATTCACTACTGGGATGGAACTGTGCATTCAAATCCTTTTCAATATGGATGACGTCCCCATGCAGTCATATCGCTATCGGTTTATCCTCTTGGCTTCATCTTGGTGGCATAAAAGCGAAGGTGCTCGAGGTTACGGACAATGGAAGGAAGAACAGTTCTCCACGCCAAAGACCACTCAACGCGAAGAGAAGATTGAAACCATTCTACACCGAAGCCCAACGGAGATTTTACACCCATAATGAGCGACCAGGTTCCCCGCACCATGCGGGCTGCGGTCGTCAAGGACTTCAATAAAGGTTACGATGTTCGCGATGTGGACGTCCCCGCCGACCTGGGACCAAACGACGTTCTGGTGAAAATTGCCGCGGCCGGCTACTGTCATACGGACCTGCAAGTCATGCAGGGGGTGTATGCATCCGCAGGGGCCAAACCGGGGCTCGTGGGATCACACGAACCGGCGGGTGAGGTTGTCAAGGTCGGATCAGATGCCGGGAAGTTTGGGATCCACGTCGGTGACCGCGTCGGCACCATCAACACCTACGGGTTCTGCGGCGATTGCAATGCCTGTAAAAAACAAGGACAGCAGCTCTGCGAGAACCTGGTTGGCATGCTCGGGCTGACCATCAATGGTGGGTTCTCTCAGTACATGAAAGCCGACGCCCGCGTCGTCTCCAAGATCCCAGACTCGATTCCCTTCGACGAAGCGGCACCGCTCTTCTGCGCTGGTGCCACGGTCTACGGCGCGATCCTGGCCTCGGGGGCCAAAGCCGGGGAATGGCTGGCCATAGTCGGCATCGGCGGTCTCGGACACCTAGGCGTCCAGTACGCCAAAGCGCGAGGCTGCAAAGTCATCGCGATTGACAACCGAAGAGAAGGCATCGACACAGCCCAAGCAGTCCCCTCGCATCTGAAACCGGACAAGACGTTCCTGGTCGACTCGCAGGAAGCCGCACAGCATGTCATCGAAGAGCTTCAGTCCTCGTTCTACGACACCAACCCTGGAGTGGATCGAGTGGTCATTAACGCCGAAGCCCGGGAGCTTGTCAAATTCTCTCAACAATTCCTCCGGAAGGGTGGCACTTTGGTGGACGTCGGATTGCCGTCAAACACGACCTTGGAGGTTGATCCATTTGCTTTGAGCTTCAAAGAGCAGACGGTACGGGGGCGATTGATTTGTACCCCGGAGCAGTGTCAGGACATGATTAACTTGCATGCCAAGAAAGGATGCAAGACCCATATCGAACGGACTTATGGTGTAGAGCAGATCAACGACATGTATGATCATTACCAGCGCAAGGATCTGAGGGGGCGGCTGTGCATGGTGTTCTAGGAAGGAGTTTCATCTAGACGTTGTAATGAGGCGTGTGGGGTGATTACCGCGTTATTGGAGAAGGCAAGGACGAGAGTAAGTGGGGACGGCGTATAGAGCAGGTAGATGTGCCGTGTTTGATGAAAGGTCCGGTGTCTTCGAATCCGTTAATCTTCATACTGGGATCCGATGTTTGTCCCGTTTGCTATGTTTGCTACGTTTGTTCGCAGTACCGAATCTGGCTTAGTCTAATTCCGTCCAGAATGGGACAGTTGCTGCCTAAAGTCTGAGGCAGCAACAGCCTTCCCTGCCTTCCTGGGGGACTCTCCTTGTAGGACAGAGAATTATCCTCACTCGTCCAATGACCCCGTGGATTATATTTGGCACGGAGGCGTTATACAGGGATGATCCGTCGTCTTTGTCCTGCCTCATACGGATCCTAGCGTGTGATACAACGTCCTCAGCTCCGGCCATGGGGCGCGCGCATTAAGTCTAGCCAGTGAGGCTGCATTGTGAACACACCTGATCACGCGTCGGATCGCTGCAAGATGTAGGCGACATGGTTATATGGATGTCCATCTAACATGAATGTACGGTCAAAGCATAAACCGTACGATGTAAGCGTCAGCTGAACGTAGGATTCCATGCGTCTCGGAACATTATAGCTGGCTTACGCCTGAATGGCTTTCCTACCTGGATGGAAATCGGGAATTGAGTGCTTTGCATATGGCATACAAGCTTGTTCTCGTGGGATGGAGCAGATAGCCTAAATCTGATCCCCAAAGTTCTGGCCACACGAGGTCGAAAGGCTTTTCGATGAGAAAGCAAGGAGAAGTTCTTTTCCATCAAGTGCTTCAACGTTTGTGTTTGAAAACCTTCCGGCATGATATGCTGTGGAAGCTCGCATGCATGCTATCGCATCTTGAAGGCGACTTTAGACGGCACAAAGTTGGACAATCTTGGTTGCACGACCGTAGAGGGTAGTCCCTTAACTCATGGATGAGGAAGGCATAAATACTGGCACTAATGGCAGATAGTCTGACGGCTCCGGGGGAAGAGCTCATTCTCCACGACACCTGCTCGGCATACTGTCCGGTTTGCTCAGAACTATGGAGTCATGATATGATTATTCCGGGTGAGGCTTTTGCGTGTCATGGTATCACTCTTCAACAGACATTAATGTTTCCCAAAGCATGATTATACCACGCGATGGAGATTGAACCCGGTAGAACCAGGAAAGGTACATGTTTAGGCTCGGGAAATCTTCCCCACCCCCACTCAACCAATTAACAATTCATGATCAACTAGGACTTGACCGGACAAGGCCAAGGATGGCTACCAAGAATTGCCGACTCTCCGGCCGTAAACGATCACATACTCCAAGCACACCAGATTACGGGGTTGTCAAGAGCCCCCAACAAGCCTCGTTGGCCCATGGCTTGGGTTGCAGGAGATAAATCAGAGGCCACCTCAGCTTATGATTCCATTCACGGAGGGATGATACCCAAGGATCAGCTTCGTGGAGAGACCTACACCGCGTTGCGGCCTACTTGAGACCCTAATTAACTAATTGTCTGCTGAGGGAAAGTACAGCCGTGAGCATATCACCAGACAGGTAAATTAGAGCGACGGAAGAGGATGAGTCCCACAATTGTCCAGAGAAACGCGGGGAGGTGCCTGCGTCCGTCACCTTCGGAGAAGTGAACTCGGAAAAGCAGGTGATGACTGACTTACCTGGCCGAGACCAATGCCTGCCAGTGTGTCGAATCGATGTTCATCAGCTGATGGCTGTTGCATCTCACAACAAAGACATGTTCTTTGCATCGCTGGCCTCCATAAACCTGGAACACCGGTCCAGCCGAGAGAGGGAAGTTTGCAAAAGTGCTTTCACGCTGCAGGCGACAGGTCGTATGAGGGAAGCGATTGGTATTCCGATAGACGGTGGTCAAGATGATAACGCGAGCAGGATTGTCAACCCTACATCTCAGACCGCAATTTTATGAGACATGCAGCTGATCCCAATTCCATCACAGAAACATCACTCACGGAGACATGTATAGCAGGGCTGATGCAGCCCGAGGTCTTAACCGAAGGGAACTATACAGAGACATGGCGATAGGCCAAAACGCCGAGGGAGGTAAACGCCGATTGGAAGTCGTGACAGCATCGGACTGGGAACTGGCAAGAGTACCTCTCGAATACGACGCCGGCTTTGGGCTTCTAGGCGTGGGACCAGCCCAACACGAGAATTAGATGCTGAGCTGCGCCCCACGGCGTCCACATGTCAGATTCCGTGGTCTTCCCACAGCATTGTACTCCCACTGTATTGAGGAACTTCAGAGTACTGGAACAAAGGGCATTTCGACACAAGCAGGCTGAAAGGGCTGCAGACGGGATGCCTGGTTGCTCAGTACGTATGTGTCTCGTCTCCGAGTCGGTGAAGACATCCCTCTCGTCGGGCTGTAGGCGGATACGAAGAGCGACCTTCAGGTATCGAATAAGCGATAGAGCAGGTCAGTCGGAGAATATCGATCTGAGCAGGCTCCAGGCATCTGATGCAGTCGGTTCGACATCCCCGCCATACTGCCGGAGTATGACTGTAGGTGCATCGCCAAGGAACTTTCGACTGCGGGCAAGCCTCAGCGGACACGAACTCCAGACATCGAGATCCTTGGTTTACGACTGCATGTCTCAGAGGAAAGAGTGGCTCCACCTACCGTCAACAAGACTTCCCAATGTTTGACATTGCAACGCGGGCTAGGAGGCTGAGTATAGATGCCTATGGCAGTGTGAGGACCAGAGGATGGCATCTCCAAGAATAGCCAGGCCAGAGAGGCCGCAGGAGGCATAGGCAGGAATTCCGTCCCTCAATGACAGCAGGAAAGGGTATAAATACAGCCCATGCGCTCCTCGTTGGAATACACTATCCATCAGTCTCATCGCAGCAATTCCAAGTCTACAAGCAATCTTCTGCAGATTTTGAATCTCCAATCCATACCCTGCTTCTGTTCTCGCAGCATCCCTCAGAAATCCCAGCTTCTTCAATCAAAATGAAGTCCTTCACTGCCATCGTCTGCTCCCTCCTTGCGGCCTCCGTCTATGCCGCTCCGCTCGAAGAGCGCGCACCCCAGGTGACCGTCTCTCTGGCCAACGATCAGTCCGGAGCCAATGCCGGCGTCCAGTTTGCGGCCGACGGCACCGACAGAAGCATTTTCGCGGTCTACGGCGGCACCCCCGTGGGCGCCGGGGGCACTGTGCGGGCCTCGTCAGCGCAGCTCACGGCCTTCCCTCAGACGATCAACTGCGTCATCAGAAACAACGGCGTTCCCATTGCCACCTTGACCGCGCAGAAAACCTTCGCCGACCTCGACGGCAATCCGAACGCGGTCATTCCCGTGAATCTGAACAACGGCGTGATCAACTGCCGTGCTTGATGGGAAGCGGCTCGCTCTGTGGTCCAACCATGACAAGACGTGGGCGAGATATCGAAAGTTGTCGGATGAACACGCAGGACAGCAGGAATGACTGGTGGGAACGTGCTATTGTTAGGTCAAGTAACAGTTAGATTTTATGGAGTGCTTAGTTTGTGGCTTTCGTCAATGGAGACTTTACTTTCTCGGGTCGTTTGCTTTCAGCTCTAGATCGTAAAGTATGTGAAGTAGAATGATGTTACAATGAATTGACTTTGAACATGATTTGAGGCACTTGGCCACTGCGCCAGGAGAGAGAGGGCTCTGTCCCGCGTCAAGACTGCCGGAGACGATGGGGTAGGTCTGGCATGGGGAAGCTGGCTTGATCTGAACCGTTGAACTGAAACGGTGTTATTAATAGAGCTCCAAGCCCAGAGCTGGCCCAAATTGGGGGACAAAGAGACCAAACAAAGAAATGGCATCCCCGCAAAACAGGTCGAGGTCGGAGAGTTCAGACTTCGCCGCCATGTGTAAACGGGACGATCATGCAGGTGGCTGCCATGACCATCGCCAGCAGCCAGCTCGTGTGAGGGACCAAAGGCATTGGCGTCTCATCTTCGGCCATATCGGATTTCGGGCATCCGATACGGGATTTCGAGGGCATTAGGCTGCTTCTGACGTGACGCATTACGGACTGGTCGAGTCGCAAGGCGGATAAGCTGCAGCACCCGCGGGGAACGATAAATTGCCACTCGTTGAATCTCGGATGGAAGGATAATCCATTGGTGAGTGATCTGGACCAAGCATCAAGCCGTCGAGAGGGATTGGTTATCACTCTGCGGGGCGTCGCTGGTATACGAGCTGAGCTGCCCATGGCTTGAGAGTCACACCGACGTGGTGCCCGTGGGATAAAATGGCAAAATAATGCACAGAGATGAAGAGGGTGGGATGTGTGAATGAGTGACTTGTGGTGGTGGTGGTAATGATGATGGTGATAGCAGGGAAGATGGCCAGAGAGAAGATGAGTGATGCCTGGCATTTCTGGCAGCAACAGTCTCGATGGCGTGGGTCGGCCATGTGACCGGTCCCGTGATCTGTTGGCCTGAGGCACTCGATGGTGGGAGTAGAGAAGATCACGATACATATAGTTGGTGAACAACGGGAAAACGGCACCGAAGACGGAGCGCAGGGCCGCATTGGCTGCCAGCACCGAGGCCGCATAGATGGTATAGGCGTCGATCAGATAGTTCAGCACGGGCAGGAAGACCATCACCATGCCGTAGCCGAAGGGCGACCCCCGCGGCGATAGAGGCCATATAGTGGACCGACGGCGAGTTCGTCCAGGCAAACCAGAAAAGCCCGGCTGGCAGCG
Organism: Aspergillus ochraceus; assembly: GCA_004849945.1. Lineage (NCBI taxonomy): Eukaryota > Fungi > Ascomycota > Eurotiomycetes > Eurotiales > Aspergillaceae > Aspergillus > Aspergillus ochraceus. Next base: position 62,119 of record SSOS01000001.1, on the reverse strand, counting down.
CGATGGCGGCGATGAAGGAGTCCGGCAGGCGCGCCTCCGGGGGAACCCGCCCTTGGATCGCGAGACACTTCGCCTTATACCGAAAGTACATGGGGAAGGTGGCCACGGCCGCAAACAGAATGGCCAACTAGGATGCCCACGAAGGCCAAACTGCCAATGCCTTCGCTCCAGCCGCGGCCTCGCTGATACACGATCGGATAGGCGGCAAATAGTAGGTATAGTCTGAACGTCAGTGCTTCGTTAGCCAATGCCCGGCAGACTGAAGAGGGCATGATGGTGTTACGTACATGCCGCAAATGATGGATAGATAAACGGATAGCAGCAGCACGATGGGCTCGCGAATCAGCAGAACCCAGGGTCGCGAGAGGGCGGTTTTCAGCACGGCCCCGGCCGATCTCTTGCCCTGGTCCACATCGACCTTGCTGCGATAGACCTTGCCCGTGATGGAGGCCAGGCGCGCGGCGCGCTTGCGCAGCAGGACCGGGGCGTAGGTTTCGGGCAGCGTCAGGATGATGATGACCCGGAGCAAGCCCGAGAAGGCGGCCAGCAGACCCTCGACCTAGCGCCATCCGGCTGCCTCAGACAGGAACCCGCCGATTATGGGCCCCAACGTCGGTCCGAGGATGGCTACCTCCTCGCTCACGCGAAAGTCGGTCACCACCTCGACGATGCCACCAGTGTAGGCGGATGAGACGAGGGCGACGGCCATAGTGGCGATGCCACAAGGAAGGTGATCAGCCATCTGGCAACGGCCGAGTACTTCATGGGATCGCGCGGATCGTTGTCCAGCCAATTGACCACGAAGGGGTCCTCGTCGGTGCCGGCGCCCTGGTAGGAATGATCGATCACCGGCTGCGTACCTGCGCCTTGATCAAAGATCAGTCGCCAAAGAGGCGTCTTGATCGACTGCGGCACTTCGCCTGTCATATTGGCAATGGAACTTGCTTCTGCAGTCAATTACCTTCAGAGGGAACAAGCGAATAATTGAGAGCTCATGGAGGGATGGCGACAATCGAACGGCATTAGAAGATTCGATGCAGCTCGACGATCCATGGCAGTACACTGTAGGTAATCATAGTATCATTGGGATTTGGAAGAAGATTTTCAGGGTAGCTCGGTGCATCCCCGAGAGCTGGTCCCTACTCTCTAGTGCCGGAGTAGGTGCACCATAACTACGGGTTGGAAATCTCGTCGCGCACGGCGAAACGTCGATCCTCACCGAGCATCAGTGACTGGACCCTCAGGCCACGGACTGCAGCCGAGATCGACCGCAGCAGACATGACTCGCTGTCACTACTCCATCGATGTTCTTGTGATTATTGGCAGATGCGCGACGGACTCAGGGCCCGTCGCGGCAGAGAGTCAGAAGCCCTATGCGAGCCCTAACTGTTCGCCACCGGTGGACTCGCAGATCTGACGCTAAAAGTGCCTTAAAGCCCTGCGATGGGCCCCGACCAATCTGAACTAAGATAGCAAGATCCCCCCGATCGGATTCTGCTAGAATCTGGTTCCTCGGGGTCGCCAATGAACCGCTGCGCCCGGGTGATGGCCGACTTGGACCGTCCTAAGTTTAACCCATCATTCTCTAGTGAGTCCTCGAGACTCGAGACTCGACCAGTCGCAATATCGATATCAAAACGCGTATCATGTCTCACTCCCCTGTCCCTTCACCAGCCCCCATCGCCGCATCGAGCCTTCTCAGCCTTTAGTGATTACTGATTTCTGTTTAGCGTCTGGACTTTAGACCCAAAGTCCGTACGGAGCAGATTCTAGCTTTTCCACTTGCGTTCCCACATCACCAGAAACGATCCTGGAAAAGGCCTCCACCGAGGGTGACATCACGGCCAGATCAGCTCTCAGGCTCTCAATTACAGCCTCAGGTGCACTGCCAATGTCCATCACCGCTCCACGGCCCTCAGGAAGCGATGGGATCGCCAATGACACCAGACATTACCGCTGCCTGAAGGAGAAAGTGGGAAATGACCTGGCTCTCTCGCTACGCACGCCAGGTGACGTGTCGGAAGTGACACGAGTTGCTCGCAGACAAGACGCTGTTGAAAAAGGGCGAAAGGGCGTAAAATCTGCAGGGCCCGAGAACGAAGAGGCACAACATCAAGCACGTCCAAGGTCCTTTTGTCTCACCGCAGGAACGAACACTCTACATCGTCGCCATCGCCCAGTCTGTCATGAGTTCCACGCTGGCTGCCGCCGTGGCAGCGTCCTTGGTTTTATATGTTCGTTATCGGACGCTTTGCCCTGTTGATACTATATTTTGGGCATGATATACTGACAGGCGTAGGGCCCCAGAGCATTGCATTGGTTATCAATCGCCTGTTCTTCCATCCTCTCTAGAAATACCCCGGACCTCGATTAGCGGCCAACTCGAACTGGTATACAGCATTTTGCGCCTGGCGCGGGGACCTTCATTTCCGCGTACGCAGCTGGCATGAGTCATATGGTGAGAGTCGATCCACGGGCGCGACGAGGCCGGGCCGCAACGCTGACGATTCGCAGGCGATTTCATGCGATTCGGACCCAACTCGGTCAGCTTCATTACCCACACCGACATGGGTTTCATCTACGGCGCGCATGCCAACGTGCACAAGGCTGAGGGCAACAAAGACGGCGGTTGGGGGCCGACAAAGGATATGGGTCGGATCTGCGGCTGGCTAGCATTTGATGTCATCAGCGGCCTCTGCAATGACGAGGACTTTCACATGTTGCACTCGCCCGATCTGCGCTGGTTTCCGTCCGTCATCCAGAAGGTCGGGCAGCGGACCATGATGGTACGAGTCTAAGAATTCGGCATCGCCCTCCCTTCCAATCTCATCTTCTACTCTCTTGATCCCCTGTCAGAATAGCTGACCGTGTGTGCAGTGCATTGTACAACCCAAGGTGTTTGACTGGAAGGTTGACCGCGTGCTCCTGGCGACACAATACCGCGAAATGCTGGAGGCCGGCAATTGGATTAGGCGGCGCGCAGAGACTCGCGCGCGTCTGGGCAACGAAATCAAACAGAAAGACCTTTTCTACACGATGATGAACGCGACGGATCCGAAGACAGGCCAGCCTTTTACCCAGAAAGACCTGTGGCTGGAGTCGATGTTTTAGTTGACGGCCGGTATGTCCTGAGCTCCACCGCCTTCTTCGGTCACTCCTCAACGTGAATCTGATACCATGGCTTCGCAGGCTCTGACACCACGTCGACGGCCATGAGTGCCGTATTCTTCTACCTAACTCACCATCCGGACGCGCGGGCGCGACAGACGCAGGAGATACGCACTACGTTCACCAACGAGGAGGAAATCTGTATGGGGTCGCAACTGAACAGTTGCGAGTTTTTGCGCGCCAGCGTGAATGAGACCATGCGAATGATCCCGTCAGTCTCGGGGGGGGGGCGCCTCGCAAGGTGCAGGCCGGTGGCATCAGCCCACGCTCTTGGGTTGGCTGGCGTCTGGCCTGGGTCGAGCTCAATGTCGCTGTGGCGCGTGCTATCTTTCTCTACGACATGCGCCTGACACCTGATGCGCCTTGCTGCGGTGGAAATCTGGCAGGATGTGACTACGGCTTCAAGGGTTGGATGACCTCTGCCGTCGGGGGGCCATTGGTGCAGTTCCGGCCGCGCCACTCTTGACAAAGGCTTTTTTTTTTTTTTTTGAAATCTCTAGACTATGGCATCAGTTGATGATAGTACCTTTCTTCCTTACCTTCTGCGAAGTGAGGCGCGGAGCCTAGCAGTTATCGCACCGGGGTGGCCTGCGAATAGATTTGAGCCCGTGTTTAGACTACAGAGCGAGCGAAGTCTTCAGTTTGGGAGACTAGAAAAGCTCCTTCATCCGCTGTATAAGTCTAAGCCGATATAAGCCTCTTTTTATCTAACCGGGACCCATGGCTCGCAAGGAAGGACCTGCAGATGCTGCGCCAGCACGGATCGCTTGCAGTTCAAAGCCTCCAGAGCTTTCCCCTTCTCCCCCGACACAGTATCGACGTGGACCCAGATCTCATCAAAAGCGTTCATTTCCAGTTTCAAGCTCCCGCACACCAGTTGTAGGTCTAGGTCGATCTGCAGCGTTTGGCTGGCGACGCCGTGGAACACCCCCAGGTGGATGCCGCACACCTCGACCTCGGTCATCGTTTCGAAGGTCAGAATGTCGACCCATCCGCTCACCTGACGGTCATCGTTAGCTCGGTTCGGCTTAATGGAATAGTCGGTAAAGGTTAAGGGCTGGTAGTACAGTAAAGGCATCGATCGTGACATGGATAGGGCGCCGAGTTTTGTCGCGCATTAGGGAGACTCTCGAGATGATCCCATCGCTCCGGAGCTCTTGTACGCTATACCTGCCTGGCTGCTCATGGTTCGTGGCGAGAAGAAGGCCTATCAGCGAGATTTAGCGCTTGATCGTTGTCTAGGCCATGTGTCATTGTCACTATACCGCTATGATGCATCGTGAAAAAACGATCGGGTGATATCTGGCACTAAGGAGGAAAGAGTGGTGTAGGTCCTTTGGAGGCGGACTGCCCATTTATATTGTTACCGCAAAGACCTACCGGGTACGTCCTTGCAGCACCAAGAAGTCGGTGAAAGGCGTGGATCTGTGGCCTGCATCGTGTTTACCTTCCTATGGCTCCCGGTGGCGCCATGCAATGCAAGGGACGCTTTACTCGAGGACGCGGCTTCCAGTGCATTGACGTAAACTTGATTTCCGGCACCATCAAGGAGTTATGTAAATGGGGAGACGTCAATGCTAACCACTGACGTAGCTTCTGGTATGCGTCGTGCTACTTGGGATGTAAGGGGCGTCTCACGAATCATCACAGTGGACGCATCCCCTGGCCAGGGCTTTTCTATCTGATGCTTTATTTGTACGTGGACCCGGTCAATCTCCTGAAAGGCGAGAATCTGCATTCAAAAATTAAGGACTGTTACTAGATCGTTCACCTCCGACAAGCATGACGCCGTCAGAGTTGAGACAATAACTCTATCATTGACTGTCAAGGTGCGAGAGTGCCTAAATCCTTCTACTGCGAGCTATTTTGGCATGCCTCGGCTTGCGTCGCGATGTGCCGATCCATATCGTATCTGTAGGCACTGTTAGCGTCCTCGTTATCCTCGCCAAGCCCAAGAGCTTGTCCGCTCACGTACTCGTTAACTTCTTCAATAGTAAGCTTTTGGCCTTCATGGCCTACCTTGTACAGGCTGCTATTTCTCTGACTGGAGAAACCAATCCGCTACGACAGATTCTCGCGGGCTCGGCCACTGGCTTCCTGTACGCGACTAGCGCGCGGTTTGCGGATCCTTTCGTATAGGTGCAAGCCGGCTACCACGTCCGCGGTGAACGTGTAACGTGGGCCAAAGATGATGCCGAGAGCTGCTGCATCTTCGATGGCCTGGCACGCCCCTTGGCTCTGATCGGGGAGCATAGAATGGGCCGCATCACCCAAAAGGCCCGTACGGCCACGAGACCACTGGGGATAAGGGCCGTGGACATACAAACGCCAGGGTTTGATATCACTGGCGTGGCTTAGCAAGGTGCACAAGCCGGATCTAAATTAGGGAAGGGCGCCAGCAACTGTTCACGCGAGCCCGAAAAGTTTCATCCTTCCTCAGCCGTCTCCCCGGTCGGTTTAGCGAAGAATGTGTAGAAGGAATGCATCTCACCGTCGCGACAGGCCGAGAAGATGACCTTGCTCGGGCCGTGGCCGACCCAATACTCCAGAGCGTTGTTCACCGACATGTCCGGTAAGCCCAGCCGGCGGACTTCTGCCGTGGGAATCACACAATGGTACGAGGTCGAGGTAGCTGCTTTTCGTTCTGGAAGAATCCCGAGGGACTTCCGCACGGCAGACTGTATGATTGAACGCTCATATACTTGTCAGGGCTGCTTACAGACAGTCGGATAGAGGGACTCACGCCGATACCGTCTGCGCCAATCACCAAGTCATGGCGGGCGCTGATTCCATTAGGGAATGTCACGGTTCCTGTCTCATGGTCCACGGTCTCGCAAACATGGTTCACCTTAAGCACTGCTGGTTGCCCTTCCCCCGGCCCGGTGGCAGATTGCATCAGCATGGCGTGCATATCGACTCGGTAGAAGTTGTAGTATGACTGGCGTCCGTCAGTCCAGTCCGTTCTCACCCGCCAGAACGCACTGCAACTCACGTATTTCCATCTCACGGCGTAGCCGGATAGGTCATAGACATCCTGCACCTCCCCAGTTTCGAGGTCGTGTCGAATTAACTTCTCGACTACAATCGGTCTTCCAGCCACCGTGTGCCGTTGGCTCCGCAACTGATGGAGGCTCTCACTTCACCAGCGTAGTCCGCTCGTTCATAGATTGTTACGGCGTGGCCTGCCCGTCGAAACGATGTAGCGGCAGCCAGCCCCCCTGGACGAGACGATTAATGGCTTTGCTGAAGGCTGACCGTCGTTGACCTTACCGATCCCTCCCGCAATCACGGCAACATCCACCGGCTGTCATCCAGACGAGTGCGATCCCATATTAGATAGAAATTCAAAACATCTTTCCGGAAAGTACCGAGAAAAGAGTTTGGCCGAGGATGGGGTTGAGTTTGGGCAAAAGACCGGACTCAAAAGACATAATTGTGTCAGGTCTGTCGTGGGTTACCCAATGCATATGTCCTGCCAGACGCGGTGGCCAACAAGATGATCGCTACGCAATCCGACCCATCCCGTGAGAATAAGCTGCGCGGCCATTCCAGACCTCTTGCATGGCAGAGGAATATTGCTAGCTACACCCTGCGCAATCATGCCTTATCCTTGTGCTTGATCGCCCGGCGAGGGATAGTAGACGCACAGAAAATTGATGTGCCCACCGCCATCTCCCACCAGGCGTCACCGTGGCAGGAAGGACGCAAGGAGTCTAGTTCCGGAGGCCTGACCGAAGGCCTGACCGCCATACAGCTAACATGCGAGCAGGGATGCATCGGTGCATTTCCACGGGAAGGGGTGTGCCATTCTTACCAGCGGAGAGGTCCGATCCTTTTGCTAGTCACATACGTGAGATGCGCCGAAATCAACCAGAGTGATGGAAAATGGTAAACAGCTGACTGTGGGTCCACTTGGATGACTATAACAACAGGTTATGCAAAGATCTGCCGGATTGTAGCTGGAATGAGATAGTCGCCAGGGATACCCCGTACAGGGGTGCGTCAAATAGTTAGGTCTACGTGCGCAAAGCGTATAAGGTATCAATATACTTAGGAAGAAACGAAATCACTGAAAAGGAATGGAGCGTGCACGCGGGATTGTTCCCGGCTTTGAACGACCGGGATGAGGAAATGACTGTCCACGCCCATCAAATGAAACCATCCCCGGCGCTGCTGCACAGAATGGTCACCTGTTGCGAATCTCAAGGAAGCTGGGTGGCGCGAGTATTGCAGGCCGCTTGGGCGATCATCGTGCCGAAATATGCCGAAGCCGAATGCGTCCTGATGGGCGCTGGGGAGCTGAGGAAGATGCGTGTATCCGGAGAAGACATTGATGTTGTGGTGATGTTGTGGAATGACCATTGACCGCAGACATTTGGGACTTTGGGACAAATGTCTGCTTAACTCGGAGGACAACAAGATCTCTTATAACCGGATACGAGAGACAGCATTTAATACAGCAGTGCTGATAACGAGCGATAAGGCGACAGAGGAGGTCCAGTGGATGGAAGTCGTGGTGGACAGAAAGTAGGTATGTGATACCTCTTAGCAATACGGCGAGCGAAGGGACTGGAAGTACATAGGGTCAGGGTAAGTACGATGTGCTCGTCCTACAGGAGATAGACTGCTCGGCACTGTTGAGGTGTTTACCGACGAATACTGTCCGGCCTCCAGGCAAGCAATGTTGCGACTACGTTGTGCCAGGTGATGCACGAGATGCTAGAAAGCCCCGAAGGACGGGTCGACGAGCTGCAACTTTGAACATGGATGACGTGCAGAAGTGGAAAGACCGGCCGTGGAAGGGGAGAGGGAATGGCCGGATGGTTATGGATGTGATCCGACAGCATGCCATGCAACAGCTCTTCTCTGGATGTACTCCGTACTGCGCAGACTGGGAGATTCGCCATAGTTAGGTTCGGAAGATGACCAAGCGACAAATTGTCTTACGCTACTAGTTAGAGAGAATTCTCCGGTCGATAGTCCGAAAGAAATGGAGCAAATTATTATTCCGCTTGCTCTCTTCCCATCTCTTCGATGCTTCGTCCAAGCGGGACCCATAATAACGTTCCGTGAAATATGGGTTTAGTCTTGCCCCTACGGTCTGTAGTAGATTGCCATCTGCTGGGTGTGCAGAAGAAACTACAAAAGAGAAAGACATAGAACATATTGGAAGATGCAAGAAAGTAACTATTTTGACTCATAAAATCATGACTAGGTACACAACATGGCAAGCAAAAAGCGAACCATCGAGTACAAAACAAGAAACCGAACTCAGGGCCGGCTACAGACGCGGACGCGTAGGGACGGCCGAGTAGGTGACGTCGAAGCGGTCCAACTGCATGACCTTGTCCCAGGCGGCGACGAAGTCCTTGACGAACTTGACCTGGCCGTCGGCGCTACCGTACAGCTCGGCCAGCGCACGCAGTTCGGCGTGCGAGCCGAAGACAAGGTCCACGCGGCTGCCCGTCCACTTCTTGGCCCCCGTCTTGCGGTCGGCGCCCTCGAAGCGCTCATGGTCGGCGCCAATCGGCTGCCAGACGGTGTTCATGTCCAGCAGGTTGACGAAGAAGTCGTTGGTCAGCTGACCGGGCCGCTGCGTGAACACGCCCGTCTCGGAGCCGTCATAGTTGGCATCCAGCACGCGCAGGCCGCCCACCAAGACCGTCATCTCGGGCGGCGTCAGCTGCAGCAGCTGCGCGCGGTCGACGAGGTACTGTTCGGCCCGCACGCGCGGCGTCGAGCCGCCGTAGTTGCGGAAGCCGTCCGCCAGCGGCCGCAGGTGCTCGAACTGCTCAACATCGGTCTGCTCTTGACTGGCGTCGGTGCGACCGGGGGTGAAGGGCACGGGGTGGCCCGCCGCGCGCTCGACGGCGGCGCAGCCGGCCAGCACGATGAGATCGGCCAGCGAGACGCGCTTGGCGCCCGTCTGAGCGCCGTTGAAGTCGCGCTGGATGCGCTCCAGCACGCGCAGCACCTCTTGCAGGCGCGGCGGGTTGTTGACCTCCCAGTCCTTCTGGGGCGCCAGCCGAATGCGCGCGCCGTTGGCGCCGCCGCGCTTGTCGCCGCCGCGGAAGGTCGAGGCGGACGCCCAAGCGGTGGTGATGAACTTGGTCGGCTCGACGCCTGATGCCAGAATCTCTTTCTTCAGCGCCAAGGCGTCCTCGTTGTCGATCAGCGGATGATCGACCGCCGGCACGGGGTCCTCCCACAGCAGCGTCTCCTTGGGCACCTCGGGGCCCAGCCAGCGCGCGCGGGGGCCCATGTCACGATGCAGCAACTTGAACCAGGCGCGCGCGAAGGCATCGGCGAACTCGTCGGGCTTCTCCAGGAAGCGGCGGGCGATCTTCTCGTAGGCGGGATCAAAGCGCAGCGCCAGGTCTGTGGTCAGCATGCGCGGCTTCTGCTTCTTGTTCGAGTCATAGGCGTCGGGGATGATCTCGGGGGCATTCTTGGCCGTCCACTGGTTGGCGCCGGCAGGACTCTTGGTCAGCTCCCAGTCGAACTTGAACAGGTACTCGAGAAAGCCGAGACTCCAGCGGGTGGGCGTCTTGGTCCAGGTCACCTCGAGGCCGCTGGTGATGCTGTCGGTGCCGCGACCCGACAGGTATCCGTTACTCCAGCCCAGGCCCTGCTGGTGCAGGTCGGCCGCCTCGGGTTCGGGACCAATCTTGTCGGCGGGGCCAGCGCCGTGCGTCTTGCCAAAGGTGTGTCCACCGGCAATCAGGGCCACGGTCTCCTCGTCGTTCATGGCCATGCGACCGAAGGTGACGCGAATATCCCGGGCGGCTGCGACGGGATCGGGGTTGCCGTCGGGACCCTCGGGGTTCACGTAGATCAGGCCCATGTGCACGGCGGCCAGAGGATCCTCCAGGTTGCGCGTGCGGATATCGCCCTGCTGCTTCTGCTCGGCGTCGGTCTGAGCGGCGTAGCGCACGTCGTTCCCCTGGGGGAACCAGCTCTTCTCGCCGCCCCAGTAGGCGGACTCGTCGGCCTCCCAGGTGTCGGGACGACCGCCAGCAAAGCCGAAGGTCTGGAAACCCATGGACTCGAGGGCGACGTTGCCGGTCAGCAGCAGGAGATCAGCCCACGAGATCTTGTTGCCGTACTTCTGCTTGACGGGCCACAGCAGACGACGGGCCTTGTCGAGACTGGCATTGTCGGGCCAGCTGTTCAGGGGAGCGAAGCGCTGCTGGCCCTGGCCACCTCCGCCGCGACCGTCGAAGACACGGTAAGTGCCGGCGCTGTGCCAGGCCATGCGGATGAACAGGCCGCCGTAGTGACCGAAGTCGGCGGGCCACCAGTCCTGCGAGTCGGTCATGAGGCGATGCAAATCCTTCTTCAGGGCGTCGTAGTCCAGGCCCTTAAAGGCGGTGGCGTACTCGAAGTCCTTGCTCTGGGGATTGCTGGCGTCACCATGCTGGCGCAGAATGTTCAGACGCAGCTGGCCGGGCCACCAGTCTACGTTTCGGGTGCCACCGCCGCCAATATTGGCCGACTTCTGGCCATGGGGGAATGGACACTCGCTCATGATGCAGTTTGGGGAGAAAAAAGAGACGGGGTACGGAGAGAGTGGGAAAGAAGATGAGGAAGAAGAAGAAAAAGAAGAAGAAGAAGAAGAAGAGGAGGAGGGATACAAAGGCAGTTTTCCCTTGCCAGCGAAGGGAGACAGACAGCGAGGAAAGCACCGAAGCACCAGACGGATGGGGCAGTTTTATAGGCAGCGAATCACGGGAAAGGGATTGCGAAACCCGCGGGAATCAGAGGAGAAGTGAGAAGAGAGAAGAGGAGACTTTCAGTTTCGGCAGGAAAAGATTGGCGGAGCTAAGGGCCTAAGGCACGCGGGGGTGGTGTCCTGGCGAATCAGGCACGCACGCGATCTGCGGGGGACAAAGGCGGGGTATCAGGCTATCAGGCAATCAGGCAATCAGGCAATCAGGCCGTCAGGATAACTCTTCGATCAAGATCTCGTCTCTCAGTTTCTCAGCAACAATGCAATGGCAGAGGCATCCAGTCGGCTTTATAGCGACCGTGTTGACCGTGCTGACCGTGTCAACTGTCAACCGTGGACCAGCAGGTGGCAAGCGACAGAATCGTGTTACTCAGACTCTTACGGTCATTAGATTTCCAAGCGACGGCGGTCCAGATGCGCTGAAGTCAGCGGCCCGGGGGATTCGCCTGCCTAATCGGGACTGCTCTCCCCGCACGCCTGAGGCACCGAGACTTGTGGTGACGCCATCCGCTGATTCAGCTGCTGCCCGATTTGTCAGGCCGCCGCCCAGACAATCCTTGACCGGGTCGGTCTTTGTCATCCTCATCGTCAGTCCTTTGTTGGTTCCTGTCGGAGCCTTCCCCTTTCCGATGATGTCTGGGGGGGATTATAAAGAAGACAACGGGACCTCGCCGATCGAAAGATCCACCAACGACCGAGCTGGCGGTTATAAATCCCGTCAGGCAGCGCCGGGAGTTCACCTGGGGACCCTCAACGGCTCGTGAGGGATGCCCTATCACTACATCTATATCGGCCCCTTCGAGAAGGGCGCCGTCAAGCACCGTCACCACTGGATCGCCGCCTCGCGTGCCATCTTGGCCATCGAACGGCGATACAAGATATTCGCCGCCTGGAATGAGGACTTGATGCGCGATCACTTTCTCCTGCTCCTTTGTTCCCCTCTCGCCGCCGACACCCACGACGGGGAGCTACACCTCCTGCGGGACGCCCTCGACGCCCTCCAGGGCCACTAGGAAGAGTACGAGGTTTCACCCCTGCCCTCCATGTTCGTCCTGCCCTCCTTCGGCGAGGATGGGATGCGAGAGCCCCGCAGGATTTATAGAATGAAGCGGCTGGAACAGGTGAAGGCCGCCAGTCAGAAGCCTCCGTCTTGATCGTAGCATAGTAACCTCGCGCCCTCGCTCAGCTGCCGGAGCACAGAAATCAGTCCCATTAAATATCCGCAATATGACCATGGTATAGGTTTGTCTCCTATTCCCAAGGAATACGACATCCTATACCTCACCCCCGTAAATCACTAACTGGGAGCGCCGATTGATACCGGCCCATGGTAAGAATACCGTAAACTCGCCGTGCAGGTTGGCAGGTTGACAGACGGCTTGCCTCGTTCTAGATCGTATGTGGGATAATTCAGTCATCAATGGGAGCGTTGCGCTGACCGAGCGGGTAAGTAGTTAATCGAGTCCAGATTTGTAACCCGGACACTTGCGGCCACGCAGGCCTTAGTAAGAGGAGAGGTCCAGCCCAGCAGATAGGGTTGGGAGAGCCGACGATGACCCGCATGCATGCCTTGCTAGTGGCGTGGGACATTCAATGCTTCGCTTTCAGGTCGTAATCTTGGCGGCAAGGATATCTTTTTCCAATATCATGCGTCGCAGCCCCTCTGGTGCCATGCCGTCCGAATATTCACCGTTAGATCCGACCGTCTCCATTTGCCGGAGTAGAAGCCCCGATACAGAGTGCTGGCCTATTAAGAATGTTGGCACGCCATCTCGAACGGTGTTCCAAAAAGTCGCCTACTACGAAACAGGTATGACGGGAAGGAATATGCCAGGGATGGTAGCCCCAGGCTAAAAGGGGGCGAGAATCCTGTTGTCGGAGACTTTGGCCACAAGAACTCAGATCGATTGCTCCGGACTCCGGACTCCGTTGCCCCGGCCTTAGCGACTAGCCCAGAGGCGGATAGCGATTGTCTTAGTAGTTAGCGGTAGTGCTGCCTTCTCAACCGTCAACACTGCTCATTTACTCTCCGAGTCGGATTTCGGCGTGGGGGCCAGATTGACAGACGGTCGGTAGCAATCCGAGTCAGTGTAAAGAGCATGGCGTGATAAGTCCCCGAGGGACGAACATTCTGATCATGAGCTATCTCTCCCCGTCGTCAGCTATATAAGCGGCAAGTCCTCATCCCCTCTTGCCCAGCTATTGTCTATACATCCTCCATTCGCAGCTCTTCCTCCTCCAGGGTTTCCCCCAACCAAGCACAGCAAAATGGCACCTACCAAGCTTCTTCTTACCGGAGCGACCGGATATATGTGAGCCACAACAACGTCCCAGTACTCCGTGTCGAGGCAAATCTCTAACTGAACTTAGCGGGGGAACTGTACTCACGCAGCTGTTGAGCTCGACTATCCCCCAAATTCAGTCCTTGTCCATTTCCGTTCTGATTCGGAAAAAGGAGCAGGCCGACGTTTATCAATCCAAAGGAGTCACTCCCGTCATCTTCAACGGTCTAGAGGCAACGGAAGATATCCGACGCATCGCCAGCGAACATGATATTGTCATCCATGCCGCCGATTCAACGAGCCCTGCGGCGGCCGAGGCTTTGATCCTAGGTCTTGCAGATACCCAAGACAGCAGCAAACCCAAGAACTTTCTCCATGTCAGCGGAATCTCGAGTCTGGGCGATCGACCCGTCACGAAACAGATCTTGGAGTCTAGAGTCTTCTCAGACAAAGACGACGTTTACAGCTACTTGAAAGAACGCGAGACAATCGAGTCTTACGCGCAACGCGCCACCGATATCAAGACCGTGGAAGCTGGAGAGCAAGCAGGTGTCAACACCTTGATTGTGAAGGCCCCGCTTATCTATGGCCGGGGCACAGGGCTCTTCAACCAAAAGTCGTTCCATATCCCCGCACTTATTCATGGCGCCGTTGCCGCCGGACAGGCCGAGTACGTGGGTGACGGGACTGGGGTTTGGGATTATGTTCACGTCGTCGATCTCGCCGAGCTGTTTGAGCTTCTCATCACTCGCATCCTGCGAGGCGAGCCCGTCTCAACCGGCCGACAGGGATTCTATTTTGCCGAGACCCAGAAGCATTCTTGGAAACACTTGGCAGAGGGGATAGCGAAGGCTGGCTACAGCCTGGGACGGTTGACCTCACCGGTGCCACAAGCAATCACCCTGAAGGAAGCGGCCGAGAAATATACGGGCGGAGACGAGCACATAGCAGAAGTTGGCTTGGCGTCAAAGTATGTATCACCCCCTCCGAAATTGTGTAGTGCCTGGACTGATGGTCTGTTGCTTAGCTCTTCCACTTCCGCCCAACGAGCTCGGGAGCTAGGCTGGAAGCCAACGGCTAGCATTGAACTTCAACGGACTCTACAAGATGATTTTACTCTCCTGTTTGGTCGCGCATGATACGCGTGAGTGGCTCCTTGAAGCTCGTAGATCCAATAGCTGTATCTTAGCCCGGTATAGACAATGAAGCCATGCCATTGAAACTCAAGAAATGTGAAGAATGTTCACGAAGAAATTGTATGACAAGCAAAGTTATTTAGACACTCCTAGCCTATGTCTAGGAAATCACCTCCAGACAACTTCGGCTGGATTCTAAGCGCTCTGATTAATGAAGCGACGTTGCTCGACTTACACCGCGTGGGTCTTGTAAAATTGGTTGAATTGGAATATAATGTTGGTGATATGGCATAACCGGGCCAGCTTCTTGTCACGTCGACCGAAGATTTGATTCATAATGATGGTATTACGGAGCTATCCATAGTTGCGGTCTTTGTGTGTCATTATCCCAATCCTTTGAACGTAACTTGGTCAACTTCGACAATGTGCGATACCGATTCTAGACAAATGGTACAAGGGGTCTGGAAGGGGGGTTTACCGGTATCACTCAGCTATCGAGCAATTGCTAAGCTCTATATAAGTCCCCCCCCCTTCTCTTGATTGATCAGCTCACCATCAACCAGATACCAAGGTGATCTCAGCAGAATACCCCGTGTATCAACCAAGCTGTCCTACTCCCTCGACAGAGTCGATGGCATCCGGGAGTCTAAGCTCAGTCTTCTAGTCAGGATACAGAACAAACAGTGATACCTCGGGGGCTGGCGCGATGACACTTACCTTCTCCATTTCAACGACTGGTGATTTTATCGTGGAGAGCAGACTGAAGGAGGTGCGCAGGTTCTTACGAGATACGGTGGGTGCACACTATGCCTTCTTGGACTTCGTGAATAATGATGATGAAAGAGAAGAGTACAAGGTGTGTACACTGGCATTTCATGACAAAAATCATCTTTTCTTTGTAAAAGGTACCTTTCTGATTCCATTCATCCAACGCGGGATCGGCTTCGTTCCCGAACAGGTGCATCACGCCGTAAACTGCCATGCCTCTAAACTGGCCGAATTGGACAGCTCTGCTCGACAAGAAGACTTCATTAATGCACACAAAGCCCTTGCATTGGCATACTATGTGATGAACTACGCGGCTACGAAATGGGTGAGAGGGAGGTACGACGATTCTCGCATTCAATGCGATATCAAATGGCTACACATAATTGACGAGTTCATAGATTCGTTGATCGATCGCCACAAAAATGACTTTCCTGAGATGGAAAGCGCCCTGCGCAAGCATCATAAAGGATTCCTAGAAATTCTAAAAACGGAGTACGGCATTGCTACAGACGAAATCCCTCCCAAAAAGTTCAAACTGGCTTTATTGGAGGAGGATCAGTTCCAAAAAGCTTTCGAGCAATACGGATCTGATGACCTTGCGGATTCATAATCTCAGTAAGACATCGGCGATATGATAACTCCATTCGAAAATACCTTCCCTACGGTCTGAAATTGAGTTTTACGGTTGAACCATGTATTGCACATGATAGGAAGGTCTGGATCAAGGATGGACTGTGGCTAGTTAATTATGGGGTGATTTCCCTAGTTGATTTTTTGTTTCTTTTCTACCTTGCTGTACGGCCCTTCAATTGTTCTATAGAATGTCTACTAGACTTTTCTTCAGTCATCCTCATCCACCTTTAGTGAAATACAGACGAAAACTAGAATGATCAAATCAATGTAACGCTGAATGAGTGCTTTAGAAGATATGAACGGTCACACATAGATTGTTCTAAGCAGCACGAAGAGAAAGAGCCAAAACATAGATTGAAGAATCATTACTACAGAAAAACGTACCGAATGGAGTACACATTGTTAAAAAATGGAAGCCCAAAATAAATTGAGATAAATTTAGCTATTTGAGGATAGATTCTTCCAGCTGAAAGGATAGCCATCCCAAGCCAGAGAGGCGATATTCAGCCATATGGCATGGATTATTTCGCTCGCTAAGGTCCGATGTCCCCAGTGGCCCAGTGGCACGAATGGGATACCAACGCCCCTCACAGTACCTTCTTCGACATACGTCATGCCCATGCCAAGAATAAGCCCTGCCATTAGAAGCTAAACTGAGCGGCACCAGACCAACAACAATAGGGCAAAGCTGCTGATCGCTCCATCATCTTAAACCAGTAATAGCTGACGAAAACGGTATTTCACAATCAAAGACATATGTCAGCCAGGCCCTTGCCATGTCTTAACGGGATTGAACAAGAGTCAGGCTGCAACATTCGGGGCTGAATTTTCTAGTAAAGAGATCTGTATTTAGTACCCTGTAGAATCTGCATGCTGGACCCGGAATGCCGCAGCGGCGATACGCGGCAACATGAGGAATAGACGAGGACCCAAATAAGAACTGCAGACCAGCCTCGTAATACTGTCCCAGAAGAACGATTTAGGCAGAACGAATGAATGATCGGCATCGACGGACCGATGAAAAAAGAGCACTGCGGTGGATCACGTCTTTCTGCCGTCTGACCACCTCATTCTTAATGATCCCGAGGCTGCCTTGCTAGCGACTCATGCAATGCGGAATCCATGCAAGGATCCTCGAGTAACCACTTCAATCGCCAGTTTGCACTGTCGTTCCCCTCCATCTCCTCATTTACAGCCTGGGCCTTTGCATCCCAATCTGGTAGCATCAGTTCCTACAAAAAGTGAACCACACTGCCTTGTCACCGTGGCGTATTACTTGCAGCCCGCATAATGTACAACCACAGGCTGTCCAGTAGGTATTGCTTATCCGCCAGAATTAAGGGGTAAACGATTTTGCCTTGTTCACTGATTTCGGTTTGAATTACTAATTGCACCCCCTCAACAACATTTGTGGTTTTTCCTCTATAACTTGCTGCGCCCGAAAGGTATTCCTTCGCTTCGAGCTGTTAGACGGGAGAAAGGATTAGAAAAAAAGGGATCGCTGCTCGGACATGTATGAAACAATACCGAGAATTACCGAGAAATAGCAAGGGATGGAGGGAGTAAATATTTTTTTAGTGCCTATCCGAGAACACGAGGAAGCGGACTAGGTAAGTTAAATCTGAAAAGTTAATCTACACTTCAAAGATACTAAGCTCTGGACTTCAGAGGGTGCAACCATAGCAATTATTGAAGTAAAATATCTTAAGTGAGCGCGCTATTGCTTATGCCTTGTCTTCGGCGCCGTCACGACTCGATTATTCTGTTTCTTCCCCGCGCTTAAGAAGGACTAATTCCCAATCCCGCCAGTACTCATCATACCGGCATCTTGCAATTTACAGGGGATGGCGAAACCTGAGAACCAGCGAAAAGCCAGGCTGTATTGAATTGGTTACGTGTCTCCGCAATAATCCCCCGGGGCCAGAAATGAACCATAACCTATGCGGCGAGTTCCACTAGGTAAAGATGCACGGGAGCCAACTGCAGTAGTTCGTCTCCAGGCTGCCTCTATCATACTATAATATCTGATGAATAGTCGATACCTGGACATGGGTCATCTTCTGCCAAGGTGTTGATGTCTTATTCCGGTCTCGTGAAAAGCCTTTCTATTGGATGTGAGTGTAGCGAACGTCTTCCGCTTGAAGGCACACCATATTTTCCATGCTTGTCAACTCGGTCGGGACTCAAATGATTGTAGGTATATTCTCTGAGCCACCCTGGGAGATGAAAAATGTGCGTTCACGTGCCGAAGACACGGAGTGATTCCTGAAATCAGTCATCCCATGCTTTTCAGCATCCCCACGTTGGAGTTCAGTAAGCCATTGATCCCAGTGAGATTCGACTATGTAGCCCAAGGCAGTGCCGCCCTGGTATGGGGCCCGAGCCAAGGGGTCATCGGTGAGATCAGCGGAGAATGTTGGATAATCTCCCATTTGGGAACGAGAAGCGGCTCAATCAGCAAGGACGCGGTGCCCCTTCCTGAAGGGCGTGTTCAGATGGTATCGAGTAGTATCCTACTCGTGCTATAAACTCCCGTGTCGCATTCTCCAATTGCATGCCGTGCCTCTTTTCGACTTCATAGCAATTCGAATCAATGGAGAGTGTATCGAGTCTAACACCTGAAGCAATCGCCTACTACCAGGCTCATGCGGATGATAATCGCCAATCGAGCAAAACAGCCGCCAACGTTGTCGGGATCGTGCTAACTATTATTGCAGTGGCAGCACGGCTGTTGGCACGCCTCCGCTCGAGGGCTCGATTAAGCTGGGATGACTATCTAATTTTTCTTGCCCTGGTAAACAGACCTCAGAATGTAGCAGAGGAACGTTTATAGTGGCTAATACACAGTGGGTAGATGGGCCAACTTTCCTATGCCATCTTGTTGTTCCTGTCTAATGCGAACGGTGATGGTCGACACATGATTTTCGTTAAAAACCAGAAGCGCTTTGTCCAGGTATGAATTCTCGTTTTCCCCCTAGATTGTCCCTGGGCTAAGGGATTGGCCTCTTTCCGAATAGGAAAGTACCGCAAATGCTATCGTGTACTCGATCACCGTCATGGCCACCAAGATATCTATCTTATGTCTATATCGCCGTATATTCCCAACGAGATCGCTCTTGATAGGAGCCTATTTAGTTGGAGTAACGGTCATCGCTTACAACGTGGCCTTGGCATTTGTGACTGCCTTTCAGTGTGTCCCTTTTTCGTCAATGTGGACTGGAAAGCCTGGGAAATGCATCGCTGTCTCTGTGCCTTTTACAGTTTTCGCGTGAGTTCAGCCTGGGTCACTCGTCGACACCCAAATTGACCGCGGTGCAGTGTTGTAAATGTGGTCACCGATTTTGCTATCCTAGCGCTACCCATCAAACCTGTGTTGCAGCTGCACATGCGAAGGAACCGCAAGATCCAGGTCTTGACCATCTTTCTCCTCGGCGGGATGTGAGCTCCGTCCCTCTTTGCGTCTCCTGCTGGCACCAATCTAATAGCGCTAGCGTCTGTATATTCGGCATCATCCGTGTAGTCGCCATCGCTACCATGGATCCCGTTGACACCAGCTGTAAGCAATTTCTATCCGCTCACATCGGTACGTGCTGATTTTCCCAGATAACGCAGTCTTCTTCAGTATCTGGTCCTTCATCGAAGTTTCCGTTGGTATCTTAGCGGCCTGCCTGCCTACCTTTGGTTCCCTTTTCGCGCGCCGCAAGGAAGACCCGCTCCGGACCGACACCCACAGTTTGAGTTCAAGTCGACTCTGGAAACTCATCACCAATCGGTCAAGAGAAACACAGCAGAGTGACACCTCAAACACGGAGACCTCGAATGTAAATGATTCCTGGCCGCATGCCGGAACCTGCCGTAATGGCATTATACAGCTGGATAGTCACTGTGAGGCTAGAAAGAAAGAGCAGGGACACATTCCTCGGTCGCCAAGCATCATGGTACACCAAGACATGCATCAAAGTGTGAACTTTGTTTAGTTTTTCGGCTAGCAATGAGGATCGGGGCAGAGGGGCGTTTCGCGGTGGGGAACTATACCCGCGCGCTGAATTGTCACCGGTTAACCCCACTTGTGCTTCTTCCGAAAAGGTGAATTTATCTATTACTTGCGTTAGTATAGCGGGTAATTTTGCTCGATGATGTACTCTGTACGATGTATATGGTTGCTTGGCCTAGCGCGCGCGCGGTGAAGCCCCTCGATTTAGCGGACAGATTCGCTTTCTGATTTCCTTCTCAATGAAGAGCTTCCACTGTTGGCTCGTCGAGCGCGCACGCGAATGCTGCCTCCACAGTAGTCGGGCCTTCCGACAGTAATAATTCCTTTAGCGAGTGGGAGAAAAACGATCTATATCTATCTCGCGGTTTACAGATCGAGTAAGGATAAACGAATTTCGTTGAAGTTAATAGAATACATCGTCTATACTCGCTACTGGGAAATAATCTCGTAATATGATTTAGATACTATTATAGAGAATGGTCTGACTCTCTTCTCGATGCCTTTTAGTTTAAATATAAGATAATAGTTGGCTCATGTAAGTATTGGAGATTCGAAACGGTTAAAGAAGGCAAGGCTTTTATCGGAAACTAGGGTATATTTCTCTAATACGCTATTAATAACTAGTATTTTTTCTACTCTAGATCCTGTCCGCATCAAGTGTGTCTTGGATGTAGTTGATCTCATACTACTACAAGTAGAACAGAAAAAGCTTACAGAGAAATCTAGCTAATCTAGTAAGTCAAAATCAGTGCGCCCTATAAAATATCAGCTTCTGGTTAAGTCAATATACTTAAATTTTCAATATATTAAGTTTTAAACGGTTGTTAAAATTGAAAAAGCATTGGGGTCTATTTGAATAATGGATACTGGCACTCTAGATTATCGGCTAACTCTTTTTGGAATAAAAGGCATTATCAAAAAGGATGTGGATTGGAGGAAGCTGCATATAAAACTAGAGAGAAGGCTTGAGAGGTTTGAGGTATTGCGTGTGCAGTAGTATATATTTAATTGCCTCGATAGAATACTGGGAGACGTGGAGACGTTGAAGAATAGGAAAATTCGATAGCAGACACCTTCATCAGTAAGAGCTATACTAATGTCTACTAATATGTTATAAACAAGATTTGAGGTATGGTCTGATACGAAAGGGTGTATGTTTTGTTTATCCAATGTGATTTAATTTGTCATGAAAGTTTTGGCATGCAGCTCTTTGCTTCGTGATTACCAGTAATTATTTCAGGTTACAGGGGTGTCCATTGGAAACTCCATGCTCAAGAACAGCCAGTTCTATCTTATTGATGCCATGATAACTTAATCTCCGGTTTTTAGGGAGGCCAACTTGTTCCTGCGGCGAAGTCCATGGAGATGAGCAATGGTCGACTAGAGAAGTCTACCTAGGCAATGCCATCAATAATTACCACACAAGGTGCCTGCCAACCTCTGCCTGGGTGAGTAACAGGGTGAGTTTAGGGTGGCGACCGTGGATACAGATTTACATGAGTTATTATTCAACAGAGATCAACCTTCTAACTCTACTATACTGTTTTCAGGCCTCTTTGTTTGGTCATCGCTGTCGCGCGCAGATGATGGAATATATTTTTCCATGCTCACCGCAACCAATAAGAATATTATCAAGTTCTCCTTAAGGTCAAGGATGTATGGCAAATTAAGACCCTGGAGAAACCCCCGAGTCAAGACACCGTAGCTCGTTCTGTCTAAGATATGTCTATTGCCAGCGTGGGTGACAATAATTTCTGTCGGAAGTTTGTCGCATTCCATTCCACTCGATGATAATTCCGCATGGTTATTAGGTGTAAATCGAGGGATAGGAGTATCGTAACGCTATATTTCCCGATGGCATACCTGATGCTCTTGCGAAGTAGGCTGTTCGGAAAGTTCCTAATAGCTTCCATTGGGAAATCGAAGCCTCGTGCTATTTGACAATAGTTTAACTTTCTTGGAAGGCGGACGAACAGATCGACAAGGATGGTTCTCGGGAGGCTACAAGTTGAGCATACCTACTAATAGAGGAATTCCCAACTTCTGGTCTGTCAGATTTAGTCATATTCTGTTCGAAGAGCAAAAATAAGCAAAGAGGGATAGTAACGATCCGAATGAATCTAACCCTGAGGTTGTCCAGAACTTTGTTAAATTAAATTGTTTGTCTAGATACGAGGCCACGGGTGAAGATCCAATCCATGGAGAAAGGTTGATTCTAACATATTTCCTCGCTATTGCTTGTATGATAATGGCGGCGTGGGAAATGCTCGAACTCGGAAAGCCATCTTGCCAGGAGTCGTGCCGCCAGGATCTCCATGTATGCAGTAGGCATCACCCAGCTGGAGATTCGAGCAGTCAAATTTGAGATCAGGATTCCACTGCTGCAACTGCACCATAGTAATCCCATACACCGATTCGATATTGGTGCAATAGTCGCCCGGTTGTATCACATACCACTGGGACCAGGTTAGGGGGTCCGAGTCCAATGATTTCAAGGTGATTAGCTTACCTCGTAGCAATTTGCGGTAGACCCGCTGGGCGTGGGTGCGGGTGCGGTCTGATAGCTTGAAGTGGTCGTGGTCGTAGTCTGGTTCCAGTCTGCTGTTGGAAGAACGCAGTAATATAGCCCAGGGTTGAGATTTGAGCATCCCGCGTTGAGTTGCGGGTTGATGGCTTCAAATAGGGAAACAGTGATAGTGAAGTTGAGGGCAATGAGCTGGCAGTAATCACCCTCGTTGACTTGATAATACCTATAATTTTTTTGAGATTGTTAATCCTTTAACATGGCGAGGCAAAGCAATCTAAGGTCAAAGCTCATAAGTTTTAACTTACTTGCCACATTTTGCAGTTGTGCCAAAGGCCATAGGCCCTGGCGGTGCAACAGTTTCTGTAGCATAAACGCCAGTTTTGGTGACGGTGGCGTCGGGGATGGTTGTGCCCGTCCAGACAGCACCTGGCTGGGTAACACATATCTGATCTCCCGCAATGAGGTTGCTGCAACCAGCATTAAGGAAAGGGTTCCAAGAGCGAAGCTGGGACAGTGTGACACTTGATGCATTGGTAATCTGCGTGCAAGTATCCCCCAACTTGATCGTGTACAGCTGGCAGGTGTTTGGGATACAAAGTTTCTGTCCAACTGGACGCCATTAGCTCATGCTCGCCCATTATTATAGCTCTACGGACCCCTCACCCTGAATATTAGAACAATCCGGGAGAATATCATTGATAGACATTAGTGACCCTCGAGGGACAGCCTGACTTGAGGCAATTTTTCCACAGTCATCGCCAGAGACCACCGTATATGTCTTCCCAGTCAAGCATTGGGCCGTTGCATAGCCCGGGGGCGCGTATCCAGGCAAGTCTGTACGGTTACCGGCCACAGGCTGGACTGCTGTCGGATAGGATACGCCGCATGTCGCTTGAATGACAGCCCATTCCTTGGCCATTCGGGGACTGTAGTTGCTGAATGGAGTGGACTGAATCAATTGACCCAGAAGGAGTACGCATTCTGAACACAGCACGCTCTTGGGAAGACTGGCCATAGAGGTGTCACCAGCTGGAAGCGCGAGGTTCGCGAGAACATCTAAGAGGTTATTCAGTAATCTAGATTCCTGGCCTGATTTTCTCCAATATTTATTATACCTTGGCAGTAATTTCCCTTGGAGTTTTTGAAACAGGAAACGTTGTATTGCGCCCAGAGCTGATCCCCATACAGGGTTGCTGGCGTATCTGACCAGGGCTGCGGACTCCCGGCGCACGCCTTCTGGACCGCAGCATGATAATTGAATAGTGATTGGGAGCAAGAAGTAGTGCATACGGCGTTACGAACCGCGGAAGCAATATTGCTAAAGTCATCCGCCATTACCTGTAGCCGAAGGTATGGATCACAAGCAATGGTGGCTTCCATGGCGGAGATGCATCCTGGGGCCAGTGATCCATCTGCTGCGGCATCACTACTATTTGCAATTAGGCCTGGCTCAAAGATCACGATATCGCAGAGTGCGTGGCTCGAGAACAACGCAAAGACTATGAGGCTGAGAAGCCGCGACAAGGGAATCAAGTGCATCTTCGTTTCTGGCGGAACCAATTCAAGCTGGGAAGAAGAAATATAACAGCTGCAGAACCTCAACCTTGATGTCCAGCTCGTCTTGCCGTCTTATATTGATCGGACCCGTAGATTGAGGGAGAAGCTTAGCGGATGCCAATCATAGTCGATTGCTCCATTGTAACATTATTTGAGTTTGATGAGCAGAAGTTAACAGGGGCTATGGTATTATTCTCCAACCCAGCTAAGACATAAAATTCTTGAAACATTGGAATGGAATCCCCGACACACGCAAGGGGTTGCATTATCTTGCATACTTCCACCTTGACCTCCAATCTGCCCTCTCTGTCAGGAATGGGCGAGAACCCAGCCATATACAGATTCACTCTCATTTTCAATGCTGATGGTCCAATCGAACAATTATGAAGCAATTTACTCCTTGCTGGAGGATTTGGGAGCTCTTGGCGGGCTGGAAATAATAAGATGAATGGCTTTCCGAATGGTAGAATGCTTCATCCGATCAAGCGAACGCTACCCTGAATGCTGTTCTTTTTCTTTCCCAGCTCACGATGAGAGTTATCATAGTTTTGGCAGCCTTCGCGTCCGTCGTTTGGGGACTGGCATCGCAGGGCCCGGCTTCTGCCACGGATTATACATGGTAGGTACCGGAAACCGCACCGATCACGAACATCGAAGTTAACGGTCATCCAGCTCCGCTACAGAGCCCTGTCGAATAGGATGCTGCAGCAACACGGGAGTATGTGGACTTGGTCCAGACTTCTGTGGCAAAAGCTGCATCTCCTCGTGCGACCAAAAAAGGTAAGAATTGCAACCCCCAAGCCCTCAGACAACAAACACCAGCGCTGAGTGCATAACCTCTTTCGTAAACAAAGTGAATGCGACCCTGGATGGGGCTCCCAGTGGTCTCAGAAGGAGAAATGTCCCTTGAACGTGTGCTGCAGTAAGTTTGGCTTCTGCGGAACCACCAAAGACTTCTGCGGCAACAAGACAGTCACAAAGCCATCATGTTCTGGAAGCAGGTAGGAAGGCATTCTGGCTTGATATTTGAACCGTAGACTCACTGACGATTGTAGCTCCAACAAAAGATCCATCGGTGTGTGGCGATGATCACTCAATCCTGCGAAGATGTGGTCTGCTAATTAACCCAGGATATTATGAAGGATGGTCCATTAACCGAGCATGCTATGGAAGTGAGTCGTCCTAGGTGGAGACCATTTCTGGGAGCTACAGGCTAAACGATAGTACAGTGATGCCAGAACAACTCCCTGTTGGCGCCTACACACACCTCAACTTTGCCTTTGCTTTTATTGATCCCAAGTCATTCAAAGTTGCCCCCATGAGTGCAGCCGACACAGAGCTGTATCCACGTTTCACGGGGCTCAAAGACTCAAATCCCGGGCTACAGACGTGGATTTCGATTGGCGGATGGTCGATGAATGACCCTGATCAGCCAACGGCCACAACCTTCTCTGACCTGGCGGGATCCAGTAGTGCGCAGTCCGCATTTTTCAGCTCGTTGCTCTCCTTTCTTCAGACATGGGGATTTGACGGCGTTGACGTCGATTGGGAGTACCCCGTCGCAACTGAAAGGTCTGGAAAACCACAAGACTTTCGGAATTTTGTCTCGTTTTTAAAAAACCTTCGCTCGGCTTTGGGAGGCAGTGGCCACAACTACGGGTTGACGATCACAGTCCCGTCAAGCTATTGGTATGGCCCGAGCCAATTCAGACGAACAGCTGAAAGAGAACACTGTGACCATTAACCTTTTTTATCGTCCTAGGTATATGCAGCACTTTGACATTGCAGAAATTGAGAAGGTAGTGGATTGGTTTAATGTGATGACATACGATTTACATGGCACATGGGACACCACAGACAAGTTTATCGGGCCGATTGTCAATGCCCATACTAACCTCACGGAGATCGACCTGACCATGGATCTATTCTGGAGAAACAAGGTAAGTGAATTGGGCTTTTGACACCGCAGTAACTCACGGAAGGACAGATTGATCCGGATAAGATTGTAATGGGCCTGGGGTTCTATGGCCGAAGTTTCACGCTTTCTGACCCTTCCTGCTCTAAGCCCGGCTGTAGTTTCAGTGGAGGAGGGAACCCGGGAAAATGCTCTGCCAGTGCCGGGGTTGGTTCAATCCCCTCCGTTACCTGCGTGCCAGAAACATTTACCTTTACTGACGAGAGATTAGACACTCATGTATTCAGAAATCCAAGACATCCTGGCGGCTGGAGCGAAGGCGACCATGGACAAGGATGCAGCCGTGAAACAGGTCGTCTGGGATAATAATCAATGGGTGTCATTTGACGACGAGGAGACTTTGAAGTTGAAGACCAACTACGCCAATGGGAAATGTCTGGGCGGTACTATGATTTGGGCTGCATCTACAGATGACACAGTAGGATCTGCGGCCCAGGCATATATCAAGACCAACGGACTGATGGCTCGTAGCCTCTTCGGGGGCGGGGCGAATCCCAAGGAGGAGGATGTCCTCTCGGCCTGTATCTGGGGAGAATGTGGAAAGGAGTGTCCGGATAACTCTCTCCCAGCACAGCGAAGTGATGGTAAAAACCGCGGAAATGCAGGCATCTACACGGGTTGTAGTGGTGGTCAGACCAGGAACTATTGCTGCCCGAAAGGCCAGGAGATGCCAACATGCCAATGGCGTGGAACTGCGCCATTCTGCGGTGGAAAATGCCATTCAGGCGAGGTGCAAGTCTCGTCCGACACCAGTGCTACAGGCAGCGAGTGCTGGACGGGCCATAAGGTGCTGTGCTGCACTTCAACCAAGTCGGATGCCGGTATAGGACAGTGCAGTGAGTCTTCCCCCGGTAGCTTGGACATTATGCATTCAATTATCTAGGCTCACATATGTCGCTAGAATGGGAGGGATCTGCACCCTTCTGTGGCAAGCACGGGAGAGTAGGCGAGCATTATGGGTGCGACGAATCCGACCGCTACGAGGAAACTTACGATTCGTTGGGTGCTGGTGGTGAAGAGTATTGCTATTCAGGCTACAAATCCTTCTGCTGCACCAAACCTGCTCCCTTTTCGGGATGTGGATGGTAAGAATGACCTCTCCCCCCTTCTAGCTCTGGGATCTGTAGGATCACTGAACTGTGTTCGATTAGGACATCAAAGGAGCATCCTTGGCTACACCCTTTCACTTGTCCGGCAGGGTGTCCGGCCGGAAAACAGGTAACACAGTCATGATCATCCGATGAATTGGATCAGCTTCTAAGGAGCCTAGATTATTGCCCAAGATCCGTCACAGACCAGCTTCTGTGATAGTGGGTCCGCCTTCTACTGCTGTGATTTGCCCCTTGAAGACACTGTAAGCGATATTGATCTGCTCTGCTCCGCGCCGCTGACATCCTCTAGCCCGACAGTGATAGTGATTTGAACTTCTGCGAGAGCACCGATGGCGACTATGTTCTTAGTATTCAAGACACCAGTAACAACAACTATGATGATGATGGCAACCCCGCGGATATTCTAGAGCTCTGGTGGTAAGTCTGACATTCCCCAAAGGATCATCCTCGCCCTAGGGGATTGGAGAGATAACATTCCTCAATTCAGGTACGAAGAGGATGTGTTTGTAGTTCCCAACGACGCCTCGCCTGATAACATGAAGCGTGGGGTGGGCATCATCGATGAGCTGCAGGCGCTACGAATCAACCGTCAGTGGGACAGAGTTTCCAGTCTGGACAACCGGACCTTGCCACAGATATGCAATGCACCTGACCCCTGCTTCTTTGTTTTGGAGCCTGACCTTCCTGAGGTTCAGAAGCTACTGAATGAAGGGCGTCAGTCCTGGGAATACCGTGGAACAGTCAGCCAGACTTCCAAGCACCAGGGTCTAATCGAACGCGCCCGTGTGCGTTCGTCGGTGGTTAAACTACCACGAAATCGACGAACAAAGTTCATTGCGTCGACCTATTATACTGTCGCCGAACTCGCCGGCAAAGGGAGAAAATTCTGGGCCAATGGTGCAGGGAAGGCTGCCGCTATTTGCTTGAAAAACGCCGCTGCTTTTCAAACACGGAAGTTAGCCCGTAAGTATCCAACGTAACACACCAATTAGCATTGAAAGAAAGTGGCTCTGATTTCCGGGGGATGAAAATACAGGCAGATATGTCACAGAGCATGTCACGGAGCTGCAAACGCCGGCACAATTCGCGCAGTCGATGATCGACAGCAAGTATCCGGATCAAAGCATTCCTCAGGGAGTTTCGAGTGGATATAGTTGGGAAGACGGTGGGCCTATTTTTCGCTACGTACACATGCTAGACACGTACGTTAATACTGTTCAGTCTTTGGTGACAACGGATACGTGCACTGGATGTGGAAAGACCTTCAGGTTGCACGACCTACTGGTCTAGACGGCGACACGCCGATTGAGTATGTTTCTTTCCCAACACCGAGCAGGGGGAAAATACACTGCGGCTAACGTCTCAGGGCGATTTATCATGCCCTTGGGAGTAAAACGGGCAATACCGACTATCAGAACCTGATGATCTGCGATGCTCAAACGAATTCCTTGAAGACATCCGTAAGTAGAGTGACCTCCGTCGAGTCGGCTGGCTGATGATTTGCCTAGGCGTGGGCGATCCACACGAATGTCATCGGCGACGGCAGATGGAACAAGGCCAGTCCGTCCGTACGGCTTGCATTTCTCAACAACATAGATCAATCTCTTATTCCTGTGCGTATGACTGGCTACCCAATTACAAGTGGTGGAAGTGAAAGAAGCATGAGGCTGACCAACAAATTATTAGTACCTGAACTCCCCCGAGGTAAGCGGCTGCGCGTATTACAAGACTCACTTCCATCATGGGCTAACCACAGCATTGATACTCTGCTCGCGCAGGCCCAGGACGCGCTGAAGCATGCCTACGAGGTACAGCAGCAGATTTTCAAAGCCCTTGACAGTGCCGCTCAAAACAACCCCAAGATCACTGGACCGGGAGCCACCAGTTTTGCGGCACTGCACAAAACGTGGTATCAGCGGTTCTTCGCGGCGTTCAATGACAACTTGCAGACCTTTTACCAGGCTAAAGTGGACAAGGAAATTACAAACTGGACGGGCGGCAGTAAAGCGTACGGACTGTACAAGTCTCTACAGAGGAACAAGATCATTTCAGGTAGGTTTCTTGCGCGAAGGTGCCCCGTTGTGCTTATAAGAGAGCTCTTTTGCAATACTAACGGCCGTAGACTTAAAAGGCAGGTCGAGTAAGCTGTCGAGCCTGACAGTGCTCACTGCCTGGATTACGTGAAGCCTTTGGTCAAGGGAAGAGAAAGGCCTGGTAGAATGAGGGGGGCAAGGTCGAGGAGAATATGAATGTGCTGGTTTAGTCGGGTTGCACATGGGGACGCTATTGGGCACGATATCCTAATAGTAGTAGCTTCAATGCTGCCTTACACGCACCTTCTTGTCCTGTTAAAATTTTTAAAATCGAACAACATGTTTTACATTAAAAATTCTACACGAGCGAGAAGATAGGAGTAGAGTAGCGTATAGCATGAATTGGTCATTCAATCAACTGTCTGTCTTCTTATCAATCGGGGGAGTTTTCGGGGCTCACGCCCCCCATATTGCATCCTCTATTGGCGGCACAAGATCGGAGGTGTCCTGACAATCAAGCAGCGCAGGATAGAACTTGGTGATCAGCGAAGCGATCGCCACCTTGAAAGTCCCTGAGTACGACAATCGCTGCTCTCCCAGGGTAACGTCAACCGCCTTCATGAACGACGCCGGAGAATCCGGTTTCACATCCACGACGGAACGCATACACTCCTCATCGACCATGAGGCACATCCGGGTGTGGAGGCCAGGCTCAAGTCTGTCCTCCTCCGCATCGTCGTCCATCTCCTCCGCGGACAGGCGATAGGCATACGCCACCCTTACTGGCGGCTCCCCCTCCATTGCTTCATCCGACACAAACTTGAGAAAAATGCGGTCGCGAATTCGCTCGATCCCAGATGCTGCAGGGGTACCATCTATCCCCTCATCGAGGACCGCCTCGTATTGGGCTAGGAACCTCTCCCAGAGTGGCTCATCGGAATAATACGTGCGGAACACCAAAAAGCCGAAATCAGGCCAGTCTTCCTGCTCGATCAGCGAGATTAGCGTTTCCAGGTTTTCAAGAGTGGTCGAATTTGTCTGGTCTGCTTCAAAATCTCCTGTCCCGACCGGTGCGGCGTCATCAGCTGATGGCGATGGGATTTGCATTGGAGGCGCCCCGCGCGCGATGCGCCTCTCATTAATGCGGGCCATGTTTTGCGCACTGATGAGCTCGGCTTCGGCTGCCTGGCGCTCCATCAGATTTTGTAATTCCTGGTCATGTCAGCATCCACCGGAATGGAGGACAGGAAAAGCTCAGAATATCCTTTGGTCTATTCTGCTTTGCTCTTATTAAAATGTACCCACGCACCTGTTCTGAAAGGGCTTCAAGGGCAGAGTCAGACTGGATCTGATACATCTCCTCTGTCCATCCTGGCGGCAGGTAATGTAGGATTCGATCCTTAGCCATTGTAAAATGTGTTGGTGAGCTACTCAAGAGTGAGTTGAGATGGAGCCAGGTGTTTGCAGGGAGAAAGCAAACACTCCCCCCTCCCTCCCCCACAAAAAAGCAAACCAGTTACGACGGATGACCGTCACATGGTCTTACTAATTTTGACGGTTGGGTTGGTTTTACTGCGCTTTTAGGTTTCAGAACTATTCAATAATTAAGCAAGGGAGCCAAACCACAGGGATGAGCATCACCTGAAATCTCTGCACTTGCCCTGTGATTTGGTGGCAATTCAAGGGCTCGGGTATTGTTTGACCGCGTATATAATGATGATCTAAGTACGATTGAGCAGACTGGAAGGTCTGTCTTCCACACCCTGTGGCTGTATGTGCTTGGTTGAAGCAAGGTATAGAATAAAATGACACCCCCCATGAAGGAGTTCGTCACTTGAGGACAATATGCGAATAGAACAAAATTAAATAATTTTATTCCATCTTTATAGTACTTTTGTCGTTACTCCTCGTTTTGTCAATTGTCATGAATTCGTTGATAAAATCATCCATCTCCGTGGTAAGGCTTTTCAAAAAGTCAAAAATATCTCCTGATGGAAGACCTTGCTCATCGTATTCCAAGAATTCCGCTCCGACTAGTCTCTATAAAGGCATACCCCTTGAGTATTTTGAGTAATGTATTCCCTTGCTTCCCTAAGGAATCTATGCGACTTCAGGCGTTAGAGGAAGGTCTCGGCGAACAGAGTAATACCGGATACTGTCTTATCTTGCAGTCTGTCAGGAACCTTCCGGCATGTTCCCAGGAACTTGCCGGTGTGACGGTCTACTAGACCTCGGCATAGAACTTCCACGGGTAGGCATTTTGGTTCCAGACCCGTGGAACAGGTAGACGAGTCCTACCCATTACCTATAAACCCCCTACCCACTACCCACCATAGGTACCCCGCGGAGTACCCGTGAACTACCCAAAAATACATAACTAATCCTTTTTAAATATACTAAGCTATATAAAACTATTTATTCTCTTAATTAAAATACTAGTTTTAATACCTGTTCCAGTTACTCTTTAGTAGATTGCGGCACTAACTGTCTCGCCTAGGCTGCGGCAGGTTGTACAACATCGACATTTTTTCATTATCATAGTCGGCAATAGACTGCGGCACTAACCACCAAGACCATGGTTAACCACTAACCAAGATCAAATTTCGTGGTTTTGGTTGGCATTTTGCTAACCACCTAACCATGTAGTTAGGTCTTGTCACGGTGCAGGCCAAGGATGACTAACATGTCTGTTAGGGTGTCACGTGATCCTACCACCTCCTATCTTCCTGCTATTTAAAGATCCTATTATAGCTTCTTAAACTATGTCTTGTCTATTAGTCTATATATAGCTTAATCCTGTAGTAATCGAGTATCTAATATTAAAAAATCTATCTATCTATTAGCTACTAGCTCTACTAATCCTATTAATCTATATTCTAATATTATATAGCTCTTCCCTATAAAACTAATATTAAG
Source organism: Aspergillus ochraceus (assembly GCA_004849945.1). Lineage (NCBI taxonomy): Eukaryota > Fungi > Ascomycota > Eurotiomycetes > Eurotiales > Aspergillaceae > Aspergillus > Aspergillus ochraceus. Next base: position 30,289 of record SSOS01000001.1, on the reverse strand, counting down.
TATTAACTTAATATACTTAAAATCCCGAAGCTTCTATTCCTATTTAAGAATCCTGAGTAATTTGTCTAGTATATAACTAAATATACTAAGAAATAGTATCTGTCAGGATGCGGGCTGGCAGGGTTGGTAGAGCTAGTGGCTGGCAGGTAGATAGGCTTCTTAATATCAGATACTCGATTACTATAGGGTCAAGCTATATATAGGCTGATAGATAAAATATAGCTTAAGAAGTTATAATAGGATCTTTAGATAATAGAAAAATAAAAAATAGTAGAATTATATAATATTCTAATAAGTATATTAATTATTTTTAAATCTATATTATAATAGTATATTCTTCTTCTATAACTAAGCTTTATTAAGACTAATAAAAACTAGATTTATTTAAATATCTATAGTAATAGTTATAAATAATTTATTTTATATATTTTAGATATTTAACTAATTCTATAATTAGATCTAGATATTTTATCTATTTTATAATATATATTAGATAGGAACGGTCGTGTTTTTAATAATTTTAAAAGAAATTAAGAATATTTTTTATTTTTTATTTTTCGAGTTTTTTAATCTCTATATATAATAAAAAAAGTTAGACTTAGCTTAATAAAAGATTTTAATTAGTTAATATAAATAAATTAATATTAAATATAGAATAGATTTTTATACTAGATAATAGTTCTAGGCGGTAAATATATAAACTAATAACTTTATTAATTTAATATAGATTTAATATATTCTAGTCGAGTTTTTTACTAGAATATAAGATCTTAATATATTAAATATCTAATTATATTAGTTAATTTTTTTTAAATCTTTTAGTAGAATAATATTTTTTATTAGTTTATTTAGTATATTAGATTTAAGCGACGATTATTTCCGTGTAAATAAATTTAGTAATAGTTTATATTTTTATAATAAATTATTTAGTATCTCGGATAATAAATTAATTTTATATAATATAATTTTTTATAGATATTAATTTAAAGTCTATATAAAAGTAAAAGCTATAATTTATAAAGAATAGAATAATTTTAATAATATTTAAATATATATTATTTAATATAAATTTAGTAAATAGAAGCTAGATATTCTAGTTATTTTATAAGTAGTTTATATAAATCTATAGATATTATTTTATTATAATATTTATATACTTAGTCTGGCCGTTTATCTTAGAATAGTAAGTAGTTAATAGCTTATTTATTATTTTAAGATATCTAATTAGATATTTCTAAAATTTGATAATAAATTAGAAGTTTTTATCTAAAATAATAATTTAAGATAAATTATATAATTTTTAGATATATTAGATATATATTATTATTATATTCTAAATATTAACTATTATATTATATAAGACTAGATATTTTATTTTAGTTAATTAATCTATTATTATAAATATAATATTATAATTCTAGCTTTAAAATAGATAAATAATAAAGTCTATAGATATATCTTATTATATATATTTAAATATTAATAGAAATTTTAGAATATTCTATTTTACTTTTTATAATAAAATAATATAATAGTATATATAATAGTTCTAGATCTATTAGTCTATATAGTAATATATATCGGGCTAGTAGTATTCTTAAAATAATAACTTATAGATTCGGCTTTTTTTAAGATATCTAGAGATAAATTTATTATAAATTAATTAGATTAGATTAATTTTTAACTAGTTATTATCTAGAATCTATAAATAATTTTTATAAAATAAGAGACTGTTTTACCTTTTATAGATAATTAAGATAATTTTTAAATAATAATCCTTTTTTATAGCTAGAATCTTTTAGATTTTATAAATTAGATTATTTTTTTTATAGATCTTTTTTAGACTAGTCTAGATCTTAAATAGTAGTTATAAATCTTATTTATCTTTAAAATTAATTCTTCGATAGGATTAGATAATTAGAGTTATTAAAGTAGAAAAAAATTCTAATAATTTTAATTAATATTAGTTTTTTAATATTGGCTCTAATCGGGGAGACGGATAGATTAATTTAGATATATTAAGATTTTTATATTTTAGGATTATCTAATTCTAGTATAGCAGGTGTTTATCTTTTTTTTTAAGAAGATGTTACTGCAGAGGGTAGGTATCCTATTGCTGGGGGACACAAGTCCGTCTGTCTTGGAGCAGGACGTTTAGTCCCCTTTATCTACAAGTAGTACTCGCTAAGTATAAATAATAGCCCTAGGGCCGCCTCCACCGAGCTGGGTAGGACTAGTTAGGACAGCATATATAGTATCCTAGTCCTTAAACATCCTATAGATCCCTGGAACGGGTAGTCTAGTAGCATAGTAATAGTATTACATCCTATAGCGTCGACCTATAATAGATAGCCACCTTACAGCAGATTCTATAATTATATCTTTCTCTATCTAGCGAAGAATATATCTAGATTCTCGGATAGAGATTATTTATAAACTATATAAACTATTTACTAAGCTTTGATTAGCTCCTATTTAATTAATATATTAAGTACTTCTAATTCGGTTCGTCGAGTATCAGACAGAATCGGTAGATCACTTAAATATTTAATAACATATTATTAATATATAACAAGTTATAGTTATTAATATATATAAGTTATTATTATTATTACTTCTTTCTTTATAATTTCCTCTACCTTATTACTTCTTCTTTTCTTAATTATTAAGATTATTCCTTTTCTTCTATCGTCTTTTATTATTTATTTATTTATTACTTAAACTATTAATTACTATTTCCTCTTTATTATTTTTACTATATTATTTATTCCAAAGAACAAGGTATCTTATATTAATATAAATTATCGCCAGATCTTAATTATTATTTCTACTAATATATTTTTTTTATTAATAGCTTAATAATCTATATTAATCCTCCTCTATCAGAGGCTCACGATAAATTAAGTAAAAAATATTAGTAAATTATTAAATAGCTAAATATCTAGAATAATATTATATAATAGTTTAACTCTTCTAGTTACTAAAAGACGCAGACTCCAAGTTTTCGCTAGAATAATAAAAAATATATTATATAATACTAAGATCTTCTAATTTCTACTAAATCGATATATAACTTTTATATCGGAGATAGTAATTCTTTTTTAGATTATATTATATATTTATTCTATAATAGCAAAACTCTATAAGAAATAGCCTATAATAACTACTTATAGATAGATTAAGATAATAAATATATTATCTAAATCTACTTTAAGTCAGCTAGTAATATTTAATAGTCTAATAAAAACTATATATAAGTATTATCTTTCTAGTCACAGGAGTCCCCGGCTGATTATATATAATTAGATTATAGTAGATAATAATCTATTATATACTTTATTTTACAATCTATTTAAGGCGTTCGAGCTTTCTATAAATTATATTAATTCTATTTCTAGAAACGTATCTAAAACTAAAAAAAGTAAAATATCTAATATTAATAATTTATCCGACAGAGAGAATAATAGAGTATTAATTAATAATAATATATTAATTATTATTATAAAAAAACCCGTTATAAAGATAGCTATAAGATCTTTTAATAAGAAAAGTAATATTCCTGCGAGAAATAGATCGACTATTAAGATTAATAAAAGTAAATAAGCTATTTATTTAATTATATTATCTATTACTAAGAAGATAGTAACGCCTATATAAGATATAGAAATAATTTATTACTTTTATTATCTATCTATTATTTTCTACTAATTATAATATTTTAGACTATCTCTACTCTCTCTACTAGTAAGTATAGAATCTTTAATCTAGTTATTATAAGTATCTTTTAACCTATTTTTAACTTCTAATAGCTAATATATTCTATAATCTTCTAGCTATATAGACTATAGGCCTTCTAATAGTAATAATAGCTAGTAATTTAAGTTATATAAGAAGTTATCTAATTATATCGCGCGTGGTTAGATTACTTATAAATATAATTCTAATATTCTCTTTTTAATAAATTATTCTATTATAGTATCTTCTAATAGTTTTATTTTTTATTCTTATACTAAGTATCTGCTCTTTTCTTCTATCCTATCATTAATTACCGTACCAGACGGTACTTCAGCTAAATAAGTTAAGATTATTAGAAATAAATTAATAAATAATTTATCTAGCGAGCTAGTTATTCCGCCTTTAAAACTTTAAAAATTATTATTAGCTGTAAAAAAGCTTTAAAAATTATAAAAATAGTTTATTTTCTTCTCTTCTAAAATTATAATATAGATAAGTTATTCGCTCGCGAACTTAAAGACTCGAGTTTAGAATTAATTATTATATTATTTTAATTTAAAATATACTAAATCTTCTATTTCTATAGAAATAACTACTAAATTTTAAAAAACTCTTATTTCGGATTAAAAGATTCTTATATATTATTCTATTCTATAAAAGAATAAGAGTTCGATAGTATCTTCTACTTTTTATAAGTAAGTATCTCTCTATTAACCGGTTATTTTTAATTATTAATTCTCTTATATAGTTAATAATCGGTACGGGCCTCCGCGAATCTATTTAGTAGCTTATTTACTAAGTAATATAGTCCATCGTATTATCTATTAGATTAGATCTTTTTATAATAAATACTTTATTTAATAGTTTTTATACTATTAATTCGTTTCTATCCTTATTCTTACTAACCGTTAATAGGAATAATTCAGTCTTATATTATTATTTTAAGATTTAATTTATTTTTTAACTCTATTAACCATCGATAAGAACGGCCTAGCCTATTATTACTAGTTTTAAAAAATATAATATATTTTTTTCTTTTAATATAATAGACGTTTTATCGTATCTTTTACTATTTATATAATATCTAATAATATATAATATCTTCGCTATCTATTCTTTACTATTTACTAATCTGTTTTACTCCGAACGAGCCGGAATTATTATAGTAAAAAATTTTTTAAAGTTATATTTAATAGTATCTTATTAAGCTATTTCTTCGTCTAATAATTCTCTAAATAATTTAGCAAGTAACTCGCTTTCTAAATTAAATAAACTCTTTACTATAGTATTTTCTTTATTATTATTTAATAAGAGAAACTCCTTGCGCGATTAATTATAATAATATTTTACCCGACCTTCTTTACTATATCTTATTTATTAATAGCCTTTATTTTTGCGATATATTAATACTCGACTAATAATACTATCTATTTTCTTTTTTATCTATTTTAAATATACTCCTAAGCGCTTCTACTAATCCTATTTAGTCTTTATTATTATAGATAATTTACTATAAATAAATAATAAAGGCTCTAGTCTATCTAAAATCTATCTAACTTCTATAGATTTTAAAATAGCTATTTCTATCTTCTTAAAGTATCAACCTAATAATTATAATAACTATAATCTATCCGGATCCTCGATATCAGCGGCGATTAGTTATTAATTATTAATAAAATTTTATATTACCCGTCCGCCAGATTTCTATAATATATATATTCCTAGTAGGTGGCCTTTTAATACTTTATAGAATCTAAACTAGTAGACTTCGAATTTTTAAGATATCTTATTTCTTACTAAAACCTATTATCCTTCTTAAAAGCTATAATACTTTATAGCTTCGTTCCGTATACACTATTTTTTAACCGCGTAAGTAAGTAATTATTTATTAGCTAGTACTCTAATATTAACTATATATAATAATCTATTTTCTAATTACTTATCAATACTCTATATATCTTCTAATAATCTAGACTAGACTCCGTATAGTAGATAGAATAGACTAAATCTAAAGATAATATATTACTAAATATAAGTAATAAATATAGCTTATAGGAAGTATAAGTCTTATAATCTAATAGATTTTTTAAGAAGCGTCTTAATTAGTATTTTACTAAGCGTTTTATTTAGATTCTTAATCTTACTATTTATTCTAGAATAGTATAGACTCGTTGTGCGATACTTTACTTATAAAATCTATATATAATAGTATACTATTACTTCTAGTAGATTTAGATTATTATTTAATAAAAGCTTTTCTATAGCTTTATAATTTATAAAAATCTCTTTATAAAGAAATTAAATAATTTTCTTTTTTATCGCCTCTATAACAGCTTTTACAACTACCTATCTAGTAATATAATTAACAGCCGTAATAATCTATCAGTTTTTATTTAATATCGTTAATAAGTAATTAATTAAGTTAATTTCTTATCTATTAAATAGTCGTATTTTTAAATCGATCTAATATCTAGCTACTTCTTATTCTAATAAATATTTCGATCCCTGCGAAATTTAATAATTAGAATAGCGATGCGTCGCTAACTCGATATTAATATATATTCCTAATTATTATATACGGGTGCTAATCGCTTCTAATAATCTAGAGTACCCTAAATAACTAAACTAGTTATATATTTTCTTTATAAAGACTATATAGATTAGAAAATAAAGATATAGTATATTATCTAACTTAGACTAATAAAATAAATACTTTTCTTCCTCTTTAGAGTCTTATATCTTTTATCTATTATATAAAGTAAAATTATCTTTAGTTTATTAGATACTCTATTACACGCTCTATTTCTTTAGTAAGATACCTATTCTTAAGTAAGTAATAATAGTTTTATACTATTTATTCTTATCTACTCTTTAAAGGTAAACTATTTAACAGCTAGTAATAATATTTAAATATAATTTAAAATATTTTATTAGATTAGTAGCGCTCTTTTTTATAAAATTAGATTACTAACTAATTATATTAAAAATAACCACCTCGCTCTCTTTATAATACCAAATATCTAAGTTATAAAATTAGAATTTATCAATCTAATAAACAAGTTACTTAATATATACCTTTATAATCTATATATACTTTAAGCTATTATAATCTATTATAATTATAGTTATTATCCTATTTTTAATATATAGATTCCAGAGGCGAAGTATCTCTTTAATTATAAGTAGTTTTTTTTTTTATATAAAATAGTTCCGCTCGGCCGGCGTAAGTTTATACTTATTAAAAGCTATAAAGTATAGTTTACTATCCTCATCTTCTTATAGTAAAACTAGACTAATTATCTATTCTAAGATATCTATTTTAATACAAAACGGTTTATAGCGATCTACTAAAAATAATATAAAATATAATACTATTACAGCTTTAAATTATCTAAAGGCTAGTTTATACTTTATATTTTATATAATTAATCGAAAATAATTCTTCCTTTATTTCTCGTCGGACTTCTTTAATAATTCGTAGAATAATATAGTAATACGTATAAAGTCGTATATATATTATTAATAGTATATTACTAGTTCTGGAAACTAATAAATATTATATATATTCTTTAAACATAATTATTAGAAAATTATATTAGTTTTCTTAATAACCGATCGTACTTTTCTACTACTAATAATATAATTATAAAACTTAATCTTTCTCTCTAAGAAGATATACTTAGATTCTTTTATAAATAAGAAGTTTTCTTATAGTATATTAAAAATAGTTTATAGATATTACATATACTCTATCTCTAAGTTTAAGAATACTAAGATATTATTAAAATAGATAATACAGAACTCTATTAAATAAAGAACTAATAATTTATTTATTATTATTTAAAAGATAGCTAACATATTATATAGATTAAATAATATACTAATAAACTCGAACTTCTTAAAAATAGTATTAAATACGGTTTTTAAAATTAATAAAATACCTATATAAACTTACTAGTATCCTAATAAAAGATTAATCTTCGATAAATACATCACTTCTTTTATTATATTAATAAGTTTCTAGATTTGCGATAGAAGGTAGCTATTTTTTATTATAATCTAATTTAATACTTAATAGTTAATATATATATATTATCCGCTATTAGTCTTTCGCACAAAAATAACTAGGAATTTTTAGAATAATAATAAAAGCTATATAATATTCTTAGTAACTTCTTTAGCTAATTATTTTTTTAACTTATCAAGTTTCTCCTGCGATAGCAGGTAATATAATAAATTAATTAATTTATAATTTTCCGTATCGATCTTATAGTCTATATTATATTTTAGTAAAAAATTAGATAGTAATTCTTTCTAAAATAAATTAATATTCTAGTTAAGTAGCTTCTAAATAGCCGACTATTTTATAGATAATCTTTTTAACAACGCGTCCGCCTCTCTTATTATATATATATATAATACAATCTCTTTTTTCTTTAGTATCCGTCCTATTTATTTTATAAATAATAAGTTAAGTATAGCTAATAGGTTATTAATACACCTTTATATATTAGCTAGTAGAATAATATAAGTTTTCCCTTAACTATCTCTTAGACATATTTACAATATTATTTAATTAATTATTAGATTAACTACTCGTAGCCAGTCGCGTTCTAGGATTATATTAAAGTCAGATAATAGAATATCCTATCTATATATATATCCTATCTATATTCTCAGCCGCAGTAGTATTATATAGATTATACAAGTTATTATTTCTTCGCTATTAGCTAGTAAAATCTTTAAAGAAGCTACAGCTCGATATTAGCCTATATACTTAGTTATAATTAAAGAATCTAATATATCGCTAGATATAAATATATAGCTTACTCCTAAATCTATAAGGATTTATACTTATTAACTCTTTAGTTCTCTAATCTCTCTTTAATAGTAGAAGAAATTATCTTCTAAAATATAGAGATATTTCTCTATATAATAAAATATTAATATAATATTTAATAATACTAAGAGATTATACGAATCTAATAAATTATTTTTTTAAATACTTTCTACTCTAGAAGCTTTTTTTATTTGATTAATTAGTACTTTCTTATCTAATAATTATTTTTTTTTTTTTTATTCTTATTATCTCTATCTATAAATTATCTTTACTTATACTAATATTCTTTAGTCTAGTGTCCGGATTTACTATAATAGAAATATATATTATTCTTATAATAATATATATTCTATTTAGAAATATCACATCTGAGTGTTTATAGCCGCTGGGTATAAATAATATTAAGATCTATCAGATCGCCAGACAAGTTATTATTTCTAATTTAATTTATAATAGTTTATCCCTACTTATACGCAGTAAATAGCTAGACAACTAAATTAAAGATAATTAATTAGTTTTTTTTTTTAAATTTATATAATTTATAGATTCTTCTTCGCTTCTCTCACAAATTTATAAATAAAAATATAATTAGGGATATCTTCTAAGATATATAATACTACATTAATAAGTATACTAATATATATTTATATACTTTATTAGCTCTATATATACTTATTATATATATCCTAACGCTTTAATTCGCTAAGATACTCGCTAAATTACTTATAAATCTATTATTTAAAAATAACAAAAATTATAATCGGCTATATTATTCCCGCTATATTAAAGATTTCACATACCTCCTATCTTTTATAAGCCGCGCCAACTAATTTCTATTTAGTAATAATTATCTTTTTAATATCCCCAGCTTTTTTTAAAGCTAATAATCACTTATCTTTAAAATACTAATCTACTCGTCGGAGCTATCTTTCTACTATCTTATTCTTAAACCGGCCGTCGTACTTCGGAATAGATTTTAGATCTAAGATTTTATAATATAACTTAATACTATTAGCTATTAGCTGTAGTAGTTCGGATAGTCTAACTATCTTTTATTATATAGTTTATTAAGACGTAGTAATAGCATATTTAACTTATTCTTATATAAGATAATAAAAATTTATAATAAACTCTTAAGCTTTATTATTTCCTATTAGTTTATTTATCTAGCTAAAGATATTATTAAGTTCCTAATTAAATATCTTATTATATAGAAGTAAAAGAATTATCTATCAGAATTAAGCAAAATAATATATTTTAAAAAAAAGATTTTACTAATAAAATTTCTATCTCTATTTATTAGATTCGATTATTCTATTTAACTAATCCTTATTTTAGAAGAAAAGACTAGCTATATAAAAACTTTATATATTATAGATTTTAATCTTAATATATATATAAGATCTTCTAATAGCTATAGAAAGCTATTAAATTTTAGATATACTATTAGATATTACTATAGAAAGTAAATATCCTATTACTAAAAGATATAAGTCTATCTATCTTAAAGTAAGATATTTAGTCCTCTTTATCTATAAATAATATTTACTAAGTATAAATAGTAGCTCTAGGGCCGCCTCCACTAAGCTGGATAGGACTAGTTAGGACAGCGTATATAGTATCCTGGTCCTTAAACATCCTATAGATCCCTAGGACGGGTAGTCTAGTAGCATAGCGGCGGTGTTGCATCCCATAGCGTCGACCTACAGTAGGTAGCCACCTTACAGCAGGTTCTGCAATCACAAAGATCTTTTAATTTTTTAATTAGACTATTAGACTTTATACTATATTTTCTGGATTAGTAAATAATTTTAAAATTAAAATAGAAGAGGAACTCGGACTATTAGATTTAATAATAGTTTAAAAGCTTTATAAATATAAAATATTCTAGATTATAGTAGTTAAAAATAATATAGATTAAAAATAAAGATCCTTTAAGTTTAAGATACTATTCTTTAAAATAGTAAATAATAGCGAGTAGTTCTTTATTATAAATCTTATAGTTATACTTAGTAGATAAATATTTCTTAAAAAAAAAGATAATTAAATATAATATATTATCTTTACTATACTAATGTCACGGTGCAGACCTAAGGATGACTAACATGCCCGCTAGGATATCACGTGACCTTACTACCTTCTATCTTCCTACTATTTAAAGATCCTGTTGTAGCTTCTTAAGCTATATTTTATTTATTAGTCTATATATAGCTTAACCCTATAATAATTAAGTATCTGATATTAAGAAGTCTATTTATCTATTAGCTACTAGTTTTATTAACTCTACTAACCTATATTCTAATACTATATAGCTCCTTCTTATAGAGCTAGTATTAAATATTAATTTAATATATCTAAAATCCTAAAGCTTTTATCTCTATCTGAGAACCCCGAATAATTTGTTTAGTATATAATTAAATATACTAAGGAATAATATTTATATTATAAATAAATCTACGGATTTACTATTAATATAAATATTAAGTAGGATTATTTTTAGAAGAATATAATAGCTACTATAGTTATTATCTCTTACTAGATCTAGTAAAATAAAAATCTAAACTCCTAGTTAATTAAGATTATAGCTACTTAGAAGATCTTAATAAAAGAATATAATTAAATTATCTAGACTACTATTTTTAGAGTTAGTATTTTAAATTAAATCTTTAAATTAGTTACTAAGGAATCTCTAGTTACTTTAATAAAAATATTTATATTAATTAATTCTAGATTTTTTATTTTTATCTATCTTTTCAAACGCTTATCTAATCTTAATAAGTTTAAAGATGTCTAATTAGATCTTTATTATTTTATTTTTTAAATTAAAAAAAAGATAACTGTAAACTATAATTATTTTCTAATTTTTAAGACTTATATAACTTATATTACTAATTACTTAAGAGGACTGCCTTACGTTTAAGTTTTATTATATATTAAGAATAGGATTTACTAGTTAAACGATTATACTAATATTCTAAATATACTAGATAGAATTTATAATAATCTAAATTATATTTATAACGTCTGTAATATCCTCTTTATTTTAAGATAAAAATATTAGAAGTTTTTTATTTTTTTTATTAAGTTCTAATGTCTGGTTATAAAAGATAAAATAGCTAAAGATAATTTTAAAATATTATTAAAATATATAATTAATTAAGAATTAAAGAATATATTACTTTATTATAAATTTTTTATTAGTTTTTATATCGATCTTGCTATTTTCTTATAAAAGCTAGAAAATTGCTGGATTTAATATACTTATATCTAGCTATAGAGACCTATATTAACTAAAAATTTAAAGAATTAATTATTTATTAATATTTCTAAGAGCTTCTTAGAAAAGATTTTTTTAGATATTTCTAGGATCTAATTAACTTTTTTTAATTCTAATTTTATAAATTTATTACTATTTTATTATTAATTATCTAGTTTATATAGCTTTACTTGCTACGACCGCAGAGAATACTTCTAATATAATTTAAATAAATATTTAATTAGAGATTACTTTAAACCCGATAATTATATTTATTAGATTAATTATATTAACTATTCTAATATTCTATAAGTAGTTCTTTTTTCTAGAAAACTATTTCTCTCGGTATTTCTATTCTACTATATTTTAAAAGATCTATTTTAATTATCTTTATTATATATTTTTTAGTCTTAGATAGAGTTCTAGTTCGAATATTTATATTTATCTAATTTAAGTAAATAATTAAAAAAAGTCCGCCTGGTCTAAGCCGTGATTAAATAAATAAATTTATATAGTTTTATTAAATATCTAAGACCGCTACTAAAAATCTTTTAATTAAAAAGGAACTCTAGAAGAATAACTTATTAGTTATTATAATAATATTAAATTTAGATAAAAGTAAGATTACTAGTTATATTTTATTAGATATAGGCTACTTTATATCTTATATAGTAGATAATAGCTAGATTAAAATCTATTATTTTATATTATATCTTCTAAAAAGATCTAAGCTGTTAGTAGATTTTAATAATATAGAAAACGAAATTGGTAAAATTATTTATTATATTTATATAATCTTAAAGATATATAATTATATTAAGAAGAATATTTTATTTTTAATTATATAATTAGCTTATTTTCCGGTAGTTATCGGTCTACTATAATTTAAATTATATAATTTATATATAAACTTTATTAAATATATTCTCTAGTTTACTAGTCTATATTACTAAAAGTATTATAATATTTTAAAATATCTTAAAAAGATCCGAGTCCTATATAATATCTTAGTTTAAGTTTATTTAGAGAATCTAAAGATTCTTATATTTTTATATTATAAAAATATCTATTAAATATTACTTAATATCTATTTTATATATACTCGCTGAGGAGATTAGATCTATCTTATTATTATAAAATAAATTAATCTCGCTATTAAAAATATATTAAATACGCCTAAATCCGAGCTATTAAAAGAATTTAAAGATTTTATAGATATTTTCTTTTCTAAAGAGACTGAGAAATTACTATTATATTAAGATTATAATTATATTATTATTTTAAAACTAAAAGGAAAAATCTTATTTAGTTTATTTTATAATATATTTAGAAAGGAGCTAGCAGCTCTTAGAGAATAATTATTAAAAAATTTATAAAAAGATTTTATTTAGTCTAATTTTTTACTTATAGTATTTTTTGTTTTATTTATTAAAAAATTAGATAGAGATCTATATTTTTATATAGATTATTATATTCTAAATATAATTATTATTAAGAATTACTATCTACTTCCGCTTGTAAAGAAAATCCTAAATAATCTAAAGAAAATATACTATTTTACTAAGATTAATATTATTAGTATATTTAATAATTTTTATATTAAAGAAGAATAAAAATAGCTAATAGTTTTTTATATATATATAAGATTTTATAAGTTTCTAGTAATACTATTTAATTTAATAGGAGTATCTAAAATCTTTTAATATTATATTAATAATATTTTATATAACTATTTTAATATTTTTTACACCGCTTATCTTAATAATATTCTAATTTATAGTTATATCCGTTCTAAGTATATTAAATATATCCGCTGTGTTTTTATAAAGCTACGAGACGCGGGTTTATATAGAAAATTATTAAAGTATAAGTTTATAATATTAAAAATAAAGTTCCTAGGTCTGATTATTAACTAAGATAATATCTATATAGACTTAGATAAGATAAAAATTATAATAAATTAGTCTATACTTATTTATATAACTAATATATAAGTCTTTTTAAGATTCGATAATTTTTATTAATAATTTATTTAAGATTTCTCTAGGATTACCGTATCGCTGATAGTCTTAATTAAGAAGAATATATTATAGAATTAGATATTTATTTATTAAATAGCTATAAATATTCTAAAAAAGATTTTTATAGACTTTTTTATATTATAATTATTTAATTAGATCTGATTTATTATTCTAAAGATTAATATATCCGACTATATATTTGCCGGAGTATTATCTTAGTATAGTAAAGATAATATATTATATCTAGTTATTTTCTTTTCTAAGAAATATTCACCCGCCGAGTATAACTACGAGATCTATAATAAAAAACTATTTATTATTATTTATTATTTTAAAGAATAATACTCTAAGCTTAAAAGATTTTTATCTTTAATCTATATTATTTCTAACTATTATAATCTAGAATATTTTATATTTATAAAGCTTCTAAATTACTATTAAATCTAATAGTTTAAGTTCCTCTCCTATTTTAACTTTAAAATTGTTTATCGATCCGGAAAATACGGTATAAAGTCTAATAATTTAACTAGAAGATTAAAGAATCTTTTTAAAAAGAAGAATAAGTATTTATTATACTAGAATTAGATAATTCTAAAATATAAAAATCTTAATATATTTAAATTAATCTATTTATTTCCTCGATTAGAGCTAATATTAAAAAACTAATACTAATTAAAATTACTAAAACTTTCTCTCGCTTTAATAGCTCTAGTTATTTAATTCTACTAAAAAATTAGTTTTAAGAATAAATAAAATCTATAACTATTATTTAAGATCTAAACTAGCCTAAGAGAGGCTTATAAAAAAGATAATTTAATTTATAAAATTTAAAAAATTTTAATTATAGAGAAGGATTATTATCCGAAAATTATTTTAATTATTTATAAAAGGCGAGGTAGTCTCTTATTTTATAAAAATTATTTATAAATTCTAAATAATAATTAGTCAAAAGCTAATCTAATCTAATTAATTTATAATAAATCTGTTTTTAGATATTTTAGAAGAAGTTAAATCTATAAGTTATTATTTTAAAAATACTACTAGCCCGATATATACTACTATATAGATTAATAGATCTAGAACTATTATATATACTACTATATTACTCTATTATAAGAAATAAAATAAGATATTTTAAAGCTTTTATTAGTATCTAAATATATATAGTAAAATATATTTATAGATTTTATTATCTATTTATTCTAGAGCTGGGATTATAATACTATATTTATAATAGTAGATTAATTAACTAAAATAAAATATTTAACTCTATGCGATACGACGGCTAATATTTAGAATATAATAATAATATATATCTAATATATCTAAAAACTATATAATTTATTTTAAATTATTATTTTAGATAAAGACTTCTAGTTTATTACTAAATTTTAAAAATATCTAATTAGATATTTTAAGATAATAAATAAATTATTAACTATTTATTATTCTAAGATAGATAGCTAGACTAAGTGTATAAATATTATAATAAAATAATATTTATAGATTTATATAAATTATTTATAAAATAATTAGAATATCTAATTTCTACTTATTAAATTCGCGTTAAATAATATATATTTAGATATTATTAAAACTATTCTATTTTTTATAAACTACGGTTTTTATTTTTATATAGGCTTTAAATTAATATCTATAAAAAATTATACTATATAGAATTAATCTACTATCTATAATACTAAATAATTTATTATAAAAATATAAGCTATTATTAAATTTATTTACGCGGAAATAATCGCTGCTTAAGTTTAATATACTAAATAAGCTGATACAAAATACTATTCTATTAGAAAATTTAGAGAGAACTAATTAATATAGTTAAATATTTAATATATTAAAATCTTATATTTTAGTAAGAAGCTCGACTAAAATATATTAAATTTATATTAAATTAATAAAATTATTAGCTTATATATTTACTATCTAAAATTATTATTTAGTATAAAGATCTATTCTATATTTAATATTAATCTACTTATATTAGTTAACTAAAATCTTTTATTAAGCTAAGTCTAACTTTCTTTATTATATATAAAGATTAAGAGACTCGAGGAATAGAAAGTAGAGAATATTCTTAATTTTTTTTAAAATTATTAGAAATATAACTATCTCTATTTAATATATATTATAAAATAAATAGAATATCTAGATTTAACCGTGAAACCGGTTAAATATCTAGAATATATAAAATAGATTATTTATAATTATTATTATAAATATTTAAATAAATCTAGTCTCTATTAGTCTTAATAGAGCTTAATTATAGAAGAGGAGTATATTATTATAATATAGATCTAAGAATAATTAATATATTTATTAGAATATTATATAATCCTACTATCTTTTATCTTTCTGCTACTTAAAAATCTTATTATAATTTCTTAAATTATATCTTATCTATTAGCCTATATATAGCTTAATCCTATAGTAATTAAGTATCTGATATTAAGAAGTCTGTCTGCCTACCAGCCACTAGCTCTACCAACCCTGCCAGCCCGCATCCTGACAACTAAGATAATATTCTAGCGGATATATAGTTAGATATATCGATCTCTAGAATAATAGATCGGATCTAGTTAAATAATTATAGTATAGAAGAATCTATAAAAGTTTTTTTTAGAATATTTATAACTGCCTAGTAAGTAAATATCTAATTCTATAATATATTTTTTTTTAATTAAAATTACTAGCAGTATAATAATCCTAGAGAAGTCTTAAATAAATTATTAATAAAAGTTATTAAATCCTAGAAAGACTTATATATTAGTTATATAAATAGATATAGACTAATTTATTATAATCTTAATCTTATCTAGATCTATATAGATACTATCTTAACTAATAATTAGATCTAGAAACTTTATCTCTAATATTATAAACTTATATTTTAATAGTTTCTTATATAGACCCGCGTCTTATAGCTTTATAAAAATATAGCGGATATATTTAATATATTTAGAATAGATATAGCTATAAATTAAAATATTATTAAGATAAACGATGTAAAAGATATTAAGATAGTTATATAAAATATTATTAATATAATATTAAAAGATTTTAGATACTTTTATTAGATTAAATAATATTACTAGAGACTTATAGAGCTTTATATATATATAAAAGATTATTAATTATTCTTATTTCTTTTTAATATAGAGATTATTAAATACGCTAATAATATTAATCTTAATAAAGTAGTATATTTTCTTTAGATTATTTAGGATTTTTTTTATAAGTAGGAGTAGATAGTAGTCTTTAATAATAATTATATTTAAAATATAATAATCTATATAGAAATATAGACCTCTATTTAATTTCTTAATAAATAAAATAAAAGATACTACAGGCGAGAAGCTAAACTAAATAAAACTTTTTTATAAATTTTTTAATAACTATTCTCTAAGAGCTACTAGCTCCTCTCTAGATATATTATAGAGTAGACTAAATAAGATTTTTTTTTTAATTTTAAAATAATAGTATAATTATAATCTTAATATAATAGTAATTTCTTAGTCTTTTTAAAAAAGAAGATATTTATAAAATCTTTAAATTTTTTTAATAATTCGGATTTAGGCGCGCTCAATATATTTTTAATAATAAAATTAATTTATTTTATAATAATAAGATAGATCTAATCTCCTTAGTAGATATATATAAAATAAATATTAAGTAATATTTAGTAAATATTTTTATAATATAGAGATATAAAAGCCTTTAGATTCTTTAAATAGATTTAGATTAAAATATTATATAGAACTCGGATCTTTTCGGAATATTTTAGAATATTATAATATTTTTAATAATATAGACTAATAAATTAGAGAATATATTTAGTAAAGTTTATATATAAATTATATAATTTAAACTATAGTAGACTAATAACTACCGGGAAGTAAATTAATTATATAATTAAAAATAAAATATTCTTTTTAATATAATTATATATCTTTAAAGTTATATAAGTATAGTAAGTAATTTTATTAATTTTACTTTTTATATTATTAAAATCTACTAACAGCTTAGATCTCTTTAGAAAATATAATATAAAATAGTAGATTTTAATCTAATTATTATCTACTATATAGAATATAGAGTAGCCTATATTTAATAAAATATAATTAGTAATCTTATTTTTATTTAGATTTAGTATTATTATAATAATTAATAAATTATTTTTTTAGAATTTCTCTTCTATTAAAAGTCTTTTAATAGTAGTTTTAGATATTTAATAAAATTATACGGGTTTATTTATCTAATTATAACTTAGACTAGGCGAACTTTTTTTAATTACTTACTTAGATTAAATAAGTATAAATATTCGAGCTAGAACTTTATTTAGAATTAAAAAGTATATAGTAGAAATAATTAAGATAGATTCTTTAAGATATAGTAGAATAGAGATACTAGAAAAAATAGTTTTTTAAAAAGAAAGATTATTTATAGGATATTAAAATAATTAGTATAATTAATCTAATAAATATAATTATTAGACTTGAGATAATTTCTAATTAAATATTTATTTAAACTATATTAGAAGTATTTTTTATAGTTATAACAAGTAGAACTATATAAACTAAATAATTAATAGTAAAATAATAATAAATTTATAAAGTTAGGATTAGAGAAAGTTAATTAGATTTTAAAAATATTTAAAAAAGTCTTTTTTAAAAAGTTTTTAAGAATATTAATAAATAATTAATTCTTTAAGTTTCTAGTTAATATAGGTCTTTATAACTAAATATAGATATATTAAGTCCGGCGGTTTTCTAGCTTTTATAAAAAAAATAGCGAGATTAATATAGAAGCTAGTAAGAGATTTATAATAAAATAATATATTTTTTAGTTTTTAATTAATTATATATTTTAATAATATTATAAAGCCGTCTTCGGCTATTTTGTTTTTTATAATTAAATATTAGAATTTAATAAAAAAGATAGAAAATTCCTAATATTTTTATTTTAGGGTAAAGAAGGCGTTAAAGATATTATAAATATAATTTAGATTATTATAGATTTTATCTAGTATATCTAGAATATTAGTATAATTATTTAACTAGTAGATTTTATTTTTAATATATAGTAGGACTTAGGCGTAAGGCAGTTTTTTTAGATAATTAATAATATAGATTATACGAGTTTTAGGAATTAGAAAATAATTATAATTTATAATTATTTTTTTCTTAATTTAAAAGATAAAGTAATAGAGATCTGATTAGATACTTTTAAACTTATTAGAATCAGATAAATATTCGGAAAGATAGATAAAGATAAAAGATCTAAAATTAATTAATATAAATATTTTTATTAGAGTAACTAGAGATTTCTTAATAATTAATTTAGAGATTTAGTTTAGGATACTAATTTTAGAGATAGTAGTTTAGATAGTTTAATTATATTTTTTTATTAAGATCTTTTAGATAGTTATAGTTTTAATTAATTAAGAATTTAGATTTTTATTCTACTAGATCTAATAAGAGATAATAATTATAATAATTATTATATCTTTTTAAAGATAGTCTTACTTAGTATTTATATTAATAGTAAATCTATAGATTTATTTATAGTATAGATATTATTTCTTAGTATATTTAATTATATACTAGACGAATTACTCGGGATTCTTAAATAAGGATAGGGGTTTTAGGATTTTAAATATATTAAGTTAATATTTAATACTAGCTCTATAGAAGAGAGCTATATAGTATTAGAATATAGATTAGTAGAGTTAGTAGAGCTAGTAGCTAGTAGATAGATAAACTTCTTAATATTAAATACTTAATTATTATAGGATTAAGCTATATATAGGCTGATAGACAAGATATAGCTTAAAGAGTTATAATAAGATTTTTAGGTAGTGGGAAGATAGGAGATAGTGGGGTCATGTGATACCCTAGCGGGCATGTTAGTTATCCTTGGGTCTGCACCGTGACAGTATCTATACTATAAATAAATCTATAGATTTACTATTAATATAAACGCCGAGTAGGACTATCTCTAAAAAGATATAATAGCCGCTATAGCTATTACTTTTTATTAGATTTAATAGAATAAAAATCTAAACTTCTAGTTAATTAAGATTATA
This sequence comes from Aspergillus ochraceus, assembly GCA_004849945.1. Lineage (NCBI taxonomy): Eukaryota > Fungi > Ascomycota > Eurotiomycetes > Eurotiales > Aspergillaceae > Aspergillus > Aspergillus ochraceus. The sequence continues at coordinate 10,334 of SSOS01000001.1, read as the reverse complement.
GCTATTTAGAGGATTTTAATAAAAGAATATAATTAAATTATTTAAGCCGCTATTTTTAGAGTTAGTATTTTAAACTAAATTCTTAAATTAGTTATTTGTCACCGGGGACCTTCGGAACGGCGCTGCCGAAGCCTCTGAGGGCCCTGCGGGTTGGCCAGCTTAGTGATGACGTGGTAAACGGCTTGGATAGGAAAGTCGGAGTTAATTATATTAAATATCACTCTTTATATAGTAGCTCGATCGATTAACTATTCGAGAGATTAAATAATTAGTTTTTAAATAATTAATACCTATTTTTTTTCTTATTATATCTATATCTAATCTTTTATTTAGATTATAGTAGTACTAAGATTACCTCAATATATCTAATATCTATATTTAAGAAAATTAAGTATTTAAATAAAAGCTAATATTCTACCAAGTTATTTTTTATAGTTTTAATTACTTTTATCTTACGCTCCGAATATTATTAAGCGGACGAGTACGTAATAAGTAAAAATAATTTATATATTAAAGCTTTTTTATTTATTTTATAATTAAATCTCTCTTCTCTATATAAGTAATATTTTATAATACTTATCTATCTAATTCTTAGAATAAATATTATAGAGTCTGGAAATATCTAGTTAAATCTTAGAATTTTATTAGAATAGATATAGAGATTAATATAATCTAGATATTATAAATTATACTTATACACGTGTTTAAAAAAATAGATAAGAAAGATAATAGAGAAAGAGATCTTAAGATAAAAGAATTAATTATATATAAAAATAAAAATTTTTATTAATATATAATCTTTATCTAGAATCTTAAGTACTATTTCTAAAATAAGTTTTGTATATTTTAAAATAAAGAAACTAAAATTTTATATATAGAAATACGCCTTAAGGAAGATATTTAAAATACTTAATATTTATTATATTTATTAAATAGTTTAAATATTATTTTTAAAGAGTTTAAAACCTTTCTATTTAATTATATTAAAGAAAGAGATAATTAAAACTAATTTATTATTAGTAGATTTATAAATCTTTAATAATAGCCCGGATAGACAGGACGAATAATATTAAATTATATAATATTATTTATTATACTAATTAATAAAGATTTTAACTAGTTTTATATTAATTACTATTTTAAAATATTAAAACTAAATTTATATATATAAATTAAACGAGCCTCTAAGCTTATAATAGACAAATATTTTAAAAATATTATAAAAGTAGAGACTCTTATAGATTAATATAAATAATTTATAATAAAAAAAAAAACTATATAATTATATTTATAATCTTATAATCTATAATACTAGCGGAATAATTATTATCTAGAATTTAAATAATAATCTTAGCAAAGCTTCTCTTTATAGCTTTTTAATATTAAGCCGCCGGTAAAATAAGATAGTTTTAATTAGTTAGAAAGATTATTAAAAAGATTTCGAATTAAAGTAGATTAATAATATTTAAAAGATAAGAAATATTGCTTTATTTATAAAAAAATAGGATATTTAAGAAATAATTATTTATAAAAAAATTAAAGCTAAGATCTTTTTTTTTATATAATAAAGACTAAGGATTTCTAGTAAATATTAAATAAGAAAAATAATCTTAAATAATAGAAAAATATATCTCTAAGTTTATATATAATTTAATCTAATATCGTCTTATAGTATTCTTTTATTACAGTAAAAGTATAGCTGCAGAAAGTTTATAACTAGATATTTATAAATATATTACTAGATATAAAAATAAGCGATAATTTTATTTTATTATAATTCTTAAAGAAGCTAGACTATAGCTTTATAAAAAATATAATAGTATTATTAATTTATTTTATTAATAATTAGATAGCGCCGTGATATAGACTACTTAAATATAATTTAAAAATAATTAATTTAGACGATAAAACACGCAGTTAAAATATATATTTTTATATTATTAATATTATCAATTTTAATATAGTACTTAGCTATAATTAATTAAAATTAGTTAATCCGGATCTTTATATTACTTTAAAAATATAATAATATCGCGTCGAACTAGCTTTAATTTAAATTATAAGTTAATAGTAGTTTATAAAAGATATAAGTAATAGAGAGTTGAGTATAATAATTATTATTTTTATAATAGAGAAGATAGATTTTATCTTTTTTATTTAATATTTATAATACGCGGGGGTCTTCTCGGAAGAAAAGATAAAATCTATATTTATAAATAAAATAATTTATTCTATTATACTAAAACCCGGCGAGAAACTATTATATAAACTATTATATAGTATATCTTTAGTAAAGTTAAAGTTGCTAAGAGAATATTTAAATAAGATAATTAAAAAAAATTAAATCTAATCTTTCTCTAAACTAGCCGCCGTGCTAATACTATATATAAAGAAGCCGGACGATAATTTATATTTTTATATAAATTATTAAAAGCTTAATACTATTATAATAAAAAATTAATATTTCCTATCTTAAATTAATAAGATTATAAATTAACTAGAAGATACTAAGTTCTTTATAAAGCTTAATTTATAAAATATTTATTATTAGATTTATATTTAAAGGAAAGATAAATAAAAAACTACTTTTTAAATATACTATAGTTAATATAAATATATTATAATACTATTTAGACTTTATAATATATTATTAATATTTTAAGTATATATTAATAAGGCTTTATAAAATATTCTTAATAACTATTATATTATTTATTTAAATAATATTCTTATTTATTTATATACCGAGGAGGAATATATTAAGTATATTAATAAAATATTAATATAATTAGAATAATATAATCTCTTTATTAAAATATTTAAATATATATTTTATATAAAAGAGATCTATTTTCTTAACTTTATTATAAGATAAGAAAGAATTTATTTAGATCTAATATAACTAAAAAACTATTATAAATTAATCTATATTATAATTAATATATAATATTTAAGTTTTTTTAGGATTTACTAGATTCTTTAGATACTTTATTTATTAGTATATAAAGATTATAGTATTTCTTATAGATCTGCTAAAAAAAAAGAAATAAAATAGATTTTTTAAAATAATATTATAGATAAAGAGAATATTTAAAGAATTATAAAAAACTTTTATAAAATTATTTATTTTTAACTATTATAATCTTAATAAGCTAGTCCTTTTAGCTATTAATATATTAAAATATATAATTATAAATATTATTTTTTAATCTATTACTAAATTAGAATTATTCTAATAAAAAATTATTTAAAAATCCATTATATTCTTCTTTAGAAAGTTAAAAGACGTCGAGTTAAAATAAAAAATATATAATTAAAAACTATTAGTTATTATAAAAAGTTTTAAGATTTTTTATTACTATCTTATAAGAATTCCGGGGTTGATCTAGATATAAACTAATTATATAAATCTATAATATTTTTTTATTATAAAAATCTTAAACGCTTGTCAAGCCTGTTAGATAGAATTATTAATAATTTATAATTTTATAATTAAATATAAACCGGATTATTAGAATCTTACTAATATACTATTAAAATAATAGGATTATCGCTTAAACTTAAAAAAAAAATAGAAGATTAAAATATTTCTAATTTTTTAAAAAAAATTATAATTTAAAAGTTTAAAAAAACTATTTATTATAGAAATAAATAGTCTAATATTATTAGCTCTATAAAATAATATTTAGATAATTTTATAAGATAATATATTTTAAACTATAATAAATTATTTAAAAGATTTCTCGCGGATAAGATTATCTAGCGAGAAGATTTCTTATAAAACTTAAAAAAGTGTATAAGCTAATAATTAAATTAATATTTTATAAATAAATCTAATTAGTATATAAAAATATTAGAATATTACTTTTAACTAGATATTAGATAGTCTTAAGAATATAATTATCTATATCTAATATAAGAATATTTATATAAAATAGAAGATTAGTCTAGTTTCTGATATATTTAATTAAATAAAGAATCCTAAGAAAAATTAAAGTATTAGTAAAAATAAACTTTTTTAATTTAAAGAAACTATATACGTTTTTTAAGATACTATAATATAATAAGAGATATTAAAAGTACTATATAATAACTCTTTTATAAGATATTTTAGTAGAGATAGAATATTAATCTTAATATAATAATAGTTTTATTAGGATTTGCTTAATTAGGATATAGATAAATACGTTAGAATATATAAAATCTATTAATTTATAAAAATATTATAATATTAAAAATATAAATAGCTAAATCTTTTATCTATATTAAAGAAATTATAATAGATTATAATTATAGATTTTATTATAAATCTTTTATTCTTACTTTAAGATAACTCCGCGCGAGATATGATTTTAATTATAACAGATTATTTTATAAAAATAGTACAATATATTCTAATATAAGAAATAATAAATATTAAAGAGCTAATTAATATATTTATAAAAAAGATTATTTATAGATTTAAAGTATTTAAAAACTTTATTAGTAATTATAGATCTTTTTTTATAAGTAAATATTAAAAAAAGCTTTATTAAATCTTTTAAATAAAATATAGAATAAATATAGCCTTCTATTTTTAAACTAATAATTAAATAAAATATTAAAACTAGATAATAAAAATATATTTATAATATTATATCTTCTATTAATAAAATAACATTAAGTTTTAATTAAGGACTATAGTTGCAATCTATAATAAATTGTCTTAAAATTAAGATAACTTCTAAATAAATGGATATTGAATAACTAATCTAGACCTCGACACAACCCGCGGTTTACCTGTTTTGGATTACCTAAAATCTGCTAAGAATGGGTTTTGGGTTTCTCACAAAAACCTGTAGATTAGATTTTAGATCTATACTTCAATCTATAGGTTTTTTTTGGGTATTTGTGGATTTATAAATAGTGCAAATATACTAGAGTATATAATAAATATTATTTATACGATTTAGAGCTATATCTTTAAATAATTTGCTTATAGATATAATATATTTTATAACTTATTTTAGAAACTATATTAAAAGAGAATTTATTAATTAATTTAATAGCTTTTTAGATTTTACTTAATATTTAAAAAAATTATTTTATTATAAACGCTTCCGGCTTCTTTTTAATAGCTTTTATAATAGCTTGAAAAATTAGAACTTCTCTTTTCTTTACGCTCGTAATTATAATTAAACTAAGTTATTAATTATATAATATTTATTACTTTTATAGATTTAAATATTATCTTATTTTCTTTATTATTATTAATTAGCTTAAGTTCCTTTTTAAAAAGATATACATTTTTCTTTTTTTATTTAGATTCTAGCTTTTATTTAATTAAATAGATTTTACGAAACTTATATTCTTTTATTTTAATCTTGAACTTAGTTATATACTTCTAAAATATAAATTTTTAAATTATACTTGTATTAAGTGAGTCTCGGCAATAATAGTAGATATTATATGTAAAGTTAAAAAGATATTTAATATTTGCTTTAATAGTAAAGATAGAAAGAATATTATATGTAAGAGTTATAAGAGCTAGAAATTAATATTAATAGACCTCGCCACGACCCGCGGGTCTACCCAAACGGGGTACCCATTACCTGTTTCTTGGCGGATAATAGGTAGGGTTCGCCTACCTGCGTGTGGATAGTAGGTAGCTAGATAATACCCGTAGGTAGTTTTTAGATACCCACGGGTAGTTAAACAATGCAAACAGGTGGAAATCTATGACTTGTATATTTTGTATATATTTAAGCTATAATTTTAAGTATTTTATATATAACTACTAACTAGTTAAGACTTAAGATTTCTCGAATATTAAATAAATTAAAATAGAATTAATTCTATAGTTAATATTTAATAAACTAATTATTTTTCTATTTTTACTTCTAATTTCTATCTGGAATCTGCTATTAAGTTTCTAGAAGAGGATTTATAGCTTTATTATTAGATAATAAAGCTCTATAAAAAAAGCTCTAAATAGTAATCTATTCTTATATAATCTTTATATCTTCTTCTTTATTATTACTAATAAAATTAATATTTTATAATAATTAAAGATTTTTCTCTTCTCTTTTTGTCTTAATTTTTCCGCTTATAAAATAATCTTTTTTAAAAATAAGATTTTTATCTTTAATCTCAAATTATATTATAAATCTATATATTATAAGTTTCTAGATTATTTTGGACTTTAGTGAGTCTTAATAGTAGTAATAAATATTCTAAATAAAGTTAAAAAGATATTTAATATCTATACTTATAATAAAAATTATAAGAATATCGCATGCGAGGCTTATAAGTATAAAAAATTTATATTAATAATCTTTTTAAAATGTCCGAATAGTTACTCCGCTAATAGTATCTAAATATTTATTTATAAAGTATATAAATAACTAGAATAATACTAACTAGAGTTAAGATATCTTATAAACTTATTCTACTTAATTAGATTTATTTATTAAAATTTAGACTTTTTAAGTATCTACTTAAAATTAAACTCTAAAATTTATATTATAGATATATAAGCCTCTAATAAGATCTAATTCTATAATAAACGCTACTTATAAGATTTAAAGTAATCTATAAAGCTCTAATAATATTAATTATACTATTTATTATTTTAATCTTTTTCTAAAAAGAATTAAAGCTTATTTTATAATATAAATATTATTTTAATAATAAAAAAATTACTAGAAATATTATTTATTTTATTATAATATTAAGAAAGCTTTATCTTTACTATATAAAATACGCTTAGTATTACCTTCTTTTAAGCTATATTTTTATATTTAAGCTAATTAATAGATCTTTTAAGATAGCTAAAAAGCTTATTATAGATACTGAAAATAAGATATATTATAATATTTTTTGTCTTTAAAAGCGCATTCGTAAATTAGAAAAAAGATTAAATAATATAAAAAAGATAGTCGATCTAACACTATTACTCTTAATTAAGCTTTAAATGCGAATATCTATATTTAGTGTAGAACTTATCAAATATAGATTATAAGCGTTTTATATATTAGAGTATAAGAAAGATTAAATTCTAATATATTCTAATATCTTAAATTAGTATAAAAGATATTAATATAGTTTAAAGCTTATAGAATAGCTCTAGATATTAAGAATTTATATTAATAAAAATAGCTAAGCCCTATATCTATATATAATTAAATAAATAAATAGGCTCTTATTATATTAAAGCTATAGACTAATCTTATTAAGTATATTAATAATCTTTTATTTTTACTATCTTAAATTAATTAATTAATTCTATATTTTAGATCACTATATTTCAGCTATATTATTCTTTAGATTTACTTTTATTTGTCTAAGAAGCTACTTAAGACTAAATTAAATAATATAAATAAAACAGGAAATCTTAATAATTATAGTATAATTACTAATTTTAAAAAACTAGATAAAATTCTAGATACTTAATAATATAGTACTATTATTTAATATATTATTAGTAGTAATTGCAAGTACTTTATCTATAATCTGATATTTCTAAAATAATTTAAGAAAAATAGTACTAAGATTAACTTCTAAGTATATTCTATATAACAGTTTAAAACTAAGAAATATTTCTCGATAGTTCTAATTCTTATTAAAAAAGTAGTTAATAACTGCTATAAATATCTACTAAAAAAGAGATATCTAATAATCTAAAGCTATTAATAGTTTTCTATCTTTTAGTAGCTTCTGAAGAATACTATTCTAATATTTAATAATAGTATCTTAAAGTTAATGTTAAATTATTTTTAAAAATAAGATTTATAAATACTCTAAGGTATAAGAGGCTATATAAATTAAATAATAAAAGTTAAAATATTTAAGAATTTAAAATAATAGCTAAAAATTAGTAATAAAATAAAATAAACTTGCTTTCTAGGCCTCTTGAGTAAAACTAAGATTATCTAAAAGAGATATAGTCTAGTAAAAAAAAAGATATTAGTTAAATAATTTTTTATAATATAGGAAAATACTACCTCTTAAAGAAATTATCTAATATTAGATCTATTTTAGCTATAATATCTAATCTCTTTTAAATACTTAATTATTGCTATAGTGCTATTTTTATACTACTATAAATAATTAAGTATTTTTTTATATTATTTATATATAATCTTCGGCGCTCTATTATTAGCTTTAGCTACTTAATTAAAATACTTCTAAATATTAGACTACTATTAAGTATTCTAATATATTTGTTTTTTTTATTTAAAGTTAGTTTAGAGCTACTAGCTTATAAAATTATTTTTTATTATATTAGAGTAAACAAGATATACTAAAATTTAGTTAAAGTAGATATATTTAAGAGAAAAAGGTATAAAGATAGGAATAGATAAATAAATAAAATCTAAATTAGTAATTAATTATAATACTTATTAGCTAAATAAAAAATTAAAGATAAAATTATCTAGTTAAATAATCTAAAGACTATCTAAATTATTAGTATTATATAAGAATAATATATACGCGTCAGAAAACTGGGAGAGTTAAGATATTATAGTAAAGAAAATAAGACTAGACTAATAATATAGAATTATATAATAAAATAAGTATTTATTATAGTAAATTTTATAACTAATAATTTTAGACTTAAAGACTCTAGATATCCTGAGTTATAATAATATATAAATAAATAATTTACTATATTAGTAATAAGCTATTTTAATTAATAAATTCTATAGATTACTCGTAGATATCTTATAAACTATTTGTAGGTAAATAGATATCTTGCGGGTAGTCTATAGAGTATCTGTTTTATTTTAATAATTTTTTTTATACTTTAGTTCTATTAATTTTTAATAAGATCTAATAGTTTAAGTCTCTTTCACACATATTATAGATATATAAGATCAATAGAAGGATAATTTAAAAATAGAAATAAAATATATAATTTAATTTATTAATATTCTAGTATAATTAACTAATATAAGACTATATAAGGAGATAAAGATAGTCTTTATAAGAAAATATATTTACTTCTTTTAAGTATTAAAACATATTTTAGATACTTAATAAGATATTTTTTATAATACTATCTAGAACTATCTCTACTTTAATATATAATTAATTAAAAATAAATATATTTTACTATTATTAAAGCTTTTGATAATGTTTTCGAATTTCGATATTTAATTTATATAGATATTGTGATTATATCGCGTTATGTACTGAAGAGTGACTAGAATAGGTATTAAAACTAATATTCTAATTAGAAGAATAAGTAGTTTTATATAACTTAGCACGTCTAAAAAGGGTTAGTTATGTATTTTTAGATAGTTCACAGGTACTCCGCGGGGTACCCATGGTAGATAATAGGTAAGAGGGTTATGGGTAATGGGTAGGACTTGTCTACCTGTTCCACGGGTCTGGAACCAAAATGCCTACCCGTGGAAGTTCCATGCCGAGGTCTACTAGTCACTATCCATACATGATACAGCAACACCTAGAAAAGTGGGAGTATATTACCTTCGAATCTTCTGCAACTCACAGTACCCAGTCATGGATCAAAGCGAATGGATATCGACCGTGAGCGGGCTGCTCTTTTACCAGAGCCGCAACACTCGTTTCATCACTGGGCATACCATTCACTTCAGGCTGGGACTTACCGATGCAAAGTAGTCATAAGTCGCTTCTGTAAAAAGGATTCCCTCCATTGGTTGAAGGCAATAAGCTTAGTGAGACTTGCCTCTAACGTTATTTGTAAAATGATTGCACCACAGTCAAGGTTGAGAGTAAGTTGCTATCTGAACTGTCACAACTAGCTACCCATATCCTTACAGGACAATTTAAAATACATAATTAGCAAGCTTTCTATAGGATGCCAACCGATTTGACTTGAGATACTTCCAAAAGACCGACAATACCCCACTCCAAATGCATTGCTCTGGACTCGCGTTCTCTCCTACAGACAGTAACATGTATTATAAGGATCTTCAACAACTCACGGGCTATTAGATGCCCGTCTTTCCACAAGTGCAGAAGCCATGGAGTACCGAGCTGGAAACTCTTGAGGGCCATTTGGATATCATTCATTCGGTGGCATCCCTACTAAATGGCCAGAGGACCGTGTTGGGCTCTTGCGATGATACCTTCAAGCTCTGGGATGCCCAATCTGGCCCGAAGCTGCACACGCTCAAGGGCCATTCCAGTTCGGTTTTTGATTGAGTGACGCAGGTAACCCCTATCCCGGTGACGTGAAATGCCCTGTGTGATGAAACGCCCACTAGATACCTGCACGTTCGAGGCCTATCACTCCCAATTAGGGTTTTCATTAGGGTTACATTAGGGTTTTACATTAGGGTTTACATTAGGGTTTACATTAGGGTTTA